>CM077470.1:20137197-20737197 GCA_039654755.1 Calcarius lapponicus | reverse complement strand
TATGTTTGGCACTGAGGCATCAAAAATGATAGCTATTATTATGGCTGTAATTACGTGGCTGGGACTCAGAGGAATTACATTTTGCTTCCCTGGAAACACAGCCACGTGTTTAACACCTAAACCCACAGGAACAGGTCTCCCCACCACAGCCAGTTTGCAGAATGCCTGCAGGACCTGAAGACACGCTGGCAGAAATGGTGCAAAGGGCTCCCAAACTCATGGGGTCCTCCTGGAAGCAGGCAGTACCAGCTCTCCATTTCGGATCAAATTTAAGCTACTGAGCCATTCTGTGCAACAGCAAGCCCAGATAAGACAAGTTAAACCTCGCCTTTGCACAAATTCCCCGAACCAAAGAGCAATGCAGGGAGCAGCTCACCACAGCAAACAACAATGGTTTGTCTCTCCTACACAAAGGTGAACTTTCAAAATCAGCTATCCCAGCTGCCAACCCAGAATTCAACAAAACCCTCAGAAACGTGGTCTAAACCATGTCTGCTTTAGAGAGGCATACTCAGTAAGGAAGTAGGAAAAGTAAGTAAGGAAAAAGGTTTTTATCTGAAAAGTAAGGAAAAGGATTTTTATCTGAAACCAGACAAGCAGAACAAAATTTTTACTTGGTCTCAAGCAGTTAGTTGGAACCTATTCCATTAAGGACTTTAAGTCACCTCATTGGCAACAAAACCTCCCAACATATTGAAAACCAGCAGGAAATGTTGAATTAATACATATATGCTAACAAGCACTCCTACAGCCATGAATGTTTAATCCAGTTTTTTACTAGCTGACACAATCCCCCATGGCTGCTCTGTGGTTTTGAAGCTTTGAGACAAGGGAAGAACTAGAAGGCAAGGGCTGTAGAGCAGGGAACCACAGAAAAATCAGAGGGAAAAGTCTCTGGAGAAAGCCCAGAGCAGAACACTCACAGCAAAAGAGGAAAGGCAGAAATGTTATCAACTGGAGTGGGATGGAGGAGGGAGAGAAGGGCAGGAAAGTGAGGACCCAGGAAGTCAGTCTCCCTCTTCAGTAGTTGTGGAGCCACATCTGGATGATGTGTAGAATACTTCCCAGCAATATATAGGATTTTAATACTTGTGTGCTGTGTATACAAAGAGATGCAGAATGAGTTTTCAGACAGTGCAATACTGGCTGACTCCACAGGGTAACTTATTACACACAGGAAAAAAGGAAGTTCTACACACCTTTGGGGTCTTGCCAATACATCTTAATGTTCTGGACCATGACAAATGATTGGATAACAACTCTTACTCCCCTTGTCATCATCCATCTTCTTAGGAGGCTTATTTCTTCAAATCCTGATGATGAACCTCTGCAGTCACTTATCTGAGCAGTGAAAATTTATTGCCTTTACTAGAAAATGAAATTCTCTTCCAGGAGAACTGCATTGGACACAAAAGGGCAAATTTCCACCCTAGAGTATATGGATGCATTTTCTTTCTCCTTAGTGGAAACTATATACATTTATCCAATGTCAGGATTTAGACCAAAGGGTATCTGGTATCTCCTGTGTTAATAAGAATGGCTAATTTCCAATTAAATGAGCTTACAGATCATCGAGATGCCCTAATGAGAAAAAAAAAAAGATAAGGCCACATACTAATCCTGCTTTCACTGCACATATTTAATAGGGTTGCCAAGGCAAAGTCTCCAAAATACTTACTAATTACACTGGACTGCCTCCAGCTGCTGTCACTGCCAGGGAATGGGCAAACTTTGCAACAAACCAACCCACCAAGAGTACAGAGATGATATTATTATTCTGGGAAAGCCTTGAAGAGGTCAAGAAACAAGAAAATAAAGTAGTTCAGGCTGATTTGGACAGAAAATAGTCTGTGGACTTCATAAGCAGCTGCAGGAAGGTATTTTGGCACAGCTGGGAGCAGCTCCCAAACTGGCAAGGCATAAGAGTGCAGAGTAGATGTAATTAAAAGTGCAGATGTAGCTGTAATTAAACAAACACTGTCCCCAACAGATACAGAACCTGTAGTGCAGACTGGAGTGTAAAAAGAAGAAAAGCCACAGGCAGAAGTCTATAAACTCTGCTGAAATAATCCAAAAATGTCATTTTATTTGTGTGTTCAGCGGCAAAATACAGTACCCCAAGGGTGGTTGTTCCCAACACAGGGAGAGCCCAAACACCAAAAGATGACTGGAAGACACAAAGGCACATCACTAAAAAAATCAGGTTCCTACTTCTGTCAGTCAATAATGAGAACTAACAAATCTGTGCAGGTGACATGCGACCCCCAGGAGAAACACTACCAGGAGCAGTCTCTGCAGCCTTCTCCTCAAGCTGCAGTTGAGCCATTAACAGCTCGAGTCAGGAACCTCCACTCCAGCTTTTCAGTGCAAGAAGGGTTGAAAGAAGTGCAGGTGCCCAGAGCGACACCATAAATATTGATCACAGTGCTCATTCCACTTCATTAGCCATGGAGCACACAATGGCTCCCCAGGGACAGGAAAAGGCAGGACCAATTTTAATCACACTGCCATACTGAAATGCAAACCTTGTGGAATATTATTTCAATTACTGCTGCTTATTCATGCCAATTTCAGCCTATTAAAAAAAAAAAAAAAAAAAAAAAAGAAGTGTTTCTGGACAGTCAAAACTCTGAGCTGCCAGAAAGGTACATCCACACTACATGAATCAGCTGTGTGTAATGATACCCAAGAGGGCCCTGCAACCAGCAAAAAGCAGTTTTTCAGCCCAGCACCCCACCCTGGGTCCCTCAAAAACACAGGTCATTAACCAGAGGAACTTTTGCTGCTGCAGCTGTGGTGTTTCTGAGCCACAAACTGGTGTCTGGCAATGAAGGGGCCCCATAAACTCAGTACCTTATACAGACTGACTTGCTGTGGTGGGCTGACTCTGGCTGGGCACCAGGTGCCCACCAAGGCCACTCTGCCACTGCCCTTCTCAGCTGGGCAGGACAGAGATTATCATGGATTATCATGGATTATAATGGAAGGTTAATGATGTGAGTTAAGGGCAGGGAGGGATCACTCACCAGTTGCAGGCAAAACAGACTCCACTCAGGGAGATCAATTTAATTACCAGGATAATAAGAAATAAACCTAAATCTTAAAACACTTTCCCTCCCCTCCAGGCTTCACTTTAATCCTGATTTTCTCTTCCTCCCCTGTAGCTCACTTGCTACCAAAACCTTGACACTCAAAGCCAATACACCTACATAGTACAATACATAAATCCTAAACCATTTAACCTTCAAAAATATATGTCTGGGAACCCTGCCAGAGAATATTTGAAAGGGATTACAGTAAATGCATTAGTTGTCACTTAAAATTAAAATATGGATTTCAATTGAAACTCTATATAAGAGAGACTTTTCCCCCCAAAATCCGTTAGTTAGCAACCATGCTGAACGAAGGGGAAATTGTACAGTCAGCTCAGACTACACAGGGCAAGCTGATATATTTTAAAAGCTACATTTTTATCTACTGAAATAAAACATTTTACTTTTTTATTTTTCTACTTTAATCAGAATATAACCTCATTAAATGACAGTGTGAGAAAAGAACATATAAACTAGAAAGAAAATATAAAAACTTTCTGAATAATTTAATGTTTATTGCTTTTAGACTTTGATATTCTGGTCTTTACTACTTAAATGCAGTTTAAATGTATTACTTGCCACGGCCTTTACGTTAAACCCAGTAAGTCTGCAATTTGTGATAAAACTCCTTATCTCGCTCTTTCTGAACCTCCGCAGAGATCCAAGGTTAATTTGCAGATAATATTACTTCATGAAATAATTATCTTAGTCTATAGTACTTAAAATAGCTGAATTCCAGAAAGATAGTTCAGCAAATGAAGCTGTTAGGGCAGCAGGATGAGGCTGCTCCCAGGGGCACAGACACGGCAGCACCTTCAGTGGGGGGCAGAGTCTGGGTACCCCAGCCGGAGCAGCCACTCCCAGAGGAATTCAGGACAAGGATGCTCCATGAAAATCAGGGACCCAGCCCTATCCAACCTCCCCCTCCAAGCCCCCACATGCCAGTGGCAAGGCAGCCTCTGCCTTCCTCTTCACAACACCAGCACTTGCTGAAAAATTACTCTCTCCAGCCATTCTTTCTCATCCTGCTAATTTTTCCAAGCATCCTCCTATTAAACTACACAAATATATCCATTTAGTAAACATCCCATTAACCAGGTCAGCATACAGTGTTCACAACTTATTATGGAGCAGCACCAAATCAGTCACAGAAGCAATTATGCAATTTTAGAGCAGACAACTCACTTTAATCTTCATATGGGGCTGGGGATGTACATGCCAATGTTCATTCACAGGACTCATTCATTTCCAGGTATTGTATTCCATTTGTTTCACCCTCACTTACATGGCACTCGTGTCTTTTGATTTGTAAGTTTTGTGGGATGTCAGAAAATATGAACTCAGTGCTCCACCCTTCATGTCAGGGATTTTTTAATTGAATTTAAGGGTATTTATACACTTCTAGTGCCTGGGGGTAGTGGGAGAAGTTGGGCTAGATATTTAGAATCAAGACACAAACTGTTACTTTATAAAGCCTTACCTATCACTAACAATAAAAAAGCATTAAAAAAAAAAGAAGAAGAAATAAAATACCCAACAGCAAACATTAAAGAAGTGAAGATCTTTCCAGAACTGTTAAAAATAGGTGGTTGTAGAGAAGAGAAATCAGAGCTAAGAATCTGGGAAGCTACAGTTGCAACACAAGGGGAAAAAATGCCTGTTAAAATCCCAGCTTTATTCAAAGACATGCATTCATTGAAGTGTCTTGGGAAAACGGGATGCCATATAATATTAACAAACAAGAACATGCTCTGTCAACCACATGCAGCACCACAGACATTTTGAAGGCCTAAATAAATAATGTATTAGAAAACCTAGCCTAGGCTGAATTAATTCAGACTCCAATGATATAAATGAACAGCAGTAGTGGAATTATTTCCTTGGGACTTTAGTCATATATAGCATTAAAAGTTAAGGCCTTAAGATACTTACTGATAGGCAAGAAAGTGAAATCCTTAGATCTATGCATGCCCAGGGAGCATTCTGCCCACCTCAGAGTCTCAGAGTTTCCAAGAGAGTTACCAAACCACTCAGCTTTATTTGCAAACACCATGAAAAAGAACAAAACACCCTCTTGGCTCTAGTCCCCTTTGACACAGCAGTAAGTGTACAACAAACAGTGCTGACTTGGTATTAAACTGGGGAAATCCACTGAAACCGGGCCAGGGGAGTGATGGGAATTCTGCATGTGGCAACAAAAAATGGAATTTGAACTTACAGGATTTTGGTTTTTACAATATACTATGGGCAGCCAAGGTCCACCTCCTCCCTGCTTCAAGCAGCTATGAAACCTTTTCTACAGAACTGCCCAACAGATTAGGTTCATGAGGACTCTCCAGTTCTGCTGCATTTTCACTACAAAAACGATGTGGTTGTTTATGTCACAACCACATTTCCCAGTAATGAATGGAAACAACCCCCAGGTCAGGGACAGACCAAGGTACAGCACCACAAGAGATGTGGAAGGGGCCAGCTGAACCTCACACCAGCTGGAAGTGACTCTGTCCCTCCAGAAAAGCACCCTGGGCTCACCCAGACCCAGAAAATTCCCTGCTCACTCGCCACATAAGGATTCTCTCTCCTTCCAGACAAGTCACTTTATAACCATCTCACTCCAGATGCAGTGCCTGAATCCCCATGGACAGCACTGGCCACAAGACCAACCCAAGAACTTTGTGGGATTATTTTTTCCTTCTCAGTAATATGAAAGCAAAAAGCAGCATTGTCTATGTGCTATGCCCCAGTCCATGGGGGTGTGTTGGCTCATTTTCATCAGTTTTTTCTCTTTCTGGTCTTGGTAATTACGAGGTCAATGTGAGGGTTCATTGGTAACAACTCCATCAGGCAACTGATGGCAAACCATAAACCTCAGCTGTCAAAAAGGAGCTGGGCAAATTTGTGCTTACAGTCCATGTCTCCATAGGAATTTTTTAATAAAGCATCTATTTTAAGAACCATTACAAAAGGTGACTCTAAAATTACACAGTAGGGGAAGACCAGGCTTCAAATTGCAAAATGCATCCCAAAAATCCAGGATTATTCTGTTTCTAAGGAAATTCCACCTCCTAAATATATATATATGCTCTCTCCACAAACTTGGCTCTGACATTTGCAAGCTGCCTAAAGATACAAACTGAACAAGCTGTTTATTTAGAAAGGGACCATGAAATATCTTATCCTGTTACTTGTTTAACTCTCCTAGACAAAGGCAGTACCTAATTTGAGGCAATTACAGCCGTACTTCATGCAGACAGAAAGAAAAACACCATACAATGGAATTTTAAATTGTTCTCAATCTCCTCACAGAGCTAATCTTTCTCAACTCACTTATTCACATTCACTCCAGCACTTCACAACAGCCCTCATTTATTAAATACAAGATTCAATCCACAGATAAAACAGTTCAATAATGTAATCTACACTTAAAATAATAGCTTGGCTTCAAAATTTTGGGGGCAATAAGGAGTTTTTCCTCTTTATAGCTGTTCTTAGCATCATTTCTTGTCACAACTTCAGAGCTGATGTCGTGTGATCAAGGTGCTCTGAACTTGTGTTTCCACACGAGGCAGGATCTGTGTGAGGATTGAATCCTGTCCCACAGAACTCACTGAATTCAGTGGGAAATTTGCCAACAGGGGAATGCTGAAGAGCATTTAGGAGCCATATCTTACAGCTGTTTTCCCTGCTCTCCAACTTCTCTACCACTTCATCACGTGTTTTTCCTCTTTCCATTACTACCACCTGACTAATCTCAAACTGCTGCCTAATGAAGAGTGCTGGCATTACAATACTTAATTAGAATTAAGAGGAAGATTTACTTTAAAAACCTGACCAACCAATATGCCCCAGAGCCAATCTCAGTAGTGCAGAACTACCCCAAAATTTCCACGTTCCAAATTCTTAATTAAAAGTTTGTCAAAACTTCTTATTTTATGTCAGGAGCCTTCCCCTCCAGCATCCATTAACCTCAAAACAAGTGACTAAATTGTTTTTAAATCAGCTCTACTTCACAAACAGCTTGATAAAAAAAAACTCAAAGAAAGTACAAGACTTATCTTTCATTTCCACTCAACAGCCTTCAGAACTAGTGTACAAAGGTGGCTCTCACAATCACTCCTGCCCAGCACCGAAGGAGTTTCAGCTACAGAAAAAACTTCCTGTAGGGCCACCCAGCAGGGAAGGATTAAATTACACAAAAAATCTCTGCTTTTTTTCCCTCCACTGAAGGGCTGTGGTCAGAGATCAATGTGAGGAGCTGTCTATTGAAGTTACTGGAATTGTTCCCTTATTTAAGCCTCGGGAGAAGGTTGGTGCTGACACCCAGAGCAAGGCACTGAGCCAGACCCAGGGTGCAGCTCCTGCCCGAGGAACAGGGAGCACTGAGACCCCCTGGCTGCTCCAACCCTTGCTCCTACCCCTGCTCCTCCACATCCCTCCTCTCCCTCACCCCAATCCCTCCTGCAGACTGAGCTGCAGGGCAGCCCCCAGCCCACACCCCACTTCTTATAGATGCTCACTACCAGTCTCCTGTCTGCAGAATCAGGCTCAGTTTATTTCTACTTCATACAGAACTTAACTGGCTTATTTTGAAACATTTTTTTCTTCCATGAGCCATATCATGGGATTTGCACTCCATCCCACTAAACCTCATACACAGAATGCAATAAAATACAGCCAGTCATTTCTTCACCCTAATGACCTCCTGTTTAATTTAAGCCTTTTATACTGTCCTGACTATTTCTCTTAGGAAAAAATCTCTTGGCTAAAATAATTTTGAAATGTGAATTGGGCAATTTTCTCTCTATTAGAATCTGAAAAATATCACATGTGCCAAATACCATTTTCTGGTTTGATTCTGCCTGGCAACCTAAGAAAATCAGAATTTGCCATTGTACAGTTTCTCCATTAGCTGAACACCAGAAAATTTTGAAACATTTTATTAAAGTAACCCAAATGCCTTAGAGACTCCACTGGGGTTGAGGAGGATAAAAAGATGACATGAAATATTCCCATTATTCATATTCCCCAATAAGCTGTGAGTTTTCAAGTCTCAAATCATGGTCAAGGAGTATGGTCTGCAATCTATCATATCTACATACGAGAAAACCTTCAGCAAATAAGCCAGGAAATCCTTAATGCCCTTTGGAACCCACTTAATCCAAGAAAACAGAACCCTTATGGATGAGATGAACCCTCACTGTCACATCTTCCACCTGCTCCTCCAGGTACCTACTTGGGTCACAGATGCAGAATTTTGTCATTAGTAATACTTTTCAAACAGATCCTTCCAACCTCCTTCCTCTTTCACCCACTTAGTTAATTTTAGAACTTGTCATTAACCTACATTTTTAACACCCTTCTAGAATAATCTTATTTTGCTCACATCTTTTTCTGAATCAGAGTTCCCTAAGAAATGCAATAACCCTCCAAAAAGAAAGTGAACTACCTGTATGTGAAGTTTTGCTTAGTTTAAAGAAAACAGCCAAGCAGGTATTTTATGCTTCATTTCACTGAGAAAACAGGAATTCCTGTTGGTACTTACAGGTATTTTTCTAGTTTTGTACTGAAACAACTTGGGTTTTTCTTCTTACAATAGGGACAAACTCACAACAAACTATTATACAATTTCTTTTCCAGACTTAAAAAATCAGCTGTAAATACTTCAGCAATTACAAAATACAATACAAGAACTTTATTTCAGTCTCATAATCAAAAGGTTAGAAAGCATCAAACTCAATAAGGGCTCCCGAGACACTAAAACCAGCTTATTGAACAAAAGTTTTAAACTACATATATGCACTAGTCTGGTATTTAAATGCTAATCCTTACATGAAGTTTCTTCAAAGCACTTGCACCAAAGTAACAGACCTACAGGTCACACACACCCCCCTGCTCTTTAGGTAACCTTTACCACAAGCTCAGATCAACACAGGTCAAACTTATTCCTTAACATTTAAAAAAGAAAGGGCAGTACAGATCTTGCCATATTAACTGATGTTTATATTTTTCTTAATGTTATAGCTCCCATTTCTGAAAGGGCTACCTCGACCCTTTGTTCCTAACCTACAAGTGTTTGAAGCTCAGGTTAATTTTTAAAAAACATCAGCACCTGTTGCTCCCTCTCACAGTGCAAAGGGGGAGCTGGGTATTTGAAAATCCAGCTCCTCTCTGCTGAAACAGCCATAGGGAAGAAGCAGCCTTTGCCCTCACCATTTCAGCAATGCTCTGAAGTCTTGTAAAACATCTCTTGGAGACAGAGGGTATCAAAAAGGAGCACTAGATACTGAAAAGAATCGTGGTTTTGCATAGCAATTCATCTGAGGGCATTCTGCACTGACCACACTTAGCTGGCAACAAGAAAAAGGAAGTTCACAGGTGGCTGTAATACCTTATAGTGACAGCATAGGAAGGATGAAAGCTGGCTTTATTCCTGATAAATCCCACTACATCTCCATCAGCCAAATATGAGGAGCTAAAATTACCACTGGATACCAACTGCAGCTGCCTTCTGGGTGACTGACACAAGACACAGCACCAGCATTTGAAAAAGCACAGCCACAGCTTTGCTGGAAATCATGCAACATATCTGCATCCAAAGATAAAGAAAATAAATCAGAGTATGCTTGAGTTTAACCTCACAATTCCAACCTTCCACCTGTCCAGCATTAGATATCTCAGACTGTACTTTAGAGAAATATTCCTGACTGCAAGACAGTTATTTACACACACACAGCCACTACAAGAATCATTTACAGACGTTTCCATTTCTCTTTTCTTTGGCTGGCGGGCCACATGCTTGCTGTAATCTTGAATGAAATAAAACTGTTAAAGTGTGACTAAGCAGAGAAAGCTCTAACTTTCCAGCAGCTTACCTTAAAATCAACCTGAAGTTGATCTTCTGCTTCTTTTGCAGACATCAATTTCAGCAGAGGATTCAAAGACAGTAAGTTCTCCTGAACATGGCAGTGTCTGTCCTCACATTGTTTGTGCACCAGTCCTAGAGCAGGGCACAATCTGCATTTTGAGTTTTTAAATCTTTCCAGCAGGAGACATCAAATATTTGGCATGGTACCAGCTGCTGGAAGGTAAGGCCTGATGGAGGCAACTAAATCCACTCCACCTGGCTCGTTAACAACCAGCCTGCTCAAAAAGAACATCAACCTTTATGACTACAAGAAACACAGGTCCCAAACCCACTGAACAACTCACACATCATGCTTCAGGATTCCTCAAACACTCATAATACTCAGCCCTGCTTCTACACTGCAATATCCTTCTTCCTCCATGGCTGCTAAATGAGAAATATGGATCTTATCTAATTGCTAGAAAACTTTGCATGCTGCCTTTTAGAATCAATATTTCTAAAAGTCAGGAAAACACGCTGGTTTGGGATCAGCAGCTCCACTGACAGGCTATAGTGAGATACACTCAGGAACTAAGAGGAAAGAACTTATTTCAAACTTATTTTCTGTAAATTGAACATGGAATATCTTTTCTCTGAGAAGCATGAACAGAATCTGCAAACTAACTTTATATCATCAATCCATTGCAAAATGAAAAATCATGAACTCTACCCAGGGAAGAACTTGGCTTTGCTGAGATTGGACTCTAAGAGATCTTTTCCTACCCAAGTGATTCCATGACTCCTGTTAAAACAGGACTTGTTACATGGCTGCTTCCCTCGTGCCCTGAAGGAGGAAGAAAAGCATCTATCCTGTGCCCTTGCAGCCCCTTCCTCCTGCAGGATTCAGGCTCAGCTGGTGGAGATGCTCCAGCCCCTCGGGATGCTCTGCACAGAGCACAGCAGGGATCACAGACACTCTTGGGGACCACAGGACACACTGGCACTGACCTGGAAGCACAGACAGGCAGCTGAGCACACCACTGATGATATTCTACCCCCAAAGAGTCTTCAGCTTCTCCAAGTGCAGAGCTTCACTGTCAAGCCCTGGCAGAATGTAATATTGGATCTTAAACTAACACTGCTTTGATTACCTTACTTCCCTTTACTCCTCGCTTCAATTCCAACAGGATTTCAGTGTCTGCTCTGGCAATTGAGTTGTGTGAATAATGGATTTCTGTTTGGGCACTGAACCAAAAGAAAAAAAAAAAAAAGAGAAAGGGAAAAGGAAGCTAAAACTAATGTTTAAAGTGGAATTGAAGAGAGATTGGGGGAGGATTTAGGGAAAAAAATTCAATGTAAGGCAAAATGTTATTTCAATCTGAAAGGAATATTTTGCTTTTGCTAACAACCTCTTTTAAAAATATTTTGAATTCTTAATTTTGTTTAAGACTAGTTCATTTGCCAAAAAAAAAACCCAAAACATTTATCATTTAATCTAAAAAATGCTGAAAGAGAACATTTTGTCTCTGAAATACTATTCCCCAGTTTTACAAATAAAACTGCCAGATGGAACAGAAACTTAGAAACAGATGTATTTCAACCGAAATGTGCTTTTTCAGTGAACTTATTAACACTGAAAAACAAAAATCCTCTTATCTTTTTGGCAAGCACCAGGTTCTAGATTCCAGCTGCCTAGAACCAAAGAGATGGCACGGGAAAACAAACCAGAACTGCTGTGCTGAAGTCCCTCTCAGCAGTGCTGCCAGAACCCCTCTGGCTGCAGTGTTTTATTCCTGAGCTGCCCCTCTGGCAGATGGTCCATAGCAGGGGGGTTCATCCCCCCAGCTGTGAGTCCTGAGAGCTGCCCAGTGTTATCCATTTATCAGCTGAGCCTGGGGAGGATGCACAGACACCCCCAGGTACCTCAGAGCTCCAGGTGAGGCAGGAGGTGCTGAGGATGGAGGTTTTGTGACAGGTCCCAGGGCCAGTCCTTCAGGTGCTACAGGGGGAGAGTCAGCAGCATCCTGGGCCCCTCTGGACTCTGCTCCTCTGGCTCAGCACCTGCATCTCCCTGGCACTGCCTGAACTGTGCACAAGGAACAGAGAGATTATTCAGCACTGTTATAAATACTGTCCTTAAAATGAAGACAGCATTTTTAACAAGTTTGGATCGTCTGCCCAAGCAAACCCATGGCAGAGGGGATTGGAATGAGATGATCTTTAAAGTCCCTTCCAACTCAAACCTTTCTCTATAAATTTTAACTCCCACAAACCAAAGAAACCCTGACACCCAAGCTGAAAGTACAGGGAGAGAAATACTCAGCAGGTTTTGAGCTGTGCTTAGATTTGTTAACCAGCAGTAGACTAGAAGAGCCTGAATACAGCAAAATCACATGACCTTTGCATTAATCCCTGTTGTTGAGCTAATAATTTTCTGATTAAAACAATTAAGCCTTTGGGTATGACTTATTTCATATATTTGATTACTTAGATACCACGCTGTTCGCTTCTCAGAGAAATCCTCTCTGCTACTAATAGTTCTTCTGGTAGGAATCTGAACAAGCAAAAGCAAATTAATAAATGATGGCATGGGAATTCCAGTGAACTAGATTGATGACTTGTGGGTATGATTCTGAATAATAACATTTTACGACCTACTCAAGAGCACTGCTAATAGGCAAGAATTTGCTTATGGCACCGTCAGAAACATTTATAAAATGCTTGGAAAATGAATTGTTACTTTTATGAGTCAGACTTGTTATTTCATGAGTTTATTGTTATAGTTCCTTTTACGTATGTGTTCTCAGGTTGTAGTCCTTACCATAATGACTGCTCTGCACAAGCTGCACAACAGGCATTTCTAAAAACAAGATCTGGCTCAACATTTGTTTTGCTTCAATCTCATTTTCTATTATCAATGCAGCCTAAAACAGATATGGAAAAATGACAATAAAATGGGTGCCCAAATTCCTCCATCAGACTGAACCCAACATGTTTATATATTTTGTAGCACCTAAATCAAACAACTGTGAAATTACCTCTGAAGGACAAGGACTCCTGTCTGGACTGGAGTTCTACCTGCTGACCCTGAGCCAAGCCCTGCTGTCTGAACGTCCCCTGACTCACCACACTCAAAGTGCTTGTACCACTTACAAAGACAAAAGAAGCAAAGGCTGATTTTGGTCATTTTTTTTTTTTTAATGAAACACAATAAGCATTGGCTACTGCACAACTGCATTTGAAAATGAAAAAGTTTTGACCACGTTCATGTTTTGTGAACTGGAAAGTTTTCAGGGAGTTCCTTTCATCTGGTCAATGCACAATAATGTTTGTCAGTGCTAATCAAGGCTGCCCAAAATCAAATGTCAGACACTTACAGCTATCTGCCCAAGAACACATTACAAAAAGACAATTATTCAATTCCTTGTTGAACAACCAAAAACAACCGCTCTGAGAAAAATCACAAATAATTCCTGAGGTGTCTGCAAATATAAAAAAAGAGCTTTCAAATAAATTCTTTTATCTGAATAATAGATCAATGTAGCCAATGACACACACAGTCCAATTTTTAGTACAATCATCAATTTTCCTATATTGTTCTTTTGGCTTCACAGACTTTCCCAAATATATCCATTGACCTTCACCAGCTAAATAAAAGACACCATCCTAAAAAATTTTATTTAGAAGAAGCATACAAAAGAACTCTTTTTCTATTCTATGCATTACTTGACATTGTGTTTCTACACAGTATTTAATTTAATTTGACTTATTACACTACTGCCTTTTGTTGATATAGAAGAGAAGCACTCAGGGGATATGGACCAGACACTAAGACACTAAGAGTATCTTGGCCATATTCAGTAAATTATTAACAGAGATTAGAGACACTCCTAGGTGGGAGCAGACACCTAATAATGACAAAGTAATGAGATTACTATTGTCTTCTCATTACTCCTCATCTGTGCTAAAGTACTGCAAAGCACAAATTACAGACTCCAGCTACTACACAAAACCCTGCTGTCCATAGTATGTGCTCTGTGGAACCACTTCACTATTACAAATTAACCTATTTAAGAAGCAAAGAGCCATTTCTGTACCTCTGGGCTGAGCACAAGTGTTATATCATTGAACTCCATGCAAGCCCTTACACAGAGATGTTGTTTTGACAGGGAAGCCTCTCGAGAAACTCCACAAATCAGAGTTTGACCCAGCTGTGACTTGTTCCCAAGTTGCCCAAGCTTCAGCTCAGACCAGCAGCAGTTTGCTACCCAGTCCAGTGTAACAATCTCACCAGAAATGATGGCTCCTTACCATGGAAAGAAAGGACACTACAAGGGATTCAAAGGTGAGGCTCCAGTTGGTGAAAGAGATTCTTTAGCTCCTGCACCCCACTCACCTCTCTCATGGCATGGGCTGGCACCATGGACAGTACATGGGAGAAGTAAAATGTGGTGACCAAAACCTTCTTTTTGGCAAGTGAATACAGACTCCACATGGAAAAGGCCTCCTGTGTCTGAGCCATGGAGACCCCAGTGGTACAGAGCCAAGCACAGGTGGCAAAGGACACAGGTTCAGCCACTGAGGATGGAGAAGGGAGGGAAGGACAAGAAGCCTGATGGCAAACTCTTCTGCAGCACAGCTGACACCAACAACACAGAAGCTGCTCATGAAGAGAAGTGAGCACACTGCAGCAACACGAGGAGAGCACCACATCACAAAGTTTGGCATTTACATGAAAATGAAGGCATCTTGCTGGCAGGGATACAGAGACAACCCAAAGTACCCTAATCAACACACTCCAGGCCCAAATGAACTGTTAAGTTGATGATATACTGGATTTGGCATTTAACAGGGTCCAAAAAAATTTTTTTTCATCCCTTCAGGCATTCAGTAGGAATACTGAGCAATAATGCCAAGCATGGATGACAGAATGGCTGGATAAATCACTGGATTTCAGAGCTGAATTCTACAAAAGATGCTTAAGTAAATGAAAACAGTAGCACACAACACAGCTTTCAGCAGGGCTATTGCTTGCACAGAATACTGAGCATGTGAACAATGCTAAGAATGGACAAAGGCCTCATGCTATTTCACCTGTAAATGACACACCTCAGTTTAACATAACTCCCTTCTGACCTCCTACTGCCAACTAACCAGCTACTCCTCGTAAAACACATTAAGCAAAGCTGACACTTACTCCAACTTCTATTCAAAAAAAGCAGACTACTTTTTGCAGAGGAAATCTAGGTAAAAGAAAATTGCAGAAAGAAATAAATAAGGTTATGAACAAAGCAACTACGTTAGTGAATTGAGAGAAGAAACAATTTGACTCTTTTTCCAGCTTCAACTGTAAGGACTCTTCCAGACCTCTCATACTCAATCAAAACTTCAGAAAGTCTCCAGCATAGTATTAAGCAGTGACTCTAATCTGCCTGGTAACCTCCCTTCACATTTCCTGGTGAAACCTTCTCAGTTTTAAGTGGACACTGATCACATCTAGTAACAATGTTTGCCTCAGGCTGGCGGAGTAGGAAGACTGTCCCACCATATTTTTTTTCTGTAACTAGAACATGCACAGAATAATCAAAATGAAAAGGTTATTGTGAGACTTCCAATACCTTGTTGAACAATTGAGTGAAAAAGAGACACTTCAAAGGCTTGGCTTCTGAAGGACCATAGCCACAGAGAACAGTTTGATCAGAGATCAGTGAGCATCTGCCATGGAACACACTTTCTGTCCCCAGCACAAGTTGGGGCACAGAGATGGATGCTGGCACAGCTTCAGCAGTGTGAAGTTCATGGTGATCCTCAGCAATGCCAGCCTCCACCTGCACTCATCCTGCTGGCCTGGACCTACAGGAATCCTCATACATCAGCAGAGACCACTTGGGCAAAATTCAGAGCGAGCTCTTTGCTCTCCTTGATACTCTGGCTGTGTCATTTTGTAACAGTTGAAGATTTCTTTTATTCCCCCCATTCTAACAAACTGACAGGAAAACCACACAGATTTAAATACATTTCAAGAGAATCCATACTTACAAAGCAGCCATTATTTCTTTCTGCCAGATTCTAGTGCCTCATAAACAACCCAGTATATTAACCACTTACCAATTAACCACTTGTTACCACCCTGAAATTGTAAAAGAGGAATTCTCCATTTCAGATACAATATCAGGCTCTAAAGTTGCACAGTTTTGCCACTTTTGAGATGACAGCACAGTCTTGCTGTGACTAAGAACTGCAAAATTGTGCTCCATGTAATTGAATCTAAAGATCTGACAACAGTGACCTTATCAAGAAATGAAACTTTTGGCTGAGGTTCAAACCCTACACAAGAAATAACATCTTGCTGGCTGTTTGTAAACGTCACATAAAAATGTACTTATTCATTATTAGCAACTTGTGCACTGAACACTCTGCAGGTCTCAAACTGCTGCCAAGGGAAGGATTACTCAGTACAATCATTTCATTTACATCTTAGACCTGTATTAATTCTGGCAGCACAACCGAGCATCCCTGCTCGTGACTGTAACAGTGTTATCCCAATGAGAGAATTATTCAGACCACAGGCTAAAACCAGAGTTCTGGGAGCTGGATTGATATTCTAAATGACCATGGAGCTGCTGACCTCAGTGAGAGACCTGATTTAGTACAAATATCCCACTTTTGTGGTAATAAGGCCAGAAATGACAACACAGAACCTGCACTGGTGAGCCATCCCCTTTAGGATAAAATGGAACAGAAGGCTCCAGGCAAAATCCTTGGTTCTACCAGCCCCAGGCTTTAAGGAGCAGAACAGCCAACTCAAAAATCTGAAAGTTTCATAAAAAATTCACTAAGGAGCCATTGTACATAAGCACCAATTGCTCCGGAACAAAATGTCCTTTTAGGAGGCACAAAAATCCACGGGGTTTTTAAGAGCAGAGCCCAGCTCACCTTTCCTGCTCTTGCAGACAGCCTTGAGGACACGGCGTCCAGGCCCACAGTGCCCTCGGTCGGTCACACAGGCTCCCTCCGACACCTCCCACTCGTGGCACCGCGCGTCCTCACACGGAATGGACTCCACCAAATGAGGACAGCCCGCCAGGGTGCCCACTGGATCCACCACCACCTGCCTCTGCCTCATCCTAAAGCCTGGAAAAAGCACAGCTGGATTAACTGGACAACAAAAAAAAAAATATTCAACAATCTAGTAGCGAGATGACTATATGGGGCATCTGGAGCTGGGGGATTTAAAGACAAACAAGTGAACAATATTTACAAACTGGCTTGATTGGGACAGCACTGTAGGTGTCCAGGCATGCAAAATCTAACAGTGTGCAAAGAATTCCAGCAACTCGCATCTTTCACATTTCTTTTTCCCTTTCATCAGCATTAGATAGAAATACACATGTCAGGATATAGAAATTTACCAGCAATGCATATATTAATGTTATAACAGCATTACAATAAAAAGAGAGGAACAGTTAAGGAACTGAAGACATAAATGACATCTACATTCTGCCTGGGAATCCACTAACGAAAGGATTTGTTTTGAGACACAGCAGAACAGTTTACTAAGAAATTAGTATTCTGTTTCATGAAGGCATAAGGTTTTCTGATACATAATACATATCAGACCTCTTTGAAATGACATCCTATTAAACTGGAAGATTCAAATGTAAAGTGGAAGAAAAAGGTTACAGAAATAATCATAGAATTGATTACATAATCTACCTCCTTCTGAATAAAACCAAAAGTCATGTTGCTATATACAATGCAGAACTAATACACAAGTATCTTTCAGCAAGTTCTGTTATGTAAATGACACAAAATTCTAAGAAAAAGACAGAAAAAATACATGCGGGTTTTTCCTCTGACAGTCTTGGAGCAGGGGCAAATATACAGCATTAGTAGAGGCCACATGGAAATGCTTTGGTCTTGAAACAGAAAAGGAAATTAAAAATAAAACATCCCAGAGAAAGTAACAGATCAAACTTCCACAGTTCTCAAAAAGAAATTATTCAAAACAATTTAAACATGAAATGCTTTTGCAAATATTATTTTTTATTATTTCACTTTTTGTTTGAAAAATTTTGACCAGTTGAAATAATTTCACATACTTAAGCAGTTTTCAGGAGAGCTTGATTTCTAAACAATAATATCCATTCCCAGACATGCACTCCAAGAACCATCTTTGCAACTTAAGAGCTTTAGGAAAGGCTCTGTGAGGAATCTCAATGTGTCACAGCAACAAACATGCATAGCTTTTTATTAAAATTCAGGGGAGGTTGAATTATATTTGCACATTCTTCTTCCAGGAATTTAAACCAAACCCACAACAATGAGAACCTCTTGGGTCCACCTGAGTCCAGATTTCAGGGCTGTGGGACGCACCTCCATCCTGATACACTGCCCTGGAACCCAGGAATGCAGGAGGATTTCCAAGGGGATCAGAGAGGGGCAGCCTGGCAGCTGCTGGCCCAAGAAATCATCCTGCACAAGTTCAGTGCAGGACAAAAGCACCTGAATCAGCTTGAAAAAAATCTTACTTTTTCTTCTCACATGAACTATGGCAAAAAGCTTTAAAAGGTCAGATTCCACTATACAAATCCAAGAGCTTCATCTTGTGTTAGATTAATTTTTTTTAAAAAACACGTTAGGCCCCCAGTTTTGCAGTGCTGCACTCCCTGCTCACCTCTGGCTCCGTGGCGGTGCTGGCAGCTCTCGGGCAGGCAGGGACCCCACGGCGACCACGAGGACACCGCGCACTCGGCCAGGCACGGCAGCTGACACAGCTGGGAGCTGGCAGGGGCAGGACCCTGGCAAAGCTTCCCATCCACTGGTCTGGCAACTAAGGAAAAAAAAAAAAAAAAAGGAAAATCAAGGTAATTCTGTCCTGGTGGCCTTAGTTTTCCAGAATGCACCAAAATCCAGTGATTTTTCAGGGTCTTATCTCCCAGGGCGAAAAGTTCATCCTGTGTTCAGAAAGGCACTTAAGAGTTTTATCTAAACCACCCTTATTCAGCAAGCCAGTTGAGACTATGTTTAGTGTTAATCAGGTGCTTTAAAAGTAGATTGAGTGCTGATTTTCAGCAGTGCTGGAGTAACAAATCGGGATCTAATCCCCGTATTTATGGCCAAGGAGACCTCTTCAGACAGGCTGAAGAGAAAGACACCTAAGCAGGGAATCCAAAAAGCTCCCAGTGCAACTGGGAGCCAGGCAGAGGCAGGTGAGTAAAACCCAAGCACAGGGGACTCTCCCCATTGCCATGCCCTTCAGGGCACTGCCAGCTCTGGATTATGGATGCAATGTCCAGACCTTAGAATTTTTTCATCTACTTCCAATAAAACTGAGCAGAGCTCTCAGATTATTCTACACAGACACGAGCATGAAGCATCTTTCCTGCCTGGGAGGAGAGACATTTACCAGAACTGCCTGCACCCATGGATCTCCAATCCTCTTTATTCCAGAAAGGAGCCAATCCCAAACCCTGCCAAGCTCCAGTTTAGTTGATACTGACAATGGATTTGGAAAGTTGACTCTCTTTGTATTTTCATTTATCATAAGAGATTTCTAGATTCAATTAACTTCTCTCACCTTTTTATTTGGGGCAGGGGGAGGAAGGAAAAGAAAGGGAAAGAAAGATTCTTAAATCTGTCCTCTGAGTCATTATATGATATTGCATTTCAATTATATTATGGGCTGAATTTGGCTGTCTCTTTAGATAAATCAATATCAAAGCAGTCTTTCAAAAGGCAAAGGCTTGTTTGAGTTTACTTTGCCATGGCATTACCAAGACTTCATTAATTTTTATAGCTACTGAGTTTGTTTTATCCTCATTTTTATTTTTCATGTCTGTTTTTCTTTGCTTCCATGCATGGAATTGATTTTAAAAGAATTTGTAAAAACATGCCCAACATATGAGTAATCTTTCCTTTTTCTGATATTACACAATTTTCTTTTAAATTAATCATTTGAAGAAAAACACTTCCTTTTTTTTTAGACACAAGAATTTAACGTTCACAACCTTGAATTCTGATTTGCACATCCTGAAGCTGAGTTTAGACCTATCAGTCTAAAGTGATATTTAGACCAATATCAGCGCTTATGATTCCAACTCATCAAAATAACAGGATTAAACAAGAGTGTGATTTAATTCTAAGCTGAAAGATAATATATTGGTAAAAAAGACCATTTTCTGAATGTTTTCTGAGACCCTGTAAGGCCTTGACATGTTCATTTAAAGATTAGAACAAGATGGCATAAATCCAATTCACCTGAATGCTCACATAAAGAGACCTTTTCTAGAAACCTTGCAAGTGAAGTGACAGACAGAATGAGATAAATATTAGAGTTTTAAGGATAAGAGTATTTATTTTACCAAGAAGTCTCATGCATGGCTTAACCTGCCTCTCAGCATCAAGCTTTACAAAACTGTATCAGTTTTCTGGAAGTTCACTCAGAGAAATGAAAGGAAATAAAACTGAGTACAAATGGTCAACCCAAGGAATAAAGTCCAGTCCTGCTTTGCTCTAACTCAAGGTGTTGTTGCCAGGAATGGCTCTTCCCTACTCAATGATTTTTAGGTTGTTTCTATACTGAATTTTACTACTTAAATGTGGAAGCCTAGATACAGCTGGATGGTTCTCCTTCTTTGAAAACCAATCAGTGCACCCAAGATGATTTTAAATTGATTTTGGATTAAAAAATCAAGAAAATTTGATTACAAAAATTCAAAGGGGCTACCACCCATCCCACATTCATGGATGACTTCTTCCCATTCTGATGGAAATTCCTGCCTTCCTCTCCCTGCCAACCACCCTCCTGCTCCTCTTTGTCCCACAGCTGATGCCCTATTTAATTCTAGCACTGGCAGCTCTTTTCCCAGGACCTACATCCTATTTGGCACTGGAATAAGGCTGCTTGTTTGCTCACTTCCTTACATAGTTCTTTGCATTCTATAGAAGGTAAATCAGAAAATACCATTCTGATCTAATATCCAAATACATTCCAAGTCTGTGCCAGCTTATGGTCCTCACTCTATGCTGACTGCAGTCTTCCAGTCAGTCTGCAGGAATAAGACCAGAACAAAAAACCCAAGCTGTAATGATAAATGCAATCCTTTTCCAACACCTGGCAGGTATAGAGAGACAGCTTCCACCCAGAGTGACAGATGAACCAGCAGGGTCCTCTTTAAAACAGAATTTCATTCTTCTTCAGCCATTTGATTAAAAACTCTGATTTCCATCTGGTTAATTTCAAAGCTTGATGTGATTTTCTACTGTCATTCTTTTATATTTTAACAAATTTAATTTTTTTTTCTTTTAATTATAAAGGAATGATAAGGGGAAATTTTTTGTGAACCCTTTAAATGCCAAAATTCTCACACACTGCTGCCTCCAAATGGCACAGGCAGCCTGGCTGGGCATGTCCTGCTCAGGGAAAAAAACTGACATTATGCCTATGATAAATGAACAGAGCTGCCAGGAATGTCTTTAGGAATGGGCCAGCCTTCTGATTTCATTCAATAATTGACTCTGTAGTGGTATTTTCCTGCATTCATACAGAAAAAGTGCATTTTTTGATTATTTTCCTTGGAACAACCTTAGCCACGTTTTTGGAGGAAGGTGAAAGGCAGAAGCCAGGAAAGCAGAGTGCGAGGGGGAGGAAACATCTCTGATTCAAGTAGCAGCTTATTTATGACACTTGTTCATACCTTTTAAAATCCTGTGTTCTTCCCAATCTATAGAATAAACTTGAAAAAGCAATCAAGTACTAATCTGGGAGCCTCTGAAACATTGCACATTTCTATAGCTGTTATATTGAATCTATCCTTTATAAATGCAACTGCAGCTGTTCCCAGCACCAGTGTCTTGCCTCAAGTTTGAATTTTACTATTTGCTGTTATTTTCAGGTTATTGCTACCAGCAGGAGATAATAAATTGGGTTCTAAAGTGTCTTGTTTCCCTATATATTTTTACTGAGGTAATGATTTGGAGGAAGAGGAAATCAGCTCTGATATGATTATTTCCATAATGCAATTTTAAGCCAATAAATAAATTATCTTTGAATAGAGTCATGTGGACAGATACTTGCAGGCACACATACTCACACTATGTTAAAAGCAATGCTGACCAAACAAGAGGCAGAAATGCATAGGATGGCATTTTGTTTGCAGGGGGTCCTGTCAAATATGGTTTTTCAACTCCTCAGGAGGTAAATAACACTTTTTTCCTGGACTTTAACTACATTTTCCTTTTACAGTGAAAACCCGAGTATTTTTTTAACTAAAACCAAAATGAGATTTTTCTAAATATCACTAATATATCTGGAATACACACAAAGGTTATCAGATCTGCCTCTTACAGTTTTTAGGTAATACTCAATTCTCAAGGCAATAAATCCAAATGTTTACCATATGGCAAAACAAATCCAAATTGAAGATTGCCAGGATACAAGGCAGGTATGAGAAAGGGATGGCATATCCTTGTGAAAGCTCTTACTGCCTTTACTGGGACTTATAAACCAAAGACACTTGGATCAATACAAAGGGAAATTACTTGAGAAAACCACAAAGGAGCAAGTTATGTTATAAAAACACCTTCACGTGTAAAACACAATAGGAGTACACCCAGCACAACATTTGCAAGCAATTTCTCTAACCTGAAAGATATTTTTGTAGTAAAAACAAAACACTGCACAAGGGAGAAGTGGTGAATGCCATCTGACCATCCTGGAAATGGCACCAACCCCAGTCCCTTGCACCCCTCCATGAAGGGCCTAATGCACCCCATGTAAGATGGAAAGGGTTCCTTTATGCTTTGAGGAAAAATCAATTAGTTTTGAAGGCACTAAGCACAAAGTTGGAGGCCTATTTTCAATTAAAATCCATTTAATAGACAAGGAACAACGTATGAATAGAAGGCTAATCACAGCATGAAAGAGGGTTAATAGTGGATTGCCAAGAGCAACAAAGGCTTAATGCATTTCAGAACAATAAAAATCCTCACAATTTTATTAAAGTGACACAGACAAAAAGTATCCCTGTGTCCTCCCTCTACTGCTCAACAGGACTATGATCTCAGCTGGGATACTGCATTGTTTTGCTACAGCAGAACTTGTGGAGATTAACAACACTCTACATATCTGGCAGAAATTCAGAGCGAGCACGGGGCTCCCCACCAGCAGCCACATGACTGAGCAGATCAGAGGTGACAATTCATTAAGAGTGTCCAGGAAAAACAGCAGAGGCAACAGGGATGCTGGGATGGCAGCAAAGCCAATGAAGGAAAGCAAAAAAGGATTCTGCAGGATACTTGAGCCTTTTGGCTGTTATCCAGAAAATGCTGAAAATCGTTGGAACAGACCACCAGAGAGAGTGAGAGAAGAAACAAGGAAAACAAGGAAGAAAACAGGAAGAAAATCCATGAAAACTTCATGAAATCCTGGTAAGAGTGTGAGCTTTGCCCACTGCTGTGTTCAGCATTCATTCCACAGGAAGAAGAAACCTCTTTTGTGACTGGCACAACAAAAGCACCTCTGTGGATGTGCCTGGGACACCGGGATGTGGCACAGGTGGCCCAAAGCTAAGCTGGTGACACGGATCCTGGGAGCATCCCTCTACTGCTCCTTGGCACACAAACTGCATTTATCTCCAGTGCCTCCTGCTTCAGACACCTCTGGCTTCCTTCTCTCTCCCCAGTGTCCCAGTTTGTAGCCTCGTGCACACAAATCCTTTTAATTTTTCATCTCGCTCCCTGTTATTGTCTGAACACAATGCAGCTCCACAGCCTCAGAACAGCAGCAGGACAAAATTACACAGAACAAACCATCACTGTCTGGGAGGGAATTAATCCAGCTCCAGTGGCAGGAAATAATTATAAAAACACAGATGCAATTAAAATGTTAGCTTTCAAAGATAGAAGCCTGGACTAAAACCTAGAATCTCACGTGAACTCACTGGGCAACGCATTATTTGCTGCATACCACAGCCAGCTACACAAATTCAGACATTTATAAAGTGATAAGTATTCAGGGTCATAACAAATAGCTTATTAACCAAAAAAGGGCCTATTTTTTATAAGGCACCTCTTAAAAGGCTCACTTTTTTTCACTGTCAAAGTCTTTTTAAACATTACTCCATTTTAGTTTAATTAGTTTTAAGATATGAAAGAATTGTAAGTATTACACCTCTCAAAGACATTAGGGAAAATGGCTTTTTTTCTTTCTTAAGGGAGTCAAACTCAAATTTTTTAAATGCACATTTAAATACCACTGTCAAGCACTACAACAATCTGAATAAAATCATTTCCTCTCCTGCATCTACAGGGTTTCCCCTGAAGAAGCCAGCTGTTACATATTTATTTTTCCATTATGTGAGTTGTATCTCATAAATCTGCTCAGCATTTGGTGAGCTTACAGATCAATAACTTGGCATCCCAGCAATATAAATCTGATACAGACTTCCCTGAATATATTTCACACTTCAGAGGTGTATTTCTCATCTTTTCAAGCCAATACAGCCATCCCAGTGATAAATAACTAGTTTGGGATGAGAGGGATCCTTGGGGGGGAGAGGTTCCACCTGAGAATCTGGCTTCTAGCTGATTCAGGTCGCCTAAGCTCCAGGCTGGATGCTCCTGTTGCTGCACCACGAGCAGCTCAACAAAGCTTTTTTCACACCACTGCTGACCATTATTTCTCTCCCTCCTACAGTCCTAGTCAAGTTTTCTCATTACTAATATATTCTAACCTATTCCTTTTCAATTTCATAAACCAGACAAGGAAAACAGGATTTAAACATCAAAGTCCTAAAATTCTAATTTCCGTAGAGTAAATTAATCTTCTCATTCCTGCAGTTTCATCAGCATAAATTTACAAAAAAAAAAAAAAAAGAAGTGTGCATTTAATATAGGGCTCACACTCCAAACAGGGTTCACTCCAACAGGGCATAACCTGCATAACCTCCTAAACTCCACAGGCAGCTTATCTTCATCAACACAGTCCTTTACATGCAGGATGCACTTCTAATAAGATGCAGGATGGCAAAAGCCATAAACAACAACAACCTGCACAACCAACTTCAGTTCCTGAAGAGTTGGACCTGGTGCTCCACAAGACCCCTGGCACCCAAAGGGATGGTGGCACGTTCAAACTGGGCTCTCCACTGGCATTGTCCTCTTCCCAAAACCAGAGTTTACTGAACAGATGCCACATGCACCAGTCTGAAACACTAATCCCCCAGGAGACACAGATTGGAAGGTCATGATTCAGAGCAGAACAAAGAACTTGCAGAGAAAAAATTGTGGCATCCTCATTAGGAAACAGAGCAAACAGAGCAAAGGAGGTAAAACAGCACATTTTGGAGCTAAAAAAGACAATAGGGCAGAAAGAAAGGGATGAGAATAAATAGAGAATAACATATCTACAAAAGGACTCCTCAAATTAATCTCTGTGCAAGTCCAAAGAAGCACCAATATCTGAAAAACAAAACACAATGCCAAAATATTTCCCAAGTGGGAATCAAGAAGAGTCTGAAAAAACCACTCATCAGATAAGAAAGGAATAGGCATTTTTGTCTATCAGCAGTAGGGAGAAAGTTCAATATTTTGAGGAAAACAAGAATGTATAAAGGCCATAAAATAATCATTTTGAGACTCGTAGAAGTAGGACTTAGATGAAAGTGCAGGGGACCAGTTTCAGCTTCAGACCATTTTGTGATTCTGTCAGTAAAGGGACTTGTAAGACAAAACTACATAAGGGAATACACAGAGGGATGGATCAGAGAGTAACCATTAGACCTGAACAGGTACTTGAGGATTTTCTGTAAACAGACTAAAGGAGGTTTTGCTGCTACAGCTGGCGACACACAAGTTTGTAAAAAACCAATCTGATGTAAAATGAACCAGGTGGAATTGTATCCTAAAAATAAAGCAAAAATTAGTATAGGCTGGGGACCTGCAGGGGAGTAAGTCAGGCAAGGTATTATGTCTACTAACAGGTGAGGGCTGAATGTCTCTCAAAGGAAAGAGGAATATAAAAATAATAGAGACTTCTGCACAAAACAGTTTTGGAGGGTAACACTAAAAGCTATCCAAAAACAATGAAGGCACAACTGTGTCACATACCTGCTACTGAAATGAAAGCTCAAATAAAAACAAATATATGGAGACAAATATGATAGAGAAATTCATTAAGCAAAAAAAAAGTAAACAAAACTTTAGAACCTTGTACAGGTATGACAATTTTATACAGATTTTCAGCTATAATAACAAAGATTAAGAAGACAGGAACCTGCAATGATTTCTGCTGAGCAGGCAATAAGAGATACTTTTTATATAGCCAAATTTACTATGCAGAGTAAACAATAAAGAGGATTCAAGGAAGCAAAGCATCATTTCACAAAGGTCTTTTCAGTCCTATAATTAAAACTTAAGCAGACAGGCACCAAAAACACTCTAAGAAAATTCTGAAAGCAAGATGTGAATTGGATCTCATTCAAACAAGTAAAAAAGGAAAAATGTCAAGATATATAAGGCACAAATTTTATGAAAGAATGACAGGGCAGAAAGAACCCTAGTTAGAAAACTACAGAAAATATGGAAAGAGTAGCAATCCCAGCCACTAGAGACAGCAGGTAAGCAGTTCAGAGAAGAGAGGAAATACTTCTGGAGTATTTTATAAAGACTGCCATCTCCCAGACTACTGAGAAAAAGATACAGTTTCCAGATAAAGCCAAAAAGCAAAATCAATTGGAAAACAGAAGGATACTCCCTGGTCTTCAGAAAAGTAAAAAAATCTTGAGGTAGAAAACTAAATCTAGGAACTACATATGTTTATTAACTGTTTGAACATAAATACAGACACTAGTCCTCGATTCTAAGAGGAATTTTCATTCCCATATCACTGGAATAATTTATTGAGAGGAGAGCTGTACTGCCAAACAAGGAGAGGTTTCATAAACAGATTGTTGCATAATATTCTTCCCTACCAGATGTCCTTTTTGTTGGTACACTGGGGATTACTAGTTAGTGATATTCACACAGATCAATTAAAATTTATTATGGAACAATACATTTCAGATAAAATTTCATAAAATCCCAAAAATCTAATCTCTTTTTGTAAGCCAACTTATAGAGGAGAAGAAAGCACGTGTGTCCTATGGCAGCAGTGTCTGGCTTTGAAAATAAATTAATGATGTGCATTTCTACTTTGCTTAAGAGAATTTTCATATGAGAGAACAGACTTACTTTTAAAAAGAGGTACAAAGAAGGGTGGCTACCACCATTCCTACAGATTGTTCCAGAAATGGAATTCCAGGCACCTTTCCGCCCTTTCTGCCCAGAGCTGAAGGGCAGAAAGGGCTGCACCAGAAGCAGCTCACTTGCATATTCTGTGCTACTTTTTGTGCAAAATGTTTAAAAGCAACATCATTTCAAACATGCAGATTTGCCACTTCCATCACTGGAATTTCTAGATTACAACCTCTCTGTGAAAATTAAGCATTATAAATTTAAACACGTTAAAATTCAGTGGGATACTTAAAGACAGCAGGATCTGTAGAAAGGTAATCATGTTAAAGTTCAGCCTAAATTAACAAAAGCCTCCCAAGGTGAGGAGGGGTGTGTACTCCTTGGACAGAACAGTCAGCATTAAAACCAGCACAGTCTCTTCACTTAGGGTTACCTACATTCACAGACCTCTGAACTGCACAGCACTTTACACATTTACCAATGTAAATTTAGCTGTAACAGCCTCAGAATGCAGGAATATTACCAAGCACTTCAAAGACTGCAATATCTTTTCCTTCCAAATACTCACTATTAATAGTATGAACATCCTCCTCAAGGCTTAGAAAACATATAACTTCTCTTGGAACAAGACAGGGATTTCTTAGTTAGGTCACCTCTTGGGGGAGAAAAATATGAAATCTTATCAATGCATTTCTTAAAGTAATACCTGAGTGAGAGTTTTCCATTTTCATTATCTTCAAGTTGGAACCTTATAATCAAAATATAGAAAGATTTCAGTAGACTTAACCTTCTGAACAGCTGATACATAGGGGCTCAAGGAAACAGGTGCTCCCTTTCCAAACACACATTTTAATAAAAGAAGAAATAGATGGGAAGACTAGGCAAATAAAAAATGGGAGAGACATCCTTGGGGGATAAAAGAGCTTTGAGCAGTATGTATAAACACATCACAGATGGTACCTGTCTCCAACTAGGATTCAACATATTTTATCCCAGAATGCTGCTGGAGAGACCACGGGACAAAATCTTCTTTCACATATGTCATTGGGCCCAGGTCCAAATTCTCTTTGGAAGTAACCAGAAGAGTAACAACTGTGATGGATGGT
This sequence comes from Calcarius lapponicus, assembly GCA_039654755.1. Classification (NCBI taxonomy): domain Eukaryota; kingdom Metazoa; phylum Chordata; class Aves; order Passeriformes; family Fringillidae; genus Calcarius; species Calcarius lapponicus. Next base: position 20,708,920 of record CM077470.1, on the reverse strand, counting down.
AATATTCCATTAGACTTGCTTGTTTGACTCCTGAATGATCCCTTTAAGGACACTCAAGAGATGAAGAAAGAAAAATTACTGTGCTTTTGATGGTAGCAATTAGACTCTATATTTGCTTATACATAGAAAATTAATTTCTTCATCTTCTCATCACTGAAAAATTGGTACAGTAAAAGATGAGATAGTGATAAATAAAAGTATTCTGCCAGTTCTGACTGCCAAAAGAAAAAAGAGAAAATAATATGTAATTCCTTATTTATTCAAAGAACAAAAATTAGTCAACCAGTAAATGAGACACACTGAATATTACTGGATGAGGAGGGATAACAGAGAAGGCTTTTCCCTGTTCCATTTGCATGTCACTGTGCTGACAGTAGATGGGATTTTCACTTTCCAAGCACTACTGTACATCTGCACTACTGCTTTGAAATTACAGCAATAGTTTATAACTAGTACAATTGCTCTGCACAGCTGGGTTTTTCCAGCTGACTATACAAATTTATTTTTTAAGATTAGAAGTGTAAATACAAGGAAGAGGTATCCCGGGGTTTGTGGGTTTTTTTAAGTTGAGGAGAGGGCTTGCAACTTTTAAGCTGAACTGAACTTTGAGCAAGGGAAAAAACTGCAGGTGGGTCACACACTGGATATGCAGCACCACTCTGGTCATGAGATATGTAAATGCTCAAGGAATTCAGGGGCACTCCTCTAGTCTTGCTGAGAAATTCACAACTCTGACAAAGAATAAAAGTGTGAATGAAGTCAGTTCAAGCTCTCTGCTCAACAACCTGCCTCACAGTGGCTGCAAGGAACACAGGAGTGCTCAGAAGGATGAAGAAAGTCAGTAAATGCCACACACCTTTTATCAACAGCACTTTGCTAACTCTGAAAGTCCACACTTGTGTGGAACATGACAGAGGGGTTGTGTTGGGAGAGCACAGGAGTGCCAGATGTCTGGGAGAGGTGAATCAGCCACTGTGCATGGACTGAATAGAGATTAAAACAGGTCTGGTTTTCTATAACCTCAGAGTCTGTGAGGGATGCTGGGACACACACTGGGCACCCAGGAAACTCTTGCTTCTCCTCTATAAGTAAAAAAATCTAAGATACAATATTGTGTTGTTATTATCTTACATCTCTGCTCAAAAACCCATTCTGCAAGAGCACCACATTGAGTAAGTAAAACAGCCTATGATGAATTATTCATTGTGAATCTGTAACTACTTATTATTCTTCTAAAGGAAATATAACTCACTTCCAGAGTCCAAAACCCGTCTGTCTGCTCAAAAGTTGTGACAATATTATTTTTGCTTTCCCCTTCAAATCACAAGAAAGATTGTGTATCAACCTGAAGCAGAGGCTAAAGCCATATCCGGAATGGTGTGTGACAACCTGCTTTATATTCTGAACTAAGACTACACTACAGATAAGTGCATTCAGCTACCAAGGGGCTGGGTTTCCTGATATATGACAGAGGAAGAAAAGTCAACTCCAAGCATAATTTAGTTCCTTCATCCTTTGTAACTCTCCCAATGAAGCGAACAACAGAACTGGCAGCAATTCATCCCAGGAGGCTGTGGCTCCTGACAGCTCCTCAGGGCTCCCTCTGGTGCCCAGCAGCACCTCCCTGTGTGAGCATGGACACCAGGAGGGCACCAGCAAGCCAGAGGCTACCAATGACTCCACTTTTTTTTTCTTTTTTCTTCCTGTTTCTCCCACTCAGATGCACTCAGGCCAGCGTTTCAGAGTGACCCTGCACACGCACCCTCCTTGGGCCGGTGTGTCCCCAGCTCCACGACGATCTGGGCACAGTACACCACCCGGGTCTGGATCCCACCTCCACACAGCCCTGCCTGCTTCTGGTGCTGAGGGTCCTGCTGGTCAAGGAGCAGAGACACTTGGCAAGCTTTCCATTCAGAAGTCCTCCAGGCAAACCTTTGGGAATAGAAAGAGAACAGGTAAAATTAGCTTTTGAAAGACTACAGGTAAGGGAGAGGTATTTTATTAGACGACAAAATATAATTGGTTTAATCTTTATAGCAGCACTTTCCTATCCAAAACAGGGAATGTTTGGAAACATTTTGAGTGTTAAATTTACATAGGTTAAGTATGTGTTATTTGTCTGGAGTGCTTGTGTAAAACTTTTGACAGAGCACCAATCTCCAAAGCATTCTGAAGCACTAAATCATCCTGACAGCACCTTTGAGCACAGTGTAAAAAATGAGTGAAGATTAAGAGGTTTGATTAAGTGTGAACAGTAGTTTTCAAACATGTGTTTCAAAGCACTAAACCACCCCTCTCTGCCAAGAGCTGAACACCTCACTCTGAAATGCCTTTAACAGCTGAAATCCTGCATTTGTCAATGGAGCTCCAAGCACTTGCAGCTTTTCCACAGGGGGCACCTTCCTAAGTGCCCAAGGTCATGCCAGCTGCTTCAAGGGATTGGCTAAAGCATCTCAGTTAATTCCATGTTCCACAAGTTGTGATACACAGCAAGCTCAAGACAAAAAACACTTCCATTCTATGTTCCATTCACACCTAAAGAGCATTAAAGGTTCTCAAGGAATTACAACGTTTTGGGACACAGGTAGATGAATGCTGTACAGACAACAGTGGTTGGTGTGTATCAGCTTAAGTGCCAGGAAGAACTTATTAAAACCACAGGGAAAACAGTGCTGTCTATCCATGGAAAGCAGAATTTATTTCCTCATCATGACTGAAAATGTAGAGCATACTTCTAACACAACTGTCTCCACAAGCAGAGTTCACTTTGGGTTCTTATTTATTTACTCCCCTCAGACTGTAACCTGTGAATCAAAGTCTTCCCAAGCTTCCCAAACACAAATCTCAGGCCATACTGTTTTTATAACCAATCTGTTCACACTTGTGCTGCTTTATGCCTCCACTCCTCTACATTTCCTAGTTTATTTTTACCATAGAATCTTTGTGTTTTGTGTAATGTAAACTATGTAAAATAATTTCCTTCCTTTATTCTCAAGACAAATACTTTCTCCTTTTACAGCAGATCCACAGTTGTTAAAACTACATATGTTCCTTAACTGCTGACTGATCACTGTAAACTCAAACACAGTGGGGTGTCTCTGCACAAAAAGCCTTCCACATCATAATTCTGTTTACTCTCCACAGTATCTGCTCCTGACAGCTATGGCAAGCAAACCTGCATTGCAAAACTATATGAAAAATAAACACACTAGTTGGAGTACACATGTTCTCTCAACTTACTTTGTGAATGAACTTTTTTTGTGAATGATTTTTTTAGCCCCAAATTCTGTAATGTAGTCACAAAAAATATTTGTAAATACTGCCAATTACTTGCATTTACAGGTACTGTTCAGATGAGCTGTCATGCTCTCTTAAATAACTCACAGCATCTTGTGCAAATCTGGATACATTCACAGGGTTCATTACCCCCAAAGAAAATAATAAAGAGCACACTTTTCACATGACAAGTATCAAATATCTAACTCCCAGAACAGATAAAGCACAGCCATGAATTCCTCTTCTCGTTCCTTTTGGGAATTCCTAATCCCATTTCTTGGGCCTGCAGTGTTAAATGCAACCATAAAGGCAATGAAAAGTGCTCTTCAGGAAACACCGGGTGAAGGGGATTCCTCCTCCACATCCCTTCAGAACTCTGTGCTTTTCAGGTCTACTTTTGAAATTAAAATCGTAAATATAGGACACACGCATCTTTCCGCAGCCATGGAAATTGTTGTTTTAAGTAAGTATTTCTTAAAACAAAAATGGACTAAGGTAAAACTCATTATCAATATCTGGCTTAGGAAGTCAGCTGTGAACTCTAGATCCTAAAGACTCATTTCCAGAGGTGTGAGCATCTGCTTCTCCTATTCAGTGTGAGCTGTGGGAATTAACACCTATGAAAATTAGGCCATTGGTGATTAAAATTATGCAAAATAACTAAATCTGAGCTCAGAGAGATAATTAAACTTCATCAGCTCTTGAATTAAAAAGAAAAAAAAAAATTCTTTATATATTCTCCCAGAGTAACTTGTGCGAGCATGTGCAAAGACAGCCCTCCCGAGTGCCACTGGCACCAGCTCCAAGCCTCAGCCCTATCTGCTCCTACCTGCACGTGTCCAGTGCTCCAAAAACAAATCCTGACCTCCAGGCATAAAAAGGGACACATTTCCATAGCCATTAACAAGCCCACCAGGAGGTCAAAGGGCTGAAGGGCACTGCCCAAGTATAACTCTAGAGCCTTCTAGCATAGTTCACTGCACTTCCTCTCCAGTCATTACTACTTCACACTAATGCCTTATCTTTAATTTGGGTATAATAAACCTCATTTACAAAGTGATACCATCACACCTGTATCTCAGCAATAAGCCTTTTTTAAAAAATCGAGTCTTAAAACATTCCCATTTTCCATCATTTAACTTCTGAAAAGCTTTGAATTTCCAACAAAGCAAGGAGAGTTTTTGCTATATCCCTGTCTCGTAACGTAGCAACCACAACCAAAATGAATGATATGAAGACATAATCATAATTCTGGAAAATCTATCTATTCCCAGCGAACATGAAAGCAACAGATCAAGGATAAAAAAGATATAATACATTGTTTTAAAACTCATGACTCGGTGACAGTTATGAAACAAACAAGGGCTCAGTATCTTTCCGATTTACAGCAACCTCTCAGTCTCTTTAGTCTATAGGACTTATGCTCTTAGTGTTTACACAAGTTTTATACCTGTATATACCCATTCACTTTAATTGAACTATCCCAAATTTATATCACAATAAAAGAAAGTAGAATCACCTCCTATGTGTTTAAGCTTTTTAAGCACTTAATCCTTTCAGAACAAATAACCAAAGGTAAAACAAAGCGCAAAGCTCTGGAGTCTTATATGCAGTTAAAGTGTTTTATTTTCTTGCATTTAGACTATTGATTATAGATGTTATGGCAAACTTCAGCTATAAAATTAAAAGCCCTTCCCATTTAACAGCAAATTTACACCTGTGCCACCTACCTCTGATGGGACCTTTAACTTGTAGCTTTGCCATGGGCATAGAGGTTATACTTAACTGAGCAGTTCTGAGGCTTAAAGTGTTTTTGTCACCTCTGGATTCTTTTAGAAGACTGGAATATAACTTCACCCACCTCTCTCTGAGGAGTACAACTCTGCAACCTCTTAAGCTGCTGCTTTTTTATGTTAGTGGATGAAGACCACATTATGTACCTTCATGCAGTCAGGGGTGCTCTCTGCCCCTGCATTAAAAAACAGCCTCTAGAAAATCATAAAAATCACAGATTGGTTTGGGCTAGAAGGGACCTTGAAGATCATCTCATTCCAACCCCCTGCCAAGGGCACAAACATCTTTCACTATCCCAGGTGGCTCCAAGCCCCATCCAACCTGGCCTTGGACACTTCCAGGGTTGAAGCAGCCACAACTTTGCTGGGCACCCTGTTCCAGCGACATACCACCCTCACAATGAAGAATTTCTTCCTAATATTCTTCTAAATATAATATTAATTTCTTCTTAATCCCATTCTTTCTGCTCAGCAACTTGTTCTGGTCTATGTCCTAGTCCATTTTCTTTGCTGTGGCTGAAGCATGCTGCAGACAATTCTTGCCCTAAAACTAAAGGAAAGACTACTTGTTTCCAAATTAACCTAAGAAAAAGAGATGTTTTCTCTAGGAACTTGGAAAGTAAACAGCAGTCTTACCTTAAAGGATTTAAAACCTAATCTGATTAGGCAAACAGAAAAAAAGAAGGAGTGGTTTGTATTGAGACCAGACAAATGAAGGAGAGCCTCTTTTATTTCTGCTACTGAAGCTCCTTAAATTCATCATCTTCATTTAAGAGGTAGAAAGAAAAGATCATTGTTTGGCAAGCCTCAGCAAACTACAGATGAAATGGCACATATTTAAGGGGGAAAAAAGCATAATCTTTCTAGGTATTACCCTACAAATAGAATGTGGTCAAATAAGGAGAACAGGAGCACCTAAAGTTTCTTGTATTATTTCACAAGGATTAACACTACATCTCTCTATGTCTGGAAAGCTACTGATTTCCAATCTGAGCTATTTCCAGTAGCTCAGTCACCAATTCCCAAGGACCAGCACCATATCACCAGGCTGCAAACTGAAATATGGACCAATAGCAAGCTTTACCAGCTGCTGAAACCTAAATAAGGTTTCATACATTTTTCTTACTTCTGTTCATTAATACAAAATCCTGGTCCCCACAGCATTACATCCAGTAGACACACAGCACATACTGCAATATTATGGATTTTCATTCTCGCTTGTTTCTTTATACTGAGTGAATCAATCAAAGTCTAGTAACCAGGCACTGCTGTAAAATTCTTCTGCACAGTGTGAGAAGGTCATAGCCTACCACCTGCATTTTGAGATATTACATCCCTAGAAATAATTATTAACTAAATACCAGAGTTGTACTTTTTAATATTTTCAGCTAAGTGGCTCTATTAACCTGCAAGTTTAATGTTATTTTTCTGAGCTAGCACATTAGAGTTCATCCTCACTTGTGCAGGTACTGCCCCAGAGGCATTGCCTCAAGGTAGGGAGGCATAACGGGATGGGGAAGGTTTCAGAGCTCACAGGCTCATGAAAACCTGGGCAGAGCAGCAATGCACTGAAAGAACAGATTTTCCTTTCACAGAGAGAGAGGCACCTACAAAAATTATCAGCGGTTTGCAGGTTCTCACCTTTTGTGCTCTCCTGGCTCTACACAACCATTTGCCCTTCAATACAGTGCAATGTCAAAAAGGGGAAGTGAGAAACCAGGGACAGACCCACGTCTGTTCACTCCCTGATTAACTTCCAGCCAGTCTCCCCCCCATCAGGTATCACCTGCACCCACGCTCCCGTACAAAATCAGCAAGACAATGTGTTAATCTATTGTCTTTGAAATTGATGTGCACTTGGGCAGGAGCAAAAATCACTCTGTAAGAGCCTTTCCTTAGAATGTAATCAAGCAGCAGAATATTTTTTTATACTTCCTCTCTTCTGCTAGCAGGGTGCATAAAAATGATCAGCATTTGATTTTGAATGAGCCCAGTGATACAGAGACACTTTTACAGGTGATGCCTTCCTAAGAAATGTATCTTGCAAAGGCTTTATAGGAGGTTTTGGCAGTATCTGGCAAAAGCCCCAGAAACTCATGACTTGAGCACTGAACAGCTCTCCTATTAAACACACTCATTCACAGACAGGGAGATTTTTCTGCATGCATATAAAATTCTATCAAATCCAAAGCATTTTACAGTCAATCTCAGAACATGTCACATGAAAAATCAAGCAATATTTTATTTTCTTTGCAAAGCACACTATCAAGCTGCTCTGTTAGCCTGGCCAAGCATAATGGCACGGGCTTGCAGACCAGAAAGGTGAGATCCTCTCATTCACACGACAAACCAAGCAAGCTCCCAGGGACTGCAAAGTTTCTCATTTCAAGAACCACGCAGAGGGAAGCTGAGTAAAGTCCTATCTATTATCTCTGAGCAGTTCCCATCTTCCTCAAGCAGGACTGGGATTTTTTTATGGGGAGATGAAGACGAATCATTAAACCTTATGTAAAAATTAAAATTTCAAAGCCAATAAAAGCTCAGCCATGGAGACCTGCCCAGTCTCTGCACAGCTGATGAAATTCTCTGAAACAGCAATCAGGACAAAAGCCATTTCAGAGAACAAGAGCAACCGCTCTCAGTTTTTAAAATATGATAAATGTGAACTACATATGAAATGTAGTGGGTGCAATTCAAATTTATTTCTACATATAACTGTAATTATTGTAATAGGAATAATGAAAATAGCAATAACTAAAAGAGTATTAGACCAATAATCACAGCTAACAATGACCAAATCGATGATCTCTCCGACATGGAGAAAGCACCACTTGCAACCCTCTCCATGCACAAACCGAGCAGGGAGGATCTGCAGGGGCTTCTTTACCTCCAAAACCAAGAAGAGTTTAATGTAGGGTGTGAAAGTTTGAGTATTGGGAAGTACAGGTTGTGCAGGTGGAGGATGGCAATTAGTAGTGGGAGTGAGCTGGCCAGTGTGTAAAATAGGAGGTAAATGTTTAGGCGTTCACATCGCGGGGGAGAAGCATCTCTGGCCATACCTGGGGCAGGGCTGCAGCGGTGCCTTCCCTCCTCCAGTGCACGCCTCCCTCTCCTCCAGCTCCGGGCAGGGCCTGCCGGTGCCCACGGGCACGCTCCGCACGCGGCGGCGCCGGCTGCGCAGCCCCGCGGCCACGCTGCCCCAGCCACAGCTGCGCCAGCAGCGGCTCCACGGCGACCACTCGGACGTGGCGCAGTCCTTGGGGATGACACACGACCTGGAGGTCACGGGGCTCGCGGGGTCTTGCAGGCAGTGGCTGCGGTAAGAACACAGGACAACAGCTGAGGTGGTCTTGCTCAATGAACTTCTTTTCCAAGCCATACTCCCCAAGAAGAAATCTAAGGTCAGAAGATCTACACCAACACCAGTGCAAGGGGAATAAGAGAAGTTCTAATGCAGGGCACATAACACATTTCCAATGAGCTCTGGGTGCAAACTTGCATGTTGAGTACTTTGTAAATATTGTATCTCATTTATCTCGAGTTAAAACAGATGCACAAGGCATTATATTTGCTCCTGTGTAGCTACAATTCCACAGTTCATCCTGGATGGAAAACAAAATCCAAGCCCAAGATAAATACTCTCACAGGTAACCATTCCAACATCCCACACACAGGATTAGATGTTCTCCATCCATCCATCCATCCATCCATCCATCCATCCATCCATCCATCCATCCATCCATCCATCCATCCAGCTGAGCAACTCTGCTCTTTCAAAAAATAACTAATCCCACACTAATAAGAAAGCTCTCAGTTCCATGAGGCTGTTATCAACCATGTGCTGTCAAACAATGTCAGAGGGTTTTCCAACCTGTCAAACAGCCAGAGACTCAGGAATGCTGCAATGGGGCTGGATTTTGGGACTCAATTACTCCTGCTGACATCAGGACATGATCTCATTCATTCTCTAACACCCCAATGGTGCCCTAGGCCAAACACAATGGGAAACCAAATTCTAAGGGCTACCAACTGATGAGATTTGGTATCAAGATACAAAGTCCCAGAATAACATTTTGAAGAGTCCCAAAGCTACAACACATTTTGACTTCTCTACAGTGTTATATGGACAGTGCAAACTGGCCTCAGAAATTAAGACCACACTTGATGAACTCAGTGTGAACACTAATTTTTCTTCTCCAGCCTCCAGCTGCTTGTGGTCAAAGCTTTTGCCAGCTGTAAGGAGCAAACACAGGTACACTTAAAAGGTGTGAAAGCCAGGGCTGCTGCCAGGGAAGCAGCCATTACCTCTCCTGCTATTCCTTACAGCACAGTTTGGCAAAACTACCTCCCTCTAAAGCAAACAGACTGGGGCAATTATGGCAGGATTGCTGGGCAGCCTCATGGGGAGAGCAGAGAAGATAAAGGGCACTCAGTCCCTGCTCCAGTCTAGAAATTGGTCCCCTTTTCATATAGGTCAACAGGAATATTCCCATTGAAATACATCAAGTTTGACTAGACCCTCAATCACCAGCATTTAGTGGCTCCTATTTGAACTCCAAAGTAAACAAAAAAAAATATAACAAGTTTTTGTCTTGATTTCTTCACCCAGTATAAAACTCAGTAATCTCACAGGTGCTGTGAGAATAAATTTACTGAGGCTTATTTAAACAACTTCAACAAGTACAAAGAGCCTGTGACGTAACCCCTTCAAAATGAAACTATTCTTGCTTACAATTGAAAACATCTCTCATTTCTCTACTACAAGTCAAATTGAACTGATTACAAAGCTATCTCTGGTACAAAATGTCAGTTCTATCAAAACAAGGTTCTGGAAAGTAATAATGATTATATAGGTACTTACTAACCCAGGGGTTTTGAGTGATTTTTTGGAACATAAGTTAGGTGCAGTCATGTAAATGGTCACTTTATTTTTTTCAAGAGGGGAGCCACCCATGCTAAAACATTAACAAGGAAGAGTAATTCCTGATTTTCAGTAGATAAAACAGTAGCACATAAAAGACACTGTCCTAACTGATGATACCAGAAAACTGAAGTTTATCTAAGAACACAGAATGGTGGGGGGAGGGAAGGTAACTGATCTTGCTTCTCAAAGCAATCAAAACTCCCCATTCAGATATAGTGTGAATAGCAAAATCCATTTTTGGGGCTGCACCACTGCCAAAGAGATTTTAGTCCTTTCTGATCTTTACTGAAACACCAACTAAAATGCAGCCTTTAAAAACCTGGATTGGAGTCTTGGTTCAAAGATCTTTGCCAGTCCCAGTTCATAGCCAGACAATACCTCCCCTAATGGATTCTTCAAACCTGTGCCAACCCTCTGGCTGGGAAAGCCACCCCTGCCCAGAAATCACCCTTGCACTGGCAAAAGCTTTGCCAGAGGCTGAATAGCTGTTCCTTTCCCTGAAAATCTCCCCCACTGCTCCTGCTATACAAGGCAAGATGCTAACTTTGTTGACCTCAAGGTGAATGAGACATGGAGCTGGCAATTTCCACCCTGTTTAAGTAGGCTTTTGAGGGAGAATTACAAGCAACTGCTGAACAGAAAGAAAATTAATTAACTTGTACCTACTCACTCAGAGCCTCCAAGTCAAATTAATTGTGACACTGAGCAACACAAAGACAAATGTAAAAACACTCTTTTGCATGAAATTCAGACACAGCCTTTCATGTCACAAATGTATTTACCACGATCTAATACAGATAAAGCCCAGACCTGCGAGACACTTGTTGAGCTGAGGCTGCAAACCAGACCCAGGTTTGTGCTGCTGTGGCTGTGTCCAAACCAGCAGGGACAGGAACGAGGTCTTGGGGAGGTACTCTATCAGCCCTGGTTTTAAACTGATTTTTGACATATTCATGTCTCAAGTTAAATCTTCCACTTGGGGGCTGATCTGGTAACAGTGACACAGTAGAGTACTTACACAAGTGATGCTATTTTGTGTGTTACATGCTTGGATTGACACTGTAAAACCCCAGGAATTTTTTCCCAGCCCACGCTGCGGTGTCTGCGGTGTAGGACGGATCCATTAGTGAGCAGCCAGCAGCAGCAGCACAGAGCACAGCTCGCTCAAGTGGCACAGTGCCCTCTGAGCCTCTTGTGTGCTGAAGGGCAATAAACTACTTATTAAAGAAACACAAAACACTAGGAAGGAAACCTACTCACGTCCGTTTCACACTCCCTGAGTCCTGAAGCAGAGCAGCAGAGGAGGAGGGAAAGCAGCCCAGGGTACCCCCTGACTGCGCAGCTGCACATCCCTGGGGCTGTGTCACTCCAGGCTGCTGCCCACAGAGCAGCACCACCCATCTCCTCCATCTCCAGCCACACACACACCCACGAGACACAGGAACTGCGCAGCCCTGAGCTGAACCACACCACCTTCCTGCTCTGGACAAAAAGCAACTCACAAAAATAGCACATTTTCCAACAGCTCGGTGCCTGTGCTACATGCCCTGCAGCCACAGAGCCATCACATCCACCACATGGGAATGAGTGGGAACAGGTACATCAGCTGGAAAAAGCAGCAACACCACCCAGGAGCTGTGCACCAATAAATCAGGCTGGGCACAGCAGAGGAGTCACCCCTGCTTCCCTTGCCAGCTGTACCAAGGCACTGAGAAGCACAGGTGACTGCATTTCCTTACCTTACAGGATGAGACAGGCAGTTACTGTTAAACCTTTCACACTGAAAGCATCATCTGCACAGTAACCGGGCACACTAAGAAGCTGTCACCACGGCCATGCTGCTGGCACAGGGGCAGCACCAGGAGGACAGGGAACCACATCCACAGCCAGGCTCTCCCCCAGCAGCTCAGGAAGGCTCCTGGGAAGTCTCATGCCTGACCAGGGAACTCATGTTCAAACCCACGTGCTGAAGAGCAAGATAATCCTGAGCTAAGTTAACAACCCATTTCCATTTTTCTCTTCTTCAGCACTGTCTCTTATTCTGTAATTAAAGACCCAGCCCTACAGGCTGCTGGAATGCACACTACCTGCTCTTTGCACTTGGTCAATAATATTAACATCTCATAATGGAGATGTTAAAATCCAGTCTTGCCATGTTTCTAACAGCATTAAAACACTTATTTCCCTTAGAAATTGGCAATCAGTGTTAACAGGCACACTTCTGAGAATTCCTAATACACTTCTGAGAATTCCTAATGTATTTCTAGGGTCTCCAAGTGCTGCCAGGACCGTTCTGGATACCATATATTCAATCTGTGCAGCAGAGGTTTCTATGGCAGAAGAAACATCAGCCCCTATTGCACCGGGTTGGTGAAGATGGGGAATATTTGCCTGCCATAAAACTGACCTAAGGGAAAGGGAACTGGGAGCCCTATAATCCAAACAAACATCAGTGAAGACGTCAACGTTTTGGTGTTTCCAGAACTTAATGCACCAGATCCTTTGTTTTAATGAAAAATAAATGCTGGCTTCCATTTGCTCTACCTTGGCAGACTCTGAGATCTTGGGGCTACAGAGGCAGCTGCCTCCCAGCACAGTTTGGGAACAGGAGAAAAAACACTGTTATTATTGGACACCACTAAAAATCATCAAACCCCAGAATCATTAGGATTGGAACACATCTCTAAGATCACTGAGTCCAACTATCAACCCAGTCCTGCCAGGTCCTATCCCCAAGTGCCACATCCACACACCTTTTGAACCATCCCCTGAACAGCCTATTGCAATGCCTGGCCACTAAATTGCTACTCATGGAAATGAAAAAAGCCATCATTGCTCCTTTGTTTCTTGTGCTTTTAAATAAAAGCAAAAGAAATGAGAGACAAAACTTTTGAAAAGAATATTCTTCTTCTCCAACAGCTCAGGGATTTGTTTTCAAGCCTGAGCACGGAGGCTTGATTCCTACATCTGCCAGGAGGAATGTGAACATAGAATTTCTCTCCCAGATCAGAATCACAACCATCAAATAGCATTTTACAGCACAGCATTTCCACCTCCGGACTGCAGAATTTTGTATTCATCCAGAAAACAAAAGAATGTCAACACTGAAACTGCAAATATTTTTCTCCTAAAAACGTACAACAGCAAAATGGTTAAGCACAGTCCACCAGGAAATGGATAATAGAAATTTAAATTACAGAGGCAAACAAAAGAGTTGAATGCTGCTCCACCTCTGCTTTGACAGATGGGTTGTCCCTTGACTGAGTTTGACCTGAATTTTCACTTACAAAGTAAAGTAAACAGAAACCCAAATCCAACTCTATTATACCACTGTTGTCATCTTACACATAGAATGAAGAGTTCAAGAAATATGTACATAAAAGACTCCTAATCCAAATAATAATAATAAAAAAACCACTTTTTAAGTGTTTGCTCCTGACTTTAACTTCTCAGTATGCTGAGCTGAGCATACACATCAGGTTAGAAAATCAGGTTAAATTTACTTAGAATTTCAATGTCTAACTATGCACATTTATTTTACTAAACTGCAATTTAGTATCTAACCTAAACAACCTTTTATTAAAAAAAAAAAAAAGGAAGGAACTCAAGTGCCTTTGTCTCACTATTTTGCAGATTTTTACAACTGTGACAAGACAGGAAAGCAAAAATAGCAGCATTTTTTCGCATTCATTTCTTGCATCTTTTCAGAGATTTTTTATTTTTTCAATGCATGGAAGTGGTTGTGTTTGAATCTGTTATTAGATGTAAGGCTTAAGGCAAAACCATAACATTTTTCTGAACTAAAATGAAACCTGAATTCTATCTGAAATAGTATGAAAAAAATTCCAACTTTTTAAATAAAAAAAAGTTTTTAAAAGGTTCAAACCAGATCCACAGCATCATTCTATTTTGATGTTACTCCTTTTATTTTCATGAATGTAACGTTTCCACACCAAAATAATTTCTGAGCAAAAGCAGACCTGTCTTGAAGTCTACTGATGTTTGGCTGTTCAATTGTTGTCACTTCAGGTGTTTTCAAAAAGGTCTGTCCCTCCCTTTCCTCTTCCTTTGTCCCTTTTCCTTCTCTTTTGAGAAATGCAGAACCTCCAGACTGAAAAGATATTTAATCAAAAACATCCCCAGCTCTGTCTCCCTGACACAGCATGTCCAGCCTTCCACAGGCTCCTGCTCCTCTCCAAGTAATTCCTATTTACAGCTCTGCAATCAGACACCAGTAAATTAAACAACCCTGGTAATAAACTGGGCATCTTTGCTATTTCACTATGAATTAGGAGGCAGGAGGAGGACATGGCCCCTCTCCTCTGGTGGCCCTTGGTGGTGGTGAGCTGACCACTCCTGTTACCTGCAAGAACTGGGCAGTGGTGGAAGGCAAAGTCCTGGCAGACCAGCAGCTCAGAGCCTTCTGTAAAAGCACATCTTGGGATATTCCTGTCCCTTGCCTCAGTTTTCCAGAAGTTCAATTTACAGTGGTGCTTGCTTAGCAACGTTAGTAGAAATGGGGAACATCAGCCAGGAAAATGCAGGAGCACAAATAAGGCACTTCTTCCCTGGTTTACAGCAGACACTTGGCTGACTGCCAGTCCCCACTACGGGGTTATGCAAATGCATTTACTCTTCTTTATCAGTAGCCAAAATACCACCGGTGCTGTAAAGCAACATCTGTAAGATCGGGCTGCTCTTCAGAAGAATGGCAGCAAATCTGCTGCACAACAAAACGAGGACACCACCAGGGGATGCTTAAAGGGAGTCATTGTCAGGAGGATTTGATATCTGTGACACTCCAGCCCTGGAACTAAACACAGACTGGATTTTGGGCTGGATTTTTGGGTTTGAATTTTAGGTCCAAAAGGAGAAAGGAGAAGTGTGTGAGTGTCTGGATGCTGTAACATGACATGACCTTTTCTCCTCTACTCAATCAATGGGCTTTCCTCTTGCATTTAGAGTCAGAGTAAAGGATGGGTCAGGCCCAGCTCTGCAGTAAATCTGAGACACAAGCTCAGCAGAAAAAGACTGCCAGGAGGTGGCTAATGGAGCTGTACACTCCCAAAAAGGGGGCTAGATCAGCAAAAAGCTCAGAAAGGAACAAGGAAAAAGACAGCTCAATCAGGGATAGTCACTAAAATTAAAACTCTGCATTGTCATCCAGAAATTCAGTGTATAACATCCAGAAATTCAGTGTATAACACAGAAAACATTTATAGAAAGTTTCCATTTCCATCATTAGAGTAAATATAGCAGTGAGTGTGTGAGGGCAAAGCAAGTGAAATTTTAACAAAATCAGAATTACCCACCCAGAGCCTCTGATAAGAAATGAGATACAAGAGGCAGGAGAAAGCTAACAAGTGTTAACAGACATAAAGCTGCTGCAGGTCACACTGTGGAATAAATCACAAGTGACTCCATTAAAGTCAAGCAGCTACATGAGCATAAAATCTGTATATTTAGAATCAGCATATAATAAGAGACGAGTAATAAAGTCAAGATGCTAGAAACTGCTGGAACATTTCACAAAGCCTGACTTTTTTCCAACTGATAAAAAA
This sequence comes from Calcarius lapponicus, assembly GCA_039654755.1. Classification (NCBI taxonomy): domain Eukaryota; kingdom Metazoa; phylum Chordata; class Aves; order Passeriformes; family Fringillidae; genus Calcarius; species Calcarius lapponicus. Next base: position 20,693,366 of record CM077470.1, on the reverse strand, counting down.
ATACTCCATACTGGGCTATGGGTGTAATAGGAGTGGGTAAGAAAAAAGCTTAGAATTCATATTTTCACCTCAGTGTGTGTGCAAAAACACTGCAGAAATTAACAGGGGTAGAGAACTGGATGTAAAATAACCCCTTCTCTCTGTCATTTGAGTTTGTGCAGGTGCCAGGAGCTATGGATTATTGAGAAACAGATTGATTTCTGCAAAATTCAAGAGAAGGATTTTTCAAGAACTTCCAATTTCCTTGAAAAACAGAACACAGTAAGATCTCCAGAAATTCTGACTTTCTCATAAGTCAATCAATTTATCAGTCATCTGTAGCTACTGGCACCTACCCAAATCCAACCTGAGTCAAACAGCAGAGCTCAGCTTAAATTTATATGTGAAAATTGAAAGAATAAATCTTTCCATTGTTTGCTGTAAACTTCACATTCAAATTACAGCAAAGCAACCTATATAGATAAAGAGAAATCATTAGATAAAACATTAGGTAAGGACAGAAATCAAATACCTCTATCCAAGATGGGCATGCCAGTCACCTATCCTGTACCAGCACCCAAGAGTTACACCCAGACAGGAAGGCCCCTCAATAAGGATGGCAATCCTAGGTTACTCACTAATTTCTTTCCAAAATATACCTTCTAGCATATTCACAATATTTCAGACTTATTTTACCCTGTATTGACTCAAAAGAATGAAGGAGTTTAAGCTGATGCAGTCTTAGCCTCTTATACCAAATATATGCAGTACATGACTGAGAATGGATCCTCCCTCTCCCACAGCCAGGGCCCAGCAACAGCACAAAGTGATATATAATTCCATTTCCTCTAAACAACAACAAAAAGAGACCCAGAAGAGAATTATTAAAAAATATAAAATGAATTTAAGCAGTCGCAAATCGTAGAAGAATGCAAAATCTTCAACATATGCTAGAAAGGAATTAAATCAAGAAAAGGCTCATAAAAAAGACACATTAAAAATTGCGTTTAAAACTCAAGAACGGGATTAATTCACTGTGGCGCTGCCAGGCACAGCCAGGGCTCCATCACACAAATGCAGCGGGGATGTCACGGAGCGGGAACCGGCCTTACCTCAGCTCCACGTGCTTTCCATCGCTGCGCACGCACCGCACCTGCCTGCTTTGGTACCCGATCTCCACCTCCCCGGCAGGATGCTGCGGGTGGGAGCCGGGTCCGGCCGCGCTTCGCTCTCCAGAGTCCGAGCCCAAATCCACCATAGTCCTGCCCGCCAGCTCCGCGTCCTTAGGATGGGGCAGCCGGCATTGGCCCCAGGGGCCCAGGCGGAGGCTGTAGGTGTGCAGCTCCTCCCCGAGGGGACAGGCAGGAGCCCCGCAGGCTCTGGATTCCGTCAGGTTGGGGCACGGGGCCCCGCCGTAGAGCGGCGGAGCGATGACGGCCCGTGAGCGGTGCTGCAGGCTCCCGGCGCAGCCCGGGCCGCACGGGGACCAGCCCGAGAACTGCGACACGACGCAGTCCCGCGGGCAGGGCACCAGGCAGGCCTGCTCGGCGGGCGGCTGAGGGCTGAAGTGCTCGCAGATCTCGCTGGACACCACGGTCCTGTTCAGCTTCTGCAGGCAGCGGACGCTGCGGCGCTGCAGCCCGTGCTGAGCCGTGACACAGGCCTCGGCCCCCGCCTCAGCGCCCGCAGCCGGGACCAGCCCGCACCTGTCCCATCCCGAAACCTCCCACTCGAACAGCTCCAGGTGCCAGTCGCACACTTTAAAGCACCTCCGCTGGCTCTCGGGTTTGTCCTGCTGGTCGCAGTTGGCGTGGAACGTGGTCCAGCCCTCGGCGTGGGTGCACCAGACGGCCCGGCTGCGAACGCCCCCCGAGCCGCAGTCCCCGATGCAGCGGCCCCAGTGACCTGCAAGAGAGGAGCTGGTGAGAAAAGCCACACAATGCTGCCCTGCAGATCCTCCTGACACTGGCAGAAATAGCACACGATGCTGCCCTGCAGATCCTCCTGACACCGGCAGAACATCACACAATGCTGCCCTGCAGATCCTCCTGACACCGGCAGAACATCACACAATGCTGCCCTGCAGATCCTCCTGACACTGGCAGAAATAGCACACGATGCTGCCCTGCAGATCCTCCTGACACCGGCAGAACATCACACAACCACTAAGCCATCCACTCAGAACGGTTTGGGTTGGAAGGGGCCATAAAGCTCTTCTCATTCCAACCCCCTGCCATGGAACACCTTCCACTGTGCCAGGTTGCTCCAAGCCCCATCCAGCCAGGCCTTGGACACTTCCAGGGATGGAGCATCCACAGCTTCTCTGGGTAACCTGGCACAGGGCCTCCCCACCCTCTGATTAAAGAGTTTCTTCCTGACTTCTCACCAAAATCTTGCTACTTTTAATTTCAATATGTTCTCCCTTCTCTTATCGCTATCTGCCCATGTTAAAAAATATAAATCATATATAAAATATGAGCCCTATCCCGTCATGTATTAAAAAGCAAATAACTACCAGCTGGTCCCTAAAATTGGTTAATGCTTCCTAAAGGCTGCGAGTCGCTTCTCCCAGTGTACTCACATCACTGAATCACTTGGAGAAATTTGGGGGAAAAAGAAAATGCCTCAGAGTGCTTCAAATTAAAGGCAAGCCTTTAATTTCTGCAGCAGTAAAATTCATCCCAAATGAATATTTAATTTCATTTGTACAAATTAATATAAAAATGATCATAAAAGAACAATCATCTAATAGGAAAAGAAAGTCAAGTTAGATAAGAGGAAAACAGTCTTAATAGAGCAATTAGTTGACAGAATAAACTGCACTGGGAAGCAGCAGTGTCATCATCCAAAGGGATAAAACAGTGAGGATAAATGCATGAAAATAATCACCCTCAAGGTACACTGAGTAAATCGTTTCCACTTGCAGCACGTGGCACTATGAGACGTGGCAAAGCCATTATTCAGGAGGAGAAATTAAACCAAAATAAACCCAGCAATGTAGTTTTCAGTTCTGGAGCACATGAACAGGCATACGTAATCGTATGAAACTTACTTGAGGATTTACAAGTGAAAGCAATCAGACAAGGCTAAATAGAACGATTTGTCTGTGAAAATATTATTCAATAAAAATCCACCAAATCAAAAAAATACTGAGGGCTATAAAGTACAAAATTGCCGGCAAACTGAAGAGCAAAGGTAGAGAAAAGCACTCAGGCCGAATCTTAACTATTAAAGGGATTTTGATGATCATCTCAAGGGGGTGTTATCTCATTCCTAAGTTTAAAAACTTTCCAGTACCTCATAAAAGAGCCATTTTGTTCCGTACAAACATTGCATATGTAATTCTTGCCTGAAAATACACTGCAACTGCCCTATCGTTTCTATTTTTTCAAGGCAGAAAATGAACTTGCAACAAGTAAGTCAATTTATATTAAGCAATGCTACTGCAGTCAGGGTTTTTTTTAAATTTATTTTAAAACTAGTGGAATCAGTTAGGTGTTCAAACACACACAAAAACCAAAACCAGTCCCATAACAGCTGCTATTATAATCCCAGGTATTTTCTTCAGGCAATGGTGGTTTTGTGGCAATCCCATTGTTCTTCCTCTGTGAATAGAGGAGTTGATCCTCCAGAGACAGGAGCTTGACACTGTGTAATGAAAAATGAAAATAAATAAATAAAAACTCCCGATGTTTTTAGTTTTAGGAAAGAAGAGAAGCAGATAGGAACTGGATATAATTAAACTTCCAATAGATCCCATGTTCCTCCTGCCCCATCTTCCAAGCCAGGGCTGCAGCTCTGCCCTCAGTCAGGCACCTTTTGCAGTGGTGGAACAGGCTGGGGCAAGAGGGGACGGCAGAGTCCTCGAGGTTTGGACAGCTCCAGCTTTTGCTGAATCCCTCAGGCTATGTGCAAAAATCTATGTCCTTTTTATGCCTCTGTTTCACACCAAAAGACATCAGCCCAAGGTAAGGACTCAGTCATGACAGGTACCTTGATTGGGAAAAGGCAGCATCACACTTAGTGTGCTCTACAGGCTGTCCTACACTAATGACAGGCTTTCAGCAGAATCCAGTGTGCTTAAAAACTAAGTAATAATAATAAAAAAATTATCTTTAAACATTTTTTATCTTTAAATTTCTTAATCTTTAAATATGCTTTTGAAGTTCAGTTACAGGGAAGAGTTCCATTGACAACTTAAACATTCATCCTTGATACTTCACCTTGATCTAACAGAATATGCTTTTCTAATGCCACCGAGATTTGAAACCAGACATCAGATTATGCAATTACTGTCATCTAAAGATAATAATAAAAATTCAGACCTCAAGTCCTGGGTGGCTTTTTATTAACAGAGAAAAGCAACAATGATTAAGCATCACAACATAATTGTATCGTGAACTTATTTATTTCTGTGCAGCACTTCAGCAAAGGCAGTTTGGTTTTTAGAGATGTGGAAGTTTCAGTACAGAAGTTCCATTTTCACCAGTTTTATTTAAAGCAAAAATTTTTTTCAAAATCCCTTTAGCATTAAACAGAACAAAATTTTACACATCAATAGGACCTTGAAACACATTACACCAATCAAGGATTTACTATTTCATAAGACAGTGAATTGCATTAAAATAGCACGAACCCCCTCCCCCCATGGAGGAATGCCAAGCAGTTGCAGCAGAGATCACTCATCAAACCCAGCACTGCTCTTTCCCCACTGCACAGAACTCTCCTGGGTGCTGCTCATGAACTGCTCTACTCATGAACAGCAGAATGATCACTCAAACATTAACAGGATAGAGAGACACTCAGCTGAAGCCAGAAAGCAAGAACTGGCCGTTATTTAAAGTCAGATGTGAATTTAGAATGAAAAATTACAAAAAACAAAAAAAAAAAAAAAAAAAACCACCAAGCAAGAACTTGTAAGTAATTACGCTGTCGTTAGACACATTATAATTTGCAATTATTCCCTGGCAAATATGCTAAAAACAGAGCTTGCTCTTGGCATACCAGGAAAAGAAGCAAGAAAAATAACGTAAAAAAATCAGATGCAAAACCCATTACTATAGATTTTTTTCACTTTCTGACAATCTCCTCAGGACGTGGCAGTAAACTTATCCACAATGTTTCATTGCTTGGTTAAATATCCTGTTCAGTAGCTTAAATTAGGAGAAAGCTGCAAATACTTCTCGTCAATAGTCCGCTTTGTAATTAGAATTTAATTATTTTTAGAAGACTCATATTAAATTTACACTTTTCTCAAAATCTGAGTCAATTAAAAGAAACATCTCAGCACAATGTGAATTATAATATTAACTGTGTTATAAACCCACTGGAATTTAGGCATCAGAAGCCTGAACTGCAGAAGCATGCTTTACAACTCCCCATCTAGAATGGAAGGCCACTGGTTAATTAAAGAAGAAGACTAAATAAGAGGAAATTAATTTCACAGTGATCTGTCTACAGAAAGTACAAAAATATGAAGATAAAGGCTTGACAGTCTGTCTCCTATGTATTGTACCCTAATCAGATGCTGGATGGATGTTTGATCTCATCACAGCAGGACACAGACTGTGGATGTGCATGGAAACAGGGAGGCTCCAAGCTGGGTGTAAGGAAAAACCTCACTGCTGTGAGGATAACCCTGGGAACAGGCTGCCCCAAAGGACAATAGAACCTCAGCCTTGGACGTTTCCAAGATCTGACTGAACAAACCCTGAGAAACCTCTGGCTGTGCATTCAATGCTGAACCTGCTCTGGGGTGAGGTTCAACCAGATGAGCTCCCGTGGTCCTTTTCCACCTGGGTTTCTCTGTGTAGGAGCATCTAACTCAAAGCAAGCTTTCTCCAGCAGGATGCCAAAAAAAAAAGGTTTTCACCAATAGATACCACTGAGATCTGCAAAGTACCAATAAACACACAGCAGCATGAATAAATCCATTAGTCAACCAAGCCAAAGAGTTCAACCAAATCACTATTTCCAAAAATGAGAAGTGAAACAAAACTTGCTGGGCTCACACAAAAAACGTAACAGACAGATGAGCTGTCTTTGTTTGTGAACAACTGTGAACAAAGACATCCCACTGTTTCTTCCAGAGCATCTGTAACACTAAAAGCAATGACATGAAAGGGATTAATAAGTCAAGACAATCTGTTAAAGCAAAATTACACATTGTTCTGTTTCTCATCTTTGATCAGCCAGAAAGAGCTGTACTATCACCCCACTCAGCTTATCTAACCCCTTTCAAAACATGCAATAACACAGCAACTGGAGTTTATTTGATGCACTGCACACTGATTTGTTTTCCCTGCCTTCAAGACCTACCTACAACTGCACCATAATTGTGTCTGAAAGGATGCAGTGACATCTGCTCTCTGACACACAGGTCACACACACATAAGGCAAGCAGGCTATACAGATAATAATTACACTTCACAGACAAAATAAAACACCACTGAACAACAAACTTACAAGAGGAATCCCAGTAAGAGCTGCTTAGTAAGTATGTTATTGCTCCTTAAGAACTGCTAGAATAATTATGCTCTGTTTATTGTGACATTTTAGCTTAATTGAAACCATTTCACCGTCAGAGAATTCATTCAATAATAAGCATCTCCCACAATGACTCTGTCCCTGCTGCTATGCTCTGATTTGCAAGCTTAGCAGAAGATGAGCAATCAGTAAAACAGAATATTGTGTTAGTAATTTGTATCAGATAAGAGATACGCTCCACTGAAGGAACACTGAAAAAATTAATGGACAACCATTGGAATAGTCCTATTTTCTACCCATTTTTACCCTGTATTTCAGTTTAAGTATCAAATTTAGGAGCAATCGTTCAAGACCTTAACAACTTGTTTTTGAACAGAATCTACTAATTCCTATCCATCAGAACAAAGATGTACAACTTCATTTACTGAGGAGTGACTCCACCAGACAGGACATAATTCCCCAAAAATCCCTGCAGCATCCACTTTAATTGAATACTTCTGTTTGAAATGTCCCAGAAGCCCTCTGAATGTCATCCTTCCACCAGAGCATGGTTATGGGAAGTGCAAAGCTCCAACTCAGCCTGTGAATTCTGAGAACAGGTAGCAACTGACTCAGAGAACACATGAGCCTTATTCCTAATGGCACTACAGCTAATTAATCTTCACCATTAGTAAGACAGAAAAAATAAATTCCACTGAGTATGTTTCACCAGAATAACTGGTTGTTTTATGAGAAGTTTTTATGAGATTTATGTAATTTTAATGTAATTTTACGAGAATTATGCATTTTTTTATGAGATTTTGAGGTATATTTATTTCTCATATGCCAAAGCTGTTGAAGATCACACAAATTACAACATAGTTCCTCACCAATATTTTTTTTTCTTGGCATGATACAAAGGCATTGGGGTTCTTGGCACATTATGCCAAGAAAAGTAATTCTAAAGATTTAGATAAGGATCTTACAGCCACATATTTTCTTGCAGATGAAACAAGCTAAAATCTTTGGAGTCTAGGACACCAGATCTGGGATGTTTCAGTATTTTACAAAGGAATGTTAGTATGGCTGAAGTTGGCTGAAAGGAATGTTAGTATGGCTGAAGTTCCCTTGCTTTCTAAAAGAGCCCTCGTGTCTCCTTGCCCTGCATCTGCCACATCTCAGCCAAAACAGAGATTATTTTCCTTGCCTATTCTTAACTGTCTCAAATATTTTCCTATTTATTATTAACAGCAATTCATTACATCCCTTTGTACTATAATCTGAATGAAAGATTCTATATAAAAGACTATTGTTCTATTTGCTGAGTGTCATACAGGGCATAAAAAATTCCTCTGATTCCTGGGATTAATTTTAAAGATATGCAGCACTTTTTTAAACTTTCATGACCCACACAAATGAGCAATTCAGCAGCTTAGTTATTCATCTTATTTCAGATCTGAATAAATGTGAAATTTAGTGACTTACAGCCATGCAGCAGTTTGTTCCAATTTTACATTTCAGGTTTTTTCCTTATTATCCATATGCTGTAACACTCTAGACACACTCCAGCAAGAAAGACATTCTGCAGCAGAATGTAATGAACACTGCTGTTTATGAAAATACAGAGATTTACTAGCCCCTTGGCACTGGAAGGCAGGATTTCCCAATATTAAGAACTAATGTAAATGGTATTAGCTGAGCTACTCAATCATGTGCCCACACCCCGGAGACAGCCCAGGGAAAAATATTCTTTCCTTTCAACTCTCAATTAAAAACAGAAAAATAAAAAATACCCCCACATATTCCAAAACATTTCTGTCATATTCATCCAACACATTTTGAGGGTCTGTGAGAACGGATTTCTGGCCTTGACAGCAGTGGAAAATAGGATATGAGACCTAGTAATAAGTAATGTATATAAGCTTGTGCATTGAAAAACAAAAAGAATAAATAGATCTTATCAACAGATTACAACTCTAAATTGTTTACTGCATATGAGATTAAAACCACCTCAGTGCTGGATTATAAATAGCTATAATCAAACTCTGGCCTTTTTGGAATTCCAAACATCTATGGAAACCAATTCTTTCTAAAACGTAATAGCCTTTGCAAGGTGTTTGCAAATGTAACCTTAAGAGCAAAAGAAATGTTTCTTTAGTCACCAGCTTGACTCTGGGGTCTGTAATCCTCAACAGGAACTGTTATTTCTCAGTGGAGAAAAAAAACCTAAACCCAGAATCAACACAAGACAGGTTACACAGCACCTCCTGTAACACAAACCACCAGTTTCCCAGTGGGGGCCGTGGGGAAATCCTGGGCATTGCTGGACACCCCTCTCAGCAGCACCTTCTCCTGAGCCCCCAGAGACACTTCAGTCTTTTCCCCAGTCCACAGGAAATCCCAGATCCCTTCAAGCACAATGAAACAAGAAGTTGAGGAGGTCCACTCTGATATTTGCAGAGAAGTAGAAAGAAGAGAGAGAGATTTGTGAATGGGGTTATTTCTCACTTGGCTCCAGGAACTGGGTGATTCAGAAGTCTCCCCAGTTGGATACAGCTCCTTACACCCCTGCTTTCACACCAGCAAGCTTCACACAGAGTTTTTTCTGCTTTTCCCACACACTGCCTTTCCCCTGCTGCCCTTCACAGAGGCAGTCACTCTGAGATATTTTTCAAGCATGCAAAGCCTGCTTGAAGCATTTAACCCCATGTCCATGTTCTGCTAAGAGCCCAGCTGGGATGCTCCCAGCTCTGGAGAGTCCACCTCATCTGCATCTTCACAAGGAACCTCAACCAACACACCACAGAATGATTTGGGTTGGAAGGGGCCATAAACACCATCTCATTCCAATTTCCTGCCATGGGCAAGGACACTTTCCACTGTCCCAGGTTGCTCCAAGCCCTGTCCAACCTGGCCTTGCACACTTCCAGGGAAATGGGGCAGCCACAGCTTCTCTGGGCACCCTGTGCCAGGGCCTCAGCACCTCACAGGGAAGAACCATGAACAGGGGAGATGGGCACTCATGGACTCCTCAGGGAACCAGAGCAGGAAACTTTCTGCCACAGGTTCACTGCTCTGAGACACGGCCTCACTGGGACAGCTGGGGGAGGCACTGGCAGCTGTTCAACATCTGCTTATTCCAGCTTCAAGACACACAGAGAATTCTTATTTTAGTTCTGTAAGAATTCATTACCCAGCAAACACCAAAGACAGAGCTCAACCCCTCTTCCAAATTGTGGCAAATGTAGTTTCTAATTTTCTTACTCTTTCATGAAGCTTAAATTATGGTCGTTCATTAAAATAACAGCAAAATTTAAAAATTGTTTCAGAGAAAAAAGTTGTGAAATAATATAGCAATCTGCACACCTGCAAAACCTTTCTGAAGTATCCAAATTTACTTCACAAACACATTATCACAGAAACACATGCATCCCCCTCCAGACATCATTTTAAGGGAGAACTATAATTTTTCTGCTTAACTTCATCCTATTTCCGACTTACATATTTTATAACCCACCACAGCCCAGAAGCCCACGTACATTTTCAGCTACTACAGAAATCAATATGTGATGGTAAAGGGATGGAAATCCAGATATGCACATGGAGGTGCTAGAAAGTCTGGCTGGGGTGAAACAGAGGAGCTGCTTCACCTGTCCCTCAGCCTCCCACAGAGCTGATGCACCTACAGATGTGTCCTCCTGGGGAAGTTCTCCAGGTGGGACCTCTGGTGAGCCCCACTTGGAGCAGCTCCTGTCCCCTTGCCCTGGAACAGAAGTGGGGCTGCCCACAGCACTCAGAACAGAAAAGGTAAAACACAAACATCATGTACTGCTACAGAAATAAATACCTTCTCACCCATATGGGCCACTCATTATTCCTAATAAACATTATAGAAGAGCTATACAATGGGCAGGAGCCCCATGGAGCCCAACTGCTGCTAATTAGTATTTCTGCAAAGGTGGAGAACACCTATAATAATGATTCCCTGGCAACGGCATAATTAATTCATATGAAAAGTTCTATTTTTAAACATGTGCATTATCAATTCTATAAAAACTGGACAGAGGTTATTGTAGAACTCTACAAACTGCTTTTACTGGGCATTTTCACTTTATTTACAGTCCATATTTAGTTATCCCCTTTCAATTATTAATAATTAAATTTCCATTTACTCTAGACACTCCATATTCTCAAGGGAAAGCGTTTTGGAAAAGCACAACTCTCTGTGTTGTGTGGAAATAGCTGTGCAGCAATAAACCAAATGAGAAGCTATGCCAAAATGTGGAATACAAGTGTTCTCCAGCAGTAAATCAACTTCACTGTCCCACACACACTGGGAGCACTGGCTGCTGACTGGTGGCTGAGCAAAGAACTCAAAGAGCTCTGAAAGAGCTGCAGTTTCCAGTGCATAGCAGGATGGAAGGTGCCAGTGGTTTTCCCTTCAGGGAAGAAGGACAGGCATATAGCACACACTAAAACAAAACAAACAAAGAAACCCCACACCAAAAAAAAAAAAAAAAAGAAAATTAAAACAAAAAAAAAAGCTAAATCCAGTTCACAAAAGTTCAATCTAGAAGGGGTAAAATAATTACTGTAATAGGAAAGCCAAAACAAAGACAATAATGTCCTAATCGAAATAAACTCCCAGCACATCATAAATTCTGCTTCTTGACAGCAGAACAGAATACTAAAATACTTCAGTTTGCACTCAGGGAGAATTATTATATTACCTCATTCAGGCTTGCAGGTGTTAAGAAAAGTCTTGGGAATCTTGTGCCAAGAATGACAAAATATAACTAAGCACATCATATCGTGAAGAAAGAAAAATCTCCATCCCATCTGGAGGCAGATTTTGCCAGGCATCATTCCAAACGACTGCACATGCAGGTAAGTGAGAGCAAAATATGCTCAGGTTAAGATCTGAACATCAGGCCAGACTGAGATCCAGGGATCATATGAAGGGGTTGTATCAACCCATGAAATTTTCTACTAGTTTTAATTTTAATTTAGTTTTTCCCTCTTCCAGCTGAGATTGATTCCATGGAGCAAAAGCCAGTAATGCTTAAGGATAAACAGAGGAGAGAGTACAGGGAAGATAGTTTGGGCCATAAATTGTGTCAGGCCCAAGAATTTTAAGTCCTGCAAGGTGTTAACCCACAGTCCAGGCTGGGAAAAAGCACTTTGGGGGAAGGGGCAGAGTTTGGGATGCCTTTTTTTTAGTATTTGCACTTCTGAAATACAGAAAGCTGAAAGTAGAGCATCAGTTCCAGTAAGTCAAAGATGGAAGTGTTCAAACATCAAACTGCACCCTGAAGTTACTTAGGGGTCAGTCTCACCAGACTGGCAGATCTTCACTACCTCTTTGGCAGGTGTTCTGCTCACAGTATCCTGAATTTATAGTGGTTTTGCATTTCTGAATAGCCTTCATCTATCACTGAAATCCTAACAGATGGACACCTTTACTCACACTTTCACAGCTTCAGCACAAGGGATAAAACCACCTCCTCTGAGATGTTTAAACAGCTGATAATACCTAATCCTGAGGCTAGTTTTGCTAGCACAGCCCCATATTTCTTTCAAAAACCACTACCAGATGTGGCAGGCAGCACTCAGGTTTTCTGTTTGCTGAGCAGAGATGAACAATCTTGAACTCAGAAATCTGGTCACTGTTGCCATAAAAGATCTCACACCCTGATTTTTTGAAATAAAGGAATGGTGACATGGGAAAATATCAGTTATGGATGCACATATGCTGTGCATGTATTTCACATCCAAACAAAGGCATCTGCCACCACAACGCTAGCCCACACTTTGCAACTGAAGATTTTTTAGAAACAGACGTTCTTACACATAAGTAATCATTTAACAAGGCCTCAGAAATGCAGCCCTTAATAGATTTAATTAACAGGTTAATGATGTGCATAGCATGCATGCTCTCAAAAGCAAAGATTTTCACATTAAGCTTGTTTCTGTTTCACAGAAGCAGCTTTCTGTAGAATATCTGTGCTAATGTAATTGCACATCTGGCACTTCTGCTGCTTTCAATTGCAGAGATATTTACAAACAGTACTAGTAATTTGCACAAGAGCACCTATCTGTTCTACTGTTTTACACTACAAATAGAGATATTTGCATGAAAATCCAACTGCAAGGAGCCCTCTTTTGTACTCCTGAGTGGTTCTATTGAATATATAAAATGATAATTTAGCCTGCACAATAAATCTAACACTTACACTGATGTCATGACTGCCTGAGATACCTGCATAAACTAAGCCAGCCTCGGGTTCACCTTGATATAAAGGGGTCAAGTAAAAATTTTTAGATAATTCTAAATTAAACATCAGCCCTGGTAATCATCTCTGGTCCCCTGTGCCACCACATGGCAAAACTAATGTTTTAAAATATAATTTCTTGGCGATGTTCATTCATCATCCTCACTGTAACTGGGAAATGATCAAAAACCAGGCCAGAATAATGGAAATCCCACATTATCTCTACCAGTATTGTCAAGATAATGCTGTGGTTATTAATTTAAATACGCCTCAAAGAACTAGCACAACTTCAAACATGATTCAAGAAGATAAAAGGCCATTCCTGCCTCAAGCTGCTTTCAGTTCAATTTAGGTCACATTTAGGTTCATCAGATAGCACCTGAAATCCCTCAACCTACTAAATATTGACAGGAGATGTTGCTGCCCCAGTGTTTAATCAAAGGAGTGGATGAGCCCAAAGTCCTGACTGAAAGGAGATGCTATCAAAGGAACCTTCCAACACCTGCTCCAGCTCAGGAATGGCAGAAAAGATAAGCCAAGACAAATTTTCCTTTCCCCTTCATGGGTTAAGACACATCTAATTAAGAAAAATCATAAATTATTTCATAAAAGGAAAAGGATTTTGTGTGATTGTGCATAATGTACATAACTGATGTCAAAGATTTAAGTACACACAGACAGACATATAAGTATGTGCTGTGAGATATTTATATCCAAATTATCCCATTTTACTCACATTTTGGAATCAATCAATGTTTTCCTGCTCAGTCTGTATCCAACACACCAGAGCATATGTAAAGTGTCATGATTCCCATACCATGGGCTCTGAAATACTGGAACCAGCTCCAAACTCTTCTCACAGTGCCTTGGAGGTCATGATGGAGGCTGTGGATACTTCTGAAGATCAGATCATGACAGGCAATGAACAAAACACTGAAATCTGGTAACCTAATTATTCCAAATCCCCTGAGGGGAATGCAGACAGGCAGAATGAGGAGTGATTTTGGGGAACAGGGCAATAAAAACACTTAGCTAATAATCCTGAACCACAGATTTCAAGTGGCTTTTAGTTTTGCTGTTTTTATATGAGTAAGCTGTTTCCACATGAACCAGCTCATTAGCATGCCCCAGCTGGTTCATTAACCAGTACATGAAGATTCAGCATCACACAAGAAAACAATAAACTGCTACAGAAAGAAATTCCTTAAGAAATGGCAAGGGCTATCGGGCTCTTCCAGAAGGAAATCCAGCTCTTGGTCTTCTCCCCTGGTTTCAAGAATTGCAAAGTTCAGAGCAGAGTTTGTGTAACCATCCCCCAGCCACAGGAAACCTGTCTACACCCACAGCAGATGGGGAACACTCAGCTGTAGACAAGTCAGAGCGGTACTTCTGTGAAATTTAAAAAAATTGGCTTTCCCACTAAGGATACTGACATAACCGCTCTTAATTGAGTTTTAATTCCACCAGGAATTCTTTAATTCAATGAAGCCACTTGAAAACAGTATTCTATTATAAATATCTATTCCTTTCTTATGATTCCCATAACAATATTTCAGAATATTCTGAGGTAAATAAAGGCAATTTGATTTGGGATCCTTTGAACAGTAAGCCATATATTTTACATATACAAAGAGAAATGATCGGTCAAATGCAAAAATCAATGAAGAAAAGGGAGCTAAGAAAATGCAATCCATATTCACTACATGTTTAAAACATTTACAGTCTGCCCTATCTGAAGTTTAGAAATTCAAGATATTCATCATCTTTGAAAATTGATCTTAAATGACTTGTATTCCTTCTGCAATGATGCAGAAAGATTTTTAGTCTATATCTAATCTTGATACTGCTGCACATATAGAAAGGGTGTTCTAAAAAGCATAAACAGAAAGCAAAAGCAGGCTGTATATGGCTAATAATCTGCATAAACTTCAGGTCTTTTTAAAACAAACAAAAATTCCAATTTCTTCAAACAATATTTACTCTTCATAGAATGTATTTTTTTTAATCCCTTCTTAAAGCTGGTATGCTAAATTTGAACTGTTTCTACTTAAATGCCTGAAGAACAGAGAAGAGGAAAACACCTCCTGACCTCTGAGCTTGGTCACTGTAAGGCTGCATTGTCCTAGGTTCTTTTACTCAAAGATCAGCCAGTTTTGTTGTCCCATCACTCTTCCCAAACCACTTCACTGTACCATATTCCCATTCTCCCAAGTATTCTAACTTAAACCAATAAACACTCTTGACAGGCAAACTAAGCAACTAAATACTTTTCCACAGTCATTTTTACTCATGCAAAAACAGAATATTAATGATTACTCAGTCACCATTTCCATTTATCTAAATTTGCCTGGTTATAACAGGCAAATGCTTTGCTGCCCAAAGAATTTTCCCCTGATAATGACGGATGTGTGATCACACACCATATCCACAGCTAGCCTTATTTATTTCCACAAGCCATCAGTTTGCACCAGACTATGAAAGCAGAAGCTCCCCACCATGTGTCCAGAAAGCCTCACACCAAACTTTGCAATAAAGAGAATAAAACAGTGTGTGCACTCCTACATTGCTTGTGTCTTCCTGGCCCTTCAGGACAGCATCCCACAGCATCCTAGAGAAGGAACCATCAACATGAGCATCACATTTCTGCTGGGAGAAGACTCCAGAGCTGACAACCCACCACCTCCCCAGGGTGACACCCCCAGCCTTAGGATGCAGGGGAGCAAGGGGACAGTAACACAGGAAAGGTGTACAAGGTGGGAGCTGTGCAACAATAACTGCATTACTCTTCTCCTCTGTAATTATTAGATCTGGACTAACACTGATGACTTTCTTACTGCTTCAGCCACACTACCATTAATTAACTGGCTTTATTTATCTCTTCCTCCTTGACCAAGAGGAGAAAAAATTTGCCTTGCAACACTCGGACTCATATTTAGAGATGGATTTTCCTTCTCAGCCCATACAGATCTGTGTGGTTTTATTCCTGAAACTGCAATCCCAAATCCCACCAGGACTGCAATGAACCAGGAGCTGGGAACCAGGTTCTGCCAGCCCAGCCCAGCCAGAGCACTGTGCCAGAACACTGGTAAACATGCAAGAGCCTGCTGTAATGCAACAGATTCAAATCCTGAGTCCTAGGAATAAATCAGTCTCAGTAAGTAGAAATAAAGATGTTTTGCATCAGCCCTCACTGTCTTTACATTTATAAGGTACTGCAAATGCCTTGGAAAAACAAGTCACTTTGGCTCCCTGACTACAAAGTTCAGAGTCTTGGCTATTGCAACAGACCTTAATCTTTCCAATAATTCATTTCATTTCACATGTAATAGCTGAAGAATACTATGCATAACAAAGAGACTTATGATAGAAACAGATTTATTTTTTTTTTAATACCAACTAATCAGAACATATTATAAATTCTTCCTTAGATTAAGGATGTATTAAAGCCCTTCTCAAGTTTCATATGTTAATAAACCCATCCATAACAACAAGTCTGTAGGGCTTTCTATATTCATAATTTATGGGAAAAACAGATTTTCCCTAATGAAACTTTGGTGAGGCTTGAAAACACCTTTTTATGGTCACCCTAAAAAACCCTTCAAAATCACTCAATTATAATGAAATTGCTTATACAAGCTACATTAAATTATTAACTCAGCATCAAGAATATAAATAAAGGGCATGCAGCAGTAACAACACCATGTGCCATCAGGCCAACAGGGATTACAGCATTCAACAGCTGGACCATTAGAACAAGATACTGGTGCCAATCACAGTGATAAAAAGTAAGGGGGGGTTTACTGATCACCATACCCCAGGGAGGAGGAAGAACAGCTGCCATTTCCTGCAGAATCCGTCATATTTCCTCTCTTCAGGGAATTCAAGCCCCAGACAAATAAATTGGTTGGGCAGGCACAAGAATTCAGTTTTTTCCAGTCTATTTTTGTGAATGTGTTTGCCAGCTCAAGGAGAAAAACACTTTTACAGCAAGAATAAATACCTCTCCCTGCATCCACCTTCTTCACTCAGGGGGGTTGCAGTGTCAGGACCAGCAGACACTTGACAGAAGCATCCATGGCATCATCTTCCAAAGGGAAACAGGGACAAACAGGTCTCTATTTTGTCAATTTGAGGTGAGCAGAGTCTGCATTCCTACTCTGTTTTTCATTTAACTCTCTCCTACAATTTGGATGCTGAACTAATTGCTAAGTTTCATTGATGAACTTCAGCTCACCAAGAAACATTTTCCAGTAACTTCCTTGAATTTCCAAATGAGTATCAGGCTGTTATATAATTTCTTTCAAGAAGTCACAGGAAAGAATTCGTATCGACTCGGACTCGCTTCCCACTGATGCCTAATCCATATTGCAATAATAATGTAAATTATCTCTGAAGAGTGGTTAGCCATTGTGGTCAGATCACATTGCAGGCAGACAAGCTCAACCAATATGTAAACTGTGAGGGAGAGTGGTAAATGTGCTGATTATGTAAATAGAATTGTTTGAAGTCAAAGATGCGGGCCTGTATTTCACTGATAAAATGTGTAAAATAGGAACAAAACACTGCGTAAGCAATTAAATTTAACTTTCTAATCAATAAAAGGCAAACTGGGACCTAAATCCACTTTATGGGATTTAGGAATCAAAGTCTTCCTGCAACTCAAAGACAGCTGTGATGCCCATTTGACTAGAGGGGAACTTACTGTAAGACAAAAATGTCACATTCTATCTTGATACCACTCACAAGAGAGCCATGTGTCATTCAACTAAGATAATATGGTCTAATGATGCTCCTGATCTTTAGTTCTGGCTGGCATTCTTTGTAAATAAAGCTGTACTCTCAACACTTTTGATGGCAGCATCTCACAGGAGTTTGCAGATGAGCTCACCTGCCCTTGGTAACGCTTTGGATTCATTTTTTGTAGGTCCAGTTTTTCTCCAAGGACTCCAGAGATATTGAAGCATATTGTGCTTTTAAACTTGCACCTCATTTCAAATATTTCCATGTTGGAATGGAAACAACTTGGGTTGGAATCAACATGCCCAGAGCTGCAAAGCATCCATTCTCCCACCTTTTCTGTGACGAGGCCACACAAAAACCAAACGTGGTGGCCCAGCACAGTCAGAGCACAGCTTTGGTTTCACTGCTGGCTGCCAAACACAGAGACCGCTTCATTTTTCTTTCTCTCCTCATTCATCCATTTCATACAACCATAGAATAGTTTGGGTTGGAAGGATTTTAAAGACCATCTCATTCCAACCCCTGCCATGGGCAGGGGTATTTTCCACTAGATCACATTACTCCAACCTGGCCTAAAACACTTCCAGGGGCATCCAACATTTCTCTGGCAACCTGTCCCAGTGCCTCACCACCCTCACAGGAAAGAAATCTCATTTTCCTATGTTGCCACAGAAACATGGTATAATCTGCCACCAAACACAAGCTCCTCTGCTTCACAGAACCCCAAAAATTCAACAATTTCTACAGACACTGCTTTATGCCAAGCTTCTTCTTTATTTACCTATAAATTGCTGTTCTATATTTTACCTGCCATGAACTGCAGCTTTATCCCTTTCTCAGCTTTGTAAAGCACTGTGCAGGGTCACAGTCTTATTGAAACAACAAACACCCTTCCTGGTGACATTTCCACATATGAAAAACAACAGGGAACTACATGCAGCACATGCATATAACCACACCCAGAGGTGTCTACTGATGCAGGAATAACCGAAAGAGAAATTTACAACACACAGCCGGGGCTGCAATGGTCAGGCTTCACTCTGAAAACACCAAACTACCACCATCTGCAAGGCCTCTGATAGTTCACTAATTAATGATCAAGATTGCATTTGCTCCAGCATAATTTTGTGCATTTATATGGATATCTTATTTGATTATAATTATCACAGACTGGAGAAGTTTATTAGGGCCAATCATTTCTTAATGCGATTAAAACCCCAGGGGAACAATACAAAGTAAATTATATTGGTGATGAGAGCTTATAACTAAAAGGGAGCCTACTTATTGATCACAGTTGTTCCAAATTATAAAATTAAAACAAATGGTATGAATTTTCCAATAGTTTTTTTTGTTAATACCCGAGTTAAAACAACCAGTTTGTGTTTTAAGTGGCAGAATGATCTGATCTTTGGGCTCCTTCTGGCTCCTCTGTATTCACCTCTTTGGGGAAGGGATTGTGCAGCCTTTTTCTCCTCCTGGGTGAAATCACTCAGTCTCAAAATAGCTCTCTGGGCTATTGCCTCTGCTTCCCAACCCTGTTAACACAACACCTCTAATTCTTTCCCTTCCACAACACTGTGACACTTCCCATTAAAATGAGTCCAAAAACCATTTCTCCACAGCACAAATAATTATTTATTCTTTCACCCAAAGGTATTAACATGGAGATTGGAAGGTAAAAACAATAAGAAGTCCCTATGAATGGATTCTATGTACATACACCTTATTCTGTTCTTTTATACATTTTTAGAATACCTCCACCTCGGTGCTGGTAAAACAAATTATTCTCTTCCCCATTCTGTCACTCTGTCTCTATTGTCATCCTAAAGGTGCTCCTTTTCTTTCTCTGCCCAGACAGGAGCCTTTCAGGGTTTAGTATGCTCCCTACTCCAAGCCCTGCTTAAGAAAAGCAATACCCAGCACACTGATGGGTGCCACAATGTGATTTATTTCCATTGCACAGTTCCCCACAGTTTCCCCTGAGGACCCAAGTAATCACTGTGAGAACATCTCATCACTGCCACTGGTTTAGCCCCATTTGCTCCCCCTTAAGAGAGCCTTTTGATTTACCATCTAGCATTTAACCAAGATAATACAGCGTGCTCCAAATTCCACAATAGTATTCGGAAAAAATGTTCAATTTTGAGAAATAATGTTTAGCTAGTCAATCTACACTGGATGGCTATTTGCACAGCTGTTTCCAAACAATACAGACAACATCCCACTATTCCTTCTGTTGCTTACACTATACTATTTAAGCATTTTGTAGTTCTGATGAATGAGACCCAGTATCTGATATGCCATACAAAAACTGGAAAGAAATTACCCTAAAAAAAAAAAAAAACCAAAAAACAAATAGTTCTAAAGAAAAATTTTAGATTTTCTTAGCTAAAGCAGACCTAAGAGAACAGTCTGTAGAGGAATAAAAGGCCAAGAACATCAAAGTGAATAACTTTCCTCCAGCCAGCATCACCCTTCTGCGGGGATATTTACACCAGCACAGCCCTTCCATCAGCAGGTACAAGCAGGGGCACCCAGAGCCAGGACACCTTCACTGCCATCAGCCACCTCACAGGAACCAAGGAGAGCCACAGTGGGAAAAGGCTGACTTTATATAAACCAGCTTCCTCTGATTGCTCTTAGGAATTACATAAGAGAAACATCAGAAGAGCCAGCTGTGACTGGCACTGAGCAATTTGGTAAGTGTGCTTAATAGCACAGAGTACAGGCATTTCCTCCTGCTTCAGTATTCCACTGCAAAAGCTTTTCTCCCGAGGCTTAGAGAAATCCTTCCCCCTCTAATCCTGTTTTCCAGTGACAACTTCAGAACTGAAATGGCAATAATTTCCCATCCCCAGTGCTAATTCACTAACTGCCAAACCTTTTTTTCCTTCTGTTGTTCTACTCATCCAGCAGGGCTGCATATCCTCATGAGTTTGAACTGTTCAGCTTAGTGAGGGGTAGCATGGATGGGTAGAGAAGGATGGGAAACCACTTCTTAAATGATACATTATATATTTTAATTTCTACTCTTTGGAAAGAATACCAAAATCATCCTGGATCAAGGCCATTTAGCCCAAGGCAGTGATGCTTAAACTCTCCAGCTCCACTGGAGACCCAAGACTGGGCACCTTGTGTCCCAGAACAGTAGTTCATAGTAATTGTAATTTGCAATATACAGAATACCTATTCATTTCAAATACTTATTAAAAAAAAAGCTTCCTCTAATAAATCAGCACTGCCTGTGTTTGTCAATTTATTTGCAGCAGCTCATACACCCACCAAGCCTTGCACTGGCAGCAGCATCTGGATCAACCACTGTTGTGCTGTTAATCACACTTGTCAGTTATGAACTGCAACAATTAGAATGCTGCTTGATCTTTAAACATTTCAGAACTAATAAATCAGTGATATATATATATATATTTATTCATATATGAAGAGGTCTAAGAACAGGATACACACTGGCTTCAAGTCAGATAATTCTGCACAGCAGACACTTTAAGGGGAAGTTAAGCACTTTAGTACTTTTCTTTTTTCTTTTTATATGACTGGTGCCAGTTCTGAACCAGAATACTGTCTCATCCCAAAATGGAACACTGTACAGTCTGAGTCAATGCCTGTGAAAGTCACTGGAATGCTTAGATATATTTGTTCTGTATTTTTATGATAAAAAAAGAAAAATTCTATGCCTGCAGTGTGACTCAGTGTCAATTAGACACTAACACCTCAGGCATTTTCCTTCTGGTTTGATACTCAACTCCACAAATATAAGTTCAAAGGGAAGAGTTTTTCCAAGCCCACATTTGGGCAGATCATGTGTTCCCTATGAAATGGAAATCACCTTGTAGTAGTGGGTAGTGTAGAAACAAAAGTGAACCAGTGTTTTCAAAGGGCAAAATATTCTATTTAAGTGTCCTCTATTGATATTTGGGAGTCTGCAGCCACCTACAGCCCTGCAATTTCACTTTTGTTCGAGATTTTCTCTGAACTGGCTTAAATGAGAGTGCAGATGGAGGAGGAATCGCACATAACTAATTTTTATTGACTGGGTGTCAGGACTTAGAGACAAGCCTGTGATAGATACCTGTGGTATTTTTGCAAGAACAAAACACTGCTGCTGGGAGGATGGGGTGGGTATGAACATGGACTGACTCGTCATAAAGGGCCTTCAAGGGTTAATTGAGAGCAATCAGCTTTTCCAGCAGCAAGCTGGGAGCACCCAGGTCATGGCCACATGTGGACCTTCTGCCCAGAGAAGCTCCTCTTTCACCACACAGACACAGCTGAGGTTAAAGGTAGTCTTTACACAAAGCTCTGAATTATCCCACTTTTTCTGTAGGAATATACACATTTAAGCCACCTTTCAAAGGGTATTTTGTAGGTATTACCTCAGAAATCCTTACTTTCAGGAGGCATATCCCATTAATTGCCTGGAATGTTTTTGAGCCCTGAGAAGTAGATACAAAAATGGTCTGTTGAGCCACAAAATGTTGAAAACTGGGCAGGTTCATGAGGATAGATGGGGAAGACTTAATTCACTACAAGATGGAAAACCATGTCAAAAAGGAAAAGGAAAAGCGTGCACATGCCTTCCATTGTGAACAGCTTTCTGAGCAGAAACCAAACTGTCAGAACTCCTTGAATCTGAGTTTAAATTGGGATTTTCACTTCTGCAATCATGCCATTACCCATCCACACCAAATATTAAGCTCCTAATTAAATAGCACAGATTTAATCCACAGTTCTGCCCTAGCAGTGCTATTCTCAGTCTCTCTTTGCCCCTCAGAAAAAGTCCACTGACATTCAAATGTTTCTATCTTAACTCCCCTAGTGTTGCAAGAAATATTCTACCAGCAGAGATCAACTGGATGCACCAGTATAGCAGAATCCCTGATTCTCCATCTTAAATTGATTTTTTTCTCCTTCATACGTATAATCTCTTAAACCCTTCATTCAATATTTTTGCACAGCCTATAATGTGTTTCTAAGACACACACAGCAGCTCCAAACTCCTTCTCTGCTCCTGACCATGAAGTGCAGCTCAGTACAGAGGAACAAACACCTCATTTTCACTGGAGAACCAGGGAAGGAGATCCCACATGGCCATGGCAGCAGGGGACTGCCTGAAACAGTGAAAAATGCCTCAACAGAAAACTTCAACCATCCACATTTTTGTGTTTCCACACCCAGCCCCTTATCTGGATAAAGTACACATTTGCATCTAGTCTGAGACAGAAAAACCCAGAAAATATTTATGGCAAAGTAATAATCATATTGCCCAATCAAATTTATAGATAGAATAAATAAAGAGATCATACAACATTCAGCCTTATTTTGACTGCTGTTCATCCTTTTCTGATCAGTGCATAGCAGGAAAAACCTGCACCCCCAAAAAGGTTGGTACACTTTGCTGAAGTATATTTTCCTCTAATTTCACTTAATTCCAAACTTTCCTGCAATAGCAGGTGTCACAAGAGGAAAAAGGAACTTTTTTTTAATTGGTCCTCTCAGCCTAGCAGGAATTGTCAGAGTGCAGGGAGTTTTTTTCCACCAGCATTTTTATGAAGAATACTTTCATCATTTAAGAAGGTCTGGAATGTTGCAGGGATCATTATCACATGACTAAGAACGTTAGGCAAAGCTTTTTATCTTGGCTGCTATTAAGTGCCTTTTTATTGCTGTATCAATCAACTAAATGATTTCCAAAGTCTGGTGTAAAATAGCTTGTTGGTGGAGCAGGCAAAGCTGACATTGGGTGAAACTGTAATGTGTTTACATCTTTGGACTTGATGGCTTATGCTGTTGGTGAGGCATTTCCTAATTCTTTCATTATTGTAAGGACTGGAAGACAAAACTGAAAATGAGTAAGAGGTTGTCTGGTGTGCAGGTGAATCCTTGAAAACTTTGAAAACCAAAAATAGAGCCCATAAAAGCAGTACCAAAAGAACTTTTTATGTTTGAACTCTAGGTATGGGGAAGCAAAAGGAGGAGACAAGAACAACTTTGGAAATAAATGGAGCAAAACTCTGATGATGCAGATGGGAGGGGACCAAAAAGAAGATGGAAGGATGAATTCCCACGAGGTTCTCATAAATTAGGCGAAAAGAAAAAAAAAAACCTTGGATTTTGAGTTGAGAACTTCAGACTTCAAATTCAACAAACATAATTATGGTTTTCCATGCTAATAACAAGGCCCAGCACTGTTCCCTTCAAGCAGTTCAGAGCTCCTGTCACAACTGCAAGACAAAGCACAATCAGTTGCTTTTATTAGAAATGGTTGCTTTCTTACCCAAAAACTGAATGTTCAGCAAAAAAGTAACAAAATGCTATTTATTAATAAACTCCATGAAACATTACAGTACAGGGGGGAAAAAAGAACCCAGTAAGTCAGGTGCATTTCTTTAACTAAATGCATCATGCAAAACTCTGAATTTATAAATGCACAAGTGTATTGGCTCTGGCTGAGATGAAGCATTTTGAAAGTTTCAAAGCAGCAGCTTGAAACAGATGGGTCACTGGTTATAAAAGTTTGCTACAGATGGAGAATTACTGCAAATATTTTCCCACTTTACACTTGGATCAAAACTTTGCATAAAACAAATAATCTTCTCTCTGTGTTCCTAAGAAGAGGCATTGTTGCAATTATTTTGCAACGTCAGAGAACTTTAATTCTCCAAAGAAATGTCCTGTGTATACTAAAAGCATGCACCTCTGCTCAAAGCTTCCCTTTCCACAGATGGAAGAACATCCAGGATCTCCCATTCTCTGCCCCATCACATATTTGCCACCACACTTGTGGGAGCTCAACCCTTCCATACACAAGAGTTTGCAGAAGCTCAAACCAGCGGACACAGCTCCAGTGCCAATAATCTCCTGCTGCTGCTGCTGCAGGACTGCTCCTGCAGCCAGCGCTCCTCCCTGCATGGCAGCAGAGCTGCAGGGGTCTGTGAAGGCTTCACCATCAGCCCCACAGCTGGAGCAAGGTGGATACTGTGGGATAACCCCACCTCACAATGGGGAAGGCCTTAGGATGCTGCCACTCTGGAGCTGGAGTTCTCCAAATGCTGCTCTCCCCGGATCTAAAGCTCTGAGGAGGATGACTGGGAGCCCTGAAGCATGCAAAGCCCAGCTGCTCCTCACAATGCAGGAAAAGACCTCCTTAGACTATTTTACAAGCCACCATTTTTTATCACTTTCCCTCATATATATCAGAGACTACACGTTGCCTTTCATCAATTGGCTTTTATTAAGCTACCACCCGTTTTATCAGTAAATTTTCCTGTATATAAAAGTTTTCTGTACTTCACAGTACAGCTATTTCATATCTGATTTTATCTTTGACTAGATGGGCTGTTCAGAAAATTTCAGATAGGACACCTGCTTTACAAATGAATTAACAAATAGCAATAGCTGTGGAAGATCATGGGCAAAAAAAAAAAAAATAACAAGACTCAGAGGTTCAGTCATTTCACTGCTCCTAAAAGCAACTCATTCTCACCAGGCAGTGGTTCAACAGACTGTTCTGAAGTATGAAGGACTAAATGCCTGCCTTTATTTCCTGGGCTTAAATGTCATGGGAACAGAGAATGACAGAATACGCTTTCATTACAAAAGTTTTGCAAAATTACTGAGCTACACGTTATATCAAAAGAAACTGCTCCCCAGCAGGTGCATCCTGCTGTAGACATCCCCATCACCTCCTTACATTTGTGATAAAACTATTTTATAAGAGCTTGTAACACTGTAATATTTGTAGTAAAACACCTGGAGTACACAGAAGCACACACTACTCTCCTAAAAGGTCAAAAACCAAAATTTTAAAAGCCAAATTTGACTGTCTGTGAGCTCCAAATTATTCCACAACCTGAAAGAGTGCAGCATTTACATCAGAGTAAATTCAGAGGTGTGCTGCTATCAGAGGTGTGCTGTTTTGTATCCCTCATTCTTCCAAGTGAAGAAAAATCAGAACTACCAGAGGCTGAGAGGAACATTACCTCCCAAATCCCATGGAAAAACAAAAAGCACAAGGAAACCCCAAAACACTCAGCCACCCACCCCCCAACAGGGCATGAGGTGAGATGTGCTCTGACACTACAAAACCCCACAAAATACGCGTGAAAAAATATTTTTCACTGTAATATATAAACGCCTAACACCAATGGCAGTACATCAGTAAACATCATTTAAATTGTCAAGCCTTAATAACCTTCATCCCCTAAAAGTGTTCTTCAAAGCCATGTTTGCACAAATTAACCAGGGCAAGGGTACAATGATGCATTGGCGAACTTGCAGTGGGATGAGTAAACACAGTAAGAGAGTCCAAATAAGAAAATACTTTCCATAATACTGTTTGAATTACAGGATAATTAGGTGCTTTTCTAATGCAACTTGTCAAACTTTTGGCTCAGGCTAACATACAACTGTGGCCTTGTTAAAAGCAATTCATTCACCACAGACTTCAGCTTTGAAGGAGGAAGAGTAAAGTTTCAGCTTAATAATTCATCTGCAATTTTTAAATACTGCATCTATAACATCAATATTTCAGCACTTTAATCATCGGGAAACTAAACACATGCTTAATTTGAAGTTACAGAAGGAATGATGTGAGGCAGACTGTGGCTGGCACCTCAGATCTACCCTTGGAAAACATTTCACTTGCAGACAGGGAAATCCAGAAATGCTCACAGACTGGATTTGCAGCCTGCCTTCTACTCACAAGCTGCATGAAACAACCTGTGAGACATTTAAAGATATATTTGTGAGACTGGGCTGTTACAAAACTAGGGTTTTAATGAAATATTCTCAAAGCCACTACACTTTAGGCATAAATTTAGCTTGGTTTATGGAATAAAGGTAGCACACATATTCTGAAGTACAAAACTGCACAGCTTTGGGCTCCCAGGTACTGAAATACTTTGGGTCATAAAAGGCACTTTTGGTAAATGCCAGTGAAGGCTTCCCCAAGATAACAGTTTTAGCACACACTGGGCATCTCCCTCTGCCCAACCAGGGGGGCTTTGAGTATAAAACTGCTAACAGATGGCAATGCTTTACTTTATAAAGTTGATTCCAGTGATTAAAAATGTGAATTTTTCCACTTCATTTCTGCTGATGCAAATCCATTAGAAACCTTGATATACAAGACAAGCCCACTTCTTGTGACAATTTAAGTGTGACTGCTCAAAATTTGTCACAGACATAACAAGTGTTATTGGGCTTCATCCAATCTCAATCAGACCCACTCAAATAAATTCACTTCAACCCACACCACAGCTCTTCTTTAAACAAAAACAGACAAGATTCAGGAAAAGAGAACGTTCACCTGTTCACATGACACCATTGTATCTTTTTCTCTATTAACTGCTCTGAGGGGATAACTTCAGTTAACCAGCACCCACGTGTGAGCAAAGTGTCAATTTGGGGCTTTTTAATACATGTGCTTTAAATAGGACCTTCACATTTATGTGTCTATTCTATGACACACAATGCACAAAAAAGAAATTTTCTTTATTACAATAGTACTACACATCAGTCACAAACGGTTAACCAGTATTTTCTGACAATTCAGTCCCTTTCAATTATTTATTATTTGGCACATGCTTTACATTTTTTCTTAGACTGTACCTCTCCTGTCTTGTCAATAGGAATTCATATTTGCTATTCAATTTACATAATGTGTAGGCTCTCCTGAATCATCAAAATAAGCTGAAGTAGTAGGGAAGCGACTTACATGAATATCAACAACTCCTATTTTTCATTCCCAGTGACATCCATACAGAAGCCAAAGCATTGAAAAATAATACCAAAAGGAACAGGGAAAGAAAGGCCAGAGGGCGGGCAGCATGATAGGAAAAACATCTGGCATCAGGTAAAAGAGGGTAAGAAAATGGTAATTAATAGAGGAGAAGGGTTTCCTTGGAGCACACACACAGGCATGTGCTCCCCAGTACTGTACCCAGCCAGGGGGGCTCCTAAACATGATTTAATTTGGAGCACAGGGCACCTCTGCTGATCAAGAAAGGAATCCTAATCCAGCTCTAAACAGCTGCAGAGAACAGACACTGCAACCATAGGTCCAGAAAATAAAACTTCATGGTTCAAAAAGCAGTCAAAGCACTGGGCAGCAGCTCAGGTGACTCAGCCCAAAGAGGTGTCCCATGGTCACTAACACCTGGCTAAAGTTATACAGGTGATCACCACAGGGAAAGCCAACAAAGTAAAAAGTATTTCATCAACCACTCCTCTGAATGACATGCTGAACCTCATCACTCCTACCCCAATTTCATTACAAGAAATATATTTAGGTAGAGAAAGACAAGCTCAATCTTTCTGGTAGGAAAAAGAAAAGTGTATTTTATGCTTCTTCAAATTTATCAGGAAATAATTCCTTATGCAATGATGAAAGGCACAGTTATGCTGAAGAGTAAAGCAGTACCAGACACAGCACATCTTCACTGGCAAGGAGAGTGTGTTCCACTTTTCTGCACAACTCATTACTGACAAAATCCCAAGAAAATCTTTATAATGTTCTGTTTCTCATTTCATGAATTTTTACAGCTAATGTGCTTTCAGTCAAGAATAATGCAGTGATTAGAACAGAGCAGGGGTAAGAATATCTGGCAATGTAATACCTATAGAATTTAATGAATTTCTCTCCGCCTAGAAGAAATTTATTGATCACTAATTTTTTTTCTAGCTTTAGATCAATTTTTACATCATTTAGCATAAAGTTTCTAGAATTAATTCATGAGAAGGTACAGATAACAAGCTTTGAAGGTAACAAGATATTGATTAGTGCGACTTTCTATGCTAATTTTAGGATTTGATCACAGCTAATTTAATTTGACTGGTGCTTTTTTACTTTTAGATATCTGCTAAATAACTTGAGGATGAAGATTTCATTTGACAATAAATTCAGAAGACTCCATCAGAAAATAAAATCAGGAAAACTTCCAGGGTTTTGTACTCACTTGTGCACACACACTCAGGTATGAATTCACACACCAGCTTGTTTAGTGGCAAAAAATATTACCTGGAGTAAAGTGCCAGGACACGAGGCCAGGGAGGTCTCAGCATGGAGCCACCTCTGATTAGGAGTCTCCACTGAAATGATAATTTTAAAAATATCAGAAGTAAGAGATTATTTTGCTTGGGCAGTGTTTAGCACTATCTCATGTCAAATCACTTTGTGTGTCAAGCACTGTGTGCCAAATTAATGCAATTTTCACACTGAAATGGTTTAAGGTATGATTTTACTCACGGCAGCTTTCACATTCCTTGGCACTACCTCTGTGTTTCCTGGGACACCACAAGCACTGGACAAGCCTCTCAGACAGGGATTTGTTAAAAGCACA
Organism: Calcarius lapponicus; assembly: GCA_039654755.1. NCBI lineage: Eukaryota > Metazoa > Chordata > Aves > Passeriformes > Fringillidae > Calcarius > Calcarius lapponicus. Next base: position 20,664,553 of record CM077470.1, on the reverse strand, counting down.
ACTCCTGATCTAGGGTAACTGTTTGGCAGCCAAATTAAATAAAATCTAGAAACCATCTGTTTTAGAAACTTTAATGATTAATTTTAGGAAGATGTTCTAAAAATGAGATTATTTTTGGCATAGCATTTATTTGTAAGACATATTGCTAGCAATCCAGCATTTTTCATACCAGGCTTATAACTACATTTTCCAGTTATCCATCTGGGCCCTTTTCAATTCAGTGGTTTAATTAAAACTCAATGGTATTATCAATCTGTTGCATTTTTCATTTTGATGGTTATTACATTTACAGTACAGCAGGAGTACAAATTAGAGTAAGAAGATAAATCTCATCTTAAAATTTCATTTCTCTCTCTTCAGTAACTTTCATTGTCATAATATTTTCTAGCTCATTCACGTTCATAAAACAGTTTTAATGATCTATTTTTTTTTTATTAAAATAAGGGAAAAAAGGAAAAAATGTTTTTCAATAGCTTGACACATCTCACAGGGTATCTCTCATCATTCATTCCACGGGTCTGGTCAACAGATGGGCATTACACAGCAAGGTTGGGAAAAGGTCCATGACAGGGCTGATATTAAGTTTTCTTTTCACCTCTTAAACATGTAATTTGGCAGCAAGCAGCCAAGTACATATTTAAGAGACAGAACCACAGATAGAGATGTAGGGAAACTGTAACAGATTTCCCAAAGAAGAAAACGGGGAAACAAAAATTGCAACATTGCAAGTTGCCAGTAGATTCAATTAATATTTAAGAAGAGCATAGCTGTGCTACCAAACTACCTACGCAGTCCTGGAGGACTTCAGCTTTAGGATGCAATATCCAGGGCCTTAAGGAGTCTATTTATCATCTTTGTTTTGGCTTTGTGCAGCATTCCCAGTACATCCTCTGTTTCTTGGGGAGACAATTCCCCTTTTCATTTCCAGCCTTGCAGCAGAGCTCCTACCATGCCACTGCTGCTTGCCTGGCTCTGAAAATAGCAGGGCATTTGGAGCAACACAGCTAAAGACTCATTAAACCAAATTTTAGAGCTGGCTTTGGTGCTTATGGTTGCTACTGAGGTTATACAAAAGAGGGAAAAACCCATCTTGGGGTCCCATGTTCAGTGCCACCGAATGCTTCAGGTTTTCAGGATGAAACATTTCAAATACTGCCTATGGTATGCAATATGAGAACCACTAAAAGGAAAAGAAAGAAAAAAAGGACTATTAACCCGGCATCACTAGCTGATAGGCAGTACTCTTAAAACCTTACAAAAATGGGAGGCATAATTCAGTTAAAAAGAAAGAACTGTAAGGAAAAGGGTGATTTATTAGCCCAAAGGATATAGTTAGCAAAACTTGTCTTTCAGCCTTGCCATAGCAGGGTAGCAGTGAATTAAATTTCAGGCCTTGCTGCTCTAAGATGGTTGGATGTGAGAAGTACAAATTGTTTCAGGAGTCATTTAGGCAGATTCATGGCAGAGTTCATCAGGGCTGTGAAGGTTATTATCCCTCATAATGGTGCAGCTCAGGGCTCCCATCTCCAGCTCAGGGCTTCCTAAAACTCCAAGCTGCCAGAAGTGCAAGGGAACACCAAGAAGTCTCTGTATTCTCCCCATTTTCACAGAGTATGCCAGGCAGCCAGTGTGGGCAGTGCTGGGGACAGGGGCAGCCACTGGGGCGCTCTGGGCTGGCCCCTCCTGCTGCTCTCTTGGGCTCATTTGACAGAAGGGAAAACCAATGTTTGCTGAAGGTCAGTAAGAAACACACCTTTACTCTCACATAGATCATCTCCTGGCCTTACACCAACAAAGAAACTACAAAGAAGCATTTTTGTGATTAATGTTTCCCAGCAATCAAGCTGTCTGCTGGGACACCATTTGTCAGAAGTTGTGCCTGGGTTTGTGGTGTTCATCATTTTGTTTCCGCAGACCTCACACAAAGTCAGTGGAAATTCTTGCTGACTCAAACATTGGACCAGAGCCAGTGTATCCACAAAAAGATGTGGTTATACAGCTTAAGGGAGGAAATACTATTTAACTTCTTGGTCAAATAAGATTCCAGCTTGATTACTGAAGGAGAAAAAAAGAACAACACGGTGAATTCTGACAGGCATCTTGAAATCATGAAGTCCAAAAAACAGCCTGTACCATAACAAGGAATGTCATCTAAGGCTCAAAGTCTGGCTTTTCCTTTTGCTGTCAGCAGAGGGTTCCTTTGGCTGAGTCATTAAAACAGCACTATTTAGAAAATAAAAAAAAGTTTAGATAACACCACTTTTCAAGAAACACACGCAAGTGGCAATTTTGCAGCTGATCAGTTTTGACACACCTGGCTATCAAAATGTTCAGCCTTCAATGAAAAGCCTGTAGTTAGTTGAGAGGAGCTACCAAGAGTATGTCTTCAAGCTGACACTCCCAACAAGGATTTTAAAAGCACCTTGGTAGTACTGACTGTACCCATCGCCCCCAGCCAACACCCACGAGACACTTCTTACTCCACACACACACAAGTGTCACTCACTTCAGCCAACTCATGTACATTTAACTTTCAGAAAATGCTAAAAAAACAAAATAGAAATTAATCTTAAATGAACACATAACTGCTCCAGGGTCATACAGTGGGAGCACTGACTAGTTATGTTTCTGTATGAGGTATTCAGAGGCATGAAAAGGGTCTGGCACTCCACTTGTATTAACTTTTGATATGAGTCAGACACCCAATTATCCTTTGTGCTGTTGAAAAATCCACCCTCGTCTCTAATTCTTGTATTTGCATAGGAGTTGACATCTATTAAAACATCATTAGGTATGCAGTCAAAACAACATAACACTTCAAAAAATTACTGGTAGTCATGGTTAATTGCCTGTAAAATATTTCTTTAAAAACTCTATAATTGGATTAAATATTTCAGATATCTCTTCCACAGATTTTGGGCTTGGATATTTACCAGGAGAGCCTCAGCTACTGGTATTTGCACCAGAAAGAATAGAAGGGAACTCCAACACAGTAGTAGCCTATGCTTTATGAGTAGTTCTGACTCAATTGCAAAATCGTAAGTTAAAGAACTGAAGTGCCTACCAACTCAATATCTATTTGCACTGTTGTTAAAAGGATGATGTCTATACATGTGAAACAATTTTGTTCCAAACCAAATAGAACAAAATCTTTACAAGAGATGTAAATGATCATTCAAAGTACTTTAGGAAAAAGTTGGAAATAAGCACACGCTTGTTAAAAAGGATCACAGAAATCCAAACATGCAAAACATAAAACTGTAAAAAAATGAAATAAAAAATTAATACAGATTAGCCTTTATAACTTACCACAAAAGTAAATAGATGGGCAAGCTGGTTAGAATTAAGGCTAAGAAACAGATGAGGTTTCAAGAATATCAGGAGCCAAAGGACTGCTGCCAACAACATGATTAAGTGCCTCCTGGGTCCTGTAGAGTCACCATTAGACAAGCTCACTCCATCCCTCTTGGACATTGAGTGATCCATTCCCTGCCCTGGATCGAACACTTTGGTTCCACTGTGCCCTGAAGGACACCCCAGTGGCCAGAACACACACAGATATCAGATATTCCTGAGCACTGCCCTGACTGCAGCCTCTGCTCCATCCCAGGCACACACACATTTCTTCTTGGAAACCCCAGAAAGTCCTGCACCAAAAGCTTTTCTAAAATATATTTTATTCCTACCATTGTTTCTGATGTTTCAAAGAGCCTTGTCGGTGCACAAAGTGCAGCACTGGCAAGACACTGTGAGAGTTTCAGTACCACACTTCCTTCCCATCAGCAACTCTGAGCACAGAACTCTGCTGCACTGTGAATTTGGAGAATAAAAGGAGAAAAGGTAAATTGGCAACAGATCAATAGCCTGCCAAGAAATGTTCTGTTTCCTTAATAAGCCAGAAATATAAACTGATATCCAGAATAATATTTTGGTTTAAAACAAAGTGAGACTGGAGATTACATCAACTGAACTAAACAAAATAAGAAAAATTTATCTGAGTGCTCCATCACTCTGAAATTACTACAGACAAAGTGCCCATTTACCCAGAGGAAGCCAGCAATGGACATGAGTAAGTATTCTTTGTTAAAATGAAAATAGTATTTGGTCTCTTACAGCGAGGTATAATACAGCAAAAAACTGCAAGTGTTTTCTCATCTATTCTTGAATCCCCTTATAAATGGAAAGGCCACTTAGCAAATAACAGAAATGGATGCAGCTGCAAAGCCAATGGAGATAAGTGGGGAGATGAGCAGCCACAGCTGTATCACATTGCTGAGTACATTAAGTTAAGGTAATCCCAAGGCTGGGATTTAAATATCATCTGCAGAAAAAGCAGTTCCAAGAAGCACTCCAAGATGTAGTTTATCAGAGTTTTGTATGGCACTGTGAGCACCCAAAACAGCCAAAAAAAGGGGCCTGTCCAGCACTGAAGAGGATGACCATAAGCCAGCAGCCAAAGAATTACATGGACCTCTGAAACAAAGAAAGACATCTGCTTGGAAAGTATTTCAAAAGGCGTGATTTTTCTTCTTGCAGCAGAGGGGAGAGAACTGTGGGAGGCAGATAGCACAGGGCACAACATCCACATCATCTGTGGGAGAAAACCCCACCCACAACCAGGAGCTGGGATGGTGATTACAAACTTTTGGGGATTATAACTTGAAAGGTGTTTATAAAGCTATATTCAACCTCTTGTACTGCAGCTCAGCTGGTGCATTACTGATATTGGCCCTGAACATACAGTTCACTGCTTGCTGGTTAATTACGTCCCATTAATAAATCAATGAAGTGCTTTGATCCTGATTTGATTCATGTTGGATTATTTGAGCAGCTCCTTGCTGCAGCAGGAAGGTGTCACAGCCTTCCCTACCTGTCTTTCTGACAAATTGAGAAACAATATGCTTCACAAAATTTGTACTTGCAAACATTTTATCGCTAATTCAGCCCCTTGAAGGAAATTACTGATCAGTTTGAAGACTGACCAGGGAGAAAAGTATTTTAGAGAGAGCAAAACATCTTTGCATGAGCAAAAATAATGCCATGTTGACTTCAGGTAAGCAGGACCACTCTTTAGATACATAAAAGCTCACGGTGGTTTTACACAGCTGATGCATTTTAATATCAAATTTATTATTTCTTACACTAAAGAATTTATCTAAGAATAAGCAGAGGCCTGACAAAACTATTAAAACCACAGATAACTCTCTTCTGTCTCAGTCCGTTCATTGAATTGTTTTCCCTCCAAAGCAGACAGGCACTCACAGCAGCACAAAGAACACCTGGCAGGTCACAGTGCAGGAGGATGCCTGCACAACAGCAGCAGTTAGCGACTCCCAATTTGTTATGTTGGATTTTATTGTTCATTTTCTCCTGTAAATTCTGTTTTCCTGCAATTCTGCTAAGCCTAAGTGAACTATATACCATTTACCAGAGTTTAACCCTCTGCTGACTGGTCCCCATAAACAGCATTTGTTGTCACAGCTATGAATTCAGAGAAATGGGAAAAACAATCCAAGGGAAAGTATTGTAAAAGAAAAGTGACAATTACATTTCCTTTTATTGATGACCTTGAGCACAGTAACCTGCTGGCAAACATCCTTCTTCCCACTCCATCAGAGCCCTCAGCACAGTGTGTCCTACACAACCACTAACCTTCATTTCACCTTTTTTTTTCCCTCTTTTCCTGATGGATGCAAAGCTGCACAGGGAGAGGACAGGTCCACACAAAAACAGGCAGGAAACAGGGCTTGACTTGGCAGTGAAGGGGCAAGAGAGAGAAAAGAGATGGCAGCTCTAGGCTACTCTCACTCTTTCCCTTTCTTTAAAAGTATCAAGAAGCTAAGAGATTGCATTAAAATTAGGAAGGGTGCCCACCTGCCCTGCGTAGTTAATTCTCTTCCAAGGAGCCACCAAAGCCTTCTGGGAGAGATCCCTTTCTGAAAACAAGATCCACAGGAGTTTACATGCTTGAGAAGGTGGAGCCCAACCTGAACGAAGATAAATTCCTGGCTAAGGTATTTCCCGGAAGGTAAATGTATTTATTCATTCTATGGCCTTTCTACCTTCTGATAAATTTATGAGCTTTTATGTTCTGCTATATTTTCAGCATTCAGCTCAAAAAACCTCAGTCATGGCACAGAACGAAGAAATCCCACAAAGTCAGAAAGCATAAAGAGAGATTTAACTGCCTCTTCTTAATTTTTTTTTCAGCTCTGAGATAAATCCTTGATGCAGACTGAATGTCTCACCTACTCTGCACACCTGGGACACCCTCTGAAACTGCTGCACAGCACCTGGGCTCTCTCCATAGCCCAGTCCAAACACATTCCAAGACCAGGGCTCAGAGATGCCAGGCGTGGTGCCAATTCCCTGGCCACCCCAGCAGGATCCCCACAGACAACAAAAACAGGATTTCTCCAGAGATCTACACTGCCTGTGCTGCTGCCACCCATAAATTCCCACCTGAGTTCTCTACCCAAGCACATCAGCTCTGTCTGATGTGTCTTCAGTAGCTGCAAAATGCTGAGCTCTAATATATGACAGCAAGGGGGTCTAAATCATTCCACTTTTGAGCTGTCACACACACAAAAAAAGCTTTGGATGAGGCCAGACCAGTCTGCCAAACATAATCTGCCACAAAATCTTCTCAAATTAGGAAGAAAAAAAAAAGAAAACAACCTACTTTATTTAGCTTTGGTTGTTCTCCACCTCCCAAAACTGAGCTATAAATTTCCCCAGAACAGAGCCCATTAACACAATTTCTAACAACCAGTAACATCACAGGTACCAGGCAGCTGTCACCACCATGCCTGTTAAAGTTTTATATTTTCACAGAAAAAAAAGCTGGAACAGTACCTGGGGTTTGGTTTTGCATCAGAAGAATACAAGACTGAAACATAATTATTATACTTAGAGAAATTATACAGGAGCTACCCAGAAGATATTTTATCTACAATCCCACCTGGTTTCCAACTGAAAGGAAATCATCCAGCTTTAAGAAAGAGACTCCAGGAAGGGTCACAATAACCTGAACAGCAGAAAATGAAGCTTTGAAAATTAAGCTTTAGAAGTTTGTGGAGGAAGACGACAAGACCAAACTTCATCCTTCCTTACTCTCATAATTTTACTCTAAACAGCTGTGAGAGTTGCAACGACTCCTTTGCCTACACCTGAAGCTATGCTCATTTTAAAAACACACATTTCTCTGGGGGTTTTATATATATATATATATATATATGCAGAATAAACTACCTATGAATATACATATCACTTGGGTTGGAGGAGAAACCAGAAAACAATGTCAATATTTCATTTTAATATCACAAAGCAAAAATACAGGGAGCTTTTTAGAAACTCGATTCCTGCTCTTTGAAAGGAAGAAACTTGGAAAAGGAGTTTCAATTTCCAAAATTCCATTCTTATCCTCCTCATCACTTGCACATGGAATAATTTCATTTGGTGGTGTTATATGGGAAATTCTGCTGCTCTCATTTCTGAACAGAATCACTGAAAAACTGATTAGCTATAAGATTTTAAACTAAAAGCATGTTTTAAACAAGACAGATTATATACAAGAGTAACCCAAAAGACTGGATTTTTTGGGGTTTTCTTATTTTTTTTTTTACAAGAACCTGTCAGATCTCTTGGTGCTGTGCACAGCCCAGTTCAGCTCCTTTCTCACTGACTGAGAATGAAGGTGGGCCAAGAGCACCTGAGGTGCATGGTGCTAATGCAGTGAGGCTTTCACTGCTGTGCAGCAAACAGGACACAAGATTTGAATGTTCCTGACTGTCCTAATGTCACCCAGCAATAGAGATAATGGCATGAAATGCACAGTCCTGGAGGTTGGCAGAACAGATGGAGCCTTAACCTTTATGGGAGACTCTGGTTACACAGCTCTGCGTCTTAAATAATTTATAGGATCTGATCATATGGGAGCTTCAGCTGGGGAAACAGATGATGCTGAAACAAGATCTGATCCAATCTGTTCATTTGCCACTGTTCAAAACCTGGGAAAGGTGAGCAGGTCGCCCTGGAGCCCATGGCACTTGCAGGCATGGGATTTCCAGCCCCATACACTTGTTTATTCCTGTTTATTGCTTTCAACACAACCCAGCATCAGTTTGTGGTACACCACATTTGCTCTCGCTAATCAACTTTGATCCAATTCTGCTGTAAAACCAAGCAACTTCTTCTCAAATTACAGTTCAGGTGCACTGCAGACGCAAGCTAGGCAATCACTGCACATTGTAGGACAAATATTTAAGCAAAAAATAGCAGCTTGCTCTTAAGGTAGGATATTTACAAATGGGTACAGTGGTTCCATGGGATTGAAATGGTAAACAAGTGTAAATTGAGGAAAGCTTAGCCTGAGAGCAGCATTTGTGCTGACCCCCAGGGTAGGCAGTGCTGGCACAGGGACACTCAGGGGGCTGTGGACATGACACAGAGCAGAGCAACCACACCAATGTGCACATTTGCACTTCCACAGAGCAACAGAGCAAGGAGAAGTGAGGGAGCAGCACAAGCATGTTACCCAGGTCAGAAATACACACAACAGCCCCTTTTTAGTATGCCTTACCAAACAGCTGGGCCAGTCTGAAAGCACCCCAAAACCATTTAGGAGAAGAATATTAAAGCAAACCAGCCCCAGTTCAGATGACTTTAAAATTCCAGGCTAAATTCTGCTGTATAAAAGCTGATTCATGAACAGACCAAATATTGCTGTTCTGGGATGCACAACAAAGAGTGGGGCAGATGGTCTGGGGTGGCAGCAGCTTCACTCATCTGATTTTAATCCATCACCACAACCCTGTCAGAGCCTCAGTCACGTGTGTTTCACTTAACTCACTTGCTCGGTTCACACAAGGCATCCAGAAAAAGCTCACTGAACAAGATGTACAGCTCATATTTACTACTCAACCCTGCCAGCATTCCTGCTTTTTTAAACAAGATTGGAGAAATAAATTCGCTCTTGGCTGCGAGAACCTCGCCAGCTTTTCCATCCTAACTGTGTTTTAATCGGATCAGCCCTTCAACTTTTCAAAAAACAGTATTTAATGAAAACAAACAGATGTACAACTGCCGAGCGTCACCGGGAGACTGTTAACATGTGTCATCACCAAGTTTTAATAGCAAAACTAAAAAAAACAACAAAGATTGAGAGTTATGACAGGGAAATATGGTTGCTATAGAAGTCCAGCTTCCACAAGACAACACTCCAGCAGGGAGGAGTTCCCACGCACAGCCCGGGCAGGTGCCTGTGCCAGAGCTGGCGTGCACACCTCAGCCCCCCAGCTCCCACATCCCCTCCTGCCCTCCCACTGCTCACCCTCTCAGCTGCTGCAGACTGTTGATTCAACAGAAAATCCTTCCAAATATAGGGGGAAACACAGCTTCCCTCATATCAGGCTTCAGATGGACTCCTCCAGCAGCGCGATGTGACCTGAGCGCCTGAGGAGCGGGGATGAGGACACATCTCCCTGTGGCAGCAGTTCTGTGCTGCAGCCCCCTGCAGAAACACACCCACCCAAACAGGTTCCCAATCACCAGCCAAGGAAGCTTCTCCAGAGGATAGTTCCACTTGCAGCACACTCCAAAATAGCCCCATACACATCATGATCCCTATTTCTAAGAATAAAGCTGAATAAAATGGTTTCTCCCTCTGCTTCCCACAGAAAAGCAAAGCAAAGAGCCTGTCTAAACTTTCTTCCCTTTTCTTAATGAAACTTTTATTGATTTTTCATCCTTGTGAATCATTGCCTTGGAGCAACTTCTTTTAGCCGCAGGTTCTCACATTTAATTTGTATGTAAGCTTAAGGGAAGGTTTATCAACAGAGTCTCCAGAAAGATACTAGAAGGGTTTTGTGGAAAAGCTATGAAATTTTACATATGGCATTTACCAACCTAGTTTAAAAAGAACAAAAACAAAAAAATAAAAGAAATCCAGAATAATGCATAATATCAACAATCAGCAGATTCCTGTGACATCCTATGGCACCTCCATGCAGCTGTCAGTGCTCAAAGCATATAGAAGTCAGGTTGAATAAATTTGTTCTGATAAAGAGTAAAAATAAAAATACACCAGACATTCATTCAGATGTATGGATCTTCCACATGTTAACAGCTACCTAAAGATAAGGAGAACAGGTGTCTGTGTGTCCATAGCATAACAAGACGGTTTTTGGCACCAAAATGTGTATTTGAGTTGGGCATAAGAAAACTGCTAGGATTTAGTGAATAAATAAATGAAAAATCCATCAGCAATACATTAACAGACAAGACAGCTTTGCCAATACCAAAGACATAAAAAGGAACAAATCTCTGATAATTTATTCTTAAGCTAAAATTTTCCAGCTGCTTCAAGTACTATTTACATGGGAAAAACAACTAAAATGCTACAGACCTTTCAGCTCTCATTCATGCAAAATACATTTATTTTACTGGTCTAGGGAGGGAACAAATTTATGGGCCAACAAGCAGCATCCAGGGTACAGTAATTCAAGTAACTATTACTCAGGTTTGTCTCTAAGAAAAGGAGGTATCCTTTTGCTTAAAAGTTAATCTTTTGCATTGTGAGTAATATTGTCTAAGTGGCAAAGAAAAGTATTGGCTACAATTGGTTCCACAAGACCTGAAAATAAGGATCTTTCACAAAGTATCTAAGCTTCTGGGGAAACAAAAAAAAAAGGAAAAAAGTTAGTAAGTTGAATCATCTGTCACTTTATCAGTCCAACGTCTGTTATCTTTGAGATGTGAAGCAAAAGGAAAGCTTGATGGAAATCTTTTCCCCATTCTCTCATGTCTTTGCACTGAAGTATCAACTCACTAGCACTGCCCTAATGATGATAACCCAGTTGTCCTTAACTACTTCCCAAATACCTGATTAAGGAAGGAATTCAATACTGTTTCCTGGGTAGTATCCGTTAATATCCACAGGCAGAGATCTGTAACAGAGCCTGCAGAGCGCTGCCCACGCAGCTGGGAGCAAAGCAGAGGAGGGGGGAGAGAGAGGGAAACCAGTGCTGGTCACAGGAATGACCCTGAACAACAAAGAGTCCCAGGCTGGACTGTGCCAAGGGAAGAGAAGTCCTTGAACTGCACAGCAGCAAGCACAGGATGAAGCCAGACGAGATTACTTATCCAGGATGCTTATTCCACTGAAAGAGAAGGGGCAACACCAGCACCAGAAGAAAAAAGAGGATTTTATAAAGATAAACAGATTTATTAAAAAATCATGTTTGTTGATTGTGACAATTAGGTCTTCTACTCCAAAAAGGTTTAGAACTGTAAAAAGTTATTGGGATGAGGAAAGGTTAGGGAAATTTTTTAACTCTCTTAAACAGACCATCCCAAAACACTGAGAGTAAAAGAAAGAACATTTATAAAATCCTACATGAAGCAAACATGAAAAGGTTGCTCAGCTGCAAGATAACTGAGTAATGTAACCTTTCAGAGCAGCAATGAAAAGCGATTAGACCATCCCTTGGATTGAAAATGATTGATCATGCTGCTGGTATTGGAATTGAAGCTGACTATAATGCCTTTTATGTAATTGCTTTATTGAATGTAGCATAGCTTTATTTGGCAATATAGTCAGAACACGGTGAGTTTTACCAGTTCTTTAGCTCCTGATACACCACAGACACACAGTTACAATACATTTATCCCAATGACATTGGATTAAATGGCACATACTGAGGTTGCCTCCTGACCTTTCAGTTAAGGTCTACAGGGAATCTTCTGCCTGCAGAATCATCTAGTTGATTTGAGTACCAGCAGCTTTCCATCCTCTGCATCTGTTTGCTGGTTTATTCCATAAACTATATCAAAAAAACCTTAAATCTGATTTGGGACCCTGTGTGCTGTAATAATTAAATCATTCTGAAGACTTTGAAAGCTGGCTCATCCATTAAAAAAAAAAAATCAATCAAGGACAAGTAAATCACAGTGAAGAAGAATAGTAAGTAAAACTTTCTTTTTTATATTGGAGCACATTGAAATATCTATGGAAAAAGCAGTGGGGGTGAGGAGTTGTTCCATTTTAACCTTTGTTTTTATCTTTAAAAAAAACAGCTTCAAAATTTAAATGTAACTGCATAGAATTCCCTTTTCTCACCTGCTTTTCAGTTTCCATGATTTACTATCCCCTGGTATCACTCCCTGCTCTTTGAAGAGAGTCCTGGCAAAGGTCAGCAGTCAATTAACCATCAATAAACACCCAACATGAGAGTGACAATTTCAGGCTGCCTGAGCTCCCGTTACTAAACCAAACAACATGTTAGAAATCTCGTAACAAAAGGCATAAAGTACTTTGGAGTGTTCTGAACATAAATATAATGCTACCTTTAAAGCACTAAGTATGAAAAATATCAAAGGAGGTATGTAATACCAAGTTTTATCATCTACTGCACACGTATATTGATTTAACCGAGACACGCTCACTTATCTACAAAGCAAAAAATTGGGTTTTAAGTACTGTACTTTGCAAGACCCTTAGGGCACAATAACATTACTGTCATCATTTACTCTGACTTCCCTGTCTCTCATTTGATCCATCCCCAGTCTTCTCAAAACATCGCAGCTCTGTTTCTATTTCTGCCACCATGCCAGTGCCCCCGGCTGGGTGGCAACACTGTAATTATACACGGGTGACATAAAACACAGGCAAAAATTAAAATAAACAAACGCACACACACAGGCACTGACATCTAGGCAACATATTTAACACTCAGACTCACAGATCATTTTCCCAGTGCTGTGCAGGCAAGGATGTACTCAGGGTTTGGGGAAGGTCGTTTTGCACATTTTCTCAAGTTTAAAATTGTTTGGGGACAATCCTAAAAGCAAGATCATCTTGGCATTTTGCAGAGGAATGCAGAAGATAGAGGACTGGCATTTCCTTAAGAGAAAAATGGGATCAATAACAGTTAACAGTTTGGATAAACCCTCATTATCAGATTCCTACAGCTTCAAAACAAATCCAGGTGAGCCTCCTGTTAAATGCAGACACAACCTCCAATCTGCAGAATCACAAATTTCACACTAAGAACTTTTTAAGTCAAGATACAGCTATACAGAGGTTATGAAATATTTAATGCCAATTGAAAAACAGATGTACTGAGTTAGTTTAACTAAAAATACTGAAGTTTAGATAAGTTATTCTAGTGATACACCATATTCACTTAATGCACACAGCTGCAAACAATTCACTAAAATTCATTTTCACTTCTGCTTGGATAGAGCATTATTTTATTAATGCAACCAAGAATATTAAGGGACTGACAATAAAAACATGAGTGTTACCTTATGAGCACTATAGTTAATAACAGAACTTCCAGAAAGTTTCTGGTGTTTAATGAATAAAGCTTCCTTTTAATCCTTGTCTGTAAAAACTCTAATTCTGTACCCCATCTAGACAGCTGCTTCAAAACTGCAGCTAATACACATCAAATTTATTGAATGCATAGAAAATTTAAAGTATAGAAGTAATTTTTTCTCTGTCCAATGTTTCCACTTCAACAGATAGAAGAGAAGTGTTTATTTTGCTTAGAAGCAGATGAGTGATATAAATGTAACTAATGGGTCAAAAGATGTTAAAGATGTCACAAGTACTGAATTTTTCCCTTCAGCAGCTTCAAACCTGTGAAAGTTATGATTATAAATGTCACCATGTAGAGAAGTAAAACATGCCTCACATGTAGGTGGATATTATTACACTATTGAAATTTGAAGGTCTTTGGATCTCAGGGGTGACAGAATAAACCCAAAAAGACACGAAACTGAAAAATTTCAGGTGGTAACACAAACACCAGATGTCCCCTGGATTTAACCACATGGGGGGCATGCCCAGTCATGTTTCATATTTCTGTTGACTTATTCAATGGGTCAAAAAAGTCCCGATCAAGACTTAAAGAAGTACCTACCTTGCACATTTAATTTTTAAGCATATTGAAAATATAATGTTTTAAATGTCAGAATTTTTCAGAGGCATACAACGTGAACTATCCTTGCAAATGAAGCGTAGGAACACCTTTAAAGCTGCTGTTGACTAAGCCAGGGAACACGAACCCTTCATTAGCACTTAATTCTGTACGGGGTATAAACACAGCCCCGAGCTCGCTCGCAGTCACTGGGGCTGTGCTGGTGACATCAGCCCCTGCCCAAAGCTGCAAATCTGACAGCACTGCTCCACAGAGCCATGCAGAGCTTTTAAACAGATCCTGGGATAATAACCCAACAGCCAAGCAGCAAGTGTATGGCTGGAGGTGACAGGGAGGGCGCCTGGTCCTGTCCCAGCATCAGTGGGTACCACGGCGCACACGGGCGCTGCAGCCTGGGCTCCACCTCGGAGGCGCTGGGCTGGCTCCTCTTTGAACATATGCCCTTTCAAGTGAAATTAATCACCCTCTTTATCACTCCTGCAGCATCTGGAGCCATAATCATTACCCAACTGCTGGGAAAGAAATGAAACCACTAATCGCACGGGGAGCAGGGCTTAGCGTTCAGAGCAGGAAAGTTTTTATTAAGTTCTCATTTGAAAAGTGATTTTTCATGGCTGGCCTTGCAGGACATGCCACACAAAAGCTGGATCTGCTTCAGCTGCTGTCTGCAACTCACCCCAGCACACAGAACCAATGTGTTTAGAACCACTATAATGAGGGTTTAACATGCTTTTCCAAACTTAGCTCTATAATCCTAAATCACTATTACACGCAAGCACTACATGGAGACACATTCAAGCACAAGCTTTAAAAGGGCTCTGGAAGAAGGAACTGCAGAATTCTGCAGAGGCAGAGACCAGACAGTGCCTCTGGAATCACACCCTGCTCTTGGGCTGGTCTCAGTCCAGGCAAACTGAAGCTCTGACATTCAGAACTCCTGAATTAAGTGGGTATTTCATCATATCTATCCACTGGCTGAGGGTGATTGAATTAAACAATGTCAAGACTATGGAAATAACCTGGATTATTGTGAAATATCCCTTCCAACTTCTCTATTTCGTGTTCCCAGCTTTTGCCATGCACATTTTTTGAAACTAAGAAAGAATGCAAAGAAATTATTTTGTTCTTTTTGTAAAGAAAAATGAATAAAATTATAATGGCAGGATTATTCTCAAAAACAGCAGCAGAAGAAAAAAATATCTAGGGAATAAGGGTATCAGAGGGCAGACTTCCCAAACCTCATGAAGATTCCCTAGAAAGAGTCAACAGCATAACTGGCATACTGAGAACAATGTGTATTTTAGGGATTTCTAATACAATTTTGTGTTATTTTCACCCACAATTGTGCTCTACACAAGAGCTGAATGAGGAAGTGATTACCCTTATATACTGAAGCCATTCAACTAAGTGGCAAAGTAAAACCCTTAAGATATACTTATTTAAAAAAAAAACCTGCAGGGTTCTGAACAAGGGTAGCAGAGTAATTAAATCTAGTACTCCACTAAAACAGGCTGAAAATGTGATCATCCATTTTTAATGCTCCACCTATACATAACAACAGAAATCTTTCCAACAGCTGCATTCAATTAAAAAAAAATTAACCCCAAGGAAGAACTACAGAAATATCCCAAACTGTTTTTCTCGCCACTCACTGTGCTTCTTTTGTGACTGAAATATGTACAACAATACAATCCAACAAAGTTAAATGAAAAGTACCACAATTCCAATAATAAGCTATCTTTTTATTTTTTAAAATGAACTATTTAAAAGAAACCACTTTTGCAGATTTTCCCCTGTGACCCCCAGCTCTGTTCCCATAGTAACTATTGAGGAAAGAAAAGGATGAGAAGCCTAATATACTTTTCCCAATACCAACAAAAAAACAGAAGAAAGCACCTTATTCTCAAAAACCATTATTCTCAAGAAGAGAAGAGGGACATTAAAAGATTAGTGTGAATCTCCTGTGTAATCTAGTTGAAACCACCACCTACTGAACATCTGATGCTGGTTGACAAAGATGTTTGCTAAAGCAGGCAGCCTTACTGTAAAAGGCCTGCTGAAATAGTTTTGCAAGCCCAACAATAACAAAATGACCAGGCACAGGCTGCAGAAGCTCCCCCCTGAAGGCAGCCAGCCCACAGCCAGGCTCAGCACTCACCTCTGCCAAGCAACCCCTACTCTGGGCACATCAAGTGTTAATTTCAGCATTTATTTCAGGATTCTTTCAGTTGCTCCTCTGCTTGCCTTTTTAGCTGGATTGGTACTCTGTGCTCCCCACACTGCTTGCTGGAGTGCTTTTCTAGGAAAATATAAGAACCCAAGGATTCCTTCTTTAAGCAGGGCCACCAAGAATCTCGTTCTGCTGTCCAAGCTCCTCAAAGGAAACCAGAGCTAATAAACAATCCAAGTTTTACAGGCAAGGAAAAAAGACACCCGTTTAAGTATTCCTGTATCTCTAACCAGCATCCCAAACTCCCCCAGGAGCTATTACAACATCTCTGATGGTGGCTGGCACCCTCTGTGCCACAGGCCTTCATCCATGTCCCATACACGATGCTTCAGGCCTGAGGGACAAGGACAGGACCCAGGTGGGAGTGCCATGGGCTGCCCTGGCATTTATCCAGCCCAAAAGCAGACCTCAAGCACCTGGAGGAAAGACCAGGCTGGAAAATGATGTTCCAGCATAAGAAAGCTTCTCCAGCTTTTATGGAATTCTTCTGGAGCACGTTTGTCTTGTTCTCTGCCAAACTCCCCAGTATTTCCGGGCTGAGGACACCAATTCTGGTCTCCACCAACTCTGAATGTCTCAGCCACCTGACCATGAATTGACCAACCCCTGCAAAGGGTCAAAATTAAGGCAACAGGTGCATCTCCACAACCCCAAGACAAGCTGGATTCAGCTATTGAGAAAATAAGACCAGATGATGATACCAATATCAGAAATGCAATAAGATGGATGGAGCAGCAGAACCAAATGTAATAAAATTTTGAGAGTCATGGAACAGAAGGGTGGAAATATGGATAGGAAATTGTAAGGAACAAAGAAGAAAGAAAACCAAATATTTATCAATCTGAAACAGCTGCATTTCTGTCTGAAAAAATGTGAGATTAGCTTTGAGGCCACCCTTAAAGCCTCTCAAATATCAGTGGCTAATATCAATCAGCATTTTAAATTTTGCTCCTAACGAAATTTTGCAAAACAACTTCCTTTGAATCTTCAAATGTTATTGTTTTTAAATGTTTTGTAGAAATAGAAGCATAATTTATACTGTCTCATAAAATATTATTTGTAAGTAATTATTTTGGACAAATTTAGAAGTAAAGTACTACTTTTTTATTTCAATCACTTTTTTAACAGCTACATAATGAAACTATGCCAAAACATTAAAAACAACTACACCGCTTCAAATGAAACGGTTCATTACAAATACTGTTCATTGTTTGCAAAAATTACTCTGAGATATTTTAAGCCAGACATCTATAATTCCAATTAAATACAGTAAAACATCAGTAGGCGAAATCTTAATTGAGATTTGATATAATTCTGAGGAGCAGTGCTAAGAAAAGATTTCATTTGACCAACCAGTTCTAAGAAATAAGTTTACTCACAGAGCTCCAGAAGCTTGGTATCCTCAATTCATAAATACATTAGCAGCAATGACCAAAAGAAGAATTACTTAAACTAAAGAATAGTTTGGCTCAGGAACAAGCATAAACTGACCATGAATAAAGTAAAGGTAAAAACAAGATTTCTCATTTTAGAACAACTTTTCATTATCAGGTTTATGGCAGTGTCCTGGTTATTTTGAGAACAGAACACAATAGGTTTTTTTAAAACTACTAACCGCTTCTGCTGTCAATACCACAAGACTGCAATCTATAACCTGGGAGCACCACTTGTGTTCACTCTTAGCATAGTGAAGATCCTCTGAATCATATAAAATTTGATTAAATCAAGGCTATATTTCCACTTCAAAGTTTCAGCATTTAAAACTCCATCCACCAAAGCAGTGTAAGAGCAAGCCACAATTAGAATGTTTACCACACAATGAGAAGTTTGGAAGCATCAGTCAGATACACCACAGACCTTCCAGACACCACACAAAGATCACTAAAAAGCCATTTGTGCTTCATTCATGAGCTGTTGTCCCATCAAACAAAGAAAGTACTTCGTTTAGGACAGATAATCACTCTGCATTTTGGAATACCTCACTTGTTGCAGAGCTATTTTTGAGTCTCCTTTCAGCAGGTTTGAGCTCTACTGTCCTTTCAAGACCTGGACTCCTTTTAACATTTGGTGTACGTAGGTAAAAGCTTGTCTTTTAAGACATAAGGTCAAAGGCACTTCCAAACCAGCACTTGACCTTCATGAAATTACAATCTTGAGAAAGGGCATTTTATGGCAGTATTATCAGAGAACAGAGAACAAAAGGCCTTTTTCATCATAGCCAGGGCTGAGCTCACCCACACTCACGGGTGGTTCAAAGGTTCCTCCACATTAGAAGTTGTTCTCTGAAAAGTTCATTTTGTCCCTTTTCCATTATGGATTGTTTCTGAAGAACGACTAAAGATCAAAACCCATCTGCTAACCCTATTTTAAGGACGACTTTCAAATACAGGGAGTAACTCCAAAATTAAAGTTTTCATATGTTCACCTCAGGCAGGAGTACTTGCAGCTCACACACCTGGCTCCCAAAAGCCCACGAACTCCAGACGTTTAATGGTTTCTTCCTCAGGTAGAAATCTCTCTGCTGTGATCAGAATCATTACAAACCCATTTCCCAGACTGATCCCTCACTTTCAGTGCTCTTCCACTTAGATCAGGGAGCATGTCCCTGCTGGGCTAACTAGCCATCCTGATTCGTTTTTTCTAGAGCAGGAAAACTCACTGGGACACAACATCTGGGTTTCTAACAATCCCCTTCCTCCCTTCCATAGTAGACAGAGGATTATGTCAATGATAGATAGTGTTTCTACCATGATTAAAGAATAATTTTTCTAAAAATTAGGGCATTTTCATCCTAGAAAAAACATTTTTACAATACTTCTCTCATTAAAAAATAACCCATGTCATTGCTTTAGCTCTGAGAGCCTTTTATGGGCTACATCCCTTATATCTTGCATTCTGTTTGTATTTTGGAGGAAACAGCACATGCCTGGGGTGTAGTTTATGGAGGAGCTGAAGACACCAGCAGGGAAGGGGAGCCAGAAACCTGTCCATGAGCTACAAAAAGAGTATCTGGAAAGAAACACTCCAGCACTTTGTAATCCTAATTATCAGCCCCTTCCTGTAAAGTAGTCAAAATATTTGCTTGTTTCTTACATTTAATTGTGATTTTGGAGCTAAATTTTAGAGATTTTAGAGAATCACCAAAAAAATAAAGAAAAAACAACTAGAATTATGATATGGACTCATGTATGTGTTACTATTCTATAAACAGTTTTAAAACCCTGAATGGCCATCTAAAACAAGCATACTGGCACTGCAGAAGCTCCAGGAACCCTTAGGAGTACTCCAAGTGTTGGAGAAAATTAACATGGTGAAATATTCAAATTGCTAATTGGCAACTGCATTAAATACTATTAATTTACAAGAATTTAGGTCCAATTAAATTTAGCAAGTGCAAGAAAATTATTCAGCTATTTGATGTTGCTGAGTAATTTAGCTGATATGATTATTGTTTTCATGTTTAGTGGCCACTAAATGAGTATCTAACAGGAAATGTCTGGAAACCAGAAGACACAGGGTACAGATATTAATGTGTAACTTCTAGAAGCCAAAAGCTCAAAATAAATGGTTTTAAGACAGGTCACAAATAAGCAACATGCAAGTGACAGCCCTCTGAATAACTGAGGGAAGAGTATGTATAAAACTGCCTCACACTGCCAAGTTCTCATGTTTTAGAATTTCAGAGCATGGGCTTTCTTTTAGATGCAGTGATTTCAGTACCGTTGTTTTCCCCTAGACCAAGACCACCAAGCCCAGAATGAGAATGTAAAAGTCTTCATCAGACAGTGTCAAGGATTTAGCTGAAAAAAAGGTCTGTATTATAAACTGCAGCAATTATATGATTTTTTTTTCCTTTTCCCCAGCCCCAGCCATATCAAGGACGCCTCCCTGGATTTGTGTGTGCTAGGAAAATTTATTTCAGTACATAAAAATTAATTTTCATAAAGTCAGAGCTTTCAGTAGCATAATCTTATTTAATTATAAAGCATGACATTTCAATAAGAAGCTGAATTTCTCCCCAGCAGGTAAGTAACTTGCCATGCTTACAACAGACAATTCAAGATTTAAAAACAGAACAGATCATCGCCTTTGCCATTATGGACTGTTCATTTCTCATCAGATTGTTTTATTAAGAAAAAGGACAGCTGCAGGTTTTCTTTCTATTGGAATGGATCTGCTCAGCTTTTATTTTAAATTTTACTTGTTTTAGGTTCAGTGTGCTGTGCTTTTATTAACTTTTTATTATTTTGTATTGGGCACAAAAGTCCTCAAACTATAGGATGATTTTTATACAATTATTATACAAACCACAGGTTTCAATAGGTCAAGATCTCCACGATCTACATCCCAGAGTTGCTTTATTATTAATATCTTACTACAAGGGGTTATGTTAACTCTTTTACCTCTCCACCTATTCCATTTAAGTCACCACCCCTCTCCTCCCAAAGACAAAAGACACAACTTTGTGACTCATCATAGTGAAAAACCTTTTCAGTTAAGGTATTAAAATGGTTACAAAATCAAGCCCCATGTGCCACCCTGACAGCAGACTGCCATTTACTGCCCATTCTGTTATTTCTCAGGAAAACTACAAAAACAAAAGATTCAGGATTTAGAAATGCTGATGTTTCACTACTGCTGCAGAGGAAGTAGGGGCTTCATAAATTATACTTGGTTTCTCAGCAAAACAAAATGTTGTGGGTGCACACACTATTCATTTCAACCTGAAACTAAACATCTGGGCCTTGGATGTAACTTTTATCTAACTTTCAACAAAATACTTCAATGGGAAAAAAAAGGGAAGGGGGTAATGTTTACAAATATTGGAGAAAAATCTTTTTTCTTCAGTTGGGACAATACATTTAGCTGGAACTCACAAGGTATTTTTATTTGGAAAACATATCACTCAAAGTTGTTTTCTACCTCATGCCACTCCATAAGCAGAGAAAGTACATCAAAATACTCTTAGGATTTAAAGTTTTTTTAAGTGACTCTCGAGAGATCAGATATTTTTAATGCACTGTGGGAGTCACAAGAACTGACAATTTTCTTGTGCATCTGGAAGAGGAACCTTAACAACAATCCTGTTGTGGGGCTTTCAGAGCAGGGTGCCCACACAATCCTGGGCACCAAATTTTCTTAGCTCTAATTACATCTGCCCCAGATGCCTCTGAAGCATTGAAAGCTCTTTATTTTCAGCTGGAATCATCGAGTCAAATTAAAGTTTTATGATTTACAATGCACAGCCCTAACGACTGAAGAGAAGACAGACAGCACTGAAGGCTCTAATTTGTCTTTAAGAAAACAACTCTACCTTTCAAAGCTTGCTCAAAAATCATGTAAATAACAGTGAATTG
The DNA here is from genome assembly GCA_039654755.1 of Calcarius lapponicus. Lineage (NCBI taxonomy): Eukaryota > Metazoa > Chordata > Aves > Passeriformes > Fringillidae > Calcarius > Calcarius lapponicus. The sequence continues at coordinate 20,643,023 of CM077470.1, read as the reverse complement.
GAGAAAAGAGAATCATTGTTTATTTCCTCCTCATTTCACATGCTAGACAGTGTAAAGAAAAAGTCTTTAGAAATACAGTATCATGCTGTACTTTAGCAGCCCTTCCCCAGATTCCCACACCAGCAGCCAGGCAAGTTTGTGTTGATCCTATCAGAAGAACAGGAGTTCTCCCAGAAAAATTGCTTCATTATTCCACTAATTCAGTCTATTACCTTCTACAGAAATGTAATTAAAAAATAAATAACCAAAATACCAAAGAACCTCTCCAAAACAAAACAAAACACACCAAAAAAGAGGGAAATTATTTTTCCATCACATTTAATTGCTGTATTGCTCAGTCACAAAAGGCCAAACCTCAAAGGGATCCTGAGCAATGAAACCCCTGTTTCAGTTGGGTATTTTTGATTAAGCACTTTAAGTAAACATTTCCCAAATTAACCAATCTTTCCATTTCATTGAACATTCTCTGCTGCTGTGTGTTGTGCTACAAAACAAACATCTGATGCACCATGTTTGGTCCTGTGCAGCTGTACCACCCCCACCTCCCAGCCACCCACTCCAGCACCAAAGCATCTTCACAGCTTTCCAACCTTGTATACATTCAATCACTGCATGTATCCCACCTGAGGGACAGAAATAATTCACCACATGCACCAATGGAATTACAAATAGATCGACCAACAGCATGGGCTTCTGACTCAGCTCATCCTGAGAGATGCTGGTGTGCCCCTTGCATACAAAAATTAAAAGAAAATTATTAAATATTTCAAAGAAAGCAATATTAGGACAATAATCTAGTAAAAACACTCTTAGATGAAAAGCATTAAGGAGTCTAGAATTGTGCTCTGGGTGCATAATTGCAACAGACATGTAGATTAGTAATGTCAAACACAAATTAACTTTCTATTTTTCAGAATGAAAAAAAAATTAGAACAGAAGACATTATCAGACTTTTAAAACTTATTATTAAAGCAAAACAGAACTGAGAAAGGACAATCATGTCATCCTTTAATACAGCAAATATCTAGTGGAGAAGCTAACATATCTTTTTCCTACCTGTTTTCCAGACAAACTGGTGACCTCTCCTGGCTTGCAGATCAGCTGTTTGCAACATTAAGAAAACAAACAAAAGGAAGGGCTTCCCCAGGCTCTGCCATGCCCAATGAGGAGAAACCCAGTTCTGTTGTAGAAGCATAATTCAGATAATTCAGTCTCTTGTATTCTTTGGTCCTAGAATTAAAGGAAAAAAAAGAAAAAGAAAGAAAGAGAAGGCTTGTTAAAATATTTAAACCACCAAGGCAACAGGCTCAGCCTAAGGGTAACCTGGTGGCCACTGTGCATTTGATGAGGACAAGTCTGTTACAGGTGCTTCACTTGGAGAGGGGAAAAAAGGAAGAAGGGAAGAGGGAAGGGCCAGCTCCCAGAGGAGCTACAGTCCCACCCTACAAAGCCACTGTGAATGCTGCTAGCCGGCTCTTAGGAAGAAATCTGCCAGTGCCAATAAATGGCAAGGGACCCAGGGGCAGCGTGTGGTGCATGCCTTCTTTTCTCTATTATCTTTAGCAGGAATGTTATCTTGATACAGGCAGACTAAACCAAAGTGAGAATGGATTCCACGTACAAAATTCAGCTCCAAATCCATGCCCTACATTTAAGATCCAGGCCTGGAAGTGTTTTAGCTCCTAACCCTGTGTAAACATGAGCAACACCAGAAATGCAGCAGGAAAGGCAGGGAAATGGAGTTGCTTATTAGCACATGATGAACCAGCTTGAGAGGGAAAACCAGACACTACACAGGCATTTCTGTGGAATTTGGGACACTCATTCAAGTCCCTTTGGATCATTGAGCTCCAGGTCAGCAACCAATTACTCCAGAGAGGTCTCTCTGACTAAGGGATGTTAATTAAGCTCCCCAACACTTCAGACAAATACCAGAGGCAAATCGTGAACGAGACTGGAGTGGATCCAGTCCTGCTGCTGCAGCACTTTTACACCACACAATTCATTCAGATAATCACTGAGTGGTGCTGGAAGCAAGGAGGAATGTTCCTCTGGGTCTCCCATACAAAGCAGGAGACAACTCCTAAATGCCAGCTTCAGCAAACACCCACATTGTTTATATACTACAGAAAAGCTCCAATCAGCAGAGATTAAGAAACTCACACAATAAAATAAAATCTTAAAAGTTCCTATGCAGTCCAGTAATTCCAGTCTTTGTGTCTCTCATTCCACAAGATGACCAACTAGACACTTAGGCAGACTTTACATTAGTTTCAGGTTATTTTGGATTCATCCATTTTCAGGTGGGAACAATTTAGAAATCTCAAAAAACATTCATGGTACTTCCACATCAAACAAGTTTCTGATGTAAATTTACATATTAATTTTTCTGATGCAACAGCTTTTGTATTTATACCATACTTAAATTCTCCACATAGTTCTACTTATTAGTGATTAATCCTACTTTTATAGGTAAAAATGTCACATCTCTACTTGCATAAGGATGGAGATAATACCTGTCTTCAAGATTTGTCTTCACGGGCATAATCTTGGTGATTTTCATTAAAATTATCAGTTATTAGAAGTTCAGTCCAGAAAATTCTATTACATTCCTAACCTTATGAAAAGCAACATTGTCATAGCACATAATACACAGCATCATTCTTGATAAGAAACTGAAGATAAATCTGGAAATTGTACACACTGAATATACAGTAGAGCTTTTAATTCCAGGCTGTATTCAAATTACTTTGAAACAGTTTCTATCATGATAAATTCATGCAATTACATTTAATCAGATATTGACTAACTACAGTGGGAGATACAATGTAATATCTGTTATCTGGTTTAGCTCATTCCTGCATTTCAGATGAACAGAATCTCATGTACAACCTAAAAACCCATCAACCTGACCAAATAACGTGGGCAGGGGACCACATTTATGCTTTGCTTATGTCTTCTGGGTTAACTTTATTCAGAATTCACATTTAATTCAGAATGCAGCCCACCAAGTCCCAACACCCAGGCAATGAAACACAGACCACAAGTGGCCTCATGGGAAGCACACAAGCTCAGAAATCTTGAGCATCATTCAGAAGTCCAATGCAGCAGCAAAGTCCTGGGGTGTGGGGAAGAAGGGCACTCAGAAGCCCTGCAATTCAGCATGTTTTGCCCATCAGGATGGCTGCTCACCTCACACAGAAGAGCTGAGGAGGAGCAACTCGCCCAGTGCCTTCAGCATCGCCGTCACCATCTATGACGGTGGGAAAACAGAGTCACCAGCTTTCTGTCAAGGGAAGGACAAGGAGTTAGTGACACTGGCTGCAACACCAGCTCTGTAGGTTTCACATACAAAAACACAAAACCAGGGAAGAAATTATTCAGATGCTCAGATTTCAGCACTGGAGGGGAGCCACACACCCAGCCTGATGCAGACAGCACTCACTGCACTTGCAGGGCAGCCCTCCAAGGCCAGAAAATGCCATAAAACCACCAAAACCTTAAACAGGCAGGGGTGTGAAATGGGCAAATCCAAGGACACCTCAGATAACAGCTGATAAAGATGCTGAGGTTTTTAATGAAGCACAAGTAGAGCTCAGGAGCTGCTTTCTGAATGCACTGCCTTCATCTCAGCACTCAAAGGGTCAGCAAACAGCAGCACGTCCCTGGCAGTAGCAGCCTCCTGCCCAAAACAAGGGGTTTCATTCTTTGGGCAGGACTACAAAGATAACTGGCTGCTGCTCCCCACTGAGCAAGAACAGAGATTACATTAAGTCAGAAAAACCAGAAATAAATTAGACACCATGACATGGGCTCTAATCTCCTCCACCCCAGCAGAGCTCAATAGATTGCACTGATTTACACCCCAGCTATGCACAATAAAAATTTGTCTGTGTGTCTAGGTTTGTGTAACACAGTTTGGAACAGTAGCTGTTCTGCCCTGATATGATAAAAAATTATTGCACAGGCAACATATGCTATCTACAGAAACATGAACAAATTACATTATGAAGGCCACCAACACTTCACATCAAATTTAGTTACATGATATCTCAGCTCCCAAATGTGTCAGCATGGGTAGCTGTAAACTGGCAAACACAGATGAAAAAGGAGAAAAAAAAATGAAATTTATATATAAAAATTGATTTCATTGAATCTAGCCATTAAATTCATGGAATTGCTTAAATATCATAAAATCATAAAATGGTTTGGGTTGGAAGGGACTTTAAAGCTCATCTCATTCCAAATCCCTCCCATGGGCAGGGACACCTTCCACTATCCCAGGTTGCTTCAAGTTCCATCCAACTTGGCCTTGGACACTTCCAGGGATGGGGCAGCCACAGCTTCTCTGGGCAACCTGTGCCAGGGCCTCACCACCTTCACATTAACATATTATTTCCTAAATATGTTCAAGGTATGCGCTTTAGTCTGAAAAAATATCTCTCTCTTCCAAAATTATCTGGATTTAGTCAATATCCCTTATAATCCAGGCCTGGCCAGTTAATAGTTTGCACTAATGGATTCTCTTGAAATTTAATAATGAGGTGTTGTTTCGATATTTGGGGGATTAGCCACAAGCATCCTTGTCACTTTGGTTGGTTGGTATGGAATCTTGTTTAGAAAAACAAGGATATCATCATTAGCTGTAATGGCTGGGAATATCCAGGCAGCCTTGAAAAAGACACGTGCAAGTTTTCTAATGATCATAACCACGCATTTACATTTGCTAATCCACTGCTAATTCTCTTAATGACAGAATTAAATCACACTAGTTTTGAAAAGCAAACTTATTTTAGAAACCTGCATTTCTGCTGAAAGCATGGCATTCCAGTGACAAAATGCTGGAAATAAGTAAACATGTACACAGCTGACAAGTATCTTGTTGCTGAAGTGATCAAAATTTAATTTAATTTTCAACCTCAATGGAATATCCAACAGCCAAATTCCAGTCTAATCCCTGCTTAGCTAGAGAGGGGAAAAAGCCTCTGGGAAACTTTTCCCATTTTCCAGCCACAGCTGAGCAGTCAAAGCGGGTTTGACCGGCACCGTGCTAGTCCAAGACACATTAGAGTCCTCAAAATCATCCAACACTAAAAAATAAAAGACTGATGGTCCAAATTTGACTGTACACTCTCACATAATGCACTGTAAAAGAAGGGACCAGTTGCTCTTTCCCCAGGTCTCCAAGGGACAGGGGTTTCTCCAGTCTTTCTGCTCCATTTCTGTGGTTTAGGCAAGCTCAGCCTGGCTCTGCTCCAAGACAGATTTACAACATATTTAATACTGAATTTAGAAAAAGATCAATTTAAACTGATCCAAACCTGAGACATGATTTCAGCTTGTCATACATCAGTTCAATTCCCCCTGACTTCACTGGGAGTTGTGACCTTTTCCATCATGGCTACATCTGACCTACTTTTTGGTATGAGATGGGAATGCTGACAAGGACACCTGGGTAGATCTCTCCATTTCAAACACATGATGCAATTAGAATAATCCCAAATACTTTGAATAGCAACAACAAAAAAGAAGAGCCATTACAAATGATACGTGTGGCTATAAATCATTTGCAGGTGTGTAGCATAAAGATAAGCATCATTAATCATGAATAAATTTTCTTAATACAAATGTAAGTAGTAACTGTGCAAGTGTTTGCCTATTACACACAAACCCATTGTGTGTGATATCCCAAGATAATCTGTATGTTTATAGCATACTCTTTATCCTCAGATAAAGTCTGCCTTGCCTGCTCAGAAAGCTGTTATCCAAAAAGCTCATTCTGTTCTAAAGCAGCAGAATGCCTGGCTTGTAGCAGCAAAGGCTGATCACCACAGACAAGAACTGCTGACCATCCCTGGGGGAGAGATTTCCAAAAAAACCACAAATGCTAGTGTTACAGGCATGGAGTGTAACAAAATAGAAGTGTTTGGCCAACCACATATGCCAAATTAGGAGCAGGCACTCAAATATAAGTACCTATGTGCCCAGTCTTTTATTTAATGATAAACAGAGTTACACTAAACTTCCCTTACACTTCCGTACCTAAAACACACCCTACACATTTCTCCCCTTACACATTTGGAAGGAAACAATCTTCTGGTTAAAGCAGAGGCACCCAAAGTTCACTCCACTTCCAACTCTGCCAGAAGCTTCCAGTGTAAAAAGTCACCCAAGGTCACACTCCAACACTAGAACTCGATTCTGCAAGTGCTCCCCATGATTTCAGCAGAGCAGCAGAGTGACTTTGCACATATGAGAATGGTAGCTTGATTTTCTACACCTCTACTGCCTCACCTCCAAACATTAACTGAGAATATTTGCTCTTCTTCCAGAGCATTTGAGAAAATCCTGGTTAAAAACATAGGGAGCGAATGAGCGAGATTTACACATCAGGTTGACAACTGCCTGACGGCACCTTTATCACTTTTGTCCTAAGTGGTCACTTATTGGGAATCCAAACATTAACCTGCACAGTTCTCTGGTAATTTGCTACAATAACTGTAAGGTTAAATAATGCCTGAAAAAGTATTTGGTCTTCACATATCTTCATAGATAAGATCATTCCAAAGAATGAGCAGACAGTCTCAACCAGCCTGCTTGGGGTGGGAGGAATCCTGTTCAACCTCCAAATCTGCAAAGCTCAACAGAAATTTCATGGTCCATCTTCAGATATAAACTTTCAACAACCTTCCTCAACAATCCATTGCTAGAAAGCTCAGTAAGTCATCATTATCATCACCAGTTATATTTGAAAGCTTGAGGACTTTAGAGGTGTCCACAATCAAAACATTAGGAATCTATTAATTATTTTCCTTTATTCTTCTATTCAGTTGCATCCAATTCTTGTTCCAAAGCTATAGAAGGCCCAGGAATTTAAAAGCAAACATATGAAATTACTGTAGTGCCAATTAATTGCTTCTTAACTTACATCAACCTGTTTGGGGTAAAAAACACGAATCCTAAGTTTTCCTCCTTCAGTCTCTGTACAACCTAAAAACGTAACAAAAGCAGGTTTGAATTTAGAAGCTTAATTATAAACTTAGCTAAGTGGATTATAATGAAAGATGTTCCAGCAAGGGAGCTCAGACTGATGCATTATGACTACATTAAGGAAAACACCAGAGAATAGACTTTCCATCAGTAGAACAACTTTAATTACAACAGTGCTGGAGCAGAACTGTTCTGTTAAACAATGCTGCTCTTACTTCTCCTTCACTCTGAGTGCTTCCAATGGACTCCACGGGAACACACTTGACTTTCAAGAATATAAAGTGAATGGGGTTTGCAGACTCTTCCCAGGAACCTGGTTCAGTTAAACACAGCTGAAGCAAAACTTGCTTCATTTGCACACAAACATGGGTGATTTACACTCCCTCAGAAGGGCAGGAGGCTTCCAAGGCAAGGATTCAGGAGTTTGTGCAAGGCACCATCCTGTCCATGACACAGCCACCCAGAGCCCCCAGGCCCACTGAGAGCAGAAATGATCCCAACAACCAAGAGCTCCCCAACATCTCCCTCTACAAACTGCATTCAGTGTGACCCAAGTGAAATCCAAGCCCTGGACTTCTCAATGGGATTTAAGAACCACAGACCTTTTGGTGTTGTATCAGCACTCAAAGTAGGGTAATTTACCTTCACAAATGTTCTTCAGGCCATTATCATACCCCTTGCAGCAGGAACAAGTGCAGAGCAATTAAGATCAAAATGCTCAAGACTGTCAATAGGCTTCTCTCGTGAACTCAGGAATTGATTTTTTTTTTTTTTCTGAGCAGCAGAACAGAGAAAGTGTCCAACAACTTTTAAGTAACCTTTTCAGGCTGCTCATGCACTTTTATATATTTAATTAATAGAAAAAAAGGCTGCAGAAACTCAAATCAAACATCTCATCAACACACCAACAATCACCTTAGAAACTTACAAAGGCCCATTTTTTGGGGGATAAATAATTTTGGGGGGTTATTTTATCTAGGTTATGTTTACAGCCCTTATAGCTGAATGCCTCATGCCAGCCTTCTCAGCCAGCACAGCAGAACACAGCCTGGAAGCTCAGTGATTTCTTCACATTATAGCACATCCTTTCTGTAACAACAAAACTTTATAGCTTTGAGGGACAAAAAAAGTTTCTTTTTGTTTATTTTTCAATGGATAGAGAAAAGTTTGAGTCTATTATCAATACACTGCTCTGCTGTAGCTTTTATCATTGGCAATGGATGAACTGAAGGTCCTTTGAAACTCAGCTGTATCTAAGAATTGCTGTCACAGTTGCACAGATCTTGGATTACTGTTAAATTGCAATTAAACAAAGGCAAAGGGAGCTGGCACTACTTCCAACACCATTTCAGTAAATGCTATTGCAAGTTTTTGTTCAAAGAGGATTACTCTCACTTCACTGGCAAAGCATTGCATACAATGCACATTCAGCAGTATAATACCATTTGAAAACTAGTATTTGAAATTATTTTCCTTTAAAAGGCAAACCTGGAAATCAGACTGAGTAGAGAGCCATGTCCCTGCTTTACCAGCAGGACCATTCACATGGAAAACAACAGAAAGGTTCAAAGTCACCAATTACAAGGCAGCAGAGTTTCAAAAAAGAATAAACAACCTCATAACCTCTGCTGCTGGAACAATGGCAGATTTCCTGAGCATTTCCATTAAAGTGCTTTCAGTTCAGAAATTAAATTGCTTTACTGCAGTGATTTTCTTCTGCATTCTGATATTACTTTATATTATTTGACATCAGTACAGCATCACAGGCTGTAGGTCAGAGGGGTTTTTTTCTCTCCTCACTGGAATATGGCCACCACGTAGAGTTTATCAATCTTAAACACAAGGTCAGAATAATACAATCAAGTACCACCAGGCATATGAGCTCAGCAAAGACTTGGGCTCTGCTTTGCAGGGAAGGACCATCTGCTTCCCTGCCACAGGACTGGCATAGCTGAAGCTTATCTCCAATTTAAATTGTTACTTTCTACACTTCCACACATCAACCAGAGCAATGCATGCACACACCCAAACTCCTCACCAAAGAAACCACTACAAATAGGCAGAAAATCTTACTGTTTTACCTATAAATCAGTTCTGGGGAGACTATGTGGGGTTCAGTTTTGAACTTCTAACCACTGGTGACTTTGGCTAAAATAGCCAGCCAAACATGCAGAGGCCACCTTCAATACTTTTTGCATGTACAATTTTCCTTCTGCTCTAACACATACACTAAGAATAATTTCTTTTCCACAAGATCTGTACCTCCATTTGTAGGTAGTCATTAGCATTTTGCCATTTGCACTACGTAGATGTAGCCCATATCCAAATGAGCTAATAAGAAGAGACACACACACACATCCACAAAACAGATCCCATTTCAAAAAACTCATTTCCAAAGTGCTGAAATAAACATTTATTCCAATGCGTCCTCTGCCATCAGCTGCTTATTTCAGTGCACCAAAGAACAAACTTGTAGGAAAGGAGAAAATAAAGAGCACAATGCATGGCAAACACTGAACACACAGGCTCTACAGAGTTCATCAAGCCCTGACACTGGACCTCTTCATCTCCTATCAAACACCATCCATGAAATCTTGTGATGAAGTCTCCTATAACCAAGGCTTCATTATCACTACAAAATAAAACCCTGTATAAGTCAGGTCCCATGTCAGAATATGTATTTTAAATAATTATAGCTGGATTTGTCAAAATTAATCAAAAACATTTTGTGATTCCTTAATATTGATTCGTTGATTTTCCTTCTATTTACTTTGCAACATTGATGTTAGTGGACCAGGCAGACACTGTAACAAAAGGGTTAAGAAAACTATACTGCTTAAATTAAAAAATTACGATAAAAACTAAAGCCTTAGTGAAGGCTAAAAACACATATTAAAAAACCCAAATATTGGTATAAAGAACCTCTAAGAATTGCTTCCTGAACACACACACAGATGCCAATATGCACACACTGCACTCTGAATTCAGCTTTTACTGACTGCCACACAGACTCCAACTCACCAAGAGCAACACAGGGCAGTGGTGTAAGGCTTGTACTGAGAAGCAGCATCTGCTTTTTAGCTGGAATTAATTTTCAGAAATGCATGAGCTGCTCCTTTTAGCAAACTTCCTCACACTGCCACATTTAGGACTCCAGGGAAGGCCTCCAGACCTCCTTTCCCCACTCCATGGCAGTATCCAGGAATGGCCTGCCTCTCCAGAAGATGCACACAGCAGCCAAGTGCCACACCAGCCCACCCCATCACCTCCCCCAGAGAGGGAAGAGCACCAGGCACCTGCTCCAGCTCAGCACCTGGCCCTGGGATGTGTGCCCAAAACTCAGGCATTCCCAGGCACTTGGCAAGAGCTGCAGAACCTGGTGTAAAAATGTGGGTTTTCCTATCAAAACCCATTCATAATACCTGCACATTTATTCAAAAGTGAAATTGCTTTCAACCCAGGATTAACTATGCACGACAGCAACAAAAAGCTCCAAATTGTCACAGAGGCAGTTAGAACAGATGACACTGCCCTTCAAAGCTGTTGGAGCAACCAGCTGAGCAAAACCATAGATCTGGTCAGGAATTCTGTGATTCTGTTACCATTCCCATTTCTTTTCCCCTGTTGCTGGCTACAATCTCTCACTGTATTTTATCACATAGGAAAGTCTTATCTCTTTAGGGTGAAAAATATATTTGCCCTGAACACAATATAATATGATTCGCACAGGGGGGCCTGACACTGTTGCAGTATTGATACAAAAAATGACCATAATGACATGAACTGCTAAAAGACCTCGTTGTGACACTATTTAAGCAAGGTCAATTGCCTGTGCAGGTTGTTCTTACCAGAGTTCATGTTACATCACTGGTCCCATCATCCTGACCTTCCCTGCTGTCATCCCCATCACAGTTCAATTAACAGAGGAGTCCTGCAGTGGCTTGATGAGCATCTGCTGCCTCTACCCGGCAGTAATTCAATAAGGGAACGCCACAGGAAGAGATAATGAGAAGTCAGACCAGTTGTTCTGTCTCCCTCCAGGAGAGCAGATGAGTTTGGTTTATGGGAAAGAGTGTGACCTATGAAAATTATCAGTTAATTTTATATTTCAGAGCTTCAACATGCAACTTAAAGTGTTGTCTGGTTTCTCTGGTGGTGCTGCCCACAAGGACCCAGAACCACTTTTCCTGGTGAGTCTCTGATTAACAGCCCTTGCTACACCAAAAGGATTAATCTTTTTGAATTTTCTCTCTGCCAGTTCCACCAAAAAGATGGTTCCATTCATGCATTCAGCAGTGGTTGGTCTGAACTACAAGATTAAACACCTGAGCAGAGAAAACGGGCCAAAACTACTACTGAAGTAATTCAGGCAGAGCAAAATTCACACAAACATTAAACCTGGATGAAACACTTCCACAAACAAAAATCTCCTACTGTAGACAGTGTCAGCCTAGGTCTTCTCTCCCTGCCCCACAGGACACACTGCTCACTGGTGCCCAAATTTTATTTCTCCCTCCATTTCCTTCTCCACCTTTTCAGCAGAGACTTCCCTTACGCTCCGCCTATCCTCTGACTCTCTTCTGTTGCTTTAGGAACATCTATCTATTCCATCAGCAAAAACTCAGAGCCACCCACAGTCCTTTCATCTCCTATTCCACCACTGGACGTCACAGGGACTGTGTCTGAGGGATATGGCTCTGTGTGGATTTATTTTTGCCTAGTGATTGTAGTGTCCTTATGAGTTTTGCAGCTTTATTTCAACAATCTCATTCACTGAAATAGGACATTAATTTGATTTCAAATACAATTTTCTATTTTATGTCTCCTTAACATCATTAAGGCACAGATTTACTGAAGACGATAGGCATGAGAGGAGAAAAAAGGAAGACACATTTCCTCCCCGAGTTCTGCAAGGTGATCAGTGAGCCACAGTGAATTTATACAGCTGCCCATTCCCACAGCTCCACATTCACAGCTTCATTTCTATCAAGATCAGCTTCATTTGAGCCACGTCCTTTCCCATCACACAATTATCTGCACTGCCCCAAAGACCGCTGGCCTGCTCTGACCACCCTTCCCTGTGAGTACAGTCACCAGGGCAGCCCATTCCTCACTCCCAGGACAAGAGAGGTTGGCACTACTGTACAAACTTCAGTACAAACTTCAGCCAAACCTTCTGCTCAAAGCAGGACCAGACAGCTGTGAATCTCACAGAGTACTTGACACTGTCCCCAAATTCCTTGTTTTGTTTCTGCTCCCAGCACAGAGCTCAGCCTGCCGAGCTCATGCAAACTGATATGAGATTTGAGGCTGTGGTTGCCCTCAATACAAGTCCCACAATCAGGACTTTTCCCCATCTCAATACATTCTCTTTTCTCCATTCAGTTCTGCCATCTCTTCACTCACCAGTTTCATCCCCTGCTGCACAATTCCTCCTGAGCACCTTGTCCTTAATCCTCAAATCCTTTCTATCCTTTGCCCTTAATTCTCCCCCATACTAAACTAGTTGATTTCTTCCAAAAGGCAACAGATACAATTTTATTACACCTACCACCTTTTCTCAGCTTGTTTTCTTATCCCTTTTCTCACCCTACAGCATTTTGTTCCTTCCCCTAAGTAGCCCTTTATTCACTTGCATTTCCCTTCTATTTTCTAATTCCCTGGGAGTCATTTTCATCACTCTCACATATTCTTCTCTATTGTTTTAGCTTTTCTTTCCTCCCTTGGAGACACTTGGAGAGGAAATCCTAGACACAATACATTATATCCAAAAGAGGATACTATAACAATTTTACAGTTACAAATAATCAGCATTTAAGAAATCCTGGAATTACGGTTGCCTTGCAGGAATGTATTAAGATAGTCAGGTTTCGTGATTATATCTATTTTTATCATATTACTAAAGTCTATATTAAAATACAATTTAAATCTATCTTTGACTTCTTTTGCTTTTATCTATTCACCACACTTGCTTTCAACCCTCTCTTAAAGCCTTACTCATCCTTCTCTTTGAAACAGGCAGAAAGTACCTGTAAATCCAATAACTGCAATTACAGAAAATGTTATTTACTTCACTCGTAGCAGCTATGTGCACCATTAAAAAAAAAAAGCTTTCTTATTTAAATATATTGGGTTAAATAACTCAAAATTTGATAACCACAATATGGACTAGATTCCATCTGGTTAAAGAAAGAATAGACACGGCCTATGCAACAAATGCTGCTAGAGAAATTAGTCATGTTCACTGGCTACTTTTGACTTAAAGCTGCATCTCAGCCTTAACAGCAAAGTAAAACAGATATATGTTATATATATAACATATATAACTATATATAGTCAGTCCTACAGGGCACACCTGTAAGCTGCAAGCAAGGCATGTAAAACACTGTTTCAGGAGAAAGATGGAAAACAACTCCAGTGCCAAGACAGGCCTACAGGGGTATTTTAGGAACACAGCAGTAGGAGGAACCTGCTGAAATTCCTCAGTTCCAATTATCCATACTTGACTTGCACTTTGTCCACTGAAGTTTGGGATGGTTACAGCAGAAAGATGTTAAAAAACTCATCTGTCATACCAGCCAAGGTAAACTCATCAGGCTTTTGCAGGTTAATATATTTCCCTACTCATTTTTTTACACTTTCCCCCATTAGCTGAATTAATAAGTCAATTAATGCATAAAGCCTCCTGTAAAAGCACACCCAGATGGATGTTTACCAGACTTCAGCCTTCCTTTCTATGTGTTTCAGAATTTAAATAAAAATTGAGCCAACCTTCTGGAAAAATCAGTGCTGGCAGAAGCTCTCTTTGTGGGTTCACACTAAGAGAAATTAACAGCTTCTGCAGTGAAAAAGCTGTACTTATACCTGAATAAAATAGTCTTGCTAACTGAAAGTATTTAGGACTTCTTTTACAAATGCTCTCAGTATTAAAAGCTGCATCTACTCCCAAAGGCTTGAATTCCACATTATTTGAACTATTTTACATTCCTGCAGCATTTTCTTCCTTCAGAAAGATGGGAGTCTGAACTAAATACAGGACTTGATAGCAGCAGTAATCCAATATATCTGATTACATAAACAAATCTAAAATTAAATTAGAATCTAAATGGCAGAAATAAATATATTGCAAGCCCTGAGCATTTCTTTAAAAATTGGCCTACCAGGCAATATTTGGCAGAGTTGGTACAAGAGCTGGATCATAATTCTATGGATACTTTTTTCTTTATGTGGTAAAACTAGCAGGGAACTGGGTTACAACTAGAATTAAACTCCACTTACTATGTAATTTTTACTCAGTACCTGAGTCCTTTTTTAAAGGGCTGCAATTGCTTTGAGTTATACAAAAAGATTGATCTGTAGAAAGTAGAAAATGTCTCCTGTCCTACTTTCAAGAGTGGGATTTTGTCATGCCAGCAAATGTTTCATAGGATCATTTCAACTCTAAGAGAATGGGGGAAAAAAACAGAATTTTTGTCCTGTGGGAAGAATTTCCTCTGAATTACAGGAAAACACATTTTTGAAAACATAAATACACTTAAAATCATAGGCTCTGCTTTTCCTCTATTTGTTACTTTTCCTGCTAAACAAATTTAGCAGTGATTTGGAGTTGGTGCTAATGAATGCCGAAAGCAACTTGCTTCCTCTTGCCAAGGACCTCCATAAACTGCAGCTCAGCAAAACAAGACAATCTTCTTATCCTGTGTAAGAGCTCAATTAAATCATCATTTTAACATAATCCTATTTAGTGGCTCTCACATTTTCTGTCCTGATGCTAGCAATGTTAATGGCTTTATAAAACAAGGAAAGTAAATATACAGAGATAGAAGGGAAGGACAGAGGAGAGGGAAATGCAGCTTCTGTTTCACTGAAGATCATTTGATGGCAGAAAAAACCAAAATAACAGCAAACCTGAACCAAGGAACCCCAAACTCAGAAGAATGGAAACAGCCTGCACAGAACATAAAATCCAACAGTTTTCCTGGACTCCAACCCAATCTTTCAAACACAATACAATTGTGAGTCGAGAAAAACTGCTCCAACCAAAGACTTCCAAGCAATTTTCCAAAGTTTTACTGCTTCAATCTGCAATACTTACTTAGAGGTCAACACCTTGCTAAGGAAATCAATTATTATTAAAACAAACATTCAAAAAACCACACAAGAGGGCTCTAGAACACCCCTGGAATGCACAGAGCTCTTTATGCAGAAGCGACTAATCTCCCAGAGTACTATGTAAATTGGTTAAGCTTAAGAGTTGCATTTAAAATTATCCTCAATATCCATTACAAAAGAAAGGTACCTACCCACTGATAAATTAGCAATTGTAATGAGGGACTGTAAGGCTAAGGGTAAATTGATTGTTGTTCCTAATTTTCCCTTTATTTTAATCCAAAACTCTCCAAACTGCAAGTAATAAAAGTACAGGCAAGAGGGAGAGCAAAAAGCTTTTGACTGCATATAAAACATCTAAAAATAGTGCTTCGGTATATTTCCATGTGCTGGAAACAGCAGTGAATATCATCTATATAAATCTATTCCTAGCAGAGGTTTTCAGCAGCATCCAAGACTTGAGAATCAATTGTAAATTTGTATTTTAGATTAATCAATAAGGGAAAGCACAAGACACCCTTTAAACAATATGCAGCATTTAGCAGGCAGATAGAGCTATGCACCACCTCATACAAAATAGATAGAGACATTATTACAAGCCATATATTTTTAATCTTAAGGAAATTATTTGGGAGGAGCTTAAAAAAATGCTTTTAGGAAACCACTTGAGGAGGTTTGTTAGTGATGTAAGCCTCTGACAAGGATGAGGGTGCAGGGGGATCTGGCTGGTGCCAGTGGCTCCGTGGGCAAGGCTGGAACCCACACACACACACACACACACACACACACACACACACACAAAAGGGAGGCTTTCCCACAGATCCCTGTGATGTGCCAACACCTCCAGCAGCTGAAGAGCTGCACTGGAATATCAATGTGTGCCCTACCTTCAGATGAACGAGCTGTCAGCACGAGGGAGGAAAAAAGGCAGGTTCATAACGACACAGAACGTAGAGAAGCTGCAGATTCCTTTGGCAAGCCCACCCTGAGAGAAGGTCACCTCAGCAAAGCCAGGAGGACTCTCCAGGCTCAGATCAATGCTGCCAGGCTCACTGAAGCAGCTGTCACTCTCAACACTCAATAGTCCACAAATCCCACAGGAATAAGTGACAGATGTCACATCTCCCAAGAGTGAAATGATGATAGCATATACTCAGGAACTGATGGCCAGCTCAGAGGTGCTTCTCTTCCTTGCTGGCAAGATTGATGTCTGGTGTATCTACAGGGGAGCAGCACTTAATCCGTGAGGGAACATTACAGAGACACTGATAGCCTATCCTACACCAACAAGAAAAAAGGAGTTTTTCTCCTCTATTTCTGGATTAGGCCAATTACTATCAGATATTTGAATGACGACCCTGGGAAATGATTCCATCTCTAACAAAACTTGTGCCAGCATCAGAATCAGACTGAGCAAAACCTTCTCATTCTGAGGCCAGATTGTCAGATTGTTGAAGTGGTACACCAGGGTCAGGGAGCCACCAAGACCCCAGAACAGGGCAGCAGCATTGCTTCAGGCAAGGGAAGCTCTTTGCATCAGAGGCAGCAGGACTCTGACCCTCTGTAAGGTGCATCACTTGAGATGAAACCTCTCAAGGCCTCTCAGGGATGAAGTGCCAGTAAATAGTCATGTACCAGCTCCAGTGAATCTCCTAAACATTTACCTGCATGGTTTTGTTATCCCTTGGCAGCCTAACACAATCTTGCCATGCCCTGCACACTCCACCAGCAAACACTGAGCCTTAACACACCCCGTGATCTGAGACAGAACAAATGTTTCCATTTTTGTGGTATTTCAGTGCACACTTATGCACCCAAACTGATATACAGACACTGGGACATAGGCAAAACACTGCTCATTTCCTCCCTTCACACATTTGCTGTATTAAATATCATTGTTTATTAATGCAAAACAACTGGTAGACAGAAATAAGTCTAAAGTCGACTTTCCCTTTTGTCTCACATAGCATTTCTCATCTGAGAAGAAACAGGATTTGCTCTCAGAGCTAAAAATAAACATAATATTCTAAGAAAACAGGTTAATTAGGAATGAAGTTACAGCAGTGTAACTCTTTCTGCTTTTGTACATACACACTGCTCTAAGTACCCTCATGCAAGTCTATACCTTAACAGCTCTTCAAACACACCCACCAGAATCTGCTCAACATCCATGCCTGTTTCCATTCTAATAAAGTTTCTGTAAATTCAAAACCCATTCAAAGGTTGCTGTTGCTATTGTTTAATTAACTTCTGAACAAATAGATACCTGTTTTCCTCCAAAACTTGTAATTTCATTTTTGGTAATAAACACTGACACCATTTAAGGAGATCACTGTGCACATCCAGTCTCACATCCTGTATTAAACAGGCCAAAGACCCATCCTGAAAATACATGTATCCATGCCAAAACTTCTACTGAAGCTATGATGTGTACTTTAAACAGGGATCTCACTTTGCTTTGAAAATGTTAAGAGTAGGGAAATAAGAAATTGTGTATTTACATAAATTCTTCTTGCAGTTAAGCATCGTTTATAGCTATAAATTTGAATTTTAAAGTACCAAATTAACAAATAAACAGGTATGTAAGCAGTGAACCCTGTCTCTTCTGTACATTTCCATTCCAATACAGCAGTATGAGTCTGACTGATGGGAAAAAATGACTGGGGGGAAAAAAAAGAAAAATCATTCTAACCTTTTTAGGACTATCCTCAAATGTGACCAGTGATTTCAGGTGCTCCTTACAAGACACAGCAAATGGGCTGGGATTGCAGAAAGCAGGTGATGAGAAGCTCCAGAAGCCAGACTCTTTTACAGGCATCTTAGAGAAATGAAAAAGAAATGTATCCAAAATTATTCACATTACATACACTACTGCAAGCTCTCTTCTGATTGCCTTAGGGGGGTTAAAACAGCAGCCTGTGAAAAATAAGCGTCCATCAGGCTCCTTGTGATTTCCAGACACGCTCAAAAAAAAGGTTATGCTTATACAGAATCCTGACATGCCAAGTGTTATTTGGGGATTTAAAAAGACATTGTAACGATCCTAATAAAAGCTATTATATATCGTTATAGGATATGAAAAATAATAAGATAGATTAAAAATGTTTTTTTAAAGCCCAGCTTGTGCAAACACCTCAGCTTTTGTAAAGAAGTAACTCTCTTCTGAAAGGATTCAGTTCAAAAAGTCTGCACTAGAGGAGAGGCTGAAGAGGAAGGAGAAAAAACCTACAAAAATCATGTCTAGACAGATCTGGGTGCATACACTTCTTAATTAGTGTAATATATATGAATTTTTCATGACAAAAAAATCAACTTCTATTAAGAAAGAAAATCAGTATGAATTAAAAGCTCTCTCTAAATCTTTCTTTAAAAGACTACAAGGAGCACTAGATAAATCCTGTATCAAAGGAATTTATGCCATTTGATATGAAGTATTACAATACTGGACCTGAGTCCGCCATCACTGAACTCAAATGAAATTTTTTAGCAACCTAATCCACTTAAAACAAATTCCTTGGTTAAAACTTGCTTCACTTTATTTCCAGAAGGAAAACTGCCTTTCTGGATAAAGCCCTGGAGCATGTAATGTATGCACATGTGCAGTCATATACATAAAATACACTCATTAATGTACTTACTGAATGTGTTTATTAATAACCCCATTTCCCACAGCCTCTCACAAACATCACAGCAAGAAAACACATATGTATTGCAGCAAAGTGCAAAGATGGAAGGAAAAAATCCATCAGAAATCAAGTTCACACAGTTGTTTAGCATGACTCCTCAGTGCTCCAGTGCCCCAAACAGAAAAGTGGCCTCTTGCATCTCAAGTTGGGTTTCTGATGTAAAACAAAGTATTAAGAAAATTATCAAAATGAAATCTGAACAGTAGCTACCCACCCTCCTTGCTAAAAGTTACGGTCTCATTTTAGAAGCAATTAACTCAAGTGCAATCCCATCAGAGAGGAAAATGTAAATCTTTATTTCCTTTATGGTTTTACCTAATTAAGGAGGTGTCTTATGGATGTACTGAAGCCTGGATTTGTATGGATGCTCCCTAGATGCTTCCCTCCAGTTTCCAACACAACCTCAGCTGGTTCATCAGCTCCAACTCCTCCTCACACCCCCACTCTCCACACAGGGAGCAGCAATAGTTGGGATGCCCACCACACATAGAATGCTCACCACACACGGGATGCTGCAGCCTTCCCACCTGTGGGAGCAGTGAGTTTGTGCCTGCTCCAGGCAGACAGCAGCCCCCTCTCCACAGTTACAGAAATGAAATTGCCTTGGACACACCTACCACCATGAAATCTGGCTCAGACCATGCAGCAGAACACAGGCACGCACAGTCCAGGCTAAAAATAAAATTTAATAGTACATTACACACAAGCTCATAATCAATTAGCATTTATAATTTGGCAACACATTCTATATTATTTGATACAAAATTGATTGTCTGCAACTGGCATGGTACAAGACCTAGAATTAAAATTTATCACTCCTACTACAACAGGAAAAATATTTCCTCCATATTTCCCCTACAGTGCCCCACTACTTTGTTTCTTTTCCTTAAGGACCCAGTATGTAAATTGTGCTATTACATCAGAATCTCCTTTATGTCAGAAGAGGAAGTTTTGTCTCTTTCATGGTGGCAACATAAAATCTGCAGACGCCACCTTGAATGCATCCTAAGAGATGCTCAGAAATCCAACAGAAAATTAAAAGCACCTGAACATATCTTAAAGCTTTAGAAGAGCACAGTATGAGGAGAGGGAGGAAATCACCTGATGTTTTATATTAAAATACCTAATACAAAACTGCAGGACTATGGCAATGAACCCTGAATGAGCATCCAGGCCAAGGTCCTGAGCCCCACAGAGCCATAGGGGCACAGATGGTCTGAAGTAACATCCACTTCTGGATCTGCTGGTGCAGGTGAAGCTCAACAGAGAAAACCAAACCTGGTACTGCTGGGGTGCTGAGGGAGGCAGCAGCAGCCCTGTCCTTGCACACCTGCAGTTGTGGGGTGGATGGTGGAGCTCCCCAGGCTGTCACCTGGAGCCTCCTTGCTGCAGGGACCCTGCTGGCACCCCAGGGCAGGAGCTCCTTGAGTGAGCCAAACCCAGACTTTGTCTCTGCCAGCCCCAGTTGGTGCTCCTGGGGTGCCTTAGCACAACCTGCTCTGCAGCAGCTCTCCCACACCAAACTGCTTTCCCTTGCTCCTCACAGCAGTTAAGCAGCACACAGAAAATTGAATCATATGGGCAGACAAATAATACATCACACACTGCAGCGCTAGGAAATCTTCCTGTCTTTTGAAAGAAACTTACTGCTGAAGCCTTAATTTGAGGGAATTGAAAGCCTCATAACAATTTATGTTGGATTAAGGTTCCTGCCCAGTTAAATGCCAATAGTGACAGTCCTAGATGAGTTCCCATCTTTTGACCAACCACATGCTTACAGGCACACTGTATTTATCTGCCTTCCCTCACTGCAGATTATGTTCCTCAGGGGATGCAAAATCTCACAATCCAACTACACCAGCTGAGAACTATGCTCAATCTTCCAAGCACCTCCAGTAGCTGATGGGCACCTTCACTCAGAGTTTATCACCTTAATGTGATAAACAGATGTGATTGATGGGATTCAATACAAGTTGAAGAAACACCAGTTTCTTCAACTTGTGGGTGACATGCATAAGAAAAATTAGCATCTCTCTGAAGTCATTCCTGAGATGGCCAGCTAAGCCACTGGCCATCTTCCCATCAGCCAGTCCAAACAACTGCTGGAAGACCACTGGCTCACATCAGCTGGAGCAGGCATCCTTCAGTCTCATCCATTCTCCCAAGTTCATAGAAAAGTTCTTCCAACTTTTGAGAGTCCATAACCCTGGTATGAGATGCCATTCTCTGTGAAGGCAGAGTCCCCCTGCTCCCTGAGCAATGAGCCATCCCTTGCAGCAGGATCTGCCCATCACCACTCCATCAGCAGCATCAGGCCGGGAACAAAATGTCAGGCTGACACTAGTCAAGGTTTTGTGCTTAATGGTCACACTTGAAACGTGTCACAAAGGAAAAATATCAAAGTGTACCTGAAATTTTAGTCCTTCTTTAGCTGCAGATTCCTTTCACAGCATCTTCGAGCTACCAGCAGCGAAGATGAATTCAGGAGCACTTCTGCCCTGCAGAGTTCCATTACCAAACCAATCCCTCCCCACCACTGTCCTGTCATGCACCACATCTGAGCTGGAGACAAGGACAGGTGTAATGCTGGGACTGGGCACCTGATGCTTCTTTCCTGAGGATGGAGCTGCTCAGAACACTTCTGGCTTTTATCTCCACTGCCTCTCTCCAATCAAAGCAAGGCTCTTCATCCTCACTGAGCCTGCTGCCCAGACAGCTGTGCCAATAAGGAATACCTCCCATCCCCCGTTCGCAGAGCTCCATTACACAAATGCAAATGCTATACAAGAACAGCCTCTTCTCATGCACTCTCAAAAATGTAGGTATCTCCTTTCCCTTCTAGCCTTCTTCATTTCCATTTTACTTTTAATTTGCGTACTTCTTCCAGCCTGGTTTTAGCTCATTTACCTCACTACAAATGATTTATAAAGTTTAACAGTAATCATGTATCATTGTCGACATACAGATGTTTGACTAGACTCACAGCACAGAGCTTGTTTTAGCTACTCAAAAATTATTTGCTATATAACAACACAGATGATTCACTTGATATCAGTATTTCTGATAATGTATGTCTGTGCTGAGAGCAGGGAACCATAAGACAAATTTGAAGAAAGATCTGGCCACTTTCAGGGATAATTCACTGCTTCTTCTTGCAGAAGCACTGATGTATTTCGTGTCCAATCTCTGATACCTTTTAGGGGTTCTGTCTGAGAAAGCCCTGATGGGCAGAATCTGTCCTCAAGAATTATCACCACGTCTTCCTTTCTATAACTAAGCAATACAGACCATCTAAATAGGCACACCCAAACTATGACACAAGTTTGCCAACAACAATCAGCTAGTCCTTCAGGAGACTCAGGCTGCTCCTGGGATAAAATTCCACTCCTGAAAATCAGCCTCACTGGAGAACATATTTATTTGTCTGAGTTGTGTTAAATCCTGAAGCCTTAACATTTCTCATTTCAAATTATGAGAGCTCTGGAGAACCCATGAAACATCAAGAGCTATCACCTGTGCTCCTGCAATTCACATGTGTTATCACCTATCACACCACAGCATGGAGCAGCTGTCTCCTGTGACCTTGAAGTTACCTCTTCCTCCTGAGAGACACAGAGCATCATTTTAATGAAGTGGTGGCAACTTCTGGAACCCCAAATCATATTGATTTTTTCATGTCTGTCTTCATACATCTGTAATCCCCAATGACTCCAATATCAGTATCAGACAGCACAAGCATTCATCTTTCAGTTTGCTGTCGAGTGAAACGCCAGCAGCTGACAGCCCCTGCTCCATGGGCATCTATCTGCAGTGTAACACTGCTAAATGGGATCTGATTCTGAAGCTGTCTCAGTTGGCATTTTTATATTTCAATCCCTTTTCCATTACTTTATTGCCTTAAAAATAATGGTGACTACCAACGACATGTCCAAACTCACACTTCTCTACAAAGTCCTTAAGTTCATCTCTAAAACCACATTGTACTGCTGGATGTTCCTGTGTTGGCTCCACCTGGGGATCAGAAACATTTTTGTCCCTACAATCCCCCCGTTAGCTACATATAACCCAAGCTGTCTGGGGGAAATACGAGCAACAGAGTATGTATAAAACTTTTCCAATCTTTTCATTTGCTTAAAGGTACCAGCACCTGCAGTATCATCACCAGAGCCCCTGGCAGTACTGGACCTGTTCTTCTTACATCTCCAAAACCTCTGCAGTCACTGAGCATCTGAGGCAGCACAGAATGTTTAAGGCTCTTCCTCCTGTTGTTCTGGGCCCTTTAATGACAATCCTGACACATACTATACATATACAGGTAACAAGAACACGATACCTCTGTGCTCTCCTACTTTTGGCTGTCTCTTTTTAAAGTAAAGGTCTACCAGGCACCACAGCCACCATTCCTGTCCCTGTCATGGCTCATATTTAATTTCTCCAAACTTCCCTATCTAACAAAAAAAAAAAAAAAAAAAACAAAAACAAAAAAAAAAAAAAACAGCCAAACCTGTATTTAATACAGATTGAAGAACCAGCTGCTTGCACAGCCATAGACAGGAGCAGTTTGCATACCACAGCTTGGGAAGCACTTTTCAAGGAGAATGGAGAATCCATTTGCAGTAACTAACTCACTTAGAGCTCTAAAGCAGCTTTTTCCTTCACAGGAATGTAGGGAAGTGTTTGTTACACGGAGTCTGAAATTCAGCCTGATGGGCTTACTGCCAGTTTTTGTACAACACGTGCATAACACACCACTGGTGGCCATGGAGCAGTTTTAGGTGTCAATCATCCCTGATTTATGAGATAAGATGTGGCTCTAATACCCAGTTCCTCAGCCCAAGCACACACAACACCTCTGCTCCAGGATGGAGAGAAGGAGGGCCAGGAGGAAAGACAAACCTTTCTCATCTCTTATTCAGCCCCCAGCCCAAGACTTTCTCTTCAGCAAAATCAATTCTTTTTACACAGGTCTGACAGCAGCAGCCTGAAGGCAAGGAATCCATAATCCACCATGCTCAGATCCGTGTTTCAGTGCCCAGCCAACACACAGACCCACCCATCACCTGGACTTCCCAGAGCTGCCACTAGTGCTGGGACTCTGCTCCACAATTTCAAGGAGCTCACGTAAAAATTGATTCAGCAGAAGCACAGATATCTGTGTTTGTGCTGTCTATAAAAGATAAGCTGAATGATTTCTGATGACCATCTGTTAGGAATGGCTATTTAACATTCCCATTTCGACTGTAATTTCCATCCATTATTTACCAGACCCTGAGCTGTATTTGCCAATGGTTAGAAACATTATTTAAATTATAATACCGTGTCAACAACCACTACATTGCAATGTGGCATTTTGTAACACATAGATTTGATAGACAACAAATTCAAGCTTAAAAACTGTTTTGTACTGAGGCACAGCATTAAGCATCTCACTCAGGGAGTACAGACTGACAAATAGGTGGCTGAACAACCATTTTGAAAGGGATAAGAAACTGACCAGCATCCAACCAGCACAGGGCAAAATCAAATTCCAAAAGAGGCACATCCTTCCCTTTTCTTTTTCTCATTTGTCGGCTCTCATCTAATATTCCTCAAAATCCCATTCATAAAGGTTTAAATTCTGCCACATTGCTTTTTTGTCTCAGTATATGTATTAGAGCTTCCATGGTATCCTCTACTCTCTTTCTTCCTAAATTCTTTGTAAAAATATTAGCAAACTTTCCAGGGAGAAGAATAACTGTCAGAACTGGAGTGTAATCTGGCATATTCCCACCTATTAGGATTAAACTATGTTTGACCCCCATGCGGTGAGCTCAATGTGGTTAAGATTAATGAGTCAATTATTTCTAGCCAAGGTACAAGGCCCCCAGTTGTTTCACTATTTCAGTATTAACCATCACACTCCTTCTGCAGTGTTTGATACCCACAAAATAATTGTGAGCTATTTTTCAGTAAGACTTCATGAGTATTAGGCTTACTCAAAAAAAAAAACCAACAAAACAATCCCTGAGATGAAAAGGAAATGGGGTAAGTTAGAGCCATTGGCCTTAAAGCTTTTCATTTGACAAAGTTATGTTCCCAGAAGACATTGTGCAGTACAGCAGCATCAATTGCTGCTGTTCCCCCAGGGATCTGGGCTTACAGCTCCCAACAGCAGCACATTAAGGCACAGACAGTCCCCACAGACCCCCACAGGGAAGAGAAACCCACACACACAGACAGACTTCTACACAAGGAGCTCTTCCAAGGTTTGCAGGTCTCTATTCCAACAGACCTCCCCCAGCACAGCTCTGTAATTGCTACTGTTGAACACAGACATGGCTCTTTTAGAGCAGGTGCAGCTCACAGAAGCACAGTGAGGGACCAGGCGATGCTCTGCTCCATCACTCTTGAGCAAAGCCTAACAACTGGCTCAGGAGCTGTGTATGTGCTGCGACACCTACCCCAGGGAATGCAGAACTCCTGCCAGAGCCTGGCTGGAGGAATTCAGCCATTTGCTTGAGGTCAAACCACAGGGTTTTTAAGCATTTCAAAGCAGGGACAGTGGCAAGTTCCTCTGAGTAATGTGTGTCTAGGAAACTTCACGTGAAACCTCTATCTATGCAGTAGAGGGTGTGCACCACATAAAAACCACTGTCTTCCTAAGGAGTTAAGGGACAGGACTTCTGGTCTACAATGACACATGAAAGAATGTGGAGATACACACCTTTGGAATCTCCACATCCTAAAAACCCAGAGTGTAATCTCACTTTAAGAGCTGGTCCAAATTTATATTGAAAAAAATCTTTAAAGTTCTCAGTATAGAGGCTTATGTAAGATGGACTTTAAATCAGCAGCTTTTATAATATGCACTTCAGTTCACCAGAGGTAATCAGCAGACATTTTTAACAAAGTTCATTATAAACCCTTTTAAACATGAACTACATTTGAACTTCCATATCTTATATGGCAATGATTCGCTTCAGTTATTCTCTTAATCCAAATAAAGAAAATGGATCAGCCATGAAGCCCTCCAAACCAGGTAATCAGAGCAAATGCTTGAACTGCAGAGGCAGAGCTGCAGAAGTTACACTTTAGGCTTTGGTCTGATTTGAGGAAGTTAGTTTTGCTGCTTTGTTCGATTTTAGCTGAAAATGTAAAACACAGAAGCATGGCTTGCTCTGGTTCTGGTCCCCAGCCCTGGAGCTGGTTGTCTGAGCTTCACTGATGGACATCACCAGCCCAGGAGCAGGACTGCCACACCTTGGGAGCCTCCAGAAGAATGGGCTGTTCCACCTCCCCAGCCATGCCTGCACTCACCTTCTGCTCAGCTCACCAGCAACAGCACTGCTGGGAGCTGCTGCACACCTGCCACAGACTCACAGCAGAGGCAAAGGAAAAGCTCCCAGGATGAGTCAGTCCTCCCCAGCTGCTGCACAGGGGCTCCCCAGGCCCTCTTTCATTTGTATGGCAAGGGAAAAGCAACTCAGTGCCCTAGGAACCTCTACCACGTTCACTGGAGCACAAAGGTGATAAAAATGACAGAGCTGCTCTTGGGGAAAAGATTCAGATAAGCCACACACTGCTGAGGACTTCTGGGCACTGCTGTGTGGGAGAGGGAGTACAGCTCAAATTCAACAAACCATACCACCACTCACAGCCCTCTGCCCTGATTTGGGGAGGAGAGGCCTCAGTGCCCTACAAATCAGCAATCAGAGCAAATGTCACCTGTCCCAACTATAGAACTGCTGCATTCTGCAAAGGTTTGGCTGTCATCTTCAACAACAGCAGGA
The DNA here is from genome assembly GCA_039654755.1 of Calcarius lapponicus. Lineage (NCBI taxonomy): Eukaryota > Metazoa > Chordata > Aves > Passeriformes > Fringillidae > Calcarius > Calcarius lapponicus. The sequence goes on along the minus strand of CM077470.1, from coordinate 20,616,469 downwards.
TCAATCTATCAGATGCAAACTTCCTGGAAGAGTGGCAACCACAAGGTGACACTCCCTAAATGAACCCACACAAAGCACTCTGCAGTAATCATACTCTGAAAGTAAATAAAAAATACTTTAAAAGTTAACAACTTTCTCCTTTTACATGAGCAGTCTTCAGAAACACTCTGATTATTAAAAGCCAATCAGACACCTATTACAAGAAGAAAATATGTGGAGTTTAATTATCAAATTTCCTTAGGGGAAGAGATTTTAATACAAATTTATCTCTCACTTTTAGCGTTGAATTCAAGATTGAATCAAACAAAATAAAATACAAGCTTCCTATTACTTCCATAGAGCGTTAGTTTAAAAAAAAAAACAAACAAAAAAAACCAAAAAAAAAACCAAAAAACAATATTTAAAATTTAACAGAATATAAAACTAGCCAAGCTGGAAACACACAGATCTTTCCAGTGCTCTAGCAAGGGGTGGTTTCCTTCATTAAGCACAGTAATAACACATTTGTGAGGACTCTCTGCCCCCCACCAAGCACATGGCCAGTTAATGAGACTCTGCTGAGGTTCAGCCCCTGGCCACAGCAGAGCCTCTGTGTGTGAGACCTGGCTGATGCCACAGGGCACCTTATCCCTGACTGCAGAAACATCCATCAGGAACACAGAAAGGAAGATGGATAAAAACTTCCCACAGCAACCTTTAGCTATCAGGAACAAGGTAGAAGATACTACATTAGAGTTAATAATCAATTCTGCAGAATTTATATTTAATCAGTCAGCAAGTGATTGTATTTGGTGCAACGGGGAAACCAAAGCCTGTCTGTAAAATATTTTGTCAACAACAAGAAAGATTGAAGAAGTTTTCCTAAAGACTCTTATCCCATTGCTTGGACTAACCAAAAAATGCATTTATATATTCTTTTGTATCAATGGCAGAGGAGGAAGGGAAAACAACCAGCACAAGATGAAAGACAGCAAGCAGAGGTGGGATGGCATGGATTGTGCAGGGGCAGCAGCACAGCTTCACAGTCCTGAGCTCTTGGTAGTCACCCCAAGAATAACCAACAGCTGCAATTAAAATTCCTGTATCAATGAAAACTTAGATTTATTTGCATCTATTTGTACCTGTTATCTGCGAAATCTACTGCAAGTGTTTAACTTACTGCCCTGTTTATAACATGGCTTAATTAGGCCCCAAGGGTGACTTTTAATCTAATTTACACCAAATAGATCCTAAATCATGAGCACTCACTCAGATATACTCCAGAGTAAACAAGTTAAGAAGTTACACAAAATGCCTAACACAAACATTTTTGTTTCCTGGGTTTGTAATAGGCAAAATCTTCTACAAATTCCTCTCAAGCAAAGTTTTAAATCGTTTTTTCTCTACAGACTCAGTTCACCACTTTGCAGTGCAGCCTACAGCCTGCTGGTTTAACCTACAAAAACTGCAGGTACAGGGCACTGCTGCTCTACAATCACAGAACTACTGACAAGAGGGAAAAATTAATCCACGCTGAGTGCCACACTGCTGCTGACAGACTGCTAATGGTTTAGCTGGCTCAGGCTGAAGTTTGTGTGGCTGTTTCTGTGGCTGAGTGCAGGCGAAGCAGCGCTGTCCCCCAGGCACCTCCGACACAGTCACTGCTCAGGTGCACAGGGCAGGGCTTCCTCCTGGTCAGGGTTCATTCCAGAAATCACTTCTTGCCTGATCTGAGCTCACTTTAGGAATGATTCCCAGCTGCAAGTGGGATCAGAGCCCTGCCTTCTTTCTGTTTGCATTTTGCTTGGGGCAGATAAACGCTGCTGCAGGGGACACACGGGGATCCAAAACCTCCCTCCATCCCTGCTGCACTTCCTCACCAAAGGCACAGCCTGCTCCAGTCCTGCTGCCAGCACTGCCCATCGCCTGAAAAAGCAGAAGAAGGTGTCTGACATGCTCTCTCCCTGTGCCCCAGAGAAATGCATTATCTGCCCAATAAACCTGGTTATCTATTGAACAGACAAGCCAGAGTCCTGCGAGCCTCCTCAAAATCAGGTTGGGTACGTCCCGGCAATTGTATTACACAGAGCTGCCCAATTCATCTTTTTATTCAAAACCACTCTTTACAGAAGACAAATGAAAAGCTGAAACAACAGAATCCCTCACTGCTCCCAGCATTCTTCATTGCTAGCAAAACTGTTCCGGTAACAGTGGAAGACAAATGAGATTATTTCAAGGCTGCAGGCATAAATTATGAATATAAATGCTATGGAATAAGTTCCTTCCCACTGCCCCTTCTCACATGCGGTCAGGGAAGCAAAATGTGTGCGGGGAGATGAACAGGATAAAGCCAAACAGCATTTTAAGTCTTGCCCTCAGCAACTAACACTTGATGCATATAGATATGTGTGTGTATTTCTGTATTATTTTATTTTTAAGATTGTGCCCAGGCAAAACCCCTGCTTTCAAATTTTTTCTCATTCCTCAACACCTGGGCAATTAAAATTAAAGCAGAGGTTCACTTTACAACATCATAGCCCTGGAGTCCCTCATTTTTTAAAAAGTTTGCTCTGTAAACCCTGAAACACACAGTGCTCTGAGGTCTTTTCCCATTATCATTTTTCAAAGCTTGGCTCTGGGTTTGGTTTGGAGGGGTTTATTTGTCTTTTAATTTCTATGCTAAAGTGCTGAGAGGTACAATAAGAATAGGTGCACACTGTTAATATTGCGACTTCTCTGTGGATTTATTTGAAAAACAGTAGAAAGACTGAAATGAGTAAAGACTGTAGTTTTCCTCTTCATTAAACTTCTCCTCATCCATGCATAAACACCTAATTCTCCACTGAGCTTCCCAGAGTATTAAAGTCATTTGAGAAAAAACACAGACAGCATCTTACTTACACTTTGTTGTACAAAACCACAGATCTGCAGCAGGACAGCAGCAGCAACAGGCACTGCCACCACCCTGCTTGGAAAGGAATGTTATCCAGCTGACAATCAGGCTGGAAGTGTTCCAGAAGAGATGACAAAACAACAGATGACCTTCTTCCAAGAAATTCAATCCCGGACTCATAGCAGGGTTTGGGTTGGAAGGGACTTTCAAGTTCATCTTGTTACAACCCCCAGTTATGGACAGGGATGCCTTTCTCTAGAACAGGCTGCTCCAAACCTCATCCATCCAGGTTGCTCCAAACCTCATCCAATCTGGTTTTGAACATTTCTAGGGGTGAGTCAGCCACAGCCTCTCTGGGGCAGTGTCTTCCAGTGACCCTGGTCTTGTCATCCCAGGCCCTTGTCCCAAGTCCCTCTCCAGCTCTCTTGGAGCCTCTTTAGTCACTGGAAGATGCTTTAAGGTCTCCCTGGAGTTTTTTCTTCTCCAGGCTGAACAGTGCCAGCTCTTCCAGACTGCCCATAGCAGAGATGCCCAAGGACTCAGAGCATCTTTATGTTCTCCTCTTGACTTGCTCCTTGTCCTTGGACTCGCTCCATAACCCTTGCACTCCCTCCAGGACAAAGTGGCAGGGCAAAGGAAGTCAATGAACCTTTGTTGGAACAGCACACCCAGCCCTTTTGTAGAGCAGCTTCTGAACACTGAGCACACAGGGGAAGCTGGAGGAGACACAGAACACTCCAGGGAGTACAAGGACACTGATCCAAGGCACCGGGACAGAAATGTGCACACAGCACAGAGCTCACTCATGAACCCATCCTAGGGGATGTCCTACTGCATCCCAGGGGATGTCCTCCAAAAATAAATTGTTTTCTGATTGCCAGTGCTTAAGTATAAGCTTCAGTTTATTTTTTTTAAACTTCCACAGACCTGCTGTCAAGCTTTCCTCTCTTACAGCTGAACAGCAAAATCACAGCAATTATAAAGTTGTTTTAGAGTTGTAGCTCACTTTGGAATGCACACACTACTTTGATTCTGACAACCATGGTAATCACAACTTTCTACACTTAAAATGTATCCCTGGATTTAACATTGTATCTAGAAAAATAAAGCAATAGCTTAGAATTAGGTTTAATCCATCAACCCTTCAGTTCAAGGCTGGCTGAACAAAATAATGAACATGTGGTTATGGAAAAAACAATGCACTGAATGATTTTGGATTGAAACCTGAAAAAAACAGTACTTTCAATAAAATATTACTTCTTAAAATCTATCAGTTGCATTGATTATACAATCTCACAGCATTTTTTTCCTACTTAAATATTAAAAATCACATTAAAAAGTTGAGGCATTAGTTATGGATGTTGATTGCTTTGTTCTAAAGTCAGCAACAGTTGCTCTGCTAAGCTTCTTCAGCCTCAGGAAACACTCACCCATTTGACTTTCACCACACCATTTGCACAGAAAATAACAACTGCCATAGAAACAATTCTACAAAAATAAATTCCAAGAAATATTACATTTGAGAATTCTGTCTTTTATGTGACAGCTGGAGCGCAGCAATGTTTTGAATGGAAGCAGCAGCCCGTGCCTTTATCCAGATATTCTGCTCATGGATCCCAGCCTTTACTCAGGTAAAAGATTCCTGTGGTTATGTTAAGCATGGACTATCATTAAGATAAACCAATAAAAGCCAATTAATGCCACAACATACCACATGTGGTTTATACACAGCATTTCTTTTGTGGCTACTCACAAAGGTGAGCTGTTATTTCTAGCAATTAGCAGTTTTCATGCTTTGTTAAGGTAATGGCACTAACCCAGAGAGAGAAAGGTAATTCATGAAGGAAGATCCCACCATGGCCATTAGCAATCCAACCAACAAACTGCTGCTCGCCTAAAAAATCCACCACAGCAGTGCACAATCCAGGGACACCTTTCCAGGTAAAATTTAAGTATAAGCCAACATATATAAGGTAATGCAGCCATCTCCACCATGCCACACCATCTCCAGTTTCCAGTAAACATGTGAAATACTCAAGCTTTGCTGTTATAGTTCTTTATATTACCCCAGTATCTCACTAAAATCACACATCTGTAACTCTGAGTGGGGATTTAATAATTTCAGGGTAGGTTCTGTCACCAAAGTTTTGCTGTTGCTTTAGACCAAAAGTTAAAAGCAGTGAAAATCCAGCAGTCTCCAACTGTATTTAATTCACGAGAGATCAACTTAGAATCACAAAATGGTTTGGGTTCAAAGGGACCATCTTGTTCAAAATCCCCTGCCATCAGCTGGGATACCTTCAACGAGACCAAGCAGCTCCAAGATCCATCCAGCCTGGCCTTGAACACTTCCAGGACATCCACAGCTTCTCTAGGAACCTTGTGCCAGGGCCTCACCATCCTCACAGGAAAGGATTTCTTCCTAATATCCCATCTAAAACCCTGCCCTGTCATGTAGAGCCATTGCCCCTTGTCCTACCCTTGCATGCCCTTGCTCCAAAAGTCCCTCTCCAACTCTCTTGGAGCCCCTTCAGGTACTGGAAAGAGCTCCAAAGACTTTTAGAGCCTGAGGATCAGTCATTAACCTTCTTCCCAACAGTTCAGCACTGGCTCAGCACAGCTACCACAAGAGATGTTAACAGTCATGGTATCTTTGCTAAAGGTTAATCACATCAGTTCCTTTTTTCTAAAGAAGAGATAAAGATCTATTGGACTGTTCATTGCTCCTCTCTCAAAACAGAGAGGAGATTGCTGAGAAAAATCTTCAGTTAATCACCTGGAGGAATAAAAAAGCAGGGAATTTTACATTATTAATGAAAATCCAGACAATTAGATAAGTAATAGCTTCCTTCCATTGCATAATACAGTTAAAGTTGCTTATAAGGCTTCCTGACAGACCACATTTCAGGCCAAATTAAAGCAACTTTCCCAGTTATAAGTCTTGTCTTATGCACTCAGGAGCTGCAGGTTTCATCCATGACTGTCATTAAAACTAAACTGGAGTGGTTTATTTCATCCTGTAACTTTTTAATATTCTGGCAGATTATGAAGGTTATCCTTCTCACATATATTTTACATCAAAAACATGAGAGAGATGCACCTCACCTCAGCTCCTTATTCAAAATACTCAACTGAATCCCCAAATACTAACCCAAGTCCTAGATCTGAACGAAGCCAAGAAGAGTTGATCTGAATGCAGGCATCCCTCATCCTAAGTAAATCTAAATCTCCACCCATATCCTACCACTACAGTCCCTCTGGTGAATTATTAGAAATTCCACTGGGAACATGAAAAAATTATTGAAGAACTTCAATCAAGACCAGAATATTTCATTAAGGAGTCTCAGTTGCAATTAGAGTTTTCAGATAAAAAAAAGTATTTTGCATAAGGATGTTGGGAAAAGTTTTAGACATTCAAAAGATGGAATCTGTCCCTGTGGGTGCACATAAGCAATTCAGAAATGGGGAGGAAAGATTCATCAGCTGTAAAGTCAGAGGAAGAACTGAAACTCACTTTGCAATACAAACAATCTTCACAAAGTGAAAGATCTTTTAACATAGTATTATGAAAATAAATATGAATCTTGGGTGGACTTTCCCACTTCAGTTTCCCACGCAAGGAATGAGCACAAGTTACACTTTGCTGTGTTAAACAATTCTTCTTCTCTCTGGCACACAACATTCTTCACTGAGTATTTCTGGGTCTGTGCTATGAACCCCAGACGGCCTTGCTCACTGTATGTGACAAAACTTAGATAATTTAAAATATAAAAACAATTATCACACACACACAGAGATAATATTCAGAGGGAATATGTGATGCCTGGTTAAAAAAAAAAAGGACTAAAAGGAGTGTGCAAATCTTGTACATGAAGTGGCCTCAAAGTCACTGGTCTTTAACAAAAAAGATTTTGTGTAGCTCTCATTAATACTCTGCTCAGAAATGACCAACAAACAGAATAACGGAACTACTAAATGTCAGGATGTGACATGCTGGCAGAATTTATAGCATGCTAGCACACTTGCACAGCATTATGTTCATTTTTAGTAAGTCTTGCTACTTTTTACAATAATTCACACTTATTAAAAGATGTAGCTTTGTGACATCCCAATGAAATCTGGAATTCTTTTTAGGTTTCCTTCATTCAACCGCAACATTTATTACAACAGTCATTAACAACTGCACCACTTTTGGAAAAACCTAACTAATGTATTCAAGGAGCATAAGAAAGGAAGAACTGCCTGCATCACTGAGCTCAGTCCCACAGCCAGAGAGAGGTGTGGGGAAGTTTGACCTACAGTTAAAGCATCTCTGCATGTCTCCTCAAACACGACCAGCAGCTGCAAGCACCCAGCAACAAGCCAAGCCCAGAGTAAAGCACAGCAGTCAGGGCAGCAGAGTGAAACAGAAGCACAAAACAGATCATGGGCATCACCATCCATTGGGTCAAACACCCAAATGATCCTGGAGCATGCATGACCCCACGTGCTACAGAAGAAAGCCAAAACTCTCACCTTCTTTGCTCAAAATGAACATGCTTTCTACTCCTAAAGCCTCGTAGTCCAGTTAACCTGAGCCCAGAGACACCAGCACACATCTGCTGCGACCTAAACCTAACATACCATACACAACATAACCAAACCCCACAAAAATCCATGTACTCAAAGTTAGAGTGAAACTCCCTTGGGGTACAGCAGCAGAGAGATTTCAGATACAAAATTTCTCAGACTGAGATGCCATTCATTCCAGGACATCTCTCATTATAGTTTAAAGGCTCAGTTTCCAGGCTAAAATAATTTTTGACAAATGTGTGCCAGGTCAGCTGTTGTCACATCATTCATCTTGAGATGTGGAGTTGATCTTTCCTTCCTTCACCTTATCAGTAACTTATGGAGGGGTAGGAGACAGGATGGAAGAGGGAGGATAAGCAAATAGGGCAGAACCATCATGACATCTGGAATGACACCCAGAGTTCCCAACACATACACTCCTCAAAGCATCTTAGGAACAACGGCTAAGGTTCATAATAAAAGTTTTTGTCCCTGCCCAAAACAGGGGGGCTGGACCCAGGAGGTCTTTAAGGTCCCTTCCAAAACTTCCATGATTACTGGGACACAGAACTTAAGCTTGCAAATACAACCCCAAACTCCAGGGCTTTGGACCAACAGAGAACCTGATGCAGCCTCACACCACAGGTACATTTTGATTTTCCTGAGGCCTTATGGACCCACAATTTCACAGGAGTAGTCCATTTCCATGCCTAAAGCTCTGCCTTGGCATCTTTTATAGTGCAGTCACCTGTTCTGAACTGGATCTATGGAGCATTCAAAAGAGATCTGAGTGTTTTGGAGGATGCATCCCTTTCAATTTTACACTTTCTCCTCAACAGACAAGGACTACTTCACACATCATGAAAGAACACCTTCACTTCTTCTGGTAACTGTCTGCTTCAAAGTTGTCTGTAAAACTGACAAAGATTCTATCAACCTGAACCATTTCCATTTGCATGGGTTTAATACCAATTTTCATACAGACTGATCACACAGAAGGAGCATTTCCTGCTTTCCTCTGCCTTACAGACTTTCCAATCTTCCAGGACTCCTTCAGAAAACAGAAGTCAGAAACCAGTCCTCAGTGTACTTATATATAAAATGGCTGAGAAGAGCCTGGCGTAGCCACATGATGATTATCAAGGGCCCTTTTCCTGGATCAGCAGTGGTGGGAAACACACCAAAAGTATTTTTATTTAAGTCCCTTCCTTCATTCCAATTCATTTAGCAACAGGTCACTTGACTGCCCAAAAACAGTCTTAAAGTGCAAATGCAGGGTTTTATCATTTCTCAACCACTCCACTGCAGTACAGCTGGCCAATTAAATATTTAATACAAAAGTCCTCAATATTTAATTAGGGACAAATAGCACTCTTTTGCACTTTCCTTGAATTTGAAAACAACCTCTCCCATTCTACATGAACATTTAATATGACAAAGATGTATTTAAAGTTATTAGAAGTCTGTTGATAACAATATTACAATGAATTAACATCTTATCAGACTCCTGCACGTTACAGTCTTACTACTTCATCCAAAAATGGATTAAAATAATACTTTTGTTAGTCTCAATCAAGTAACAAGGAAAATACACCTGACTATTCAGGAAAATATAGAGGAACTTTGAAACAAAATGTTAAAGATGTCATTTATTCTCTCATAGCATGTTTATAGTGAAAGGTATCATTGAAAATACTTCTAATACTTATTAAATAACTAAATCTGTCATAGCACATTCATAGTGAAAGGTATCATTTAAAAGACTTTAAATACCTATTTAATAAGAAAAACATCATATAAACTTTTTAATATGTCATGGCTACTATTATTTGGAGATTCTTTCTTATTTTGATGACACGCCCAGTGCTGTAACAGGAGGAGGCAATTCCACATTAAGAATGATAGCTTCCACCACAAAAAGCTTTAACAACACAGATTGGACCTGTTAGTGCCAAAATTCTTTGCTATTGGGCTAAAAACTGTTGATTATGGAACTAACACAAGCAGGCAGCAATCCAAGGTATTTCCACCCAGAATCAGAGGATGAAGGAGTCATTTCAGGGCTGCTTCACTACCCTGAAAAGAATTTCCAAGGATGAATACCTGAACCTTCAATATCTTCTATAAAACCAGATTCAAGAGTTTCTGGAGGCAACCTTTTTTATTCTAAAATGATAATCCTACACACTGGAAAAGACAAGTAATTAGTAAATTATCTAGTACTAGTTGCAAATCAGTTATCTATCTTTCCCACACACATTTTAATTTACATAGCTCTAAATGAAAAAAGATGATACAGGCACTTTGTGTAACTCAAAGAAACCCTGGGGGTTTTAGTATAAAGGCAAAAAAACCCTCCCAAACCACTGAGTTTTTGCTGTTTCTCTGTGTTGAACATGTCCCAGTAATCCACTTCTCTGTGGTTCTTCAACCACCAGGCTGCCAGGATAGTCTGCAAGTAGAATGACAACCAGGACACACCTGCAACCTGAACTACCAGGAACTGCCAACAACTCTGAAGACAACTTTTCAGCTCAAGAATCAATTATCTTCTCTGAATTCAACCTTCACAACATCAAAGACAACATTAATTTTAACATGAAATACATGTCAAATAACATTAGTGCATCCATTATCATCACCATCATTGAGCAGTGTATTATCCTCACTCAATGTCAGGCTGTTGGGAGGGAAGGATCCCTGTCGGGGGTTACCAGGATGGATCTGTGACAGAACAATGAGGGAATTCATTAAGAAACACTTGAAGGTAGCACTGCTTGCCAGCAGCTCTTTGAGGTGGCTTCTCCTCCTAATAGGCCCTTGGGAAGCCAAAAAACCAGCAGGTTTGGCATAGCACTTTGTAGGCAGAAGAACAAGAGCAGGAGGAGTTTCTCTCCCAAGCCCCAGGAGAGGGATGTGCCCAGCACAGCCTCCAGCACAGTGGTCACCTAGGACATCTCTGCTGGAAGTGAGCCTCACCTCCCTTAAACTCAACTGCTCCTCTTGGCTCTCCTATCCATATTTTTCTTTTTATCCTACTACTTACTATTATTATTCCAAACAAGAACAATCTTGAAAAATGTCTGTGAAAACAAACAGCTTAAATATGAGGTGATGGGACATGGGACAAGATTTCCCAGGTCAAAGCAGACATCTATCAGACCTTTGTGTTGTTTATTTTCAGGAGGTTTTTTTGGTTTGGGATTTGTTAGGGGGAATTGGGGGGTCTGTTTGTTTGTGTTCTTTTTAATCTGGTTTTGATTACATGTATGAAAGCAGAAACATACTCGTGCCTTAATGCCTCTGAACAGAAATTGCCTTATAACAACATATTGTTCATACTATAAATTATTAACCTGTTCTTCCCCTTTCTACTGTAAACATGGTGAAATTACAGAAAGAAAAGCTTTGATTTTATTAAGTGTTAACATTTACACAGGGATTTCTGCCACTGCCTTACTGGAGTTGAAGACCAATCTTCCACACTGCTGAGTAGCTCCCGTTTTCTTCCATATAATCAAAAGCCATTATTTAATCTCCAAAGTCCTATCACACAACCATTTACTTCTTCTATTAAAGAAGGTGAGGCCAAACAAATATTCCCAACACTTGGTGGAGAGGTTTGCAATAATCCTGAGCTCCCCACAGGATCTATTCTAGGAGTAGCTCACTAAAACACTGCTCTCCCACACTGACAAATCTCTCACAGAAGATGCTCCAATTCTCAAGTTCAAAATCATGTGGGGCTTTTAAATTCTGTTTACTACCTCCAAAGATTTCTCTGAACAATTTTATAACCTGCTTCAAGATCTGCAATGGCATTTAGCCCATTCTGGACTTTTAGAGCAATTTTCCACTTGTTCTTAAACAGTCTAACATCACCTATACCTACAACAGATTATGCGATGCTTATTGCCATGTAATTGTACGTGCAATTGCTTCTGCAGAGCTGAAGTTTCTTTCCTGTAAATACCTTATACATTATTTAATAGTATATATTGATACCAAAGCACCTATATATAGTATCCTTATAAATATATTATTAACTCCCTGCTTTACAAGGGCTGGCTTCAGTTCATTCTCATCTCTACAGCTGCTGGCACTCAAGTATTGTTGTGGTCAAAGTCTGAAGTAGCAAGAAGGAACCAGCAAAGAGAAGGTGAGGTGGAAACATGAGCAGACAAATTCCTGAGTCAGGCAACCAACTCCCTTATGGACCCCATTAAGCCTCTGTGGAAGAGTAAGTACTTCGACATGAAATTTTTTTGCATCCAAAACAATAGTAAAGCAGGGCAAATTATGACAAATTAAACTAAACACAGTAACAATTCCTATCTATTAAACAGATTATGCAAATTCCATTGTATTTCACGTTATCACACCTCATTTGTTTTAGTTACTTCAAATATTCATGTTTTAACAGAATAATTACTTGGAAACTCTGGCATAAACACAGGCATATATTTAAAGAAGCTAAAGATGCACAGAAAGAACCTTTTTTGGATGAATGTGCAGCTTTGCCACAGTCTCTGTGCTCTTGCAGGAGGCTGAGGATGTGGCTGTGTGTGCCGTGTCAGCCTGGCCCAGGGAGCACAGCTCCTCCAGGGAGCCCTGATTCATCAATCCAGCTGCCTGTGACACCAGCAGCAATCCCAGCACACAACAGCAGCCATCACTCCCCAGCAAACACCCAATATTGAGACATAAAAGAGCTAAATAAGTTAGAGATGCTCCGTTGAACACTGAGGGCAGTCCGCCTTGCAGGATCCTGTTCGCTGCCCACAGCATCCCTCACTGCTCTGGAATTGTTCCAAGTATATTCCACAGATCAGATAGAATAGTTCACTTTTTTTTTCCCTAACCAGAAAACCAGAAGTATTTCCTCACTGTTATTTCAAGAGAACAGAATTTTAGAGTCATCCTGAAAACAAAAAAAATACCACGTATTGCCAGAAAATTTATTTCTTAGACTTTCTTACTTGCCCTCACTGAGATGATGGCTGTATTTTTGGAGATGGAACTACTACTGAAAAAAATACCCACCTTCTAAGGCTAGTCAAATGAAACACCTTTGTAATGTAAAATCATTTCTCTCATAGCAACAATAACTTCAGACCAACCTAACTGGGGCAATTTCAAAGTAGGAGAACACCACAGCGGAAGACCCACAGACTGCAAGAGGGGAAATAGCAGGATGAAAGTCTTTTCCTACTTTCTTTTGATTTGCTATACGCTATCCTTGTAGTTTCATCTGCCTCAGGAAAACAGGTTTCATTTGTTATTACTTATAAAGCATATTAAATTTTGAAACAATTACAGAAGTCTGAACTTTGTTGCATTTTAAAAGGTGGATGTTTTTCAAGAGATTTTTCTCTTTTTACTAATAAACTGAAATGTTTAGCATCTTCACACCAGCAGTGCTTTCCCATTTCCTGAGATTATGGAAAGGCTACAGAACATACACATGAAATAACTTTGAAACCCAGAGAGGCCCAAGTATCACACACAGCTCTTCCCTCCACAGGAACACCAAGATTTGAGAGTAAGTCTTTATCCAGTATGAGGCACAGAAATCAAAACTGCACATCAGAGAATGTGGTCCCTCCCAAGTACTTTTAATATTATCATGCAGAGTTCAGTCCCATCATGATGCACTTGCTATCCACTATTCAATACTGCAAAGGATCTGAGGGTTTCCAATATTTGGGTGGTGGTGTAGACAGGGCATGGAATGGGATGAAGGCTTTCCACACCTTCAAAAGAAAATTAAAATCCCATTTAGTCTTACTTTCAATTATTCTGCAATAGTGTTAAAGGCCTTTGCAAACATAGCTTTTTGTTTTTTAAAGCTCCATTAGCACAAATGTCTCCATCTGAGGCACACACCAGGGTAAATGATTTTCCATCTCCAAGTACTTCCAGGTACTAGGGAGGGCATGTAACTCTGAACACTCCAACTCCAGGGCCTTAAAGAACTCAAGTTAACACAGAGGGATAAAAAAGACAAAGACTGAAGCACAGCAAGTACTTCTACATTAAATCATAAAATTATTTACCTATGCCCACACTGTGAATCAGCAACAAAGCAGTCCTGGCTCCAGAGCCCAGAAGCTCCCAGCCATGTGCACAACCCCACATTAACGTTAGGCCACATTAACTCAGTTTTAAACCAGAAACAACTGCCTTGGAGTGCTGCAAAACTGAATCAATCACTGATTGACTAGTGAGAAGGTCCTGATTTATAGTGTGCCTGAACTGACCTGAAGTAAGTGACAGCTCTGACTAAAAGAGGATCAGTGAAGCCAGAGATTAAGCTCTGTTTCAATAGAAACAGTCTACCAGGATACCTTCCACAATGGAGCAGATGTTTTGAAAACTTGGGCTGTGATTCTGTGAATTGCTTAAGAAAAGGATGATATCAAAATCTGGAATATCAAAGTAATTATACTAAAAGATGGAAGCAAACTCTACTCTTGCGTTTTCATTTTTGCTTAAATTCTTTCAAGGCATGTTGATAGTCTATTTCCAGACAGTGCTTCCATACAGGAGGAAATTTATTTAAAGCTAAGGACAGGATCTCTAGCTTTTGCATTCCCATTTAGGTCAACAAGAAACCTCATACTGACTTCAGTGGGTTTCAACATTTTCCCATTTTGCATTTCATCTTTTGGATGTGTCCATGAAAAGAAGTGATGAGTAGAAAAAATGGCACAAAGAAGGAGGACAGAGCAGAAAAGCTGTCAGTTCACTGAAAGGTCTCCACTTGTGGTTATATTTCATACACATTTGTCTTACAGAAACTAAACTTTATTACCATAATTTTTCATTAGAATAAGGATATCCATGTGTTATGGCTTCTTAGAGGTTTTATGGACTGGGTCAGTCACACTACATCAGGTACTTGTCACTGTGATATGCTCTCAATCAAGGACTAATAATTAGCAACGAATATTTTAAGTATTTGTGTTTGGAATCACAGTTTCTACACAGCAAGGTACAAGATTCAGTAGAGGAGATCCCTTATACAGCGACAGTCAAGTCACCAAAGAGATGTAGGAGAAGGGTTGGGTTTCATCCTTCTTTGAGGCAAGGAGTAATTAAATAATCACATAAATATAGAAAATTATACACACTTGGATCTGCAAAGGATCACAGAATTGCCAAGATTGAAAAAGCCCTTTAAGATCATCCAGTCCAACCATCAGCCCAGCACTGCCACTGTACCCCTAAACCACTAAACCTCATCATCCAGCTCCACAGATGGTCACTCCACCACCTCCCTGGGCAGCTTCTTCCACTGCCTGACCACCCTAACAGTGGAAAAGTTTTGTTCTTATACCTAATCTGAATTTCCCCCGTCTCAGCTTAAGACCATTTCCTCGAGCCCTCTCCCCTGCATAAATAAAAAGAAAAAGCACAATCTATTTTAGTTCACTGGTCACGCTAACCCCTGAGTAAGAAAAATAAACTCGATTATAGTTAAAAGGTTAAATTTGTCTGCATCTTTCATCAGACGGGCTATAAACACCAGCATACTCATGAATATTCCCCAGTTAACACTATGGGAAGCATCAAGAATGCAAGAGGAACACTTGACCCCCATCACATCAAGAGAGGCTCCAACACATCACACTGACAAACCTTTCCATTTTAACTTTTGCAAATGAACGAGGAAGTGAAGATTTTCTCTCATTTCTCCACCCAGGATTTCACTATTTCAGATCTTGCACGTAAATGACTGTTTGCATTTTGCCATTTGAGCTAAGCATGATATCTAGTTCATGTATTTCTCATTTCAGCAAATCTATTGAGTGAGGACAGCCAAAACCTGGCAGTGGGTGCCCTTGCTCAGACCCAAGTTTTCCAAGGGTGTGCAAAGGCTAAACATGCCTGCTGGTGCTGCCAAGGTTAGGGGATTCCACCCAACTTAAGGATCAAGATGAATAAAAAAATGTTGGTAACAGAAATGCTGTCAATTATAGAAAACAAAATACTGGAAAGCATATTTGACTCTTGAGTATCTCCAAGGAATTTATTTACAGCATCTTGTCAAAATGAAACATCAACAGTGGTGGCCTGAAAAGAAGACATTTTTCCCCAATCTCTTCAGACATTTCATGTATTTCTCTCACACTATTTTCCTACTGGAAACCCCACTTCACTAAGTGAATCAAAGCCACTGTCATCCCTTGTTTAAGTATCTTCACTGCTTGCTCTCACAGCATCTATCAAGTGTAATGTTAATGATTATGGGGAGATTGAGTTTATCTTTTGGTCTTCAAGCAGGTAGTTCATCATTCAAACTTTGTACTACTGGACTATAGCTAAATGTTATCTAAAGTCCATAGTTCTCCAATTTACTCCCTTTTCTCTCCTTCTTCTTTCCCTCTGCATTATTTTCTCCTAGAAAAATGGAAACTCTTACAGATCAGGCTTCTCTACTTAAAACTGAACACAATATGTTATACTCTGGGCCCTGCTCAAAAACATAGTAAACATTCCCCAAAAAATATAGGAAGCACATTTAAAATTATTTTTAATTTATATTTTTGGGCCTGGATTACTACAGAGTGGTTGTAGTAAGCTAGAAACCACTGATAGTGCAATTTTCCCCCCAATGCAGTCCAGCAGTGTATCTGAAGTCAAGGTTTCCAAACAGCTTTTTGTGAGAATTAAGACATTTTGGGATGTGAGCTATGTCTGCTGGCTAGGATTCATCTTCCACAGGGATAAACAATGGAAGATATTAGACTCCATATATCTTAAGCTGCCCCATACAAGCTATGTTTTCTCAGTCACAACTTTCTAGAGCTTTTTAAGCATGCCAAGTCCTGTGGAAAAATGCAACATATCCCATTGCTGTATGTCAGATCAGAATCTGTGCTTTCCCTAGCACTGAAGGAAATACTGAAGGACTCTACACATCACTCATTATAACACAGACTTTCTGCTCTTCTCTCCACTTCTCTTTTCCAAACTGCCCTTATCCCAGACTCTCAGCTGCAGCAATTCCCAAAGCTTCCCAAACCCCTGCAGGTCCACACAGGCTCCATGCAGGAGTTCAAACCCAGCTCCCAGCCTTTCAAGCAGCAGACACCAATCTGCTCTGTTGTTCAGCAATCTGTGTTTCCCTCAAGGCTGAATGCAGGAAGAAAAGCTACATCCATAATCCTTGCCTGCAGAAGCAGATGCCTCAGCACCTCAAAGCACAGAGGATTACATCAAGTGCACGACTCTCCGCTGAAGAGAGAATGTACAGACAACTCAAAATATTCTGCTACAGGTTTTAGGCAGATCAAGAGCAACTGTGAAGATGGGAAGGAACCAAAAATCCCTAATATCTTCTTTTCCATTCCAGTAACTGGTGCCTTTTTTTTTTGGTGAACCTACTTTCTTAATACTGCTCTTCAACTGATGAATGAGAATCTATCAAAATCTTTCATAAAACCACGAAAAGCATAAAAAACAATACATAAAAATGCAAAAACCCTCTTAAAAATAAAGCCAATTATAATTTCCTCCATTACAGCATAGTCATTTAAAACTCAACTACATTAACCTTCAGTTCATGCAAGAAAATTCTGCTTAGAGAAGTCTGAATACTTCCTTCTGTGCTGATGGCCCATGGACTACTGTGAGATATACACAGAACCATTTAGGTTGGAAAAGGCCTTTAATTAAATTCAAGATCAAGAATTTACAAAGTAATCAGAAATCAGTATTTGTCATCTCAGTAGAATAAGCATCTTATAAACATTTATAAGATAATGACTGGAGATTCTGTAGTTTCTAGTTCCTCAGAAAGTCTCCTGTCTTTGAAGAACATAAGTCGGGTTTCACTCATTACTCTAAATCATCAGTTAGAAAGGAAACTGAAGTCTATTTTTTAATGTTCCTCTTCTTGATCTCAGCTTATAAACGTGGCTTTACTCGAAAAATCTTGGGTTTAATCTCACATCAGATAGAACTTTTCTCTATTTATCTCTGTAAAATTTTGAGGAATAAAGACAAAAAGAGCATGGGCAAATCAAAAATAATGCTGTCACAGCAAAAATAAAAATTCTTCATGAACTGCAAAGACCTATTGCGGCTCTTGGTGCTTAAACCCAGAAGGATTTTTTCATTTATTAACACCCTGTCCTTGTTCCACAGCATACTAATGAAGTTAATCTAAAGGCTAAATTTCAATTATGAATCACAGACCCGCATCTCTGCTCCCTGATTGCTCAGATAATCTGAATTAAGCCTTCTCCTCTCCAAAGCACAATGGCTGACTGCAGATAAAAGTTCCCAAACATCAAAAATATTCAGTCCAGAAGGTAAAAATCTGACAAACACCTGTTTCCACATCCATTTGATAACTCTCTGGCAAAGTAATGATTTCTAGTAACTTGACAGACTGCTCGCTCACTTAAAATATGCTGCACAGGTTTGAACAATAAAAGAAACTGCAAATGTTTAAATCTCTCAGGCTTACAGCCAAGACAAAGTCTTCAGCCAGAGTAAAAAAGGGTTTCCATTTGCTAAAATAATTTAGGAGAAAATGTTTTCATCTTGAGTACCTACAATGTATTTGTCCTGGAACGAAACCTGAGAGAGCCACCATGGAAAACCAAGATCAGGGAGAGGCTGTGCAGCTCTGGGCTATTAATATGCACGACTACAGAGCGAAATGTGGAGCTTCATGACGTGCCAACGCAGCTCAAATAAGGAGCTGAAGCTGCAGAACTGGAAAAAAAAACAAAATATGAGTAATAACGACGACCTGGATCATTTCCTTCCAATTGCTTCTGCAAACAGAAGAGTGATGAAGCTCACAAGAACACCAAACCATGCTGCTCCCCCATCTAAAAGACTGATAGGGAGGAAGCACTGCATCTGCTTTTTAACAAGACCATAAAAGAAGCTAAAGAGCCGGCCTTTAGTTTTGAGCTGAGAGGATGGAGCCCTGAAGGACTGCTCACTTGTGGTGGGAGTCAAAGGAGCAAGAGGGAAGCAGAACAGGGAAAGCCCTGGGTCTCAACCTGGGGCAAACCTGGGTCACAGAAACCAGAGCCTTCCAAACAATCTCTTGGAAGTGTTTTCACCATAAAGTGAGTGTGATTTCCAGACAGCAACTCTACAGTCACCTCCCTCCTTCTCATTGGGAGGGAAACCTAAAAAGAGTAAATACAGTATAACCAATCTGACCATCTCCAGGAGTATAAAAACTTCCAAGATTTTCTTCCAAACCTAGGATAACACAGTGATAAATTCCTGCTTGACACACATTTATCAGCGCTTTCCCATACTCCAAGAGTCAAGCTCCCAGAAAGGGAGAAGACTGCCCAGACTCACTGCCATTCCACAGCATTAAAACACAGGTCAGCTACAGTCATCTAATTTTTCACTGAATAGTGAAGATTTTTTTCCTCTTTCAAGTTAGATGTCATCAAACATTCACTCCCATATCTTCACAGCAGCCACTGCGCTGCTGAAGGTTTCTACTGTCCTAAAAACAAATATCAATCTCTTCAATTCTCATATTCTTCAGCATATAAGAACAAATAGTTAATATTCCACCTCCATTCTTAGTCTACTGGTATCCCTCTCCACTGCCTTTATCCTTCCAATACATATCACCCAGTGGGAAGTTGCCAGTGCCCAGACCCTGAGACCATGAGAATAAATTCCTATCATTTAAAAAAAAAAAAAACTTTTTTTTTTTTTCCCCAGATTGTCATGATATTCAAAATGTTATCTGTTTTGGCAATATTGACTCCTAAAACACTGATACATACCTAGAAAATCATTTGGCAATTACATCCTTCCCAAGCCTAAAATCTTGTTTTCAAATACCAATTAGGCACTTTGCTTTAGTGTTTGGCTGGATCCTGTGCAAGTTTTCCTCCTTGCCTTAGTCCTTAAATGAGCTGTTTCTCAGCAACACACTCAGAGTTGTCAGCCTGGGCAGTAGGCAGGGATGTATATGCTTAGCAATATGCTTGGTGGACATTGTCATTCATGGTTCTCACCGAAATACATCTTAATTGAGCAGCAGCATTACACCACAAATGAGCCAGAAAAAAAGGCCAACAATAACGACAGACCACTAGAAATAATCTGTTGCCTTCTGGGTAAACTGCTCAATGCTAAAACTTATTATCTGTAAAAGCACCTTTTGAATCACTTTTGTTTTGCCCTGTGGAATACCTTAATGTTTCCACTAGTAATAAAATTTCTGGCTTGCAATACTGCCCTGGTCTATCCGACCGTAAGAGAAGGGAAGGGAAACAATGAAAACAGGGAAACACAGAAGCGGTGTTATTATTAAACCTTTAAGTTACAGAGTTAATTCCAGCTAAACACTTTTAGCTGCTGCACTGCTTATATGAAGTGGATGTTTTTTTCCAGAAGGAAATCTAATTTTAGCAGCCCGGCATCAAACAACTCTGTGGCCATCCATATCTGCACTGACTCCGGTTCTGCTGCAAGTAATCTGTTAAGCAGCACATCCCCAGCTGGGGACTGTAATTAGGGTGCAAACTGCCATACAATCCCCTTGCCAGATTGATGAAGGAGACCTCTTACAAGGTGATCCAGAAGGCAGTGTTGAGATCATTAATCATTCATCCGTCGAGGAGAATACAAAAAGCTCCGCCACCAAGAGCATTACACTGCAAAAGTATCTTGACAGAACTAACTCCTAAAAAAAACTAGTGAACTTTTAATTAAAAGGTCAGGCATTAGTTACTGTATTATTTTTTGAAGTTTTAGATAAGTTCACTTCAAAAAAAACCTTTATTCATATGTCAGATGGAATTTGACACTCCTCCTTTGCTACTCCTTTTACAAGCTTGATAATGATCAGCTCAGAGGGTTTTTAGCTCTGCAAGCAGCATCCCCAGATAGTAAACAAATATAACAGTAATCTACAGTGCAAGCTTAAATACCCTGCCAGGCTGCCAATATTTCAACCTGCAACCATTTGTTTTCAGGGATTTGAATCCACAGAAAATGCATGTATTTTCAACAATGCATAACCGCAAACATTGTTAGCAGAAAAATCCAGTCTACAGGGAGAACACCAGATCTTGAACACCTGCCTGACGAGGTCTGCACTGTCCATCCTAAGTATATAAGTCTTGGCTCTGCCAAATATCAACTGAAGTTTTTTTTTAATACACTTAGTCTAATTAAATACTTCAAGTATTTAAAGTTGAGTTTAAGCTTAAGTGTTTCCCTTCTTCATTGCTATTTGATCCAACAGGCAAGCTCACACCATCCTTAAAGAACTCAGAAAACTAGAGAGAAAAATGCAAAAATAAAGAACTCTAAAAGTATA
Organism: Calcarius lapponicus; assembly: GCA_039654755.1. Lineage (NCBI taxonomy): Eukaryota > Metazoa > Chordata > Aves > Passeriformes > Fringillidae > Calcarius > Calcarius lapponicus. The sequence goes on along the minus strand of CM077470.1, from coordinate 20,595,722 downwards.
TTCAAAGTACTAATACACTAAAAGTATATTCAAGGTATTCTAAAAGTATACTCAAAGAGCTGGAACTACTGGATACAACTTTTTAACCATCTTTTGTAAGCAACCTTATGTTTTACTTACCGCATTCCATGCCAGATCCTCAGCATCAGAAGTTTCTTATCTTCACACACACTTCACCTGAGCCCAGCCTCAGGAAAAAAGGAGGAGGTGAACTCCTTTCCCTCCCCTCCCTTGAACTACCTGGGATTTAATAGAATTGCCTGGGAGACTTCTGCTGTTTCAGAAGCAATCAAAATCTATCCTATACAACCATCTACCAGACTAACAGAAAATACATTTTCCTGCAGAATGTGCAATAGGAAGGAAACTTAATCCAAACACATCATTGCATAGTCCAACAGGATTTGCTTACAAAATCTAAAAATCTATCCCAGTGAAGGCAAGCTCCTAGAAGTTACACAAAAAAAATAGTCAGCAGGCAAGTACTTTCTCTTATTTTAACTCAAATCTAAATCTTTTTCAACAGATCATCAGGAAGCATATACGAAATCAAGAGAAGAAAAAGAAATCTGCCACCCGTGGCTATGAAGTTAAACAAATGTAAATACTTTAAAAGCATTCTTCTTTGAAAATTAAGATAATTTCCCCTCAACTCTCCTCATTCCCTAGAGAAAACAGGGTTTTTCCTAAAGGATGTAGCAAGGGATGCAAAGAAAATGAGTAAGAAAAACCCAACATTTTTAGCATCAAGTGCATTTACAACAAGGACTCCTTTGCAAATCTAACTGTAGATAAAACAAAGCTTTTTATTTGTTTCTTCAGCACTGAGAAGTTCTGATTTCCAAACCCTTCCTTGCATGAAAAAGCATGTAAATAATCTTCTGAATATGAGTGAGAGAAGGAAAGCAGAAACAGCCTCATTATCATTACACAGAATCTTACAGGCAGCTGTGGAAACCCAGGCTCCTTAAAAATTATCACCATGTTTTAAAAATGCATAATCCATTTCAACAACAAGCTCTATCATATATCACCAATTCCCTCAATATTTACATTTTCCCACATAGCCTGAACTATTGATAAGAGGTCAGCAACAGTAGGAGTATGCATACGATAATTCATTTTTTCTGAGGCTACCCAAATTTCTTAATTAGAGTCAGTAACACTAAAACACCACCTAAGAGAATGGAGCACAACTTGCAAAGACTGGTTCAAACCTGAAGATTACAAAGGTGAGAAATCAAGTGTGGCATCACTTGCTGAAAGGCTGTGATAACCATCTCAACAAAGAGTTTAAACCTTTAAGAAGTAAGGAAATAAGTTCACTGCACTGGATGGGCCAAGGCAATCCTGTGTGCACTGCAACATCTAATCCTGCTGGTAATATTTCTTGCACTTTGATCCTGTTCAATGGAATAAAAAGTATTAAACACAACAGACAACCAAAGCAACACTGCAATACTTCAGAAGTTACAGCCAAGTAAATTGTAGGTTCATCTTATTTTGGAGTAACAAACAAAAAAACCTCCCCCGCCCCCCTTTTTGAGTCTTGCTGCATCATCCTTTACTGACATTAATATTGCTCTCCTCCTTAGGCAAGCCCTGAAAGACTCTGATCCTTTATATCCTTTAAAGGGAGCAATTAATGCTGCTATTCAGAGTTTCTGACCTTTAACTCTCAGTCCCAGTAGTGTTATTCGGATTTTTCAAGTTTAGCAGAAAATAGTAACTATTTGTATCTTCCTAAAGGCAGACAGGCATTAATCCTAACCTCAAATTGGAGTTCATTTTGGAAAAGCAATTTCCAAATTTTTCACTCCCAAATGTGCTCCTCTGCAGGATCAGATGCTTCCAAAACTCTGCCCTCCCAAACTACTGCAGTTTAGGTTCTGCCTTCCAGAGGTATTTTGGCAAAACACTTTGAAAACGCTTCCATGGAAGTTCTGCATCCATACTGCATTCCCCCTCATCATTTTCTACAGGAGGATGTCTATTGCTATGATTATTTTCAGTGAAGCCAAAGTGCCAAGTTCCATTTTCTTTATTCCTTCTAACATCACTCCCCATTCAACCTTCCAGCCTCACATTTTTCCCCACAGCTTCTTACTCAGCTGCCCGGTTGCTTCTTTCAGAAATATTCATAAATAGCATCCCAGAACCAAAATAATGTATCTACTATTCACTGTCTTCATCTAATCTGTATTTTAACCTGTTGAACACAGAGGCTGATTTGATGCCCTGAAAAATCAGGAACATGTCATGTTCAAAAGTGCCCCACAAAGCATCTTGCATTCTCTTTTCAAAGAGTAATTAACATATGGACATATGGTAGTCTTTTACAAGGTGGCAAATACCTCATACACATTCCAAAATAAATATTTATATATATACATATATTTTTTCCTGTCCATCCCAATCCCTCTATCAAATGTAAAAAAAAAAAAAAAAAAAGAAATCTGATAATTCTAGTCCATCAATACCTTTCTGCTTTAAACCTTCCCTGATAAGAAAGTCGTTACAGCTCATCTGGAAGACTGACAAGCTGATATTTCTCTAGACCCAGAGAAAGGGTATTCCACAGCCAAGACTCTTCCAAATAGCCAGGGGAAAAAAGTTATACCTATTTAAACAGAGAGCAAGACAGGCTCAGCTAGAGCTGCACAGGGAAGGGGCAATCAGCTTGACAGTAAATGTAATCAGTGTTATAATTCCTGCCAAAATTAGACATGATAGAAGCAGATATAACAAACGAATTTGACATGATATATTACCATTGATGTTCCTAAATATATAGAGGCTTTCTGAAGGATGGGAATAGGGATTTACAGATTTTAAGAGAAAAAACAAATCCTGACAAGCCTCCATCATGTCTGTCTCCATCTTGTTGCTCATTAAACCTCTCCTTTCTGGCTCCTATTTCCTTCACAGTCAAAGTGGCACAAAACATCCTTTTTGTGCTGCAGATAACTAAAATCGAAGTTGCATCGTGTCTCCTTTTCATGTCTTTTCTTCCCTCCCTGCCAATCAGAGGCTTCAAGCCACTTGCTTTCTGAACACATTTACAGTCCAAATCCATTCCTCAACACCAGCTCACTTGCCTGCCTCTCTTGTTTTCACTGGCACTCCCCAGAACTCCTTCCCATCACATCACAGCTCCATTCCAAGCTGCCATCTTCTCTTGGTTGTCATGCACACATCCCTTTTCCCTGGTCCCAGTACCAAATTTCAACAGAATCATTGAAACATGGAATGGTTTGGGTTGGAAGGGACCTTAAGATCATCCCACTCCAACCCCCTGACATGGGCAGGGAACCCTTCCACCTGATCAGGTTGCTCAGAGTCCCATCCAACCTGGGCATAAAACCTAATTTACACCAGATACTGAAGAAGAATCATTCCCAGCTCTGCCCCAAAGAAGCAACAGGAAGACAGAAATCTCAGTGCTCAGAGAGCTAGACATGATTTGGCTTCCCTGTTAATGAAAAAAAAAAAATTAGAAAAAGGGAAAAAAGAAGTGCAACACACCACCCACTTCCCTTCCCAAAAGAAAAAAACTGAACTAGAATCAAATGCTTATTTTGTTTTTGCCTCTGCTAGAAATCAACACTAAAGCTTTCATTTATTCAGCCAAGTTTTATTACAGAAAAATTATGGCTTCGTTTCAGGGAAAATTAACCTTTTGCTTATTTTGTTTCAATTTCCATTTTGCATTAAAGTTTTACTTAAAGATACATTGCAATGTCTAGACAAATTTTCCAAGTTCCCAAATCATCTGACTTCTGAGACAGCAACCTCTCATGAGCAATGGGACCAACTTTGTGTCCTCCCCAGCTGAAAGCTCTGGGCTGCCTTATTTCCTGCACACCTGAATTTGCCACCAAAGTACTTGAGATGGGGAAAAATCTAGGCCAGGCAGGGGTATTTATGACTTTTTTTTATGATGGAAAGTTTAAAAATTACTTTACTCCAAGAAATAAGTCTTTAGCTGGACTTGTCTTTCCTACTGCAGCAAACACTGAGCATATTGCTGTTCATCTCCTGACAAATTACTCTCTGGGAGAATACAAATCATGTGTGCTGAGCTTCAGAAAGGCTCTGGAAGAGAGCTCTGTTTCAAGCCCCTAGAGACAAAAAAAGCCAGGCACAAAACAGACTCCATCCCCGTGGAGAGCCTCCCTCGCCCATAAATGCCAGTTTTAATCCCATTCATTAACAGTGGGATTGTGCTCACCCTTATTGTGCCACATCCTCAGGCTGCTCTCCTCCATCCATTACAGTTGATGTACTCTCTGTTTTATTAACAGTAATTTACTTCAATATATATATTCCTACACAGGACAGGTGATCTTCTTGACTGCTTCACAACATTTCACAAGACGGAACACAGACACATTTTTAAATAGGAAAACAAAACGCGCACAGATTAAAAAAAAAAAAAAACACAAGAAGAAATCCTATTGCATGTTTCTGTTAGGATGGCTTTGTAAAATAAAGTTTGCCATGACTGGCAAGCCTCCCACCATCTAAGTTTTCTTTCCTGAATAAATTCTATACACTAAAAATTGATGCTCCATAAACTGCACCATTGCTGGAGAAAATAGCAATCACAGAGACTGCTGCTTCCTCCTTTACCAAAGGTGTATATCCTATTTACTACAGATACCTGAAATCAATTACAGAATCATAAATATTTGCAGCCTACAGCTCTCAGAAGTGTTTCAAAGGCATATGTTAATGCCCAGGAGTCATTTCCCCCACACTGCAGTGCCCTCAGGCTCTCTGCTCTGTTCTCTGCTATCTGCTGACATCAATTTTGCAATGAAAACCCAGCAATTCAGTTAAAATAGATACTTAACCAAAGATAAAAACATCTATCTAAAGACTCGGTACCACTGTCCTATTATACATGGACAAAAAATTACATTTATATATATATTAAAAAATTATGTATGTGTATATATATATATTATATGTATCTATATATACACACACACTTATATATCCCACAATGTGCTGTGGCAACTTATCCTCTCCACAAGTCCCTGTTGAACACACAGCAGACAGAATTCCCCACTGCTGTCACCATGTGCTGAAACAGTGCCAATGTGAATTACAGGTTATTGTGGGAGATGGATCAGAAACAGCCACAATTATACGTAACGAGTGAAAAGATTGTTTCATTTATCTTTCTTTTGGAAGGCTATGCCAGTCTGACAGAGCCAAATGGCACATTGTGTCTTTCTGTCCATTCCTGGCAACCTCAAGAAACATAAGGAATCCCCCCTCGCTCCTAACAAGGCTGGATCAAAAGTTTGCCACATTAAGTTATCCTACATTCAACCTTTCAAAAATACCCACTATTCCCTACCAGAATATCCCTTTCCTGCACAAACATTTTCTGTTTAAGCAACTGAGTCATGAGAGTGACTATTTCTCCACTTTCTCACAGTTTTTAAGCACCTTTATATCTTCATTTCACCTGTAAAACCCTTTTCCCTCTCTCCTGCTTCTTTCTAGCCTTTCAGGTTACAATGAGATACCTCACTGCACTGTAAATGGGTTTGCACATTCTGCCTTTACCAACAGAGTCTGCACAACCAAGGGACACTGGAGCCACCACAGGGGTCAGACAGCAGCTCATCTTGTATGGGATTCCTTCCCCACCTGCCTGGGCATGCACAGACACCACACATCACACACATTCTGGCCCTGCATCACCTAACACAGCTTTTTGATCACTTTTTGGTAGCCCTTGAACCTCTTTCCTTACCCATTGCATGCACTTTCTCAAAACAGCTGCCTGTTCTGTCAGTGCAGGTGGTGTAGAAAAAAAAAACAATCCCCTTTTAAAGTAGTTACCTTATTTTCAGACACAAATATGAGAATTAGATGGGACTGAAAAGAAAAACTAAGATGCTTTTCAAAAAAAAATTTGCAGAAGATTTTGTTTCAATCAGAACAAAAGCTTAACAAATACAAATCACAATAGAAAAGAAGCACAACTAAAAGCATTCCCAACAAAAAATGATGCAGCATGTCCTTAATACTCAAGTGTTTTAACTAAATACAGCAGAAGTACAAAAGAATGTCTGAAGATGACTCAATAAGGAAGCATTCAAAGCAGAAAGAGCATTACCAGCATGTTCTTGATAAGCTTGCCAGTCCAAAGCACAGTGTTTTTTGCTCTCTTGTTCCAAACCAGACTGCAGACAGTGGGCACTTGTGCTTAGACACAGAAGTAAGGTAGGACAGGTCAGCAGTGACTCAGAGGCTGGGTCTCTGCAGCCTCACAGAGCAAGCAAAGAAACCTGCCTTCCCTGCAGAGCTCCTGGTTCTAAATGACCCACACAGCTCTCATCCTCTGGCACAAACTCCTGGATTTTCTTTTTTTCTTCAAATACACAGTACTTATTTTGCCTGTGGTGCTTTATCTGTTTCTCCTCCCACAGCACCCACTTCACCACCCTAGAAGCAGCTTTGGATGAGATGGGATGCCCAGCTTCCAGAAGGAGCCCAGCAGAATTCAGCATCCCTCAGCTCCATCCTGGCATCACCTGGCAATCACACCCCACCTTCACACTTACTTTCCATTACACAATACAGAGGCAAATAACAGAAAAGCTGGAATGCAATCTCAGGAAAAAAAAAAAAAATCAATATTCTCAAAGTTCAGGTAAAGAACTGAAGCGATGTGTGGGCAAAAACTCAACAGTGTGGGAGGACTTAGAACACACAGAGAAACACACCATAACTGCACAGAGTTTGGCCATGAAGTCTGATGCCACCGTATCATAAAACTCAGTTATAACAAGGCATGACAGCCCATCCACAGCTTCTCTGGTTTAGAGGAAAAACACACAAGCTCTCACCCCTAGGCAGCCCCAGCAGGACTCCCCATCCTCAGCCGCACCCAGCAGCACCGGAGCCTGTGAACTGCTGCCAGAACCAGACAAATTTTCATTTTCAATTACCTTAACAAACCATAGAGCAGCTCTGTCTTGTGAGAACAATGCTTTCGTCTCACCATACTGGAACAAGCCCTCTGAAATTCAATAAAGTTCCTGAAAACTGACAAGCCAGACACACAGTTTTTGAACACACTTTGAGGCAGTCCATCGGGTCAGTTTCCCTCGCCTACAAAATGCCTGGAGAAGTTCCCCAAACCTGCTCTGCGTCAGGTGGCTCAAGCAGACAGGTCTCTGCTTTCCCCCCATCCACAGCATTGAGCACAACCCATTAAAGCCCAGCATACACCTTTGATGAGGAATAAAAAACTTACCTCCCTGAACAACAGCCTGGGGGCATTTCCATCACCTCTTTAATCTGAAACAGCATCCCTGTTGCTCAGCTTTCATAATCCACTTCAGTTAAGGTACGGGGATGCCAGCAGCAGGGCAGGGAAGCAAAGCAAACACAGGTACTTGTGGTGTCAGTGAAGCCCTGTCAACTCAGGGTAATTTATTTTTTGGTATTTTCTTATCCCACTCTTTGCTTACAGCCTACAAAGCCAGACAAGCTTAGTTGCCTTGGACACCTGGATGAAACCATTCAGATCATAGCACATCTTCCACCACAAGCCCCCTGCTTCACCAACAGGAAAGCAAAAGCTTCCCAAGTACAACCACCACCTGGGTTTCCACTGCCCAAAACCACTCTTCCATGGCTACCTTGGTGCTATTATTCAGCACTGAGCTTGGCACAGGGTACCTGCAGCATCTGGGGCATTTCTCCTGCCCCAGCCCAGGCTCCTCATGTGCTCTCCTCTGCTCCCAGCCACTGGGGTAGTTGCTGCTGTGCTCAAACACTAAAGGAGAAAGCGTCAAAACGCGCAGGAGAGCTCAGCTCACCTGAGGGCACGTGAGAGACCAAATACTGGTTCAGTTAAAAAAAAAACTCTATTAAGGAGGAAGGAAACCCGTGGGAATCCCCATTTCTCACCCAGAAACCCCAGAAGTTCCGTGCCACTGAAGGCAGCAGCGCGGGTGCCTCCGCCAGCGCAGCGCGTCAGCAAACACGCGGCACGATCTTATCGGCGAGGCTTTCTAGACAGCAGGCATCCCTAGAAAGCAGTCACTACAAATACCGTTTTCCTGAATATCATTACTGATCCAGAAGTAATGAAATAGCAGATAATATGGCCCCAGGGTACAAATCAACCACCTACCCTAATGCATACAGATGGAGCTTAACAGCTCTTTTGGTCTTCCATTACCAGAGTGAAATGGGATCTTTGAAACACCATTGAGGCAAAGCAGAAGAGGAAGTTTACTAATGAATGATGTTTACTTCTGATTCTTCAGAAAATGCTTTTCAATGCTGTGATGTAAAAAAAAATCCTCTGTTTTCATGTAGGAAGACTAGACACAGCTTCCCCTCAGAGAACCAAGACAAAAAAGCAGAGTGTACAATCTCCTGCTCTTCCCTTGTGTTGCAGAAAGGACTGCTGAGAACAGTGTCTCGATAATTTTTGTAATAATTAAAAATGGAAACTTTATGCAGTCCCACCAAAGCAAGCAGCAAAACTGTCACAACTCACAGCAGGGTCACGCTCTCCTTGCTGATGTTTGCAGCAGTAAAAGCAGCAACTTGCACAAGGCTCCAAAACCAGCTCGGCACTGTGTAAGGTACAGGCAGGCACAGCATCCCCCTGCTTCCATCCTCAGGGAAATTCAGCACTTAACACCTCGAGCCTGCCCCCGCAAAGACACAAAGTTCTGCATTCTGAGCTGGTCTCAGCCCGGTGGACCAGCCGAGAACAGCGGAGCCCGCACACCTCACACATCCCGACACAGCCCTATCTGCCTTCCTTGGGAAGCATCCCTGGAATTCAGCACCTCACTTTAACGCCATCTCTCTCACCTCTGACATGCCGTTACCTAACTCCACTGGAATCTTTTCAGAAACTAACGAGCTCACTACTTCTTTCAGTTTCCTTAAAGTTTGAAGATTTCACCAAACAAGGGGAACAGCCACGCAAGGCACCTGTGTGACACAAGGCACAAACAGCAGCTCTCTGCCATCACATCCTCTCACAGGTACTTTCAGTGGTACCCAGTTCTAACAGGTAGATTACGCCACTCACCTGCACACACAACAGACATTCCCTGTACAACTTGTTCCAAAAATTACATCCTCAGGCAATCAATTCTTTTAGTTGACTTTCTGTTTTCATTAGAGGAATTCACCAATATATTTCAATTATACAAAAAAACTGGAGGCAGTGGTCAGCAAGTACTTTTTTATGACCCTCATCTATTCTTTTAAAAGCCTTCTACAGAAACGCTCAGGCAGGCACAGGAGTGGGAGGGAGAGGAGGAGGAGGAAAGGAACAGCATTACAGAGTCCTCATCATATCTTCACATAAATAAAGTCCCAACTCTATACGGTTTGACCTTGAATAAATAATAATACGCAAAATAAATACAAGGACGAGCACAAATTAAGAACGAACGTTCAAAGTAATGAATGGTTAATGAAGGAGCGTATAAGCGTGCCTTGTTTAAAAACACTGACTGAAGAATCGACGGAGGGAAAAAGACAACCCAAACACATTGCGATGCCGCGACTGGGGGTGGCTGGGCAGGTGAGAAAGTAGAGGTTCGGAAGCCAACCTGCGCCGCAGAGAGCCCAGAGCCAGCCGCGATCGCGCTGCCCGCGGCAGCCGCGCTACTTTCCGCGCTGCTCGGCGCGGCGGAGTTGCGGCGGTGCCCGCACCGAGCCCGCCGGTGGCGGCGGCCGGGGCTGCCGGTGCCCATCCCAACTTCACCTGTCTCACGGGGCGCCGCTCCGCGCCCTGCCCGCTGCTCCCGCCGCGGCACAGCCGGGGCGCTCGGAGCAGCCGGACCAGCGCGGGGGATGCCACCAGCAGCGAGACGGGAGATCCCGGCCGGAGCGGTCCCAAAACCGCGACAACTTCTCCCGCGCGGCGCGGCGCGACCCGGCGGGTCCGTCCGTCCGTCCGTCCGTCCATCCACGCGCCCGCACCCCCGCCCGCGGAGCCGAGCCCCCGGACCCACCCTCTCCCCCGGCAGCGGGGCGGCCGCACCTCCTGGCATCCCGGAGCGCGGCATGGAGCCCGGCGCGGCGCGCTGCGGCGGGAGGTCTGCGGAGCCGGCGCCGCGGGCGAGCGGGGCGGGACGGGCGCGCAGTCCCCGCTCGGCCCCGCGGCGCGGAGGGGCCGCGGGCGGAGCGAAGATGGAGGAGGCGCGGCCCTGCCCCCGCCCGGCCCCGCGCGGGAGCGGCGCGCGCGGCGCCCTCTGCCGGGCGGCGCCGGGACAGGGCCCAGCGCTGAGGGGAGCCGGGGAGTTGCTCCGGCGCGGAGCGCAGGAACCCGGGGGTTCCGCGGCTGTTGTTAAACGCGCCCCGGCGCCACGAAACTAGTCAGAGCTGAATTTTAGTTGTATGTTTACCCCGCACCGAATTCCCAACAGCGCGTTGTCACCAACCTCCTCACGCCGCTCGCCGCGCAGTGCTGAGGGTGCTCGCAGTGTTTCCGTAACAGCCCCAGGTAATGACAGAATTGCTGAAGGGAGTGGGCTGGAAAAGTCCTCTAAGTTCATAGAGCCCAAGCTGTGATCGATCACCACCTTGTCAACCAGACCATGGCACTGAGTGCCACATCCAGGTTTTCCTCAAACGCCTCCAGGGATGGTGACACCCCCCCATCTCCGGGCAGCCCGCTCCAATGTCTAACCACCCTTCCTGTGGAGGAATTCCTCCAAATAGCCAACCTAAAGGTCCTCTGGCACAGCTTAAAACCAGGTTCTCTCATTTTACCACTTGGTATACACGAGCAGAGCCACACCGGGCTACCCCAGGTGAGAGTTGTAGAGACTGAGAAGGTCCCCCCGAGCCTCCTTTTCTCCAGGCTGAGCCCCCTCAGCTGCTCCCATCAGACCTGCGCTGCAGAGCCTTTCCCAGCTCCTTTCCCTTCCCTGCCACACTTCAGCCCTTCAATGTCCATCCTGAAATGAAGGGCCAACAACTGAGCACAGAATCACCATCTTTGCCCAAGCAACACTGGTCCCGTTTAGTTTCAAATTCATCTAAGTCATATTTTTGAGGGAAGTAATTAGTGCAAGAGATCACCAAACTGGCGGAAGTCCTCGATTAAGGAGAGAACATTTATTGATTGCAGGGAGGATACTGAATCCATCACTTTTTAAATACATGAAGTGAATGATCTTAGTTTACTTTATCTGCACTATTTAAAAATTCTAATAGGCATTATTCTGCAGAACCTCTTTTTTTTCTTCTTTTTTTTTTTTTTTTTGACAGTCATTAAGTTTAGGAGTTATTCAGGAAAAATTAATGCCTATATCTAAGTCAGACAGTAAGAGGTGACTGTGTATGCACAAGGAAATTACTACAGTATCTATTCCTGCTTTTCATACAGTTCTTATTTCTGTTAAAGAACAGAACATCCCTTGTGTGTTAAAGAGCCCAAGGGATAGCCTACTCAGTCAAGTTTCTCTTGGACATTTTCCACTTAACAAGACTAACATATATAGTATTTCAATGGAAATGGTTGCATCATCTATGATCCTCAGTTTATTTTCTGTTTACAGAAATACCAAATCTTCATGCAAGGACTGTTCACATCCTTTGCAAACTCAAAATGAAACTAGAACTTCATTGTAGTAGATGCTGTTTACAAAAATCAGTGTTTCTACCTTCGGAGAGTTCTACCTTGCAAAGATGGGAGACAGGAGAGCAGAAATTAAGGCAGAGAGTTGGATGATACATAGCATAAGATATGAAATCCTGATCAGAGATTGAAACACAAACTTCCTGGCTCCAGGTTCAGCCTGTCCCATTGCTCTCATGAATTATAAAATCCTAGACATTTGATGGGGAAGGAGAGTTCACCAGAGATTGCACACAGCTGGTCAGGAGTGTTCCAAACGAAGTTCTGTGAGAAAATTTGTATTTGTCAAAGTGGAAACACTTGGCCAAAGAGGATTGGTTTTAGGAAGAATTTTTTCTTGGCTCTTTTCCAGGTCAGAGTGCCCTGCCCTCAAGAGAGAGTGGCAGAGGGCATCCACCAGGGCTGCACCAGCCCCAGCTTCACTGCTCTCTTTTTTCCACTGAAAAAATTTTAAAGGTCTCATTTTTGCCTGATACAGAATGGGAGGCACCTCTTGAAATGTCAGGACTTTTGCAAGTGACACTTCCTTTTTCCTGACTGGCTCTGGACTACAGGCAGTTACACTCTCTTTGCCTCCTCACAGCCCTTGTGGTGTTGCCTGCTAAAAATAGCCCCATTTTGCCCCTCCTGCTTAATCTGGAGTTGAAGCCTACGTGGAACTGCAGTGCTGCAATTCTTATCTTAATTTGTCAATGCAGAGCTTGCATTAATGCAGCTAATCCAGCATCTGGATATGGGAGCCTGAGCTCCTCCCTGCAGCCCCAAGAGTAGCACTAATGAAAAGAGGAGGGAGCACAAGAGGGCAAGAGAGTCCTTGCAGCTCTCCAGCCAGCTGAGTGCCAGGTCCCTTCATCACACACATTTTGGCTTTGATTCTCTTCCTCAGGACTTTCTCTTACCTCAAAATGTTCATGGATGACTGTATACACCTAAAAGATGCATAGGAAATGAATGCAGAGTGAATATGCAGGAAATACATTAAGTAAAACCTGCTTTTTTTCAATTTGAATAGAAAAACTGAAGGATGAGACCAAGAAGCAGCAACAGGAAAATAAAAGCACAAAAATAGAGAGGAAGGAGCTTGGAACTCAGAGCAACCTGTTAGGTTGGGTTTTAGCCCAGATCACTCATTGTTTCTTCGTGTTTCTGCTACCTGTGATCCTCTTGTTATGTGGGTCTCTCCTGCTTGGTGGGGCTCAAAGAAAGAAAAGTGGTACCCGAGTGCTGCGAGGCCTGGAAGGTTTAAGCCAACTCCTGCTTATGGATGACTGGTCCAGGCTAAGAAGGGAATAACAAAGCCGCTTGAATGACAGCTTGGATCAAGTTCATAATGACCTGGTTTGTACAGGCCAGGTGTTATGTAGATTGGAGCTTGTTATTGTGAAAAATTTTGGCAAGGCTTGCGATGCAACAGCCAGTTCCAGCAGAGCTGGGCAGAAAGCCACAGACTACAGGCAGGTCCATCTTCAGCAAGATGGGCAAAGCAGCCACCTCCTCCTGTCCTCGGTGCCGTGGGGACCTGAACCAACCTGGCTGCACAGCATCTGGAATACAGCTTAGGCAGAACAGAGAGCAGTTTCAAAACATGGCATTCCAGGCTTAAAAACAAAGAGGTAATCTTGCATAAAAACACAGCGCCAAGTTTTTTGTCTGTTTCTCAGGGAGCAGAGATTCAGAGCAAAACGGTACAAGCCACCCACTACAGCGTTAATGGGCAGTGAGCAAACTGTTACAGAGTGCCCCTATCAATATATTCTGCATTTGTTAGGAAGTCTTTCTTAATACTTTTGTAATTCACTTTTTATGTTATCTAAAGTAGTTACGAGAGTAATGTGGATGAAGAGCTGTCGAAATTAGGGTGCACCTATGATTTGTTCTCTCAGTCTTTATTATTAATATGCACACTATGATTTGTTACTGAAGCTAGTTGGACTTCAATTTTATTCTTTCTGTAGTGGCCATTTTTTTCAAAAGAGGAAGATTAAAAAATACTTAGGGAAAGTATCTTGGGTGCAATTTTTGCAATAATTAACATGGAACTCAGGAAATAGGGACTCTTTTCATCAATACTCAGCATTTATTCATGTGCCTCAAGTTAATAGAAGGGACTGTACAAATCAGAGCAAAGCCAGCTGAATGAATAGATCAGGTTTCTATTTTTCTTATAGTGAAGACTTTGTAAATGTGGTCACAGTGATGTTTTTACACTGTACCACAAAAGCAAGTACAACTCAGGAGAAGAAACCTGCACTATGTGAGCTTAACCAGGATGTTCATCATTTAACCAAAATGACAGCTTTTTCCATTTGGAATGTTGTATCAGTTTTCATACTGCACCATGGAAAAGCAGCAGAAAGCCAAGCAGATAATGAAAGGCTGACACAATGGATTTGCAGCCCAAAGGCACAGCTTTAGGTAAGTGGTTACATGCAGGCCAGGGACAAAGTAGGAGTGGTTAGCTGAGCATTAATGCTCCATAGAAAGGAAGGTTATGAGTTTTGTACATCTCTCACTGTTCCAGAACTTACACTGAGGTTTAGAAATTCTTTTTAATAGTCTACTACAAGCTGGGATCATGAGAAACTGAAAAAAGAAATTATCCTCTCATCCTTAGGGGCAGTGCCTCAGAAATCGATGCTAATGAACAGACTGCAGCACAGGGAAGCTTGCATTTCCCCTGCTGCACCAATTTTGTGCATTCACAAGGGACACTGCAAGTGCCATCATGTGTAATTAGAATCAGGGAAGGGGAAAAAAAGGATATCATTCATTCACACTTCTCATGGTGTCATTTCTTTGTGGCAGATTTAACAGAGATTAAACAGGCATTCAGTTTAATACTAGTCCTATTAAGGACCAAGCATAATTTATTTTTAATTACGGAGTACCAGCATAATTGATGGCAGCCCTGTTGTGATCATATCCTTAGATGATGACTTCTTCAGCAACAGAAGAAATGCATTCAGGCAGGATATCTACCTTTACCAACATTCTAGTGAGAGCACACCTCTGTGAATAGATGCAGCCAGTGTTAATGCTGGATCCCAACCCACCACCCATTAGTGAGTACAATACCCAAATCCCAGTGTGCATCCCTGCCTGAACCTGAAATAACTTCTGAGCCAGGCTTTGAAATCAATCCTCCCTGTGGCACAGACTTGCAGGGGCTGATGAGCACAATGGCCCCCTCTTGCCCACAACCCATCTGTCCTTTCCTATTCTTCTCCACCCAACTGCCCCACAAATGGTGGCAAGTGTTTCTCAAGGGACACAAAGCTCCTTTTCACGTGACCTTACTGCACACCATAGTTCAAGGCACAGGTAGTAGAGGGTGTAAATTGGAATAATTTGTCCTGTTCAAATATCAAGATCCTGTTGACTGTTATTTTTGAGAATGCAGGATCAGACCTCTTGGTGCCAGCGATGGGTTGAAGACGGAGGAACACTTACCAAATAAATAATCACTACAAATTAAAGCACAGAGCAGAACTCCAACAAAAGACCAATTATCTTGCTGGCTAGAGCCCTCAGAGCTTAAAACTGTGATACCCTTGTTAATGTCTGAGGAAACACGACAGTTGCATTTGTGAGTAAGAGAAAGTCCTTTTTAAGTGCTGTGGTGTGCAGGTTAAAGAAAAACATGAGTAGGGTGCAGCAAGAAGCAATGCATCTGCCACATATTCACCAGCCATGGCAGGGCAAGAAAAGCTGTGATGGAGGCTCTTCACAAGCTATTAACCTTTCCTGATTGGAGTCTTGCTTTACAGAAAAAGCAGCAAGCACCTACTCAAAGAAGGGTCTCCCTGCAAATAGTAACTGGCAATAATTTAGCAGCTGGGAACCTGTCAAGTGTTAAGGGTTTTTTGTCCCAATACACTGCTTATTTAGTAGAAAAAGTGATAGCAAGAGATAAAGAAGGCTCATGCTAGTGACTAGTAATTAGATTTGAAATCTATTGATGACTATGGAGCAGAACACTAAAATTAAAGATATTTTCTAATCATTATGGTTTTGCTTTGGGGTTTTTTTTTTTCCTCTCTATTAGTGCTTCTGTTCCACTGCTTTAATTAAGTGTTGAGTACAAGGTAGGGGATTTGCTCTACACAATCAATAATGGCATTCTGATGCTGATTTTAAATTGACTTGCTATTTTTAACATGCTGCTTAGTTATTGCCTATCATCTTTAGTCACACCTTGGGCTCTGCAGATACATGCCAGCACAGGAGGTTCCCAAGAAAGACTTTGTCTCAAGGAGGTTGGATCCTGTTGCATTCTTTTGGGGATCCACTGAAGAGAGGAATGGTCCCTCCAAACACGCCAGTGGTGGTAAGCAACTTTCTGCATGTCTGCAGAAATCTGGTTTGGCTCAGGCACACTCATAATGAACAGCTTTCACTTCCTATCATACTTTACTGGATTTGGCTGCTTTTATCTCATGAATGTTTTACAAAGCCAGTACACATAAGTACTTCTAACACTACAAAAAAATCTGCCTTGATAATGCTACAGATTCATGGTATTGTAATGACCTGGGCTGAAAAGCAGCTTACAGATCATCTCATTCCAAGCCCCTGCCATGGACAGCAACACCTTCCACTTGGAGCTCTGAGGTTGCTCAGAGTTCCATCGAGCCTGGCCTTAAACATTTACCTTGATGCAATTTATTATTTCAATTGACTGCTGTTAAATTCCCTGTCAAGTGTGCAAAAACCCCATGAAATAGGAAAATGTTCACTCTATAAATGGCAGCAATTTTTAAAACAAAAAAAATTAAAATTACAGAATAGAAATGGGATGAAAGAACAAACAGAAATTCAGCCAACAGATTAATATTCAGCCACATTTTTCAGAAGGTTTCTCTGATTTCTGTTGTACTAGAAAGCAGTCATCACTTTATGCCTAAAGAACCGAAGATGAGAGGGATGTTCAACTCAGCTAAAAGCCTTCCCTTCTCACCAGGTCCCTTTCCTTCTCCAGGGGCTACCTGTTTAATGACTAAACATCACAGCACTCTCCAGAATTTCTATGCACCTTGTGTACCTTTGAAAAGCACTTAGAATACCTGAGCATAAGTCCTCTCTGTCTATACATGCAAACACAATAAATGCATTATACACATTTTCCTGTCACCTTATCAAGCTTTTCATAACTTTCTAGAATTGCACTTTTTTGCAATTTTAATAGAAAATAACATACTAAATTTAACCAGTTTCTAGCAGTAAGGATTCAACTCAATAGTAAAGATTCAATTCAAACATCATTCATATCTGTGTAAGTGGGATATATGTAGAAAAGAGCTCAACTAAAGTTCAAGAACAGCCACAAAACATTAGAAACTATTTTTGCAACATTTTTTAAGGAAGGTTTGAAAAATCAACCCCAACATTTTTCCTCCTCTGTATTTAAGGGTGATAGTGAATTTGTCTGACACTTCCAGGGAAGCCAGGGGTTTAGGTTCATTTCTCCTGAAGGCTTGCTTGCTGTGCACATCATTTCCCACCCAGGCTGTCCTGCCAGAAAAACACTGCAGCCTCCTAACAGCATTTAGGACTTAGTTCAGTGTATTTGTTCCTCTTTTTTTCTATGACAAGTCATCTCCCACAAGGCCATCCTATGCAGCATATCCATGAGGAGCAACAGGATGGGGAATAATGGACCCAAACCCTTCTAAAGGCAAAGATCACACAGTGTTGAATGCCTTAATATTACTGACTGATTAAGGCAACAGTTACTAACTTTATCAATAGTTTTCCTACCTCTGAAATCCTCACCTAGTTTTTCTTTCTCTGCTTTGCGGTTATTTCTTTTCCACTCTGGATGCCTATAGAAGTTGAAACAGTTCATTTGACCCATGGTCTTACTAACTGCTAGGTTTCATTTCTGAATGACATTTCTCTTTTTTTTTTAACAAAAACTATTTTAAAAGACACTTTGTAATCCTGGAACCTACATACATATGCAGAAATATCACTTCTTTCACTATATCCTTGGTTTTCAGCATCATATCAGACTAATTTACTGCACAATGTGGGTTTTTTTTTTTCAGATGCCAAGAAACAATACAACTATTTTAGGCAAAATCTCATTGCTTCCTAAGGATATAACTAACTGCTAGTGGAACTCTCTGAACTTTATATTAGTCTGTGTTGAAGCACTGCAGGATTAGTTATAATTAACTGTCATCATGTCATTTTTCTCCCAATGACTCAGATTAAAAAAAAGGAGGGGAAATTCCCTAGCAGCAACCATGATTAAAATGTCTCTCTTTGTTTCCCATCCCAAAGTTCATTTTTAACTCATGGGGGTCACAAGCTCTTCTCCACATACATCTCAGTTTTCACATAGATACCTGGGCCTTGCCTACAACACAAAAATAAGTATTTTAACAAAGCAGCTGGAGAGTCAGTTGTTCATAAGTTATAAGCAGTTTAAGACAAATATTTGATATTAAGTAAGTGCTTCCTTTCTAAACCATTTACAGCCCCTGGTGTAATAGTTTGGTGGGTACCTCTTGCTGATTTATTCATTTATATTGCTCAAAGGAGCCTGTTAGAGCCTGTAGGCACACATTCAAAAATCATTTAAGAGGACATGAATTCATCAGTGAGCCAATGACAACTAATGGTAGCACACCAGTTGCAATCTGTGCTAACTAAAAATAATATTAAACTACAATTAACTAAATATTAACCTACAATTTGGGGTTTTCCTAATCTAGCATAGGTCTCTAAGCTCTGCAACAGAACCCATATCTCCCATATCACCATTAGGCGATAGCTTTCACCTAATGTATCACTCATGACATGGTAATTTTCAGAATGCAGATGTCAATAGCAGTTACTATAAAGGTATATTTAAATGAAATTATGATGAGCAATCACTAACTGTGGATGTTGGTTGTCACTTTTTTGTGGGTCACCACAAACCCTCAATATTTACAGCTCCCATGTGAACAATTTTATTTATTTGGGGTGGAAATGGACGGCATTGCAAATATGAATGCAACATTAAAATAAGTCATATTTTATAGCAGAGTCCTCTACTTTCAGTTAAAAATCATACTCTAATGTTCATAATTCAATTATTCTGGGGAATTAAGAGAGGAATGATCATATAGGAGGGCAGGGCACTCATGCACTCCCTGAATAACATCTTCACTGCCACCAGCAAAGACAGAATATGAGACAGAATATCCCTGGTCGGATCCAGTAAGACCTCTTGTGCTAAGGACCAGAAAAATACTAACACAAAAAATACAATACTACCCCAAGTGTGAAAGATATACAATTCTCTCAAAGTTCCAGACTAAGGGATATTTCCCCCTCTACTTGTGCTTCATGTAACTCTGAGCTGTTGCTGGAACTGAAGTGCTCTGTGCAAGGTGTAGGGATTTCACTGCCTTGTAGGAGGAAGCTCCTACCAGAGCCAAGGTTTCATTTTGCAGTGTAGGCAGGTAAGCCACACCATACACGAGCAAGTTCATTTCTTTGGGATCAGCTCTGGGACATGGCTTAATTCCCTCTCCAGCTTGTGCTGTTTATGCAGCACAAGCCTTTCCTCACTACTCTGAAGGGCAAAACATTCCCTTTCTGCAGTCTCTCTGCAACCTGCTAAAACTCATTACTATAAAAACTTACACGGTAAAAAGATTATTTTTAAAGAACATTTAATGAAAGATGCAATACACAAAATATTTGAAGTGGATGTAAAGAAGTGGGGAAATTATACATTTGCTCAGCTTTTGTGCTGTACTTGTGCATTTACCTTTACTGAGTAGATGAGGTAACGCCCCTCACTGACTGGTAATCTCCTGCTCTGAAGCTAAATGACATTTGTCACACACACACTTAAGGTAGCCTCTGAACAAAGACCCACCAAAGTATAGCTGCATCCCTTGGGGTGAATCAATGCTACTGGTACCAGTGTGCTTTATATGAGATAGATCAATTCATGTAAATCTTCATGTGCTCCCAGGATCTGGAAAGGCATAGCACAGCTCTAATGCCACATCCCTGGCTGAATTGATAGGACAAGGGGAATGGAAGTAAACTGACAGAGGGCAGGATTAGATCAGAGATTAGGAAAAAATTCTTCCCTGTGAAGGTGGTGAGGCCCTGGCACAGGTTGCCCAGAGAAGCTGTGGCTGCTCCACCCCTGGAAGTGTCCAAGGCCAGGTTGGACAGGGCTTGGAGCCACCTAAGACAGTGGGAGGTGTCCCTGCCCATGGCAGGAGGTTGGAATTAGAGTGTCTTTAAAGTGCCTTCCAACCCAAATCCTGCTGTTATTCTACGGCTATCAGCAGTGGATCTGACTCCATCATATTAAAGGAGGAACATCTAGACCCTGCCTTTCATGAGCAAATCAAAGCTGTAAAAAGTGTCATCTATTAATAAAGCAAGAACAGGGTCAATGCTATCATTCATTCAAACATGAATGATAGAAACTTAACTATATATTTAAATCTTGGTAGCAACTGATGTGGAATTTCATACCTGGAATAAAATAATTGCTTATAAAAGTCCCCAGAGGAAATCAGACAAGGTGGGTTGTTCCCAGCTGCTCTAGAGAAGTAATGGTTTTCTTTACCATGTCTGACATTTTTTGTAAAGACTTCCTTCCTCCATGACTCCCTGAAACTTATTCCTAGTCTTCAGAAATCCTTCAAAACCAACTTTCTCTTTTCTGAGGCATTGATTCAGTTAAAAAATATTTGTTCCTTGATAAATACTTTTCCCATCTAACACCTCAGGCTGCCAGCAGCTGCAGGAAGCCCCAAATTGGTTTTATACCTTCAAACACTCCCAACTGCCAGACAAAATTTAGAGCAGCCTCCACCATTCTGTCTCCTAAGGTCCTCTCTGAAGCCCTGTAGCCAGCAATGGGGTCTGATTGGCTTCACCTTGGCAAGGGAGTAAGACAGCGATAACAAACAACTGCAGTCTGAAAGGGGTGATCCACAACAAGCCACCAACTTCTCTTCACTTCACACCATTTTGGGCTACAATACAACAGTGCTGAAGGAATTAAAACCATTTTTCTTTTTAGTTTTGTATCTAGAACTACATTAGCTCAAATGAAAATAAATCAGAGGAAACTCAGTGCTCCCCCAACTCCTACAAAGGGCACCTTGGCTTAAATGGACTGAAGTTTTAGAGAAAATCTGAGACTCCTGCAGATTTCATTCCTTCAGTTTCAAGAGCAAACACGGTGAGGAGAAAGGGAATGGGAAGAGAAAGACACAAGCTATTCAGTTTACCTGAATCCAGACACTAACACTTTCATGTGGAGATGACCAAAACAGAATTTTTTTTCTGAGCCATTAAATGTTACTCTAAATTCATTCATGCTCCTCTTAGCAGGCAGATCAAGTCCATATAATTGCCAGCAAGTGCCCATAATTTGACTGATGTCTTCTCATCCATGTAGAAATCTGAAAAGGATCCTTGTAAATGATTAAATGTTTGATTCCTGGCAGCAAAATGAATGAAAGAAAAAACCCTACATGGCTTCCTAAATGGCAGACACACTGGGCTAGGGCCTGAGGTGGCTGGATTCCAGTGCCTCTACTAAGGAAAGCAGAACAAAGGAAGTTTTAAAATTTCATTTGTGCTCACAACCATAGTGGCAGTGAGAAGGCATTTTGACCCTCAGCACAGTAAATTATTTCCAGATCTGACAAGCTCCGGAGAACATTTCCCAGCCTGGGATCACTGCAGCACAGGCTGCAGCAGCTACTGCAGAGGCCAGGACCTGGGCACAGCCAGTGATGAACGCCCTGGGTATTGAGGGAGGCAAAAAGGGACCTTAATAAGGGGCAGGGACTCATCTCTAGGTTTAGAAAAAAGGATTTCAGTATTATATTCATAGTGAAATCTAAATTCTTAACCACAGCAATGATCAAAGAGGGGCCATTTGTTCGTTTCGAGAGGTTAGTTGCACCCATGAATTTGAAAGAGGACGGTGGTTATTTAACCAGAGTCTTTTTAAAAGAAAATCGAGAAAAGGCAGAAAAAATGAAGACTAATGAGACAACTTCAGAAGACCACTTTTTCTATAAATGATTTATTAGAAAAGAAATAACCTGGAAACCAGGATTCACAATCTCCCAACCAATCATCCATTTCATGTAAAGTTGCTGTCTTAACCTGCCAAAAGAAATCAAGTGTAAAAAAGTAATGAAAGAAATAGCACATTCCTTTTGGACTTAAAGATAGTGTTTAGCTTTAAAAGTATAATCTAAAAATAAACCCTGCTGCTCACTAGTCTCATTGTATACTCAGGTTCATTCTTCTTCATTTAATAGGAAATCGATCTAATATCCATTTGCCATCCAGCAAATATTTTAGTCAGTGGAAATACACAATTTTAATAATTGTTAGAAGTGGATTTTTGCAATAAGGAACTAAAAAAACATCTGGCAATTAACTATCGTGCACAACCCATGTCTTCCTAGATTTGCCTTATTTCCACATCATCAGCATTGCATATGTCAAACTTCCTCAGTGTGAGGCAAAACAATTGTTAAAATCAAACTATGAAATAACACATACTTACAGGAACAGGCAATGTCAACTGCTGTGCCAAAACGATGACACAATTAATGGTCTAATTATAGCATATTTATAAACCCTGCACTAAATCTTATTTTCTTATGCAAGTGATACCTTTGAAGTTAATGTGACTCAATTATCTTCTCTGTGAGAAGTGGTTGCATATAGTTTCCAGCTGCAGCATACCTGGAAGGTGAAGAGTCACCATCCTCTCAAGGGGTAAATGTCAGACATTTATTGGTCTGAATATCAATAATTCTGAGAACTCTTCCTTGGGCTGTATTGCACAGCATCCCAGGGCTTCCCTGTGACTACAGATTCAACACAGCTTTAATATTCACCAACCTCCCCTCCATGAAAATGTTTTGATGCCTACACTTTTCCCAGAGTTTAAAGTTGAGCTGCCAAGCATTTAAGGGCCTAATCACAAGGAAGATTGCACAGCTGAGTTACATCATACCAAAATTTAAATAATAGAAAAGATATGCTATAAGAAATTTGTAGGTTGAAGGGGAAAAAAACCCTCCACTTTTTGACAGTGATGTTATTACTGTGCCAAGGGTAGTAGCTCAGACCTGAGCACTGATCCTCAGAGAGCTAACTCTCCCTTTGGCATTCACTTCATAAATAATCCTGCAGAACAACCAGGCACATCTTGTCTCATAATAACAAAGATGATCCTTCATTTAGATTTCTCCAGGCAGGAAAGAAAGGAGAGAGGAAACCTCATTTATATCAGGTAGCTTCTCTGCTGCTCCTAAGTCAGGCATGCATTGCTTATTTAAACGTGTAGGAGTGCAAACAGGAGGAAGGGCTAAAAACAAAGGGTGCACATAAACCTAAATCTGTGCTGGGCTGTCTGCATCCTGTCATCCAGGTAAAAGGAATAAAAAAAAAAAAAAAAAGAAAAGAAAAGAAAAAAAATCACCTTCTGCTCTTCAGACTGTTCTGGAAATTGTTGTGGGTCATATGAAAGAGCCTGACTTCTCAGCTCCCTGACAGAGTGCAAATTCAGCTGCTGTCTTCTGCAGGGGAGATAATGCCACAGCAGGACATTCTTGAAACACTTCCTTTTTTTGCTCCTATATATGTCATGATCTCACAGATCCTTCTCCTGCAAGCACAAGCTCACAAAGACAGGCTACTCAACCCAAAAAAAACCCAGAAAGGAACTCTTCCTCAAAATACAGTGATCAATAACAGTGATCTAATCATTACTCAAGGACCATCATCCCAAAAGTAGATTCGCACTTAATAAAAGGTGAACTGGAAAATATAAAGCTTACTGCAGCCCAAAAACTCCTTACCCAGTTTGTTACATTTCAGACTGTACCTTGACAGTCCACAAATCAAGTGAAGGCCAAGGAGATGGAAAATCCCTCTGACCTGATTGCAGGCTTCAGTGGGGGCAAGAACTCGACAGTCACATCCCAATAAAACAAAAGCTGGTCAGAAATGGACTTTCCCAGTTTGGCACTTGTCTTAGGATCACACCCAAGAGAAAACACCATTTCTGTTCATTTTCTTACAGTTTCTAGTTTTGCACTTTCCTTGCAGGTAAAGTCACATTGGGGGTGATAACATTTTTCTCTGAAGTACCTCTCTTGTAAAGTGAGCTTTACAAGTGAGTGCAGATATTAAATATTTGTCTACAGGAAAGAAAGGCTTTCACGAGTAAACCTAACTTACAGTATAATCTTCATCCAATAAAGCTGTATTAGATCAAACAGTGCTTGATGTTCTGGCAGCAAACTGATTTGGGTACCACAGCTAGCAATAAACTGAAGAAATTTTTGCATAGGATTAAATAATGTACAAATAATGTCTGTACCTACTTAAAAGATTGAGTTTAAATGCTGTTTAAACTAAAAACAAATTGCTGAGACATGTTTAAGTGCTCCAGCCAGATGAATCACAGTATGCCCAGAACTCCCACTAAATCTATTTTATCCAAAGAGCTGCATGGATAAAACTGGCAGAAAAATATGCTGCTAAAACTGATCACATCAGTTGTTTCCCAACACTGATCACTCCTCCTTGCTGCATCCTAAAGACATATCTTGGATCACTAAATTCCTTTCAAATTCTTGCCTGCAAGTACCTGGGCTACTTAAGAACTGAATGCACGTAAGTTTTAAATGAATTTAAAAGATAATTCAAGAGGTGATTTTGTCAGATTCTGTAAAGTCCCTGTGGGCTTCATCTGAAATGCTAAAGGCTTGAATCCCTGGATCTAAGGTGGGTTTTGTTGCCAAAACTTCAGCCTCCTGGCAGAGTGGGCAGCAGCTGGTGGGCATCAGCCTCACCTGGGTGGTCACTTGGGTGCCCAGGACCAAGAGCTTCACCAGGTGAGTGCCCTGGCCACCCCCAGCAAACTGCCCCTGGCAGGGGCTGCAATGCCATGCCAGGAAGGGAAAACACAAATCCCTCCAATTCACAACATTTATTTTGCAAAGCAGAATTATTTATCCTACCTTGCAGTTAAATTAAGGCAAGAGTGACTGGGATAGGAATATATAATGATGAAAATAAGGGCTTTTGCTTATGGTCCAGGTTCTGTTGCGGTATTGGGTTAATGAAGAGAATGAGTGCCTGCACCAGGGCACAGCATAACCCCAACTGCAATTAATGGTACTGGATTTTACACCTTCAGGGGTAGGCATAAAATAATAAAGAGTGTGGGGCTTGCCCACTGATTGCAGCAGAGAACTTTCAAGGTGCAAGGGGGGATCATTAGTACTTGCAGTGCACGTGCACAAAGGAAGAGAATTAACCTTGCCCACACAGCCTTACCTTTGTCATCATTGGAACTTTGAACAGCTCATTTGTCATTCATCTAAGTGTTCTTTCATCACAATTTTCTAGCAGAGAATTTTATAATTATTTCCAATTACTATCTATAATATATGCAACTTTCTGCTCTGCAGTTACATTTTACCACTGAACTTTAAAGCAAACATGTTAATTTAAAATCTACTCTGCCAACTGTATGACACATCTACTCCGAGATAGCTGTCGAAATAAAATCAAGCATAAATATTTACCTCATTATTAACAATAGAAAGATTGTAGTTAGGTAGGCATAATAAAAATTATCTTGAATCCTGTCAATGTCTGTCTGCTTCAAAAGAACTCAGTCTTACAACAATTTTTGAGCTGCATAAAAAAGTGTATGGAGTTAACTTTATACAGAATAGCTCCCCTTTTCTGCATAACACTGCAACAGCTCCTCCAGCTTTGTAGCAACCAGTGAAAGTCATTAAAGAAGCACTTTCTTGCCAAACGTGTTTATTTGCCATCGGGCAGCCAAAGACGTTAGGGCTGCAATGGACCTGTTTACTCAAGCTGTGCTGTGTGTTGTAATTATGATCATCAGCCCAAAGGACTGCTAAATTAGCAGAGCCAATTCAATCGATAAGATCAGGGGTACAAAGAGACTCGGGAAGGAAAGGATCTGCAAAGAAAACTATTTAGTATGACACAGCCACCCTCTGCCTCCCGACTCTGTTGACTCAGCAGTTGTAATGGACGTGTCTGATTGAGCGTCTGGGGCACACCTACAACACAGCAGTGGGCAGCAGGAACCGGCAGAGCCCTTGTTCAACAGCCACAGCACTGCTGGTGAGGTTCAAAGTAATCTCCCACCTCTGGTTTTCATGGCCTTGAACAGCCAAGGCATTCATAGAGGAGTTCAGAAAGGGGAGAGAAGGCATGATTTTTACAGCAAAAGGGCAGAAAAGGCTCCCAAGCCATCGTTTAAACATGGTAACTAAAATCTTGTATATTTTGGTCTTCAGGAATGTGTCTGAATATATTCCTTTTCATAATAAAAGGGGAAAAAAAGGAAACCCCACACAAGGATTAGACTGAAAATTTCTTGTCCAAAAGAAAGCAAGGGAGAGAGCATCTGCTTTGCTCTTTATTTCTGTGGTGCTGGTGTGCTTCTCCTAATAGCCACCCCTGTAATGGTAAGTAGAGAAGGGAGCATGTTCCAAGGAAAAGGGCACCAGGGTTTCTCACCTCAATATACACTCAATTAACCTCTGATTCCAGCTCTCCAGGAAATAAAAGACCAGGCTGTAGTTAAAGAGATTTTCTCTGCCAAAGGTCAATGAAAAGTTAGTTCCAATGAAATAGTGCAAAACTCCTGTATCAGTCTGCAATTCTCTTAGATTTGTATGACAGACTGAAATGTCTGGGGTTGCAGGGACGTGGTCTAAGATACTTTCCACAGCACAGCCACTAAAATTAAGTCAATATCTGGCCATTAAAAATACTAAAAATATAACACATGATGGAACTGTTAAGCTTTACCCATGTAGTAGAAATCAGTGGCTCATGCGCACTTCTTATAGTGTCATATTCAGTGTCTTCATGCTATTTTGCTTTTTTATTCTATACTTGATTAAAAAACCACTTGTAAACACAGGATGCAAGAAAAATGCTCTGGTGTAACACCAATTGAAATCAGTCTGAGGCTTCTAAATTTTTGCAACTTATTCATTTTTTATGGAAATGCTGTATTTTTTAATCTATTGGGAAATCATGCGCAATTAACTACAGTGATTGAAATCACCATTTACAGAATTATATCAATAAATTAGTTCCTCTTAAAAGTCCACTAAATCATAAAATCTTTCAAGTGCCATTTCAGCTCCCATTAGAAAAGGGCTGGAGGCTCACATCTAGATAATGCTGACCTTCAGTATGTGACTGGGTTTATCTGGATTAGCATCGTTATTTGCTGGAACTTTGAAAAAACAAAGGGCTAATCAATACAAGGTCAAAATAAAAGTGTCACAGATGGCTCTGGACGTTCCAAAAAGGTGACATCTGTCACCAAGAGTTACTGCAGGAGCTGGCACGATGCTGCAGCTGCTGTTGCTGAGGCCCATTTCTGTGGGGAGCTTCTGCAGGCAGCATCCACAAGCCATTTTTCAGGCATATTTCATGCCCAGTAGTGGCTTACATGCACCAACAGGTCTGATGATCAACAGAGTGAAAAATATAGCAAAAAAAACAAATACCCAAACCCACAGAGCTGAACCTTTTCAGCGCACAAGGATCAGACCAGCCTGTGGACACCAAGAATCTTGCACACCACCTAGAAACATGTTCCCAAAGAAAGCCTTGAGGTGAAACAGCATCAGACTTAAAATCCAAACTCACTCTGGGACACTCTCAAGAGGACATCCAAGACATTCAGAAAACGTTACATTTTATATTACAAATACTGCAAAGCCACATCTGTTTATTGCAGAACCATTATGCAGATAAAGATCAGGATGAACTTGACTGCCTTGGGGAAGGTCAACCTCAGACTTTGTTCTTTGCATTCTGCAGGAGGGGTTGTAGGCCAATAAAAACCCATCAGGTATTGTTTAAGGAACAAAGGAAACTGGCAGGTTAGTCTACACTCTGCTCCACCTTCTCACTCCGGGTATTTAGTAGCTAATGGAAGCTTTACTAAACTACTTTGCACACTAAATTTATTTGGAGATAAGTTTCTACGAGTTTCTGCTCTCAGAAAATGTTTCATAAAGCTTCTGCTATTCATTTTTGTCATGGGGCAAGTAGGGAAGAATATGCTAATCACAGACCCTGGAACTACAGCTTTCTATAATTGGCAGCTCAGTATTCTCTCGTAGCCTTAATTTATGCGTACTATTAAAAGGTTAAAGTTGGTCACAGGTCTCCTGTGACTGTCATCTGTGAAATAATGCTGTTGGAAATGCAGTTTGGGTTCTACCTCATTCCCGCCTGCAAATAAAACCACGCATATTCTGCCACATCTTTCCCTGAACACTGACACCTCCAGCGACATAAAATCCAGCAAGCGATGTGACAGCTGCCAAGGTCAATAAGAGTTATACTGAACTGCTGAGTAAGGTGCTGGCCACACAAATCAAAGCTGTATAAGGGCAGCTGAACATACACAATCTGCAACTTATTCCAACTGCTTTTGGACTGAGACATTTTAATCATTTTTCTCTTCCACAAAATGTTATATAATGAAATGTGATAAAGTCAAGGGTATTTCGTGAAATCTTTGCTTTGTGTCCTTTGTGTCAAATTACTGATAGCAAAGGGTGTTGAAAAATACATTTCACATTTTTGAGAAGCATAACACTTAAGGCCAATTGTAGGAGGGCAGTAATATGAATTGTAAAGTAAAAATAAAGTAGCAGGAAATTTTAAAGACACATTGGGCAATGCTATCTAGTTGTGACCTAGATTTGACTGTTTAGATGAATTCCTAAATAAAGAAGTCTGCATTGGACATTTTCAGGGATACTTTAGGCCTTCTGCCTTTGCTATACATATCAAAAATATTTCAGTGTTCCTTTGCAGCTGCAGGTTGATATTTAATTATCAAAAACACTTTCATTTCCCAAGATGTTGCCAATTGATTGGTAGAGATAATAGGGTATTTCTGGCAGATCAAAGGGATGGATTGGGTTTTATATCTGAACTCTTCACTCAAAGTCACAGACACAGAAACTGTTGCAACACTTGTAATTTTGTTGCAGTAATGAAATATTGAGATTTTAGAACAATTGCATGGAAAAATAATTCTGAACTTTGTGCCTTCAGTAAGGCTTTGTGCGCCAAACTGTCCCCGTTATCATGTATTTACAGCTGAGTGAAAAGCCCTGGAAATAGAAACTGTTAATGGAAGAGCTGCTGCAGCTCTAACTGGATTGCTGTGACCAGTTACACTCCAGTAATTACAGTGAAGGAAGTGTTAAAAGGGAACGAGGACAGAAACCTCTCCATCATCTGTCACACTCCTGCTTACTCCTGGATTTTTCACTGCGAAGGAGAGCTACTGGCAGAAAGGCTCTGCAAGGGCTTCTGTCTTCCTTTATTCTATTTTTAAGGTTGCTAATTGATCCTCTGAGGGAAGGTTTATTCCTTTTAACGCAATCCCTCCATTAATGAGGAGTCTGTACAAGAGAGCCTGTGGGGTGGGGGTGTGGGAGCCATGCAACCTTTCATGCTGGTCTTCTCCGCGATGACTCACAAGGAAGGGAATTTTGAGAACCTTCCTCACACGTCAAGAAATTGTCCCCATCCCCTGCTAATAGTGTGGGGGTTGTTACTGGGTTTGTTTTGCCTGAAAGGAGCCGGGCTGACCTGGATTTTCTAGGCGTGGGTATGATGACAAGTCAAGGAATAAAGGGACGGAGAAATGAAGAGACCAGATTGTGTTGGAATAGTCATTATCTTGACTGACACATTCATCCATGTTACAGAAACACAGGTAGTGGCTGCTCTGCTCTGCAGTGGGACATCTCGCTTCAGATAAGCAAAATAAATTCCAGGAGAAGCTTCCCTTTTGAGATATTGCCTCTGCACTAGCATAAAAATAACTTTTCAACTGCTAACTTTCTCTTGTAATACAGAATAGCACAAGAAAAACAAGTGATGAAGCTGCTGGCAGTCAACACCAGTCCCATCACTGCAGAGGGACTGACAGCCTGTCCTGGGCTGACTAATGGGTTAATTTTATCGAAGCACTACCAGACTAAAGCATGGTTTTATCAAGTATTTCACCATTTAAATATCAAGGCAGTTTGCCAAGCAAAATGGCCCATGGTTAATAGAGAAGTGTTTCAGTTTGTTCATTCCCTGAGCAAAGCATAGTTTAATTTAGGTCTTAGGCACTATCAAGGAACATTGCCATTCTTCTTACTCAAGGGTGCTGTAGTTACATCTACAAATACCACTATCTTGTGAAATGGAAAGAAGACTTTTTCCCCTTTCATCCATGACTCTTTCTTACTTATCTGTTCTTTCTGCTATCATCCAGAAAGCAACGCCTGCTAACTTTTAGGTACCTCCAAAGTACTTTGCAGCCAGTTCTAACAGAGCCCATGGAAAGATTTCTACTCCATTTCCTTTTGGTATCAGAGCTTCCATCTGAGCTGAGGAAGGGCTTCAGTTTTTAAGCTGTGTTCTGATAAGAATTTCATGTAGGATTTTCTATCATGGCTTATTAGGATATCTGAATAGCTTCCTGTGACTCAATGCATGCACAGTGTCAGGAAGAAGACACTACAGAAAGCTGTCTCTGGGATCCTAGGAACTGCCCTCAGTATTTTACAGGACAAAAAGCTGCTTTCAAGTGCTAATCTTAAGTAGTCTTAAGTTTACTCAGAGACTTAAAGCAAAGAGTCTGTGGTTTTATTTTGATCATTTTGATACATTTGAGGAAAACCCTAATAAATTCTTATTACAAGGATCACTCAAAATTAAGATCTCTATAAATCCTACTAATTCCCTTTTTTAACATAAAAGGGAATCAATAAATAAGCATCAACAAATATCTATTTTTGCACTAATTATACATAAATTTCTGATAAATACAATCATTAAATTATTCTTTTCACATAAAATAATTCACTTTTTGTTCAGCATAAGGCTCACTCTCAAATGATGTTTTTATGAAAGCCATTAAGCTAATTTTAGAGTCCAAAGTGAAATATTAAGGGCCTTGGTTTTTCTGCTGTTCTCTTCAAATATTGTGCAAAGTGCAAAACCAAAATAAGACACATGTATAAGCAAATCCAGAAAGAAACTGAAATATCTACTAAAATACTGCAGTGTGTGCCTAAATGCAGAAGTTTCCAAATCAGAGCCCCAGGAGTAAGCAGAACAACCACGGAGGGTTGGATTGTATGGAAATTGTATGTATATATTGTTCTTCTTCCTCCAATTGCAGAAGGGGGGTTGTGTCACTCTGTCTCTCTGTACACAGAGGACTCCTGCTATCAAAATGAGGCCCAGGAAAGAAAAAGTCTCAGGGCACTAGGACAATTAGTGGGGTTAAGTCTACATTTCTCAGTCAACGAGTGGCTCCACACCAAATTCTTTCCCAACCCCAATCCATCCTGTCAGCAGCTAGAAGTTGCTCCAAATGAGCACAGCTGTCCCATGGCTCCACCTTTCTCAATCAATACCTGGTTAGAAATCAGGATCACGTTCACATCAGTTCTGAGATGCCACAGCCACACTGGGATGCTGAGTCACACCTCCGGGGTGGAGTGGAGCCAGCTCAGCAATGCCACTCCACTCGGTGCCTTTCTCACCTCCCTAAAGGGGACTCAAGTGATCAGTTCTCTCAGACTTAACCCCTTTCACCTTCTGCAATTATATTGGCAACTCCCTCAACAGAAGTAAGGGCTCCTTGGCAGGATCAAGTGCCCTGCATTTCTAGATGTGCTACAAGCATTCTGGCGCCTGTGAGAGCAGGAGATATTGAATCACACCTCTCAAATCTGTTATCAGGAGATTCATCCAGTGCAGAGCTGGGTGTGCTGGTTGAAATACTCAGCAGGCTGAGCTGGTGCAATTCTACTGAAGGCAATGGAATTGCACAATCCATAGATATAAAGACATTACCATATTAATATTTTTCTAGACACCCCCAATGAGCATCATCTGTCTTTATTTTTCTTTCATGAGCTTCAGTATGGCTTTGTCTGAAAAGAGATTTTATCCCTTGATTTCCTCTGTCAGACAAATCTGAGCTCCAGGGATACCTTAGTGTTTAACTGCTGCAGAACTACATTTAAGAAGCAGATTCTAGACACACACAATAGTAATCATGTGCCTTTGCACTGGATCTTTTTTAACTTTCTCCATGATTTTTTACAATTGTTTTAACAAAAATTCAGTGATTTGCCTAGTGTAGATCCAAAAGAGCTTTGTTCTTGACCCTTTTGATGCAGTTCTCTGGGATTTTGTGGATAAACGACCTTGCAGAGTACACACACTGTTGTACTTGCAGCACGAGCCAGACAAGAGTTATTGGCCAGGGGGCTGGGGGCTGCCTGAGGCTATGTGAGCATTTCAGAGTTTAGGTTTTGCCTGGTATATTCAGGCACACATAAGAAAATAGAGCTTTTATTTTAAAAATCAATAAAATGACTGATCTTAAGTCAGAAAACAGTTTTGTTTTACTTTCGCCATCATTGGTTTTTTATTGCATCTCACATTTGGTTTTTTCCTTGTCTTTTTGCTGCCAGCAAATCAGTCTCGACTTGTGTTCAGACCCAGCTTCCTACAGTACCTTATTTTTCTGAGGTAGTTCCTCCCCCTCTGTTGCTGGTTTTGAATCCTTCTCACCCAGGTTTTCCTACCACTTTCTCCTCCAGGCTGTTACAGTTAACTCCAATACATAGGGAATGGTACAGTGAACAATTACAGCATTTAGAGACAAACTGTTGAGTTTTATTCACTCTGAGCTACATGGACCAATAAAATAGGAGACCAGATGAAACAATGAAAGAGAATTTAGTTCATGTGCTTCTAATCAATTACGCCAGGTCTGGACATACCAAGACTACCAAAATTAATCTAAGTTTCTACTCTTCCTCCCTGCTCTCAACTGTTCATTCACATTTCTATGTCAGCCTGCCACCAAACTGTGATGCCACCCCTCTGTGGTGCCACACTGCAGACCAGTAAAATTATCCAGGCTATCCCACCCAGATAATTTCATTGCTCTAATTTTGCTACGGCTTGAACAATTGCAGGAACAGCCACAGCACAGGTGGGAATTCACCAACCGAGACAAAGGGAGGCAGCTGGGTGCTCCTTAAGCTGGTGTAGCTGTTACACGTCATGTTGCAAATCTAGTGTAAATAATTGCATTCTTGCTCATCTGGCTTCTTTCACTGTGACTCATTAGTAAATATTTCTAAATAGCTTAGTAGGACAGGCAGCAGCTTTTCTAACTTTCTTCATATTCCTCCCAAATATTATTTCATAAATGACCTTGTGACTTCCAAAAAGAAAGAAAAAGTGAAACAAAAATTATTCCTGACCTCTGATATCTTGCAAAAATGGCGAGTCTGACTATTTGTTACACTCCTTTGTTGTTAATACCAATAAATGTTAAAGATACAAAGATCAGTTCCTGTATAAATCTTGGTTCAAGGATGACGGGCAGGCAGCTAGAAAACATTTCTTCATGTCTTTTTCCCCTAATGTAAAACTCTCACTAGAAAAATGATAAGGATAAATGGCACCTATCCAAGTGATTCCATTACAGGAGCTGGTTTGTCTTCGACAGATGATTCACTATTTATAGTGTCTTTAGTGCTGCCTCACAGTGTACTCTCACAGTCAATCTCAAAGACGTTGCTTAGGCAGGGTAATGTACCTGCCTTCTCTGAAAGACAGAAACTTCTGCAGACAAAGAAAAGAACATCTTTGGGGATGAATTTCTCTACCTACAGCTATTCAAAACCTACACAGAGCTCAAGTATAACAGAGGAAGAAAACCAGGGTATAAATCCAGGACAACCATTCTGACTTTAGGGAGCTCCATGATGCTCCAAGGTGTAAGAACAGCCCCGAGCAAGGCTGTCATTTCCTTCTGGAAACATTTAGACCCTCTCAGCTGGAGCCCAAAACTCAACAAACCCAGCTCCAGCTTCTCCCAGCATGCAGGGCTCCAGCTGAACCACCAGCTCTGACAGACATCAACCAGCAAGGTGAGAAAATGCAACTTGCGTTTCATGACAGGCACTTATGCTACCGACACTTCCAGACTGCAGCATTTAGGAGCCGTGTTCAAGCTCCTGGCCTGAGGGAAAGCTGTACAAACTTCCACAAAGACTGAAAAATGCCTCTATTTAAGACACCAGTTAGCATGGAGGATGCAGCCAGGGTGATTTCAAGCCCAGCAGCATTGGGAAGCAGGTGTGTAATTGCAGCTCAGGTGAGTTTACAGCATTGCAGGCTAAGCACTCCTGGCATTATCATAGCCTGGCTATGCACCAAGAGCTGAAAAGCAGCTGTAGAATCTATTTCACTGATATATGGGTGTACAACCAGTATTTTAGTTGCCCAATGCCAAATTGCCCTTTTCACAGTAAAACCCAAAAATGACTGTTTCTTCTTCCCCATTTCAAAGCAAAATACCTGTTTAATATTGCAAATACTCACTCTCAAGAAATGTCTCTGGCCCCTACAAGAAGGTGTTCGGTGCCTTTTATTCCCTAAACATTGTTATTAGACTACATAAACTGTAAACATGGAAACAATGACATACTTTTAAAGCAGTTTGGATAATAAAAAAATGAAGTGTTCCTTTCTGAAAAATATCACAATGGGAGTTTTCAACATCAAAGCATTTGTCAAGAATATACACAGAACTATCAAAAAACACTGCAGCCATTTTTTTTTCTTGTTTAACATTTCCAATTCACTGTCATCAGCCACTACAAATAGAGGTTACAATGCTTTGCTTTCCTTTGTTGTTTTGGGTTTTTTTAAGCCTTCACACAATGATACACCTCTTTAAAATACTGAGATAAACCATCATAAAGAAACATCTAAATTACCTTTGTGGCCTCATTCTCCAGAAAATACAAAAGCATTTTTAAAATTTATTATTCAGAACACTTCAGACCATGAGTAAACCCATTTTATGCTTAACTATGCAATGCAAATACATTTAAAATCTACATAGCTGATGTCTGCTGGTTAAACAGTGTTGTGCTTTTTGGACTGGGGTTTTTTTGCAGCACATTGACAGAAACTTTGAGAAAAAATATAAACTGAAATCTACATCACAGGTGAGAAAAAACATGAGTTAGATTGACACCTGCAAATCCTGAAAACACTGGGTTTTAGCAGTTATTATCAAAGGGCAGTTGGAATTCCTGAGGGGATGCTGACATATTTTCCAGCAATAAGTGCAAAATCTTCTCTTGTTGATTCTTGCCCTGCACAACCTCAGTTAATAGATCTGGTGGACTCATACATGTGCTTCTCATCCTGCTTTCTCTTTCATAGATATCTCTGCAATAAACCATTTTCTGGGAGTGATTCATTGCAAATACAGCTTTCACCTCATTTCTTTCTACTCCTTCCTCAAGGTAAACAGGAGTTTTGACCGTGTTTTCTCTTGAGCTCCTTCCAAATAACATCAGAGCCCCAAGGATGGGGCTGGCTGTGCATGTGGAAGCTGGTGGAATGGGCCAACACCCGACTGATGTGGGCAGCACCAGACACTGGGACTGCACTGCCCCTCTGCAGCAGTTCATGAAACCTTCCTGTCCTGTCCAGGGGCCCCAAACAGCAGCTTTCCCTTGACTCCCCATTTACTTTTCTCTTTTAATCTTATCATATCTGCCTCCAAGTCCATAAAACTTGTCAGCAAACTTTTACCAAAAAACAGTGCAGAAGGCTTCCACATTTTCCTCTCATTCTAGATGAAGAAAAGGATTTGACTTTTGCTCTTTCACGATGATTCCCTCAGCTGCATTCCTCCCAGAGCTTCAGGACCAGCCCATTTCTACGCAAGTCCCATTAAGGAACGGGTGTTAGCTTGCCCCTGACAAAACCAAATGTTTCCCAACAAGCAGCAGCATTCAGTCCTGGTGAAAAGACAGTGAAAAATCGAAAATCAAATCTGCTCGTAGCAAGGCAAGATTCCAAGGATTTTTAACTAAGCCCAGTTGCTCCGAGCTTTATGGCATTGTATCCTTCACAGCTTTCCCTAAGTGCCACCTCTTCCTCTGGGCTCTGGGCTGTACTTTGGTCGATGATGTGTGAAAATGCAGATCAGTGCCATTCACTACAACAATTAGTCAGGGTTTCCATTGGTGTCATTGACAGAAGAATTTGGATAATATCTGCCTGGTCCACAAAGCAATAAAACACAAAACTGAATGAACCAGATGTATTGGCAATCAATCATTCATCCATCATTTGTTTGACGTGAAGATATTTCACTGACTAAAATGTTTTAATGCAATGAAAAAACCCCACATTTCAGAACAAGAGTTATATAATTGGCAATGAATCCTCAAGTGAATTTTATAGATCAGTTAATGTCTAGATGACTTAAGGGTGAAAGGTAAACTTGACATTAAATGCATAGTTAGGAGTGCCAGAGGATTCATTATTGTTGCTAAAGGGATCCTGGGAAACTACATTACTTCTTTTTCTATTTGGAAAAACAAAAGGTTTGTAAGAACATTTTTCATCACTGGAGTCTGAGGAGAGGAAAATAGTGCAAACGTTATGCAGCTTACACTCAGACCATTAGAATAGGTTATTCAGAGAGAAAACTTCAAGATTTAGCTCCGTATTTCAGCCAATTTACAATTTTGAACCTTGTTGACCATACTCCACACAAGCTCCCTATGCAAGACCTGGCTTTCTTATACCCTTGATAAAAAGCTACTATTAAAGTAAGAGTATTTTAGTCTTACAATGTTTCCTTTTTCCAAAACACACAACTGATATTTTGGCTTTAGCTACTTGGCACCCTCCCTTAATCTTAGCAGAAGATGCCAACCAAGGCAAACTACACAAAGCAGGAAATCACAAGTCTCATAAACCATATCTTGTACCAAGCAAATTCCCCTGACCTCTGTGCCCACCAGCAGCTAACAGGAGCTGTATCCATTTGCACTCAGACATCTCTCCTGCTTTCAGTTCCAGAGGAAAGTCACTCACAGCATTATTTCCCACAGTATTATTGCAATAACGGGAGGCAACATACAACAATTCAGGCTGTCC
Source organism: Calcarius lapponicus (assembly GCA_039654755.1). NCBI lineage: Eukaryota > Metazoa > Chordata > Aves > Passeriformes > Fringillidae > Calcarius > Calcarius lapponicus. The sequence continues at coordinate 20,558,980 of CM077470.1, read as the reverse complement.
TTCACATCACAACTGAAATTTCAGGGGGTTTTATTTGCTCCCCAAACTTTGAGACTTTGCATTTCACTGTTTCAAGTCTTCCATGTGACTTCCACTGCTAGAATTCTCCTGCTAAGCATTGCCTTCATAGTAGCAGTGTCACAGTCGAAGAGCTGATCCAGGAGACTACAATTAGTATGTAAGTCCTACCAATGCAACTAAAACTAATTAGGTAACAAAGGATGAGTGACAGAATCAATATATTCATAGACTGGGGAGAAATTCTGAGGCAAAGCAAAAAGAAGATGTTAAGTGAAAGGAACAGCAATTTTAAGACTGATAGGAAATACAGAATACACAAAAATACTTTACAACAACTGAATAACCTCACTGTCAGAGCATTAAGTGGAATATGACACACCTGCCTATGAAACATAAGATAAGTAATAGTTATAAAGATTATAAGTCATTTTCAGTATCAAGATGCAAGCCACACCTTTCTGGTGCATACTGAATTATATCTTCGACCTAAGAGATTGTGCTCATATGAATAAGATACTTAGTATGGTACCAATATCAGAAATTAATAAAAATGTGACATTAAGAAAATGAAATATAACCCCATTATAATATAGAGCAACATCAATACCTGATTCAAAAGCATATGAGAGATGATCTATAGCCTACAGAACTGAATAGTCACTGTTAGAACTTCATATTGAGAAACTTATTATAACGTTTCCACATGCTTGTGGAAATTTTAATAAGGCAGTTACAGCACAATAGGAGGATTTGGGAAACAGAAAGAAGCTGGTCAGCTTATAAAATCAACTCTGCTATAGAGTGGAAAGGGGAAAGGTCATTTATGGATTGATTGTTGGGAGAACAGACAATGGAATACACTGAGGTGCACATTTGCCATCAAGCTCCGTACTGATGGCACTCATTTTCTTTTCCCTCTTAAAAGAACACCTCTATATTTGGCTCAAAGATGGATCAAATGAGCAAAAACTGGAATTGACCTCCAGAGGGAGGAGCACTGTATAAGTCTGGGATAAATATTAAATAAGCCAGGGTGCTATTTGCCTTGCTGTTCTGGACTGATGGGCTCTCTGGGCATCAATCCTCCCTGAGTTGTGAAGAGTTTCAAGTGCTTTGTGGGTGGCTTGAGTTGATAGAGCACTGCCACTGATTTCTGTAACCACAGGTCCAGCTCTCCTGTGATACAAATGAGGATCTGGGAACAGAAGGAGGCGCTGGACAGAGAGAAACTCAGTTCCTGCTTTCTAAAATGGCAAGAGGCAGCACTATTTTGTTTTCAGCGAGTAGCCAGCAAAGATACTTCTCAATGACTGTGGATCAGCTCCCTGAGCAGTGCCTTTAGGACATCCTCCTCCCTCTCTTGCTCTCAAACCCAAGAGTGCCCTTTACAAGCATTTGATTGTGCCTTTGCAGCTCCCACTATCTGCCAATCCTTGCTTTTTCTGCTCATCACCACCACTTCACCATTCCTTGCACAGCACTTTCCCTCTCCTTCTGCAGGCTGAAGCTCTTTCAGGAGAAATATTTCTAATTAGGCACTTAGGGAAGGTAAAAGCCATCCTTTGCTAACCCCTCTGAGGCCAGTGCCACAAGGCGCTTCCAGCCTGCTCACAGGCCCAGCCAGCCCACAGCTTCCAGGGGAATGAGTCCAACCCCAAGCTGTGCTTGCTCCACTGCTCTCTTTGCTGCCAGACTGCTTCCACCCAAGAGATATTTAAGGTATTTTCCTCCCACTCTGCTTGTTATTAAGCTGTGCAGCAATCCCTGCTTCACTGACCAACATAAACCATCATTTATGAAGCAGCTTCAGAACCCTCTAAAAGGGATGAAACAACTGTGCCTGACCTTTCCCTATGGACACCACCAGCAGCATGACCAGTGTTCCATTGGCTGTTCCTTTATCAGCATAATAAACATAAACTTAGTTGTAACTTATGTCCAAAAGACCTCCCCTCTGCAGCATTTCCCTGTGCTTCCCCTGAGTGAAAGCCAGAACAGTGCATGCCATCTTGATTCAGTTACATGAAGTTATGGCAAAATTAAGTATGCCTAATACAAAAACAATGTTAAGAATTAGAATTAATACATTCAATCATTGTTCCCTTAATTTAAAGTGAGAGGCTTCATGACTTCCAAGACCTGGCAGATTTTCAAAGGAGACCTGTGAGCCTCGATACGCAAACGGCTCCTGAGCTGAGACTTTTTGCCAAAAGGCAAACTCAGAAGAGCAATAAATGGAACAAATCTCGACTGTCTTTGGAGATTAGCCAAGTATTCATAAATGGCACATCTTGCAAAGACAGGCAAGTGAAGCATCAATAAACCAGTAAACCAATAAACACTGAAATCTCTCTGTTGTATTCATAATATATTCACAGCTCTTTCTAAACTTAGATAAGAACCAATAATAATCCATTCGATACCCTGAATCTGAGGCCTGGCAAAAAAACCCCACCAAACATACAAACAAATTTGTTTCTGTTCTTGTTGTATAAAGTTTTCCCTCTAACATGATTTGAAAATCAAATAATTCCTGCTGTTTCTTTCTTTTTGAAGGGTTTGAATTTTTCTCAAATGATACGGCTCCCAGTTTCAAATCTCATCTGTATCCCTGAGGTGTGCTTGGAAAAACAGTGCACAAAGAAAAACATTGTTAAAACAACTGGAGAAACACCCAGTTAGCATTAGCTAAGAATCTAAATGTCAACTCAAATGGAAAAGCTCAGTGGAAATAAACCCCACAAGTTTAAGGTACATATGTAGTCAAATGTGTGACAGAGGCAGGGCAGGTGTCCTTGTCAGGACACTGAGCCTGCAGCAGCATCTTGCAGGGACAAGGAGAGGGCCCAGGCAGCTCTCAGCACAGCTAAAATGCAATGTGAGCACAAGGATCTAGATAAACACGTCAGGCCAATTTAGTCACACAGTCTGTGGCATAAAGTAAGTCTTTAATGTGTGTGATTATGTCTGTCCCTAGTGACTGGATTAGAGACTGATGTCTCGCCCCAGAAGCCTGAGATTCTGGGTCTATTTCCCACCACAGCATCAGACACATCCCATTTGCAACTCCAGCTGCTCTCAAGAGACTCCAAAACTCCACTTGTGACTCTCTGCTTTCAGTCACAGAGAAAAGCTTGGCTTGCAGTCACCCTCCTTGAAGAATGAGGCTTTGTCACACGAGCCACTGGCTTGGCAGCCTGAAACAGTGGATTCAGTCCTGTCCACATAAAACACACACTCCAAGGGAGATTTAGCTCAGGAAGAAGCTGTGACAAGTTGGCAAGTGCCACCAAGAGCTGCAGCTGCGGCTGGTGTCCCATCCCTGGTGTGGAGAAGGTGGATCTGTCCCAGCTCTGCCTGAGCTCATCCACTCCCTGCCCGGAGAACAGTGCCCCTGGGTCCCGGGAACCTGGCACTGCCAGAGGCTGGCCAGGGTGTGCAGGCAGGGGGGAAGGGTACACCAGGAGCACTCTGACCCCCAAACAGGAGAGGAAGTCCCCAAATTCAGACAGGCAATTGCAGACTTGAGGGATCACAACACAGTGTGGTGTCTGGGAGCAGTAGGAAGAGTTTGAAGAGCAGGGATGTGATGTGCGGCACCACCAGGACAGACAGTGCCCACTGTGCTGTTCACATTCCTTGTTACCAGTGAAGGACTAGAAAGTTTGGAGTTTCTTTTTTTTTTCATTAATATCCAGTTTCAGTTTGAGGAGACAAATATATAGACATTCATTAATATTTGAGATTAAAATCTTTATCCAGACTATTTTCATTACTTTTAAATATTTCACAGCCAGTACATGATGAAAAATCTGACTTTTCTTCACTATTCACACACCAAAAGCAATGCCCAGTTTAAGCTCCATCGTTACACATTTTAGAAACGTAGAATTGAGAACATACATTGAGATTTTTCATTTTCCCTTGCACAACACCCAATAAAATCTTAAGCCCTGCAACAAAAAATTACTGCTATTGCTCCCACCACAGCAACCTCACAAATCACCCTTTAATTCTGGTGAAATGGGACAAGATCAGCTCAGAGCTGAAGTCTCCCAACAGTATTTCATCTAATAATGGCTATCAGAAACCTGATGCATTTCAGCTCTGGAAAAACCTCACTTCAGCTATCAAAACTCCTACCAAGAAATATATTTTTGTTTCCTTTTAGCAGCAGTTTCAGATGGATTGATCAGCTATACTCCAAAAATTTTTACTTTACTAGCTCTAATGACTTCTTTGGATAAGTTATCAGAACTTTTTCCAGTTCTTACCCAGAGCTCCTCTGTGCAGACACTCTGTGGCACGAGGCTGGTGCTCAATAACAGTTTGCAGAATATTTCATTCGAGTTAGTGGCTGGATTGCACTTTATATGCTTGAGCAGCACTTTGCAATGCATGTTCTGTCATTTTGGTTTACTCAGAATATTACTTTTTATTTCTACAGTGGTGTCTCTGAGCCTTGCAAGTGACAGAAGTTAACATATTTTACATCTTGCCTTTGCTTTGATCTCCAGGATTTTATAGCCCATGTGAAAGCTGTGCTGGCTCTGTCAGTGGCAGAAGTCCCATGGGCCACTCAGCACCAGGCAACTCTGCCCATCTGAACCCCATGCTCTGCTCTCACCTTTGAATTCTCCTGCAAAGTGCATGGACAAACTTGACTTCTGCATGAACTTTCTCTTTATTTAAACCTGACAGCTGCGTTATTTCTTTCCTTTAGAAACCAGTATTTTTGTGGACATTGTTCATGTTAATGCAAAATACTTCAAAGCATTAGCAAAATATAATGTTTAAATGGTATTTAATGCAGCCATTATTGTCCCCAACCCTGTTAACATATGAGGTCACTCCAATCCATTGCATAAGAGCTCCAATTCTGTTGGGTGGAAATGTGTAAAAAATATAAATGCATAGATTTCATATGAAGAATGAAGCTAAATGTAGTACAACCATGCAAAAAAACTTAATGGTAGAGGCATAATATCATGCTCAAAGATTGGAGTTCGACATCATCTACTGCTTCTAGATCTACACTGCTGCTGAATGTTTTAAATTTTAATTCAGAAAACATGGGGAAAGATTCAATTTTCTTTCCTGGTATAGTCATATTGATATAAAAGCTTTGCTTCTGCATTATGATCACTATTAAGAGCCTACCAATTGTATTGCAGATTTACAACACCACAGACTATTTGAGAAACTCTCCAGGTTTAAGGTGAGAAGTGAAAGTTATTTTTCAGTACAAGTTCTCCTGAAAGCACACAGGGGAAAAAAAATCCCAGCCTATTAATGCAGCAGCTCCAGCAATTCAGTCTGTAGCACTTGGCAATCTGAATTCAACATGGAGCACCTATTCAAGCAGGCTCTACTGTGCTCCCATCCACTGCCCAAAGATGCCTAAACACAATTATGTGACAAAGAGGGTGCCAGAATGACAGTGCATAGGAAGGCTTAAAATTTTCCTTTTTAAAAAAAAAAAAAATCTTCCCTCAATTTCAGTGTATTTTGAGGAAGACAAAGACAACTGCTCACACAGTAAGGAAAAACAGAGCAGTGTCTCAAGGTAAGACTGTTCATTTCATGCTTTATTAGCACAAGCCTATTATATGTATTTTTCCCCTTCATTTGAATTAAAAGAACTGCAATATAATGGAGCCATCCTGAAGGCCTCATAGCTAAAAGCTGTACCTTCTATTATAAACTCTATTTTTAGTGGGATACAATCTTGGCTAGGGAAATAACAAACAGTTTAGACTGAAAAGTGTCAGGCTTATCTTGAATAGAAAAGAGGTTGAGGTCTGTGATTTGAAGATGATCTGGCAGTGTTGAGTTACAGGTCACTCACACTGCATTAATTTGAAATGTTCTAAACCCCTCCCACCAAACTCATATCTGAACACTGCAATACTTCATTTTATCATATCAAGGTATGCACAGCTTGCACACAGACTGAAAGATTCACCTTTTGCATTTTGGTGTACTTGTAGTTCTTATTTGTGTGCACATGTCCCCCTCAGCTTCTCAAGGGGCAGGCACAGGGGAGAGCTCAGGGCAGCTCCCTGCCTGCCAGCCCAAGGAGAGGCTTCCCCAAAGCCAAAGGAAAGAGGTCACCCAGCCCAGAAAATGAGAAACTGCTGTCCTTTGGGCATTAGCAGCCCTGGGTGGGGGTCTAGAGCACCCAGCTGAATCCAAGAGACCCCTCCAAGCAGCTCTGCTGCATCTCAGCTGTGCCCCCTCTCACTCCCATTGGTCAGCCTGCCCTGGGGATAACCCTTGACAAATGTTTTCCTCTCTACATCCTTAAGGACTTGAATATCTATACTAGACCTTCCAGTTAATGAAGCCCTCACTTGAATTAAAATCATAGAGAGAGTGGGGTTTTTTGGGGGGAATCAAGGACTCTTGCACCAACCTAACAAGAAGATGGTGCTTAAACACCCCTGAGCTAGAGGGTGACCAGTGTGTCACAACAGCACTGCAGGGTGAACAGCCCCTGCATCTGGGCAGAAGGCAGCTGGTGTCCCCTGCTCTGCCCCTGGAACCAGAGCTCTTGGCACCACCTCCTTGTCTGATGCTCCAGACAAGATTGTATCCCACTCTCCCCAGACACCCACACACCATTTAAGAAGTCCATAATATCTCCTCATCACTGCAGCAATCTACCTCAGAGCTCCATCTGTATGAAAGCGCTATGATTTCCATCCCAACTCTTTGGGAGTGATGAGAAATTAAAACAAGAAACATTTATTTAACAGCAAATGTCTTAACTCCAGTCATATTCCTCTTCAGAAAAAAACAACCATATGGATGGTACAAATGTTCCCAAAAAGTTATGAGCCTCATTCACTGACTTTCTCTGAATAAAAATAAGGGTCTGCATCAGAAGGGCAGACTTTAATGCTCAGCAAAGCAAAACTTGTTTTGCATGAACCCAACATTTAGTTTTTATGAAGTCCACATTGAGCTAAGAGAGGCAATTAGGATGGATTGGATCAGTGTTGCCTCAGGAAAGTGTGGCAAGATTCTGAATTGGAAACAAGCACATTATTAGATGAGCATCTCCTTCTCTCTGCCTCATCACAGGCTGTTATATAGATAAAGTTGCATTTTCTGGAGTGTATAATGCAAAACAAAATTAAATAGATTTTCCTCTTTTCTGTAGGGCTATGCTTCATAAGGGCAAAGAGAACCCTGGACTCCCTAGACAACAGAGGAGACGTGAGATTATATCTCTAGCCCATAATCAGTTTTGCTGATTTTGGAGCTATAGGAGATGGGAAGAGAGGTCTAAAGGAGCTTGTTTCATTTACCAAAACAACTTATGGGCAAGATGATATTAAAGCTCTTTTAAGGCTTCAACCTTCACTTTTCAAAGGAGTATGGAATTTTTTTTCTTTTTGTCATTGACTTCAACAGTGGAGGATCATGCCTTAAATGCAGTTTTTTTGTGGGAGTGAGATGATTTGAGGAGCAATTTGCCCTCCTTTTGCCACTAATTTCACCATATTAAACACTTCCTTTTAACTGTAACACTCCCCTTTAACATTTATATCTATATCCCACATTTATTCAACATTCATGTTTAACTTTACATTAAAAAGTCTCCTCCTTTATGACACTGTGTGTGTATGACCATAAAATGTCAACTCCTTGAAAATTCTTGTTGAGCATAGGGAAAAATGGGGAAAATTACTTCAAGCAACATAAGGAACTGTTGTGGCTCCTGTGTGATAACCAGTCCAGGGACCTTTTTATGCAGCTCTGCATGCTCACAAACCACTGAGTGCACGCCCACAGGATGTGAGGGCTGCCAAGTCCAGGCAGAGCAGAGCCTGAGCTGGTGGAATCCTCTGCAAAGCCTCACTGGTTGGCTTTCCAGCCTGCTGAGGGCACTGAGCAAGGCAGGGCATCCCCAGGCAGGGTGGTGACACAGCCAAGACACAGAAAGTTACAGCACTGCAGCAGGTCCATCAATATCACATTGCTCACACACAAGCCATTTGCCATTTACAGAGGTTTGTTATCTCCCCATCAATGGATCAATGGAATTACAAGCTTATTATGCACAGTCAGGCTTGGATTATAGCACATATTAAGACAACATATGAGGATTTTTAATACTGAAACAATGTTTTGCTTGTTTAATTTTTAAACACCTTCTACTACCAGAGCATAAATCCTATTATCAGCTTTTGAAGTTATTACCTCAAGGTCATCTTCAACAGTATTTACCATTATGCTACCAATTTCAAGAAACTGTCTTTAGAAGGGATTTCTATATTTACCAGTTGCGAGTTTGGACTCTAAATCAGTCAAGTACCTGATTTTGATGCAAACTGGGGGGAAAAATGTATGAATTAATTTCAGTAGAGATGAAAATGACTCACCAGTATCTCTATTCAGAGAAGCACTGCGATCTATTGTGGTGGTATTGGCAGCAGAACAAGACACATTACACTTGCAATGCATCAGAGGAAGGAAAGGAAGTAGGCTTGTCCATGAGGGATGGAAAAGCCAAGTTAAGTTGTCAGAGTACTCCTCCATTCCACAAGAGGCTCAGGGTGACAGCAACACTTTTGTTTATTGTTCAATCAGCTTTTTACAGTGCCCAGTCCTGTAGAACAGCAGAAGGACAAAGAAGGTGGTCAGTAAAAATGAAAGTGGCCACAGCAGATTTGATCCAGGTCTTCATGAAATGCAGGGGGGATGCTTCAGATGTTCAGCATCTTCCCTGGTGGCTTCAGACTGGTATGTTCTGGTGTCTCCTAATCAATATTCAACAAACCAGGGGGGGCTTTCTCTGAGAGGCTAATGAGTGCTTATGACCCCGATCTGGTGTTTACCAGATTGTAAATACTGGTACTCAAAAGCTCAAGTGAGGACAGCAGGGCAAAAGAGTAATTTGGTTTAAACCACTCACAAGCTGCATTTCTCTCAGTAAAGTTATGATAGCTATTTGTCATGCAGCTCTGCCTTATATAAGCAGAACAAAAATTAAAGGATTGTGATATTTTTAATATTACATTTATGAAGATGATTACCCAGCTGCTGTTTAATTTCCATCTGTGTTCTGCTGCATTTATACCATTAGTGCCACACTGTGGTTAGACAGACAGACTCATATTTTGGAGAAAAGAGTGTGGCTGACAATTAGCATATAACTCTGTGAAGTAGCAACAAATAAGCTTTTCTGTACACTGTTACCTATAAATTATAATGACTGCTTGCTTTTTGATAGCTTTTCAAAATCAAGCAAGAGACACAAGGACTCATGCAAGCTCCAGCAGTTCTGTGCTGCATTCAAAGAAGTTGCCTCCATAATTAATTTGCAAAGCTTCAGTTTAAATAGACTAATAAAATCCCTCCCAGCAGGGAGTACATAATTTTTATACTAAAAAGAAAATTGCAATACATCTAATATCTACTTGTTTTTTTTTTTCCCTTAAACCTTATTTTTATATAATTCTACATTCATGCTCATAGATGTGTTCTTCATCTGTTACCCTATCCCAAAAATACACTCCCATGGTGAATTAAATGCTGTTTTCCAGCCAGTCATAAAAGAGGGGTTTCAGGATGCTCTCCATGTACTTTAGACAGGACAAGGACCCTCGAGGACATCTTTAACCTCTGCCTGGCATCCTGGGTCCTGAGCAGGGCAGCAATTCCACTTTCTCAGTCACCTGGGATTCCCAGTGCCATTAGCTACCCTAAGGGACCTCACCTGTGGAGCAGAGCTCACAGAACCAGTGCTTGTATCCTCCTGGGACATTTCCATGTGACTGGGGGAGGCCCCTCACTCCAGGTCACCCCATTTCCTCATCAGGCAAGCACAGCTCCATTCCCACCGCTCATGTTCTTGCTCACCTGCCTCTCAGGTGGACTCTGATAGCTCCTACTATTTCCTCAGGCCAACACTAAAAGTTTTATACCCCTTATCATCCTGGATATCGATTTGGAGAGGCTGGAGCTGATTCAGGCTGTTTTGACTCAGGCAGGAGGTCCTTCCCTCTTGATGCACTTTTTTACCATTGCCTCACTCCCTGTGAAATCTCTCTACAGCTACCTTTGATTTCACTCAGCTTCTGCTGCAGGGCAATGTGATACAGGCAGCCACAAAGCAAAGAACATTTTGGGGGTTCTGAGGATTCTTTTGTTTTTTTAATGCCACACAATATTAATTATTTTTGACAGGAGGCTAGACATAGCTATTCCTTGAAGAGAAAAGGAAATCAGCACCTCTGCTCTCTTTTCCTTTCCAAATAAGCACACCACACTGATTTTTATAGAATGAGTGTCAGCTGTTTTCAAATTGTCACTTAACCTCTACCTCTTCAGCCTGAAAACAAGCAGCTCCTTTTCTCCTACATATGACACCTTTGATTGGGAATTTTTCTCTTCATAGCTGGTTCTTCACACTTAGAAGAGACATAAATGGTAAAAAAAAAAAAAAAAGTTTGGTGTTTTTTTTTTTACAAACCCCTTATTTTCTGAAAAGCAGAGGAGAGTTGAAATTTTGTTTGGTCTTTTTTCCTTTTCTGTATTTTATTTCTTGATTTTTTTTTCTTTCACAAAAGGAAAACCACTTACTTCTCTTTCTGGGCATTAACTTTCAGAGATGCTGACCTTTCAGATTTGGTATTGATTACAGCATTCATTTGGGGTATTCCTTAGATGTAAATATCAGGCCTGTTACCTGCATGCAGAGGTTCTAAAAGTACATTGTTCCAAGCATAGACATTGTGCTGTCTCAGCCAACTATCCATAAATCTCTTAAAGCACTAAAACTCAAGGACTTGAGCTCATCAAGAAACAGTTATCTTTACACATACATCAAGCCAGCTTTCCACATGTGACAAATGTGCAATTATTTACACATCTAATAGAGACCTGCATTCTGTCTCAGCTCATTGTGGCAAATTCCTTACAGTAAATTCAGAGTAACTGCACTGCTTTCAAAGGCTTGGGCAAAGCCTGTGTGGCCAAACATCACTGGCTTGGTCCCCTCCTGCTTGGATGCTCTGCATTCCTCCTCTTACAGACAATCAGAGCAATATAGATGAAAGAGTATTTATTTATTGGGCCACTAGTCAAAAAAGGTGCAGAGTCATACAAGGAGAGAAAAAAAGAGAAACCATAGGGATTACCATAAACCTCACTTGCATTTTTACCTTTGAAAGTCTCCTCTTCATTAACTAAAGACTGTATTACCCTAAACTGAAAATCAACTATTCTCATGAGGTTCAAATGCACAGTATCTTCTTCCTTCCTAAGAAATACAGTTCTGACTGAGATAACTTCCTTCTTCTCAAAGCCAGAGAAAGAAAATGTAGTAGCAAATCTGTCTTAGAGGTAATAACTTACCCATTATATTGGAAGAGTATTTAAGTGACAACAAGGCAATCAACAAAAGAGCAACATTATTTGTTCAGTCAATTTCTTTAAAGTGATAAAACAATTCAAAGCCCAGGCCATTACAATGCTGATAAAAGAAGAGAGGCAGAAACCTGGGGAAAAAGAAGCATGGCAATATAAAATATTCAGAGTACTTACATATAATATAGTTTCAGAGACAGTGGACACAAAATAGGGAAACAATTGCAGTGTTTGAAAACTAAAGCTGGGTAAATCAATGATTGCTAGTCATCAGACATGCCTCACACACATCATTTATTCAATCAGAATCCTTACTTCATCCTCCTTGACAGAAACAATAAAAAATTCCTCTGTGTAGTTAAGGCTCAATCTGTGTATCTGAGAAAGACAGGAATCAGATAAATTCATTTCAAGGCAGAAATTTTTCTTCTAATTTTCCTCATAGGTAGTAGTTTTCCAGCTCTCCAGTGTCCTACCATGTGCCTGTGAATCACAGTTATTGCAGAAGCACTCACATGGAAATAGTGGTGGTAATAGCAGCCAGGTTCAGTGGCACCTTCAGCCAAATGAAACAAAAAAGCATTTGGTATTGATGACCCTGGAGGTCATCACCTAACCGTGAGGGAAAAGTGGGAGTTATTGGTACCAGAGATATCCAAAAACACTACTAAAATACAAGGGAAAGCTGTTTGCCAATGTATTTTTTCATATATTTTTGTCATGCTTATCAGCACGGTGTGCAAAAACCCTTGTCATGGGAGATAATCCCATTCTGCTAAACCCCCTGTAAACAAATAATCAAAAGATGGATTCAGCCCCAAAGTCAAAGAGGACCTAACATGGAGGAAGCCAGAAAAGCAATAGAACAAGACAGGCTCCATCAGGAATGAATTATGAGGAGCAATGTGAGGGATGGCAACAAAGACATTTCCAAGATGTGTCTTCAGACTTGGGAAGGCACTTTGAGAGAAAACCTTGTGCTTGTAAATGCAACAAAGCCAGGCTGGTGCTGTGGGATGATCTGTCCCTTCTCAGAGATGATCCATCGTGACCAAGGGGATAGGAAAGGAGTTGGCATTTGGCACAGCTACAATTGTCAAGGTCAGAGAAAATTATCTGCTGTAGCTAAGGCATGAGTAATTAAAGCCTAGACAAGATTATTAGGGACTTCTCTGTCCCACAGTCACTGGTGACAGTGCCCTTTCTCTCTTCTCTGCCCAGCCCTCCCATCTTCCTCTCTTGTGCCATCCCTTCCACCTCCTGCCCTGTTTTCCTTTGTTCTAAATTAAACCCAAGCTAAAAACAACAGATGAAGCTGCTTCTGTCACAACTGACATCACACAGTAAGGATCATATTAGCCAACGCATTAAATAGACAAAGAAAACCAGGGAAAGGGATAAATTATACCCTTGTCTGTTTGTTCAGCTGCTCTGCCCTGTCAGTTGTGGTGTTTGTTTGTTGAACTGTCCTCACTAAGAACAATATCCTGAGACCTCTGGTGCTGACAGTGCCAAGGCAAAGGATTGCCAGCCCCTTGTTAAGGGTGTGCTCCCCCTTCCCTCCAAAAGGGTCTGAACCACCACCTCCTAGGACCCTCTTCTGATCTTTGTGTTCCAGGAGGAAATTCTGTACTCATGGAATTGGTGTATTGACCTGGAGCCAGCACGGAATGAAGATGGTTAAAAACCAGAACCATATGTAGGAATTGGTGAAATTTGGAAGTACATTAAGAAATCAGGCAATGCATCGAGAAATCTATCCCAAAGCTCTAAAAAAAGGAAAATGATACTTCAGTTTTACCTATCATTAACCCAAGAAAGCATTTTTTTTTCCATCCTAAGGATAATTTGGGGAACAATAAGGCTTTGAACTGGTATTTCAAAGGAAGATCAGGTCCTTTTGCAACTTCTTATTCCAAGTGATTGATGTGTTCATGGCAAGTATTCTTGTTCACAGATCAAAAGTGACAAGCACCAACCCATACTCTCACATAAAATCACCTGTAAAGCATTCCAACTAAATATCTACCAAGTCCTAAAGACATTCCTTGATATCCTGCCCCCCTTTCCCACTTGTACTGACTGACTTCTTGAGTTCTGACAAGCTCACTAAGACAGATGTGAGAAAAGGTGGCAGAAAATAAGAGAAAGAGGAAAAAATTAAGCCATTAATTTTCAGAAATATTGTTAAAGATTCTGAGGGATTTAGAACATTTATTTTTTCAATAACCAATGCAGAGGCAACTGCTGCCATGCAAGAGCCACATAAGCAAGAATTAATTTTAAAAAAGAATATTGGCCATTCTGCTTAACTCATGGAGTTTATTCTTTTTCTGGATCTAGCTGCAAAGTACTCTTATTCAAGGAAACTTGCCAGGATACACTAAGTTTAGGGATTATACTAAGGATTAAGCTCATAAGCATTACACAGCACTCTTTACAATAGTCCTTGGATATTCAAATTTTTCACAGATCACTTGAAAAAGGTAACGTGAGGTGAAGGATTCTCATACTAGGAGCACTGCAAATACAAACCCAGAAACTCATCCAAACCTCCTTTTGCTCCCAAAACAGCAGGCATGTCCTGGAGTATAAAACATCTGAAAGCATTTGGCCTCAGCTATTGGATGAAGGCACAAATAATGGGACTTTGGGGAATGAGTGACAGCCACCAACCCCGCACTCTGAGAGCTTCTGTTGTTACAACATAGTTCCTCCCTATCTAAAGTCACAGCCTCCATAAATCATCACCCTTCTAGACTTCAAAGCCACTGAAATATCCCTATCAGTACATCACTCAAGTCAGACATCAGCTTTAACATGCTACACGATCAGTAATAGTCAGGGTTAGCAGTCAGGGAACAAACAAGTGTTGATAGGTCCAGTCAATTATTATTGTCTGACAAAACATTATCTCCAGGAGATCTCTTCCTTGTGTTTCTGAAGATAATATAGAGTTGTGCTTCAAACCATGACCCTCAGATGCCATAAATTTCAAGGGTCTGCACCAGGACACTCACTCACTTCAGACACTTAAAACTACAAAGCTTCAAGGATGCAGAACTAACATTAAAGTCACCCAAAATAACATCTGCATCTGTACCACCCACATGTGGAGGCAAACAGCTTGAGCTGCTGTCTCCAGCTGGGCTAAGTGACCTTAGCTTGAATCTTCCTGAATTGAAACTAATGACCCAGAACATCCACTGCAACTATTAAAGCAAATAAACAAACACCCTGACAGCATCTGAATCTTCTCTTTCTCTCTGCCTGATATCTCTACAGATCATCTTGATACCAGTCATGAAAAACAGTTGCCACATCTGTGAGAGCTCTTGAAATACAGAGCAATGGGCCAGAGGGCCACCTGGGTTCCAGGAGATCCACACCAAACTGGGAAGAGTCACATACATGGACCCAGTCCAGCCAAACTGGGTAGATTTTGCCCTTGGATGAAGCAACTGCTTTACATTTCAGTGGTTTAAGCAAGAAAATGGGTAACAAATTAGTAATTCCTACCCTGACAGGACAGGTGGGAAATGATGCAGTTGAGGTGAAAAACTAAGAGAAGAGAACTAAGTTCTCTTATAGAAAAGTGTTCTTTAGATCCATTAGAAGCACTCTCAGTTCTATTTGAGTCCCAGTTGCATTTCAAAATCTTTCTGATTAAACACACCTAGAGAATGGGAAGATATTCCTTTTTCCAACCAGTCTTAGTCTTGCAGAGTCAGACCAGAAAAAAAGAAGCCTGCTTTGACTTGATTACCAGTCCCCCTCCTCCCTCCCAGTCTTTTCAGTGGTGGCTATAGTGACAAAATAGTCCCAAAATGTCTGCTTTCATTTAGAAAGAAGTTTCCAGCCCCTTTGATCACAAAGCAAACCTTTGAAATGTGAAATGAGTTTAAAGCAATGCATCAATGTGTGCTCAAGTCTTTAGGCACCTGTAATAACAGTAGTTGGACGTGTGAACTGTCCTATTCGAGTCAGCAGAGTGCAAATTCTAAAGTCAAGTTAAATAGAGGACACATGGTCCAGTGATTAGATCACTATTTTGGCATTTGTGATGCTCAGGTTTAGTTTTCTCTGAACCACACAGAGAATGGGAATTTGGACAAGTTGTTTGGCAGAAGGTTTAAACCACACACTCTTCCCAACAGGGACCTGGGGGTTGGTCGGTGCCAGAATGGCAGGGCTCTGCCTCCTGCTCTCCCTTGCCATCTATGGTTGGATTTGCATGGAATCCCAGCTTTTGGCCACAAGACTGGAAATCCATTCAAAATATTTGCAAAGTACCAGATTGTACTCTTTGAACAGACCAGGGTCTCAGAGTTCATTAATTCCATGAATCGCGAGAGGATGCAACATTGCACTTCTAATGAAAATATACAACAAATGAAAAGCAGGACAGCAACAGAGCTGAGCAGTGAAAGGAAAATACACTCATCCTGTAACTACAGCCCTGTGACTGGGCTCTGTCCTGTATGACATCTTAAAAAAGGAATTTCATGGTGTTAAACATTTCATTTTCTGACAGCAGATGAAATAATAAGATAATGGAGTAACTACTGCCAAAAACTAGTGGGGAAATGCCTAGCCCTGCTAAAAAACCCAGAGGATGATAGAGAAGGATGTTTGTGTATGTATATAAAATTAATACAGTTGTATGTATCATTTACCAATGAAGTGTGGGTGCATCCAGGTCAGCAACCCTACAGAAACAAACACAGCAGAATTTACTATTTTCTCTCACCACAGTTATGACAGATTCAGAGCACCAATGATATTCTGACAGATTGCTCACTGAAATAGCTCTGGCTGCAATTTATACTTTTTATTTTATCAAAACCCTTGCCATGTTAAAGCCCAGCAAACCCTCAGCTTTATGAATGCACATCATACTGTGGACTTCAAGAAGAATGTGAGGAGGAACAGTCTGCACCTAGATATGCTATTGAGAAATTTGGCCCTAATAATATTTATTCTGGCCAAACAGAGTCATATCTATCTATGTGGAGCATCCATAATACAAAAATATATAAAATGGTACCTGTAAAAACCACCAAAGGGATCATATCTGGAGCAGAATAAAAATGGCATACAAGAATAAAATATTCCCTCCCATTCTTCAGCCCACTGATGCAAGAAAGAAGGGAATTTTTCCCTTCAAGCCAGCCTTTCTTAGACAGTGAGGCCATCCTATTTTCTGCCAAGCTTCAGGTAGCTTTACAAGGATAAGGTCATTTCTTTTAAGATGTACCATTAGCTTCCTTACTGCTGGAGAAAATTAAAAAGGAAAATTGCCTGTCACACCCAGAGAGCTAAGCTGATGATGAAGGCTGAAGTCTGCTCAGATTTTCATTCCTGGGCTTAGACTTTAAGGTTACCTTATTTATTTATTTTCATGCACTTTGAGTGCTGTTTAAAATACAAAACCTGCCAAGTATTTGCTTTCTTGCAAAGATGATAAATTGGGCTAGTTTTCCAATGTGCTGCATATACACAACCCCAACTTTTAGGTGATCTGGAAGGGTCTCAGGTAATTTTATCTTTTTGATGGCATGTAATCTTCAGTGCTGAAATGAGACACATTTTGTCTCTGTTTTTCCCTCACCATCTAACTTGTGGCTGGGCTGATGATACTGGGATTGATGTGCCTAGGAAGAGATACCTGCTATTTTTATTGCTTATATGTTATCTTTTAGTTTTACTATTATTTTTCTGCACACTGTTTGGAGAGCAGTAGACCTATCCCACTGCATCTCTTTCCAAGTGTCAGATTACTCATCCAAGCAATGACCTTACTTTTCTGGAAGCCTAAAGATGTGTTTGTTAAAGCAGACAATTGGACACACTGAGACAGCCTGCCAGGCATGGTAACTTTGTCCATATAAAAGGTGATGGCTACAGATTCTGATGGATTCTGAATATCCTTTTTCTGGGACAGCTGATACCTGCCTCCTTCAGCATAGCTTCTATCTTGCTGATATGTCTCAGGGAAACTTTTTAAACCTTCAAGAAACACAGAAAAGGGATATATTAAAGTAACCATGATAGATTATATTGAAATATCACATAGTGTCAAAATTAAGCATTCTATTCCTCCCCAGTTCTTACTTTGATAGGTGAGGGCCAGCACATAAAAACAGTCTTTCTTCTTCAAGAAATTACACAAAGCCCTTTGTCTGCAGCAGGATTTCCTCTCTAGGCACTGGTTGGCCTTTTCTTCCAGCTCTGTGGGATGGAAGAACATCCAGCACATCACCCCATTTAAAACAGTGATGGTAATGCCTCAGCTAATGCCTCAGAGAGCCAGCAGTTATCACATTGTGTGGTTCAAGTTGGCAAACGCACTACAGAATAATTGCATGGAGAAAAAAAAGATAATTTCCTTGACCTTAGACACCTATTACTGCTGCCTTCCCTACGGCACTTCCTTGGAGCTCCGCGGCCTCGCCCAGCACTCCGCTCCCATCAGCTTTGCAATCCATCTCCAAGGCACTGCCACTCCACCCTGGAGCACACCCAGGCCTGATCCCACTCCCCCAGACCTGCTGCTCTTTGGCATCACTGAAAGGAGCCACATTTTAACATTGGGTCTGACTTACAACAGCCACAGCCATCCAGCAGCTCTTATCCCAGAATTTCAGCAGCTGTCTGAACAATGGCAGTCAGTGAATGATAATTTCAGGATTACCAAAGCAAGGACAGAAGAAGCTTGTATTATGTTCCCCTGTGACCAAGTAAAGTGTCATTACCTTATACATACAAGGGTTCTTGGGGGCCAAATCATCTTCCAGGAAAGCACTGACAGAAATAAACCCCATCCTGTGGCCAGTCTGACACGTACAGAGACACTCTGCAAGATTTTAATAAAGTGATAGCTCAACGCAAAAGCTCAAGCTCCAAAAAGAAAAGTAGAAATTCAGGTATATGCAGCAAGCTGTGCACTTGAAACCAAGAAGATGCCAGAAAGGGAATTCTTTACATATTTAGGCTGTTTCCTCTCCTCCTCCTACCATTCAATACATCTTTTTTTACAAACAGTTATGCATTTTTCTTTAGATCATTGCATGTACACAGGTTTAATTTACAGACCAAAACAATCAACAATATGGAAGCAGTATTTACCAACAAATGCAGGTTCTATTCATATATGCAGAATACTGCTATGCATAAAACATGATGTGAAACATAGCTTTATGTATTTTTACTGGGCAAACTTAAACTTTGATTTACATCCATTTCACTAAAACTTTATTGCTTCCTCGTCAGATAGGACAGAATCCTTTCTGTATCTTAGATGGTAAATATAGTTAATGTGCTGAGGCTGCAATGGATCAGCAGTGAAGCTGTTTAATAGTGACATAAATTATTTCAGTGACTTTTCCTGCAAGTGAGAGATGACTCCATGTGCTATAAACTAATACCAAAGAAATGATGCTCTTTCACGCTAGCAAAGTGCCTTGGCTATATTGTTTTTGTATCCTGTTGGGGATGCTACAAATGCAGCATGTATTACAACTATATGCACCTAGGCCATTTTTCTTTGCTGTTTTTAATGCTCTCCTGCACTGAAAATTGAGCTTCAGTGTCTGAAGGAAGGCAAAGCCAATTACTTTCTTGGAAACCTCTCTTCAAAGTCTGCAAATCCCAACAGATTTTTAAAAACCTTTCCATTAGCTTAAAAATATATTCTAAAATAATGATGCCTGTAGAAAGTAAGAAGCATGAATGGAGCTGGATGGCTTTGGAGAGTCACACGCACATCCCGCCCTTCCCCACACGGCAGGGGCTGCTCAGCAATGCTCCATCTCCATTAGCCTGTCCCTGTCTCCAGAGACCGTGGTATCCCTCCCAGAGCATTCTGTTCAACCTCAGTTCAAGAGTGCTTCTGCTAGGAAAACAGTTTCTATTTGTCCTCTAATTGGTCACTTATAAAGGACTTTTCATGCGCAGTGTGGTTCCTCAACAGAAATCACGAGTACCGGGGAGCGGAGCAGGTGTTCCTTACAGTGCCACAGAAAATGTGCCATTGAACAGCTGATACAGAAGGGAGCAGTTTTCACCTATTCAGTGCAGCTCTGTTGTCTGTTCACTTTTGTTCTTGCCTCCACGGGAATTCTCCTTCTCCTTTTGTACATTTTCTTACAAACTTAATTGTAGCTTCGCTCTTTCTATGCCTCCCACCAAGGTAGCTTTGGCAGTCCCACAGAACGTCCCCTTGCTGTTAGGTTTTATCCCAGTACCAAAGGGATCTCATGCAGAACATCAGGACCTCCTTTCCTACTTTTCCTCCCTTCCCCAAGCACTTTTCCAACTGCGTTTGTCCCTCCTCTCTGTCTCTTTGCATGAACTTGAACTGAGTTCCTTCTTTTACACTGATTTTATTTTGCTGCAAACCAGCACTAACCTCTTTTTCCCTATACCTGCAAATGCCTCCCAATGCCTCAAATTATATCTATAACTGCTTCTTCAGTTTCTTTCTCCATCACCAACTTTTTCACCCAGCTCCATCAATCTCAGCCTCACAGATCCAAGGCAGAAGCTCCACAGCCAAGCTGTTCTCCCCTAGAGCCCCCTTCCCTCCCCATGCCTGTAAGTCACACTCTCTCTTAGACTCTTGGGTCCTCACATTTTCTCCTCTATTTCTTGTTAAACTTATTAATTCTCACCTCTGCATCTGCCATGTCTGAGTGAAGCCACTGTGTGATCACCTCCTGTCTGTTTTACACCCAGAGATCTCAGTACTTTTCCACTCTTTTTGAGTGGAAAACAACAAATCTTTGACAAACTTTTTGATCATAAAATGATGTTTTAAAATATTTCTTAAGTGCAAGAGAAGAAGCCTTCTTAAATGTGTTTACTTGTTTTCAACTCTGTAAAAGAGGAACAAACTGTGCATTTCCACTGTGACAGGGAAATGGCAGGCAGAGCCCCTCTCCTGCCCTGGAATTTCTGCCTCTGCCTCCACTCCCTCAGGGCCACCACCCCTAGCAGCAACAGGCACGGCACTGTCCCACTCTCCCAGCATTATTCAGCACTTCCACAGAAAACTCAGCCCTTCCCAAGTCTTCATTCATTTTCCTCACTCCAGCAAGATAATGCAAGTAATATTTCAGCTTTTTTTCCCTAAACTTGGCCAGAAAACATAGACAATCTGCATCATTCCTCCACCAACCCCTGTGGAACATTTCTTCTGAGGGAGGAAGGGGACTGAGGGAGTCCCTAATGGCTGCCTTCTCCTTGGATACAGAGCCCATAAAAACACCAGTGTAACAGTTATTATCTCATTGTTCATCCTGCTTTCCAATTACACAACATACAAATGGGCAGGCACTGAACAAAATGCACAAGAGTGGCAGTATAACAACTGAAATATAATCATAAAGAACCCGAATTACATAAAATTTAGACCTGGTGATAAATGTATTGCACTTTGGAGTATTTCTTCCAAAGTTTTCCCAGGAAAGTCTTCAGTTATGTCTTAAAGTCTAAACTGGCTCTCTCAGGAGGAGATTCTGTAAGTTATCAGTCTTTTCTGTAGTGGCTAAAGACTACTTTAAGACACAACAGAGAGTACTTAACCCGAGAGATCTCGATCACTTCAAACATTATTTTATTGGAACCTATGATGAAAACTCAAGTCATCTGCATGGAAACATCCAGGATGGTCTCAGGACAGCCTTCCATATTGTGGCTAAAGCAGGAACAGCTCTTAAGGGAATGTTCAAAATGCATCACAATATAAACCCCATCAGGAAGTTCTTGTTTTTCCTGCAGTTCTGAGGGATCTCTGGCACGTTGATTTCCATTACTGACTGCAAGTTTTAAGTTTTCCAGTTTCTTTAATGCAAAATTACTATGTTCTTCATCATGTGCTTTGAGTCTTCCCTAGATTTAAAACCAACCCGTGGAGCAAATCCTGCTTTTCCAAACTGAAAACTGCATCTGTGTTTCTTGTACCACGGCCTCAGTCACCTCCAGAAGAGCCCGCAGTGGCCCCAGTTTAACCTGCACCTTATTGCCAGAGTTTGGAGTACAATAACCCTAAGGCTGTGCTTGCAATTTTTGACAATTAGTTCCCGTCCTCCTTTCTATAACCCATGGATTGTCCCATTCCTTCAGGAAACCCAGCACATGCCCCAGAAAAGACTCCAATACAGAGTACTTTCATTGCAAAGATTATTGCTGTGGTTTTCTATTCTCTTGAATCACTCAAAGGTTTCCAGAGAAATCAGTGGAATTGCATCTGACTGAAATTCCTATAGCTGAAACTGCAATTGTCCATGTGTTTCCAGCATTTGTAGGAAGAGAACACTCAGTTTAGGAGGCTGATGTGCTTTGTACCCCCAGGCTGAAATAACAGCTCAAGAAAGTTTTCCTTCCTCCACCCTCTCCTCTCTTATTACACACAGGTTTCCAGTGCTGTTACTTCCCATAAAAAAGCAATGTCAAGGTGGATGAGGTAGCTGGAAACCTTACTTTAAACACTAACAATATTTTTGTGATTATTTCATAACATATTTTCTGATGTTTATTTCTCCTGGAATGGTCTGGAAATGCAGTTATTTCACAGTGACTTATTACTGTCATTATTACATATGATAACCTCAGAGAATAGACTGACATATTTCAAAATTCACAGAAAATGACAATAAACATCTCTGGGATTCCAGGCTGGCTTTTGCTTTAATAGGAAGGACTTTTTCATCCTGGAAGCCTTTGCTTATCTGTGTGAGTTGGAGCAGAGCTGGATGTTCAGGAGAATTAAACCATTTGTCCATGATTACAGTACCCCACTGACCTAGAACAACTGGTAAAAGCAGAAGAATTCATTCAGATATTCCTTTCACATTTTCTAGAAAGATAAAACTAAGTTTGGGAGGAAAAATAAATACGAGGTATTTCTTAGCAATGAAATATTGTCCAAAAAAATGCCAATGCATGTAAGGGAGGCTGAAGTTGACAGTTCAAATTATTGACAAATTCCAAATGATTACTTGGGTTTAGACTCACAAAAATTTTGGTTTTCAACTCTTGCAACTGATTATTCTTTTTTTCTCTTTTTGCTTGAGCACACATTCAGAGAATCCACATTTGTAAAAGCAGAGGAGAAGCACAGGAACAGACACATGAGCTTTTCTTTCATGTACAAACAAGCTGTAAGTACAGGTAAAACTGAGAGATCAGCCAGTCAGGGGTCTGGAGTTCATCTTGTCTCTTGTTTCCCCTGTGACTTTTTCATTCTTGATTATCAAAAAAATCAATAAGGTTATGTCCAGTGATGTCTGGTGCTTGTCTATCAACTCTCTGTGCATGACAAGTGATCGATTTCCATGATACCACAGAAAAAAAAAGACTGCCATCATCCTCCAGCCCACGCTCTGTACTTGAACTCGACTGAGGTAACCAGTCTGCAATCTAATGTTCTGTGTCTTTCAGACTTTGAAACCACTTTCAGTGATGTCATGAGTGTACCCCCAGAATGGAAGAACACCATCTTTCCCATTCTTCCCGCTCCCAGTTGGTTTATCAGTTTTGAAGCCTTTTCACTAATTTTTGACTGAGCTCCACTTGAAGTGGGAATTCATTGCTTCCTCCAGTGCCCTGACTTATGGTGCCTCCAGACCATGATCTGACAGCAGAGAGGGACCTGCCAGCTCCTCAATCTTGCCCTGTTTCACTCAAGAGCTGCACCTTTCTTGTCTATTTACAGTGGGAACAGGAAAGAATCGATAAAAACACAACTGTCTTTTATTACAACTAGGAATGTAACCACATTTTTTTCAGTATCTACATTTTTCAGTATCTCCATTAGTATTGGAGAAGTGAGTTAACCTGCAGAACAGTTTTCATGATCTTCCCAGTATCAAGTGTTTGGTAAGAATAAGCTAGAGTTCAACATATCTCCTGAAAATATATATGTTAGTTCTTTACACTTCAGCAGTTTGGTAAGAAGTTTGCTTCTCATACAAAAGGAAATTCTAACATGTCATGAGCTCTCCATGAATGAGTCCTATACTGTATCACAGGACAGAATACTCATTCAAACAACAAAAACCACATCTTTCTACTTAATTCATTTGAAACCATTTCACAAATTAATCTAAACTAATGAGAGAAAATGAGAGTGAAATACTGTTTTCTTGGATAAAACAGGCTGAGGTTTTTGGCTACTGTGTCTTCAGCTGAATCAATTTTCCCTTTTATTCACATTTGCACCATACTTTCAAGGAAAGAACTTTACCTACAGCCAGCTCAGAGTAGTCCTTACTGCAGTTGTATCATCAATCCATTCAGAAACCATCTGCCCCAGAAACTTCATCAGCAAATCTCTCTGTTCAGCATGTTCAGCTTCAAAGTGGCAACACTGATTTTTTAAATAATAATATTTTTTCCTTGTAATTTCTCTACCCTTAGATTTGATTATTCATTTTTGTATTGCTTTAAAGAATCTAGAGGATCACACACACATGAAATAGGGGTCTCATTCCTTTCTGCATTGCAGTCCTGTCAGTCTTTCATATCTGTGCAAAGTAAGTGCAGCATAAACAAAGTGCCAGGTCTGATTTGACATCAGCTGTGCAATGCATAAATAAGGTGCAAAGCAGGGAATGACTGACCACAGAAACTTTATAGCAGCTTGCTGGGTAGGTACAGAAGTATGGAAATTCTGGGTATCAATAACTTAATGTAAATAGATTCTGTAGGAATACAAGGCTGTATTTCCTACAGGTACACAGTATTTCTAGTACATATGTCACAGCTTCCTTAATACATTATCTCTCTGAACATATGAAATTGATGGGTTGTGCACTATCTGTACCTAGAAGATGTATTGGATGGAAGATGTTACAATATCTGCTATGAAAAATAAAAGTATTGAAAAAAAAGCCATTTTCTTAAAATCCAATCACAACTGATTTCTAGCAGAAATAGTAAAGGAATATCTCAACATGTTTGCTCTTGAAAATATTCTTACTGGAGAGACTGACTGTGTTAACCTTAAGTTAACATCCAGGCACACTTTAGGGCAATCCCTGTGCCAGTGGTGACAGTTACACTCTCTAATTCTGTCTGTATCTGCATTCCATCTACTCACATACTCTGTATCTAAGGAAGTATTTTCTTTTACTGTTCTTATTTTACTTTCCTATACTTTTTTTTTCTGGAATAAAAGACAAACATCCTAAGGAAGCAATGTGCTCCAGCAGGACCAGCACCGCAGCAAGGAGATGAAGGCTCAGGTTTTAAGTATGTGACTGACTTGCTGTACAATCTGGTTACTTACCTCCTGTTTATCAACTTAACACCATCTAAATCAGTAGAATTCTCTCTGATTTTAACAATTGCTCAGCATTCCTATAAAATACTAGATAGGGTCAGTTGGGCTTTTCCTGTTCCTTAACTAAAGGAACTTGCCTTGACTGAAACCTCCTCACCTGCAGAAATCTGTGCCACCCACTGCATCACTAGAAAAGTTAAAACAGATACAAACTGATGGTTAAAATTAAAAGAAAAAAAAATAAAACTTGAAGACTTTGTGTTCCCCTCCCTAGCATGGAAGAGCTCTGACAATCTCACTGGATGGCTGTGGGTGACAGCCACTGCCTGAATGGGCACTGCCTCCTCCCTTTGCCCGGTGTTTCAGTATTTCACTATTTAAGTAGAGCTGGGGTTGAGTGCTGAGGGTCAGATAATGCTACTCAAAGGATTTTGGAGAGAAGCAGGAGAAAGGCCCTCAGCAGCTTTAGCTGTGTAACTCAGGATTATAACACATGTCTGACTCCCTGGAGAGACACCAGTGGGATTTTACCTCCTCTGAAACAATAACAGAAATTACAGCTCAGGGATTGCAGACCTTCACATACAGGGAAGGTAACAGGGTGAGGAAAG
This sequence comes from Calcarius lapponicus, assembly GCA_039654755.1. Taxonomy (NCBI): domain Eukaryota; kingdom Metazoa; phylum Chordata; class Aves; order Passeriformes; family Fringillidae; genus Calcarius; species Calcarius lapponicus. The sequence goes on along the minus strand of CM077470.1, from coordinate 20,533,684 downwards.
TAGTGCCAATGAAAATATAAGTATTAAAGGGTACATAAAACTTGCCTGAGTGTAACTTTCATTAGAATATGAGGGCTGAAAAAAGTTAACAGAGCTTTGAGAAATAAAATGTTAAGAGAGTTGGAATTTTCTTGGGTCCAGAAAGGAAACCATGACTGAACATTTTTTTGCTCTAAAATAACCAATTCCCAAATATTTTAAAATATTTAACATTCTTTTCACTAAGAAACACTGTAGGATCTACTAAGGAAACACATTTTGTTAGCTTCAGCTGTGTAATGGACTTGCTCTGAAATTAGCATACTAAATTCTACCTGGACTTGCATCTTAATAGAGTTCACTGAGAAAATGTGTGAACAAGAAGCTTCCATCCATCATCTCGCTGACATGGATGCTAAAGTCACTTTTAATCTCTGCATAATAAATGGGATTAAGTTTTCCCTACCCATGGCTTTATCATGCCAGTTTACAAGAGCCCAAAAGACAAAATCTACTGACTGACAAACTACCTTTTTCCACTGCTGTGGCTGGAGTAGGAGGTTTATTCCCTTGTACAGGCACCTTTCACTCCCCCATGGGTCACAAACACCCTACACTGCAGAGGTTCTCTCTGCTGGGGTTTGTGAGCTACCAGCACCAGCAAAGCTTTTGATTTCTGAGAAACAGTAAAAGGGTAAATGATACTGAAAAACAGAAGCAGGTTAAACACACAGTTAGAGAGAAGTGAAAAGCACAAGTAAAAGGAGGGAGGAGAATGGTTTTAAAGAGAGGTGAATAAAGGTTCTTTCTCCCTGAAGCTTGTTGAACTCCTGGTTCAACTGTAGGCTTTCTTTAACATCTGCATTTCCTCACAGTTCCTCATCTGTATAAAATGGAAAAGATCTCCTTACTTTGTTTTACATACTGTGACCATGAGAGGCAATCAGATGTAATACCTACCAAAACATATTGTGAGCATCATGAGCTAAAACCTTTTTTTGAAGGTTTGGTTTGGAGCCTCTCAGCACTACGAAGTTTTTTGTCTTCTGTCCTTCTGCCTAAGGTTGTCCCCCCACTAAATCTATACAATGAAAATGCCATTAGGTGAACATCACAGATTTGCACCAGAACTAAAGGGAGGGAAGAGCACCCACTGTATGAGGCCCTTAAAAAACTGCCTGGGACAGGTGTAGATCACGGGGGATTTCTAAGAGAACACAGGGAGGCCAGAGGCAGTAGAGCTGCTTCATTTTGGTGAAGCTAAGATTCTGACACCAACCACCACAAGAGGTGCCAGCACCTGAAATTCCAAAAATATTACATTAAAGCTGCAAGGAAGGCATTTCCACCCCAAGTCTCGAAAACAGTGCTGACATTCAAAGGGGCATAAAAGCAAACTCCCTATCACTCCTCAGAGAAATATCAAGAAAGAGTCCAAGGAATATTTGTATTTATTCTTCTGTGTATGTGGGGTGGGGTTTTGGAGGGTTTTTGTCTTTTTCTTAAAAAATCAAATTGAGTCTGAATCACTTACACTCAGATTTCTAGACTCTCCCCAAATAATTAGCAAAAGAAATCCCTCCCAATAGGCTATGTGCGCTTGCCCATATAAAATAGTCTATATAAAGTCTCAGGTAAACCTAAGTTAAAAGTTTGGAGTATATTTAGACTTATCTACAAGAACAGCATTTTATTAATAGACTGTGGGGAAAAAAACACGGCAACCCAAGTTAAAACTGTGAATCTAAATTTTTGTTAGGACACTGAAGACAGACAAAAGATTTGAACATATTTCCATGCTTCTTCTTCATTGGGAAAAGTAATTTAAGCCACCTGCATAACAGCATTGACATTTCAGTACTTTAAATCTGTTCTCCACAAGTCCAGTCTTGCTGTTTGATGTCTGTAATAAGAAAAGATTCAATATCAACATATCATTTACTTTTTCTTTCTTTTTTCACCTGTGATTTACTGCTCAAATTCCCAAACAAACATAAAATGTGAAAGCAAGGAGAAAGAGATACATGTGATACATACTGTCCTCATCTGTGCAACCACCTACAACACCATCAAGACAGAGCTGGTATTTTGAAGACGAATAAAGTCTCACTTTATTCACTTTACTGAACAGACATCAGCCTCAAAGCTCAGACCCTGAAAGATTCTCCTAAACCACAGGAGTGCTGGACACTGCTCTCCTGCTGTACATATGGTCAGAAGAAAGAGCTTTTTGTAAAAGTTCTTCATTCCTACCTCTCTTCTCTTTTTTTTTTTTTTTTAATAGGAAAGCTGATGATTCTTACTTAGCTCAGTAAAACATTCAGAGATCAATAGATGAAAAGGTTGATCCATGCATTTAGAAATATTCCTGAGTACTTTGCAGCAGATAGCAGTGTGCCTGAAAGCATGCCAAGTGCCCCCTTTCTCATTCCACAATTTAGAATGAGCCAAGTGAATGCTGCAGGATCATGATTAAACTTTTAAATGTCACATCTACTAAACAGCAATATCAGTCAGATATTGAGACAGTGTTATATGAACTTAGCTCACATCAGTGAATGAATTATACAACTCTTGGCCCATAATTTGTTTCAATAGGATATGTACATCTCACAGTTAGTCAATCACTGTGTTCCTCACTTAATGAGTGTGAAAAATAAACAGTCTTTATTCAGCTCCACTTGAGGAAAAAAGACATATTTTACACACTGAATAGCACCAAGGTATTATCTCATCAGCTCCCTGGAATGTCAGGTGTATACAAATCAATAACAATGATGGCAGACAAGCTCAGCCTGCTTGCACATTCCTGAAGAACCCAGTTTGTGAAGATCTGCAGCCCATGGGAAGGACACACGTTGGAGAAGTTCATGGAGGACTTCTCTCATGTAAGAGAAGCAGGGAAGAGTGTGAGGAATTCCCTTCTGAGGAAGGAGTGGCAGAGACAAGGTGTGATGAACTGGCCACAGCCCCATTCACCACCCCCCTGCATGGCTGGTGGGGGAAGAAGGTGGAGAAAATCATGAGTGAAGGGGAGACATGAAGGAAGGAGGGGTGGGGAGAAGATGTTTATAAAATTTGGTTTTATTTCTCCTTATCCAGCTGTGATTTGACTGATGATAAATTAAACTAATTTCCCTAAGCCTGTTTTCCTGTGACAGTAACTGAATGATCTCTCCCCATGAACCTTTCACAGAGTTCCCTTCTCCTGCCCAGGAGGGCAGTGACAAAGTGGCTTTGGTGGGCACCTGGTGCCTGGCCAGTGTCAACTCAGCCACAGCACCATGGGAGCTGTGTCCTACAGACTCTACACAAGGTCAAAAAATGATTAACTGATAATTATGAGACTGAAACAAGCGATCCAAGACTATTTTGTTATATTCTAACTCTGTATTAAAGTTTGGGTTTGTTTTTTTTTTACTTCATTATAAATTTGTTTGTCTAAGTTAATACCTTTCTTAATATATAGTACATGTGTTCAGATTTGGACAGACAATACCATAGTTCATGACCTCCATCTGCAGTACCACAGAATCTGTAAATATCAAAAATCAATCAAAAGAGAGGTTGGCTGGTGTGATGTGCTCAGTCACAGACCAGAGCCTTTGTTTGATCTCTGGAAACAACCACAGAAATCTGTCTTAGAGCAAGGGAAAACAACACTGTTTGTTTCTACAATTACACATGGCACAGTAAATTCTCACTTCCACTGCAGAGAAGGATATGTTTCTACAACTATGCTCACTGACACTCAAGAGTAGTTGAGGCCAAATAATCAGAAAGAATTCAGATCCAAATTGCCCTAAATGGATTTAGCTGTGTTGCAGCCCAGCTCTGCCTCTCTCTAGCCCCACTGCTCATTCTCAGGCAGAGCTGGCCAGCAAAAAGCTTTTTACCAGGACAAGTCATCTTTGCTTACACCACTCCAGCCTCCCTCCACATTGCCTACTTTTCTGCCTTGCCAATGACAAATGAAGGAACATCCCACAGATAAATCACACATAACAAAGGCTGATTCTCCTTAGTGAAAGTCTGTACTCTAAACACCTGCTGACACTTTAAAGAAATGAAATTTCCTTTTAAACAGGAAAAAAAAAGGTACCTCAATGCTTTAAGCAACTTTTCCAAAGACCTAAATGTTGAATCAGAAAGTGATGAAACACACCAGGAAAGTCCTAGCCAGTTGAAACAGTACATGCCCCCTTCTGAACAGCCTTCAAGAAGCAAAAATAAAATGTGTTAGTTTTGTCTAAAAAACACAGCAAGTTGTTTTCCTTCTTTTAAGTCCATTTGATGACAGTAACAAAACTCCACAGGAGGCTTCTGAGATCTTCCTTTGGCAAAATCCAGAAGTCAGTGTATTCAGAGCTACTGCACAACAGAACAGGAACGGGAAAGATCTCTCTTGACATCTTCAAGAAGTCAAATTCAGATTTTGATTTGAGGCAGGTGCATTTACATGCCAGGAAAATTTTCTATTTCTACACATAAGATTAGCAGCAAGGAAAGCCTTAGAAGCTCAGACAAAAAACCTGCCTGACCTTGAGTGTAGAGGTCATTCAAACCCTGCTGGACTGCAAAGCTTTCATCTCATGATAGGGAGGGCTACAAATGAAGACTATGCCAAAATCTGCTCTCAGCCACTATAAGGCTTGAGCAATTCCTTTTACATTTCAGTGTAAAAACAACATTTGGAGCAGTGACCTTCAGCCTTCCTTGCCAGGCACACATCACACCCCCTACATGAAGGTGCCTCTGAGGAGCACCATTAGCACTGCAGGGAGCAGAGATCCCAGAGCTCCCTCGGGTTTCACCATCTTCCCTTCCCTCCCACTGCTCCCTAATTGTGATTTTAGAGGAAGGACGCCAGCAGCCAGGATGTCTCTCATTAAAGGCATAAATGCTTCCAACTGCTGCTTGCTCTGTGTGTCCCTCCTTTTTTAAAGCATCACATGAAGGGTTAAAATGCACAGACCTAACTAATAATTGGAGCTAAATCACTGAATTTCTGGGCTCGTTCCTAAGCAGTAGTTTTTTGTCTGACTGACAAGGTCCTTCTCTCTCTGAGTAGCAGGGTCACAGAAGCCATCAGTCAATTACCCTTTCCCAGTCCAATGACTGCCTTTTCACCTCTCTGACTAGAAGGACTTAGCAGTGTTATTCACACTTCCCCAAGTGCAAAGCTCTTCATGATATTTCTGGATAAGAGATATTCTTCAGATAAAAGTGGGCATCCTCGGGATGAGCTGCTCGCTTTTCTGCACACTCACACTGCTCCACCACAGCACAAGTGGAGCAAAGTCACCAAATGCCTGTTTATTCTTATTTCTTCCTCAGCTGCTTTTATTTCCCTCTTCTGCAGTGCTTTCAGAGACTTCAATAAAGGGAAGTAGGGGAAAAAAAAACACGTAGCAAAATATGCCCTCCTGGCTCCATTTTCCTTCCTGGAACTGTTAGGGATGAATTTAGGCATAAACTCTCTTCATTAGTTCTACAGTAAGTAGAGATGCTAAGCAACACTTGTCTAAAGATACTCAAGATACAAGCCACAGTTCATCAAAGATTATGTTACATCTGTGAAGAGTGGACCTAGAAATGAAATAGTTGCATGAAGCCAGTGCCCTTAATCAAAGGGAGATAAAGGTAAGAGCTTAGTTACAAGTCATGGGTAATGAATTATAGTCTTTATTCTAATGCTGTTTACTTTAGTAACTGGGCACTTACAGCACTTAGGAAAGTAAGTTTACTGCAACTTTTCCAAACCTACATCTTTAAAGTTTAATCACCAGGTCAGCTAACAAAATCCTCACTCCCAGTAAGGCTTCTTGTATAGTGGAAGACAGTGAAGAGATAATTACTTAATTGCAGATTATATTTAATGGTAGCAAGTTTTGGATTAGCAGATCCAAATTGCTTGCAAATTTGACATTTCTCCTAGGTGTCATGAAAGGAAAATGTTTGTGACTTGTTCGTTTGAGAAGGTAACTCTTGTTCTGCATAATCATCTTCCTCTTTGTTGCTTCCACATTGTTCTGGCATCACTGACCCGAGAAGTAGCCAATATTTTAAACTGCTCTGGGCATATGGTTTCAATGATGTGGAATGGCTATTTCATTTACATAAAGGTCAAAAGCAGAGGTGAGCAAAGTGCTGCAAACACAGAGCTGGCTGGGATCTTTGTTTCTATTCTCTTTGAAAGGCAGGGCTCACTCCAGGTAGAAGCAGTATTGAGCATTTAATTGCCCTATGTGGAATCAACAATTTCTTCAGCAATAATAGACTCAGATTAAAAACAATTGCAAATCTATTCTATCATTATAAGAATTACTCAAGCACTGCTTTTGGTTCTGTTCACAGTGTAACTGGAGTGGTCAGTTGATGTCTCAGGCTTACAAACCAGCATCACATCCAAACTCTGAATTCAGGTTGTCTGTAAGAGGGCTGGGAAGCCATGTGACTAACATGACTAACTCTCATGCTGAAGGCAGCAGAGGCTGTAGAGAAAGTGAGCAGAATGTAGAAGTTTGCACTGCAGATTTTTAACATCCTTGAGGCTGCTCTGGAAGCAACCCCATGAGCTGTGTGACTGTCAGGAGCTGCCAAGAGAAGGGTTTTGCCACTTCTTGAGTATACAGCACCTTTCTCATCAAGGCAGTAACTACAGACTGGTAACATTTACTGCCTTGAAGGCAATGAGTCTTCACTGCAAGCAATTTCCTAAGCATGTGTCACTGACCTCATTCTCAAAGCTTTTATTTTTACAGGTCATCATAACCCAGTTCCTTTTCTTCTCTTCATAAAGGAACCTGTGTATATAAAGATGCCACTTAGGTCACTCCCAAATTGTGTTAAACACTCTGTCAACAGCCTGTGGCACTGTCTCATAACACAGAGACACAGAGGGAGGTGGGGGCAGCACCTGCCCAAGCCTGCAAGTGCCAGGTGTACAAAGTGAGGTACCTGTGCCAAGGTGGACTCCAGTAGGTGAGCAGTGCTGTCAAAGCCAGCAGCTAATCAAACCTCATGGTGCGGAAGGGTCATGCAGCCCATGGCCAGACCAATGAATGCCTGATTTGTCACATTACTATTAAATATATTGCTTTTCCACCCTTAAGTATCAGTTTTCTCCCCAGCACCTTCACAAGAGCAGAACAAAAGAGTGTCGCAGACATCTCTTCATTAAAATCCTTTCATTAAGATTTTTTCCAGCTGAAGCTGAGAAGTTTCAGCAACAAGATGTAAACAATGGTTATCTGCTGCTCTGGAATGCAACAGGTCCACCTGTGATTGGCCCATCTTGGATGTTTATAATTAATGGCCAATCAAGGACGGAGCTAGCTCGGACAGAGTCCAGGAGAGCTGGTTTGTTATTCATTCTTTTCTTTTATATTCTTAGCTAGCTGTCTGAGGAACCCTTTGCTTTCTATTTCTTTTTAGTATAATCTTAATGTAATATATGTATCATAAAATAATAAATCAAGCCTTCTGATCATGGAATCAACATTCTTGTCTCTTCTTCATCCTGAAAACCCTTGTGACCACGGTCACAAAAGAGGATGGAGAGTTCCTTGCTGTAGCTAAGTAGGAGAGTGAGATTATCCCTAAATGAAGCCACAAAACTGTTTCTAATTTCTGCCCGATGTTAGCCAACCTGCAGATAATCACATCAGCGAGGTGTGACTCCCTCCACATCAGTAGGAAACTCATCCTTAAGCAGGAGAAGTAGATTAGCAGGGAACTTTGCTATTCCTCTTCTTGTAAGCCTTGAGAGTTTATGCACAAAGCAGGTGACCTATTCCTCATCACAGACATGCAAATGCCAGACATCAAAGAACCCTTCTAACTGAATTCTCAGCATAATTAATTTTCACCAGAAACTGGTTTAACCTTTTAATCCATCCGAGCTAATAGATAGTAAATGGCCTTCATTATTGCAACATCAGAACAGCTCTCAGTTTTTTCAGATGAAGGCCTGTCACCACCACATCTTGTGAGGTAAGGAAGTACTAACCACCCTCCTGCACCAGGGTAAAGCACCAGGCAAATGCCAACTAAATAAACTTTTCAATTTTATGTATGAAACCGTGCCTGATAAGGCCACCATTTCTCCTCTCAAAACAGTTTCTTCCACAGAAATAAGTTTTGGAAGTTTAAACTGTCTTTTCACATTGCATACTTTTCCACCACCCACACAGGAAAGGTGCTCACTCTGGCTCCAGGGAGCTGAGAAAAGCCAGAAAGGGCCATTTGCCCCTCAGAGAGATCTCCCAGTTCATACAGGGCTAGGTGTCAATAGCAGTCTGGCAGCATCCTCACAGCTCAAAGTGGGCTTGAACCAAAGGTCTAAAAAACCTGAATTCCCTATGGCACGATGAGTCAGTGTGCAGAATTCAAAACAGAATTCAAATTCAAGTTTGCAAGTTTGATAGATAATATAATGAGGCAAACCAGAGCCTCTGACCTGAATTTCTTGAGAGCCACAGTCCAACCCTCCCTGCTGAGCTGGGCAGCTCAGGTACAGCACAGATGTTGCAGGGAGTCATCGATTCCCTTTGTCAGAAGCAGGCAAAAAGCACTCAGCAGTAATCTGTTCTCTACATCTTTTACTTTCAACAACAGAAAAATTCACTGGAGTAATTCAAAGTTAGAAGAAGTTGTAAAGGGTCAAATGAAAATGTATCACACCTCTAATTTCTTTAGTGAATCACAATGCATAAGGGGATTTCTGTTGTCTTCCAAGTCTGACAGCAAAGATTGGATTTATGCAAATTATAAGGTTAAAATAATTAGAGATAGGTCAAAGGTATAAATCAAACAACCAGAGCTGACATGTATAAAATTCTGCATGCTAAACAATCAAGGTGTTTAAAGCCAAAACATTTATTGGTGCTTATTTACATAGAAAAAATATTAAGAAAGGATTTGCTAAACTATCTGGTTGTTGAGCATGTACAAACATTTACTGTCTGTATATTTTACAGGTCTCACAAGGGAAGACAAAGTCTTGCTCTCATCTGTATTTCTGCAGAAGAATTAACATTTATGAAGTAGCAGGAGAATATTTCAATCCCCTTCCCTACCTCTAATTTAAACACAATGAGCAGAAAACCACCCAAGAAATGGATTATGACAGATCTGTGAAACAGGTGGCTCAGCCATAGCCCAGCAATGCAGGCAAAAAATGGAGGAAAGGACGAGGAAAAAGTCCCAATTTAAACAAATGAATAAAAAAATTACAACCCTATTTTTTCAACAATTACTAGTGGTGTTCCCTTTCTGTGGAAAGGTTACTTTTGCTTGAAAGGAATAAGGAAAAAATGCAAACAAACAACAAAAAAATATCTCCCACAAAATTTCGTTTTGAAAACTAAAATACTTTTTTCTGAAATGCCCCATTCATCAGACTCCCCACCCAGGAGCTCTTCAGAATGTCTGGATCAGTCCTGCATCAACCCAGGGATTTCTGTATATTTGTCAGGTTTGGACTTGGATACTCCATGATAGAAAAAGTTATTTTGTAGGTAGCTGTAGTGAAAAATCATTTGCTGTGGAGTGAACTTATGTACCTTATTTACCTATGATAACTTATTTATGTCTGGGTCTCTTGTTTTTCCTATTATTGTTTTAGCAATGTCTTATGAATAGATGGAGTTGGAGTGGAAATAACAAGAGACACACAGTCCAGCTCTGCATTTGTTATCTGAAATTATGCACATCATGGCCAATATGTGATAATTAACATCCCTTTTGGTTAGCTTATCAGCAGAGTAGTGTTCACATAACATTAAATATTCCATGGAAGAAAACAGAACCCTGCATGTTCCATGCTGAAATAAATTACCAAATACAACTGTACATTGACTTTTGATAGATAACATAGCAAATAAATAAATAGATAAATGTATCTTTTAGAAGAGAGGTTTTTGTCCCTGCACTTAACAAGTGAAGGGGGAAGGGAAAATAGAACCTGAGTTTATTTTAATGTTTTTTTCCTGTGTTATGCTTGAAGTATCAGTGACTGATAATGGCCTACACTGCCTAGCAAAGAAATAGTGCCTTTTTCTAAACACTGAATGAAGGGCACTCATGAGGTTTGCTCTCTTCCTTCTCACAGTATGGCAGAGCAGTTTTGCTCATACCTGATCCATTCTGTTTCCTCACTTCCATTTCTTTTTTTCCCCATTCATCTCTGTCCTCTCCTTCTACTTAAAAAACTCATTTCTTGTGCTCTATAGTTCATTAAAATGTTCCTTGCTCCAAAACCACTTTAAAATATATTCCACATATTTACTTCTCCTTTAAGTCATTTTAAGTCACTTTTTGTCTTTCAGTTTTGAAGTGACCTCAGATGACTTTCCCTATGACTGAAGTCCATTTAACACAATATGCACAGGAAGCAATTTAGGGAAATTACAGAAAAATTCTGGCAATGACTCAGTGAGGGAGTGCTGGAGCAGTGTGAAAGCAATCTGTGGGTATTACAGATACCCTTTTCCTTCATTTCCCTGATATTAGAAGAACTTGTTTGGAATTGAGCTGGGCAAATGGTTCGCAATTATTTACTTGCTTAATGTAATCTCTTTTTGTTTGAATTATTTGTGAACAGTTTGCAATCATCTCATTAATTATTTGAAATAATTTGATAAATAATTTCACGATCCACCCACATGCACAAGACAAGCTTTGTAAACACAAGCTTACAACATTCTCCTTGGAATAAAAAATGCTAAGCACATTTCTGTCTTTTGGTGGCATTATTTTATAATTATATTAATTCTTCTAAGGCAGTAAAGGCCCAGTTAGAGGAAAAAAAAGAAAAATGTACAAATTATTTCAGTTCAGAAACTCTAAATTTATATTTAGTATAAAAACAAAGTATTTAATTTGGATATGAAAAATTTATATAATTAAATTTAATTGCCACCTGAAAAAATTACATGTGTAGTTGACAAGATAGAGGTATATATGTTTACAAGAACCACTTTTCCTTTTTTCAGCTAAAGAAAGGCAGTTGAAGAGAAATATAAGATACTTCAGGGATGCCATTCTTAAAATATTAACAGTACTTTATTTACTACAGCACTGTCCTTAGCAGCACTGTAATAAAAGCTCTGTCTGTGTTTCCATTCCTTATCCTGACTTCAAAAATTTTATGTACAGCACTCCTAATACTGCAGTGTGGTTTAAAATTTAGCTTGGAAATGAAACGAAAGAAAGTTGCTCATTTTGTTTGTTTGTTTGTTTTGTTCCTTAGGTACTAAAGGACAGCTATTCAGAAGGAATTTACACCTGTGTAGGGACAGTTTGCACCTCCCTCTCGAAGACCATTTTTCTGTTCTTCAATCAACAGCTGCTCACTGATCTTGAAACTCTTTTCACTGATCCTGAACTTTAGGCATATGATTCCAAAGGCAGAAGCCAGATCAATCCCTCCAAAATAGTTTTATGGGGTTTTTTTCTTTTTTTATTTTAAGGGAGCAGTTTGAGTCACTGGAGATTTTCAGAACTAGACAGGACAAGATCCTGAGCAATCCCTGATCTGATATTGTTGGTTCTGTGTGGGGGATGGCTCTGAACAAGATGGCCCTCAAAGGTCCCGTCCAAACTATGTTTTTCTTTGTTGCAAGTTCACAAACCCCATGGGAAGAGGTGGCATTTGGAAAGGGTTGAAATTTTCCTTTCTATCTTAAGCTACTGGGTTTTTTATTTTGATCTTTTTTAATGCAGTTAGCCAGTATCTCTTTAATGAGAGAACTTAGCTGCCATTTTTCTCCTGCAAAAGGGCAATTTTAGTGGCAAGGTTTATGGTACTCCTATAATAAACTCTTATTAAAGCCTTTTTTTTTGTTAGTTTGCTTGCTTTTGGTTGTTTTTTTTTAACCTAAATAGGCTGTAAAATACAACTTTGCACAAGAATAAAAGCTTTGAGTATTTTGATCGAAAGAATTAATAACTGTTATTTCCTAAATGGAGACATTTGATTTGGAATGCTTGTAAAATACTTTGCTTTTCTACAGCACCTAAAATCCAAGATTCTGAAAGTCTTTGCTGACATTTCTTTCTCTCTTCAAATACTTCTGTAGGAAAGGTGAGAAGTGAGGTTAAGAGAGACTCAAAATATATTAGTGAGATACTCCATGACATTTCCAGCCTCCTATTCTTCTGCTGCAGCCACTCGAATTATTCCCACACTCCAGTTCAGCACCTGCACTGGTATGATAAACCTTGGGAGCTCCTGTAGTCAATCAAGTTAATGACATGCACTTTAACTAAGCCACCAAGGCTATGAAGGAGCAGTTAGTCTACAGATGCAACAATTCAGGCAGGTTTATAAGGTCTCTAAATGTATATTTACAAGATAAACAGTAATAGACTCATCACACAGCACACAGAGAAAGCAACCAGCCATTCCAGAGACGTAGTGCAACTCCAGCTGACAGCACCAGTTGCAGATGGGCCATTTTTGCCATTATGGGCCATTTTTGCCATTAAGCCAACCTTGATGCCAGGTCTGTGCCAGTAAATCTGATCACTCTGAATGCTGTTCTGCATTAGCATTGCACCTGAGCCAAGCTGCTTCCCAGGCAGATCAGATCACATCAGATCACATCACATTACTCTTCAGGTCAATCTGCACTATCACTGCTTGCCCAGCTCTGCTCAGGGCACAGATAAAACCCAGGGCAAACATGTTAATAGATAAGATAAGGTGAAACAGCAGCAGAGGAATTCCCAATGTTATTGTTCCAAAAGCCAGTCCTCCTGCCAAGCAGGACTGTTTTATCTCCTGGCAGTGTCTTAGTGAGATGTGAGCCTGAGTTCCTCAACTTCACTTCAAGGCTGCATCCTCTGCCAGGCTAACCCTAAGGACTTTTCTGTGCCTGTAGATGTATTCTGGAGAGAATTAACTAAGTCTAGGGCCAACATTATAGATGAGAGCATTTCTTCACTTTGGTTTCAATAAGGTCTTTAATTGGAAGAGCTACCAGAATATACTTGAGCCTCAAAGAGTTTTCATACCACAACAAAAATTTTAAAACACCGAAACCAACCTGGAATTACAAATGGGGAATTTCATCTCCAGCTTCTCTATTTTCTTTCTTCCTTGACTTGTTACTGTGCATTTATCCTCCTAAGAGCCTCAGATATTTCACACATTGAGGATCTTGTACATCCAAACTCCATTTGCCGCTCTCACAAGGGTTCACTTTTTATACATTTATTCTTTCTTTCTTCTGTACTTGAAAGCTACCTCAACACTCCGAAGAGCTCACTGGAGTACTCAGACCTAGACAGTCTCTCTCTGTAGAGATTTTCTAGGTGACACATAGTCATGTCAGCATGTATTGCTGCTAGTACCAGCACTAAATTATTCAAGGGCCACATAAAAGTCTCTTTGGACACCAAGACACTCCTATGTCTTATGTTAAAAAATAGTGTAGAGGGCAAAAATGATGTTTTTCATCTGCATAAATGATCCTCTGAAGCAGAATGCTTATACTGTACCTGAAATCCTCAAGGTAAAAATTAAAGGTAATTGTGGTTTCTGGGATACCAACCTGTCTTCTCAGGTCAAAAATGGCAAGTATAGAAATAAAACAAAAAATAAGGATCCTCCCCTTGCTAACAGGCAGCAGAAGAGTGACTATTGAGTCACAACAGTCTTAAAGCAAAAAGAAACTATGAAAATATGCAGAGGACTTTCTCTTCTTTTCTTTAGAATACCAACGAGCTCACCATTCTGCCGGACAAACTACACCCAGCCTAATGATTCAAAGACTAATTAGAACATTTACTTTACAGCCCATTTGCTGCAGCAACAATGAAGCATTATGTAGATACACTTCTTCCTGCAGGGGCCAGGAAGGACATACTGTTGACAGAATTTTAAATGAAAGAGAAAATGAAATTTCCATTAAACCCTCTCATAAGCAGATCAGCTTGCATTCATTCCTGTAAAGGCTCAGTAGTCCAGCCCTGATCAGCAAAATACTGAGCCCCTAAAGATTAAGAGTAAGCCATCTCAGCATTTTCAGCTTTTACAGTGCTCACATCTCTAAGTTAAGCACATAGTTAAATGATTTCAGAACAGAGCCTTGCACCCCATCTGTGACTCCAGCAGTTTGAACGGTATCCATTAGCCTGTGTATTCAGAGAAGAAAGGAAAAAGAAGCTAATTGCACTGCAATTTATGTTCCTTCTTTTCTCCTGCATTGTAGACAGAATTTCTTATCATTTCTCATTACCTGTAAAAAGGGGATAACTTGAAAGTTTAAGCTGTCCAACATAAACCTGTCAGTTCCTGTAATAGCTAAATTTTGTAAATGCTACTGTTACACACAGGCTCACTCTGAAATTCAGGAGATGCTGGAATAAGTACATAACTACCGCTTTTTAAACTAAATAATTTGCCTTCATAGTCCTTTCTTTTTTGACCACTGCATCACTAAAAGATTTACGGCACTAAAGGAGAGGTCTGGCACAAAAAACCAGCCCCTGCTTTTCTATCTGTCATTGCCTAATGACTGCTTTTATTTATCTTTGGATGAGCTACACTCATTAAACTTCTTAGATCTTTTCTTCTTCTGCATTGCGATTAGTGTGTGGAATAAGGACAGGGTTCTGGCTGTAATTTTTTCCCACATTTGGTTGGTCTAATGGCCCCATCAAGACTTGTGTTGCTACAGCTGAGAAGGTACCATGGAAAGGGATGAGGAGCTAGAGGGTAGAAGTCAGCATCTCCTTAAATCAGAGCTGCTGCTGCTGCTGCAAAGACAGTAAAGGATATCTTAGTGCTATGCTGTAGAAAACAGGCAGGCTGCAAACAAGAATCATTTTTATGGGCCAGACCCAGCTGGTTTTACTCATGTTGGAAGTCCTGGCATCATTAAATGTAAGTGTGAATTAAGAAAGCAGTGCTTGAATTTTTATTTATGTGGTCTCCTGTGCAATAACCCTGGATGGAAATGTATTTGTTAAGTTTTAAATGCACTCCAGGTTTTATCATTACAAGAGTGGCACTGCCTTCACACAGCTTTTCTGCAAAATAAATATACTGTCTGCCATAAACACACTGTCTTTTCATCTGAACTCCTCATTACTACATCTTCAGATTTTTTTAATCTGCAATGCAAATAGACAGGTTGGTGGTCATTACACACTATGTTTCTATATCTTCTTGAGCTTAATTTAAAACAGACACAATTCTGTCTTATGAATACATTGGGGTTTGATGTTCTAAATAGACTTTTAGTGCAGATGCTTATTCTGACTCCATTATTTTCTCTTTCACCCTAAATAAAGTTTTCCCAGATCACTGTTGCTACTGCAGAGAAATAGATTTTCTATTTTGCCTTGAAAGAAATGTGAAAAAGGAAAATGCTGATGGCACAAGAAGCAATTTGAATCCCATGATAGAAAACATAGCCTTAGCAGACAATGCACAGTAATAAATAATAGTATAGGAACACTAGGGTTTTTTGTTATCAGAAGAGAAATGCAAGGCACACATTTTTAAACAAATAAATGTTTCCTTTTGCCCTTTTTTTGGTACTAGGAGAAAGGTGGTATAAAGCAAGACAGTAGACCTGAAAAATAACATGCCCTGTCTATCATTCAGCCGGTACAGAATTGGTTTTGTTTTTTAATAATGTGCATTGGTTCCACTGTTGTACAGACCAGGAACAAAGGACGGGCGACAGATAGAGGTCAGGCACGATTACAACCAGTCATTTCCTCAAGGTGTCTTGGTACCCTTCGCTGTTATTTCCATTGTCATTATCCTGTGTGTGGAATAGCAAAGGGAAAGCTGTACATCTCACTTCTGTGAATGTGTTGGGCTGTTTGTTTTAGGCTTTGCCACAAGTAAATCAGATTTAGTAGGAGTGATTCACCAGGTGGATATTCTTCCTTAACTATAATAGCACAATACAAGACTGTGGAGTTTCAGGGATGACAAAGCATACATTAAGTGCTATCCAAGAGGATAGTTCGTGTCCTGTGTGACTACCAGAGCTTATTACATTGCTCTTGATGTAACAGGGTGAATTTAAAACTTTGTGAAGTGCTGCCTTGTGACTGGCAAACTACTTCTGACATGAAGCTGAAAGCTGCTGCTGTTTGATGGCTCTTTGGTGACCTTTCAGAGGAGAAAGGATGGCCTCAGTCCAAGTTATAGCACACAGACATCCATATCACTACCAGGAGCAGCTTCCACTCTGAGGGAGAATGAGTTCAATCACTCTTGTGGGCAGGGATTCCCCAATCACACCTCATCTTTCAGAATTGCTAATCATAGCTCTCATTCTTTTCCTTGGTATTACAGCTCGGAGCGTGAGCTCCACAGCTAATGCTGATTAGATGCATAGATGATGATGATGATGATGATGCACAGATCACTGGGCAATACCATTTTTCTCATCTAACTTCTTATGCAAATGATCATAGAGAAAAATCAGCTATTATTGCTTATGAGTATTATTGCCACCAAAGTTCAACAGAAAGAGAACACAAACAAACAGATTCATCTCAAACAGACTCACGATGTGCCATAATCAGGTCTTTTGAAAAGGTCCACATCACCTCATTCAGAGTTGATTTGTAAGTCACGCCATTTCAATGTCACAAACAGCCCAGTTAAAAGTCAATAGAGAGAAATATTAAAAGAAGTTTATGCTTGTGTAACAGAGAGCAGATAACTTCTTTGGCTGTCAGGAACTGCCATATGTGAAATTGCCTTTGTGGGCCAGAATGCAGCCACTAAATCTTTACCCATATAACTCACAGAAAAGAAGGAACATCCTCCCATCCCTGGCCAATCAATTAACAGAAATGTTTGTCTTGGGCTGCAAGAAAATTTCCTGCTTCTTTTTAATTCCTCTGTGAGTTTTGCAGACATTTTCCTTTTCCCAGACTTAGCTGGCACACTGAGTGCTCTTCGATTGTCACCTGCCCCAGGTGGAGGCTACATTTCCACAGTACATTAGGTAGGGACTGCAAAGCATCTCTGCTCTGTATAATAGAAGTTATTATTCCCATTATTATTTTTAATGCACAGTTAACTGTAGAGCATGGGAATATGCTGACAGCTCATGTCTAATCACCCCTGTTGCAGCAAAATATGCTTCGTTTACAAGGAATATACACGCCAGCTCTTTTGTTTCTAATTATCACCAACTCTGCTGCATCAGAAAGAGAAAGAAATAAGCCATCTAAACCAAAAAAAATATTATAACCAGTGGAAATCAGGTCTCTTACAGCTGACTTTATTTATCTGAGCATGAACAGGAAGGAACATACAGGAGTGACACACCAAGAGAAGAGCTTACGCTGTGTCTTTTTAATGGAGTCAATATCCAGTGTATATAGACTGGAAAATATGCAAAGGCACACAATGCAGGAAACTGTGAACAGTCTGCTTGGAAAGCACAGGCCAGCAGTGACCACTAGGTCATCTTATTAAAGATGAAAAATGGAATAGCTTTGAAACAAAAGCCAGTTACCTCCTATTTAATATCTTGATGTGGTTGCAGGAGCATAGAGACAAAATACAAAAGCTAAAGCACGACTATAAATACACAAGAAAACAGCAACATGAGAATACTTCCTAAATACATTAGCAATAAATAGAAAGAGACAGTCTGGGGAAAGAAATCAAGTACAAGAAATGTTTTGTGCTGGTTTTCTTCAAACCTGGACCCATTTATGACTTACCTTTGAAGTCAGAGGGGCAGGCAAATGTCTAACAACAGAAAAAGGCAACCTATAAAATAGCAAGCTCCCTAAAAGTCAGCCTGAGTTGTTTCTAGGACAGGTTAACAGGCTTCTGAGCAGAGGATTAGTTTTAGATTAACCTCAGAAAAGCTTTTTACACAATCTCTTGTGATATTGTCAAAAATGAGCTAAGCCGGCACAATCTCGATGAAGTTATTGTACAAGTACTAAAAAATGTCTGTAAAATTGTTGGTTAACTGCCAAAAGGAAATGATGTGTTGAGCAAAGCTCCTGCAAAAGCCTAAGCTGAGCTCAGTGCTATTCAGCATTTTTATGAATGACTTCAATGATGGAATAAAACACACAGTAATTAAATTCACAGATAATATCAAGCCGGCAGGATGCATAGGGACTCTTGGAGACAGGATTAAAATTCAAAACTTATCTAAACAAACTGAAGATACAAATAAGATACAATTCAGGGAAAACAAGTGCAATATACTTACATAGAAATCATCAGTTGTGCACATACAACATGTGGAATACCTAATAACACAATTAATTCAGAAAAAGAGGGATGTGGAGTGGAGGATAAACAATTACCAGCAGAACATGAGTCAGTATTTTTGCTAATAAAATTACCTTTCTACAAGGGTGTGTGATGAAGATGTCACAGGCAGGACATTTGAAGGAGCCCTCAGCAGGCCACAGCCTGAGGCTGGAGCACTGTAGGGAGTTTAATTCACCAAACTTCCAGGAAGAAACAAGTCAGCTGGACAGCTGAGAGCAGCAGGAACAATCAAAGGTTTGAAAACACCTTCTGAGAGGAGAGGTTGAGAGAATTGCGTTTGTTTAACTCAGCCAAGACTCAAGGAGACACAGCAACAAGCATCAAATAACAGAGAAGTTTTGCAAGAGGTTACCCTTACTGCCCACTCTATTAATATGTTTAAATTGCAGACAGGAGTATTAAAGGACAAATTAGACAAACTTGGTCAGGAATGACTTCAGAGGGTGGAGGGATTTCTCAGAATCTTCCAATCCTGCCTGCTGCCCTTGTCTCATTAATGTTATTTGTTAAACCTCCTGTAAAAGCATGCTTGCTGTGCCCATGAAAATTAAAGAAAAATAACAAAAAATACTACTCTGATTATTTGTTTTAAAATTTATATTAAAGGGTAAATTTCACAGAGTTATTTTAGGTGAACTTCAGAAAATGAGTCACTCTTAAGTTACCAAAAATCAGCAGTCATTTTTAGGCTAAATTATGGTACACAGGACTAAAAAGGGAAACTATTGCAATTGCTGCAGTTATGCAATTGGAGCAATGACATGTTTGAGGGAGTGAATGACAGATCCTAGATATTCTGATCATTTTACCATCATCTATCTGCCCATTTTAAAAGTTTACACAAAATATCAAAGGTACATTATGGAAGAAACTTAGACTAGAGCTTGTCCAGATAAAGTATTCACTAAACAGATGGTGGTGATAATGAAGCTTTGCAGGGTGAAAGGTAATTAACCTGCTCAAGTGCTCATGACAGGATCCTTGACACAACATCTAAGGGCCTGAAGGCAGAAAGGCAGAAATGAGCAGTAGTTTGAATTCTCACTTGTGGGATGCCAGAAAGCTGGGAAGCATCAGGGGCTGTTTGCTCACCTGTACAGGAAGTGCTGCACTCACCAGAATACTTAAGGCTTAGTCAGTTACTCAGAGGCTGGACAAGGTACAATTTTAGGTCTGGTCCTGAAAAACGGGATCAGAAACTATTCCTGGAGTGGCCAGCTGTGGCTCTTTGGTGACCAGATGTACCTTGAGGTACCAAGGTCCTGGAGCCCAGAGTGGCCACACACCGCTAAGGAACAGCCAACTCTGAACATCTCAGGTCATCTTTCCCTCAGCAAAGTGTCAAGAAAGAAAACATTTGGATGGTTCAGTTAGCACAGTGTTCCGTTTGCTCTGCTCATTATTTTGAGTCTGCTGCCTTTTAACTACACTTTGGTAAAGTTAATTGAAGCATCCTTTTCACTTCATTTTAAACACACAAAAGAGAGTTCACCTCACTATCATTCATCTATTACGTTTTCCCATATTAATTTCCCCTTAGCACTGTCTTCAAATATCCTGACATTTACTTCTCTGGCAATTGTTTTGATATTTTTTTCATCATTTCAGTTGCTCTCTTTAGGACCTTTTCTATTATTTCATGTGCTCTTTGAGATAGAATGCTGAGATTGAACACTTTAATACAGGCAAAGGTGTACTATAAATTCTCGTAACGATACTTGTTTTGTCTTAATACAATCTAACATCTCAATTTCTTTCTAGACTGCACTGAAATGCAGCCTTCTCAATGCTGTTCCCTGCAATGACCAAGTATTTTTCTCGGAGTTGTTACAGCTAATTTAGAATCTATCAGGCAGTATGATTAGTTCCAATTGTCCCTTCAGCATCAGTTACCATCACCTGTCTACCCTGAAGCTCACCTGTCATTTATTGCTGAGTGCTCGATCACCATTTGATCCCTCTGCATTCCTCATATCTCTTAGAGTTAACAAGGCCCATGTAATTTCACATTGTCAGCAACAACAAAAAAAAAAAAGAAAAGTACTATTTATTGCCTTTCCAGACAGTTTTCACAAGTTCCAGTATGGATCTTTACATTGCTCAACTATTCATCTTTTTCTCAAGTCCTTATTTCTCACCTTCTTAGAGCTCCCTAATCTGCAAGAGAACTTCCTTCTTATACTGAGATAATTTTTTGAGTGACTTTATCCACATAAACTATATTTACTATTGTAGCTACAAGATTTCCTGTCCTCAAGTAATGAAAGAATTCTAATAGACTGCAAAGATAATGTTTTCTTTAACAGGAACTATTTTGATTCATTCTTTGATAACAGCTTTATCGAAATGATTCATAAAACCCCATACCAGCATGATCTCTACATTTCTTGCAGGAACTAGTCAGAAGGCTAAGACTCACTCTCTCAAACCATTTGTACTCCCTACATCTTCCACTCTTCCCTTTATCTGTTTGCTTTATCTTTATGTCTGCTTTTCACTTAGATTTTCAACTATTTGAGGATAGCTTTTACTCTTTTTTATGTTTGGACAGTGTAGAGCACGGTGAGACTGGAGCACATACATACAAGAAGTACCTTCCAAAGACAATAGTGACATATTGCATGGAAAATGTTTCAAATAAAGTGATTTACTGCTTATCACATGCAAACAGACATTTCTGTATCTTCTGCTCAGGTACTTCTGTGCTCAGTCCTGATTCTAATAAAAATAATTCTTTGCTTTCCCAGAGGTTTTCTTACATCAACACTGCACCGATCCAAAATAATGCCACTCTAAGATTAATTCTACTGGATGTACAAGAAATGAATCTGGAGACCTCTGTCTATGCACTCACCATCCTTAGACTTCAGATAGTATCAGTTCAGACAATGATTTTTCTTATCTCCACTTTGGAGTAAGTTTTCTCCTTTTCCAGAGAAGCAGTTCAGTATAAAAAGTTAGGAAATTCCATCACCTTGGTACAAGCCTCTCTGCTGTCATTATAGTAAACTGCTTGTTTGTGAAAGTAAATTATGCTTTCATTATTTTTTCCAAATAAAATGTTATTTACACACTATTTAGTGGCAAATAACCAGCTAGGGCAGATGGTAACAATTCCCTGTGTGACTGTGCTGTAGCAGGAGGAAGAGCAAAGACGAAGGCGGCAGAGCAGATGTCCAGGATGCATGTGGAAGATGACAGACAAATGAGTCACACCCATGGATCCCATTTCCACAAATGGATTTGTCAAAGGCAGGAGTGTGAGGCTGAACACCAGCAAATTGAGACATCTCGTAGGAAGAGAGGATGGAGGTCAGCTTGTTGACAGAGGAGAGATTCCAGGAGAATTCCCAAAGAAGCTGCATCGTCCCCAGGTTCAGGGAATGGCATGACTGAAGGAAAACCTTAAAGCAAGCTATGTGTGTCATGGCTCCTGCAAAGAGCTTTCACTGTAGTGAACACTACACTTTAAAAGAACCATACAGTCATTGCTCTTGGAGAAAGGAGAGCTGCAAGGTCTGAGATTACGACAGATTTACCTGAGTAACACCAGGAGAGAAGGTGTGAAAACTGTATGTTCCTTCCTCAAGAGAAATGGTAGGAAGAAGCTACCTCAGAGAATGGCAGATTGGAGATAGGGTTCAACAACCTGGTGATCATAAGCAGGCACAGTCATTTGGCAGTCCTGCCTTGCTGGGCGAGTGCAGATCTGACCCCTCTGAGCCCTCTTACCAGGCCCCATTTGCCCACCACCCACACAGCTTCTTGTTTATGTCACTGCCAAACTCCCCAACACAGCAGCAGGAAACCTAAACATCCCCTCTGCCTTAACAGGAGGCCCCAGCTCACTTTGGTTGAGCCACACAGATCAGGCCTGGGAAGGGCTAAACACTGAGCAGACCAAGCCAGCAGCTATCCAAGCTTTCCTTTCCTAAACAGTCTATGGATTAATTAAGAATGTCCAGAAATATTCTCATCTCTGTATAAAGTCTATGCTGGAACTAGGAACAGCAAATATTCTAATAGTTTTAAATTCTTTTTTTGCTAGAATAGACAGAGTTTTAGATTCTATTCTATGGTGCTACAAAAAAAAAAAAAAATCCACAATCAGAGCTGGCAGTCAGCTTCCCTCCTGGGGCACTGGAGGCTGGTAGTGCAGCTGACTGTTATCATGTCAGGAAGCAGACAAGGAACTCTGCTCAGCAGTGACAGTGATGAAATCTATTGTTCAGTCCACAGCCAAGATGAATCACTCTCCTTTTCATTTCTTAGTGTCTGCAGACCTTTTAAGTTTTATACGTTAAGTTATTGTGGAAGGAAAAAAGAAAATACCACTGAAGAAGAAATTAAGCAAGACCTAATGAGATGAGTCCATCCCAGGATAGTGGGAGTTTGCACAGTCAGCATAGTCTTAAACTCTAAAGCACTCTTACCAACAGGCTTGTTCAAAACACGGGAATAAATGGGTACAAATAAAGGGAGACATTGGGATTGTTGGTGATCAGTTCTACCAAAGATCCCTAAAAGATTTCAGCACAATGGTTTCTTGTAAATATATCAGTATTCAATGAATTTAAGAAAAGCAACTCAAACAAGCAAACAAGCAAAGATAAAAATAAACACCATTACACCCATTGATATATGACTGATTGACAGATTGTTTATGATCATACCATAAACACTAGAATCTGGGTGTGAAAATGACCTTGAGATGTTCTGCAACCACACCAGTTCCTATCTGATACCAAGGTGAAACATTTAGCATTCACAGGTGTAGAAAAACTTAACCACTATTTATGGAAACACGTTTCCACACAATATTTCATACACTTTTCAGAATATCTTGTATTTCAGTATCTGATGAAACATCATACAATTCTCCTACACATAAAACTAATGGGAAGTTGGCAATAATGGTTTCACAAGGTAAATGTTTAAGCTGTTTCCACTAAGAAAATCTTACAACTCATAATTCATGTAAAACGAAAAAGCTCTCTGAAATAATTTCAACACAACCTTCATTTTAAAGCAGGATCAATGTATGCCAGCTCTCTTCTTACCTGTATTGTTTGTTTCACAAAAGAGTAAGTTGAAGGACACCTAGAAATGCTCACAAGATGCCAGAGCCAAAACTGATGTGGCATTTTCTTTCTAAACTTCTCTTCTCAGAAACAGCAGCTTTGAACTTCACCTTCTGGGGAGAATTGCTCTTACTCATTCTCAACATAGAGAGAAAGGACTTTTGTTTCTTTGAGAAATTTTAAGGAAAGCCATAACCATATGTTTGAGTTAGCACACATAAAAAGCTTAGCATGCAGTTGACAATGTGCTTCCAATGTCCATCAGATCAAGAATGGAAGCTCACTCACCTGCCCTCACTCTGTCCTGTGTACCTGTACCCATGGCAGGAAGGGAGCCACAAATGCAGCTCACAATCCCTCCTTAAGACAAGATCCTGGGTTTTCAAGCCAATGATATAACCTTGAAATCATGCACACACTGAGTATTATAAATAAATTTGAGCTGGAGCTCAGGCTGCGGCCTGCACTTGATACACAGCATGCACATTCTTTGTCTCAGCTGGACAGAGGAAGATCAAACAGGATCTTACATTAAAGAGACACCCACTGCTCACCTTAGTGCTTATTGATTTCAATAGAAATAATATTCACCTGTTATGCAGAGCTTCACTGGTAAATTTAAAAACATTTTAAAAAGGAAGTCAATAATATTATCACCATATTACAGCTGTGAAATTTGAAGTAAAGGGAGGTACAGTGCTTTGTCAAGAGTCTCCAAAAAAAAAATGGACAGAAGGAAAGTCACATGAGGTCCAGCCCAAGGGCACCACACTACAAATGGATTTTATGGAAAAGAGGTGCTAGCAGAACACAAGAAAAAGCAAAGAGAAGAGAAAGGTTAATGTAGAGACCAAGATCATACAAAAGAAGAATCTTGACAGGGAGATCTGGAGAAGCGCAGTAGATAGGAGCAGATGCTAAAGGAATTATCAGAGCCAGTGAAAAGCAGAGACAAGTAGGCTGTGAGAAAGAAAAATATAGAAGGGAGCTCTTTGGTATGGACCATAAAGGGTCCTGAAAGGCCAGAAAAAAAAAGGCTGTAGCAGTCCAGATAAAACCAATGATACATGTTGCCAAGAGAGGGTTGAAACTGTGCTTAGGTGGTTTCTGACCCAAGCAACTTGAGGTTGAGGTTAAAAACTTCAAGCTGCAATCCACACTGCATCTTTGCTAGGTCTGAAACAAAGGAGTGTATTTGCTTTTCATGTTTTTCCTCTGCTCTACCTGGATTTTTTTCCAGGGCAGTTTTCTCTTTTCTGCTGATTTATTCTCTCTCCCTTCACATTTTCCCCCCTATGCTTCCAGATTTTGTGAGAGTACCTTACCCCTGGATAACACAGGGCTTTTTACTTAAATTGATTTAAGCTTTAATTTTGCTGTAAGAAATTTCTCTTCTTTTCTGCATTGCCACAACCAACACTGCTGCCCTTTACCTCAATCAACATGATAATGGCATTTGTACTGCTCTGCTATCCAGCCTTGATATCAGAATATTTTGTGGAGAAAAACAGAGTGACAGAGAATTCATCCATTTTGGATGCAAAAATATCAGGAAATTTTTAGTCACTCTCTCACTGAACATGCCTGTGCATTTCATATACCAATCTATGTCAGTTTGGAAAGGAGCACAGTATGAGAGTAATGCCCTTGCATAGAAGGAGGTTTATTCATATTTGGACATTTCTTCACTGCTGAAAAGCAATATGTAGGTGTAACATCCTGTAATTGCAGCTGCAGTGGTGGAATGCAGTAATTTACCTATTTAAGCTTGTGTGTTTGCATGTATGTGGTATATCCCCTCCATCAGTACAAAGCCACAGGAATTATACACCTTAACACTTGTACAAATACAAGTCCAAAACTCTGAATCATCTATGATTCAGAATTATCAAAGTCCTGTTCCTTTTGTTTAAATCTATAAACGGGAGTTGACTTTATCACAGCTGTCTAGAGAGGATATGAAATACAACTTCACCATTTTGTCCTTCTCTCTCCTGTCCACATGCAGATAACCCAAAGTCTCTTTATTGATGGCACTAAGGACACTTCATGGCACAGTTCATGAGTTGATTTTACAGGCTCTACTGAGTCTGAGCTTCTCAGTATGTGACACTGAGTCTCTTCTTAACTCTTACAAGCTTAAGGTTCTTTTGGAAGCAGCTTTTCTAAGCCACAGATCTCTTGGTTTTCTCCCATGCACACTTTAGGAATAAGAAGCCAAAACTAGTAGGATGCTAAATTTGTTCTCATAGTATTTAATATTTCTAACCTATCTCATTTTTTGAAGCTCAGCCTGATTGGAATTTAGGAATAAAGTTAAGTATTGCTAGTGTATAAAAAATATTGTGTATTTTTGAGAATATGCTGCTTTTTCTGGTATTCAAGCATTATTGATATTTTTGTGATTAATATCTTCTGAGACCTTCTCAATTTCCCTTAAACTGTCTTGGATCTTGCTCAAGTATAAGCAATTCATCTCATTACTTCCTTTTTGGTGTCAGGGAGTACTTCTTTCTAATGAGCATCCACATATGCTACATTTATTAATTTGTTTTGGTCACAAATGAATTAATGCAATTGTAAATGGATACTGATAGCCTTCTGCAACACAATCTTACAAGCAACCTTCCTTGAGGGAAAAAAAAAAAACATTAAAGAAAAATCTTTTATGGATTTCCACAAAACTGGAGCTCCAGAAGTTTCATCTTTTGAATGAAAGAATCACTGAGAACTTAAATATGTCTGTCACCAGGCACAAAGATAGTTGAGCAATATATTTTTGCACATAATTCCTTAAGTGCTTGAAGAACTGTGGC
Source organism: Calcarius lapponicus (assembly GCA_039654755.1). NCBI lineage: Eukaryota > Metazoa > Chordata > Aves > Passeriformes > Fringillidae > Calcarius > Calcarius lapponicus. The sequence continues at coordinate 20,507,525 of CM077470.1, read as the reverse complement.
TCCCCTCTTAAAACATCCTGGATCTGTTTTCCACAATTCTGGACTGGAATTCCTGGTAAGCTCCAGGCTTGCTCTGTGCATGTCAGGTTAACTGATTCACTGGTGAAATCTCAAAACCTTTCTGCACCATATTTTTTAAATTCTATCAATGTGCTGAATAATTAAACAGGAATACAAAACAGTAAATTCCTACATCTAAGTATTTTGATTTCCAAAGAATCACAACATCAAAATCAGATATTTTTCAATTTGACTGTTGAAATGGCTCATTGGGATTTTTTGTTTGCCTTGAAAGTCCTTGAGCTGCTTTCAAATGTAGCACTGTGGATCAAATAAAAAGATTAAGACTTAGACAAATGTTTTCACAATGCCTGGATCTTCTGAGCTCCCCAGATATAAAAGGAGATTAAACAAAACACAGCACAATTTGAACTTAAATAATTATATCACATCTTTGACTCATCATGCGAGGAAATACCAATACTTCAGGCAAGTACATGTGACAAAATCAAAAACCTTCTTAAAACTCAAATGAAGAAAATAATATCAAGGCATTGCCAAAAAAAAAAAATGTCACTTGCAATTTTTTATATCAAGTCCTCAAAATGGGCACCCAGACAATACCTATACCTGAGGGTAATGAGCAGGAACGAACAGCACAAGTTCCAAAATACTGTTTTGCCTTTACAGCTGTTCATGTATTCCATTCTCACCAGCACCACACATTTCTGACATACACATAAATAACCATTAAAGAAGCCTAATGAATGGTGCAGCATGGACTGCTTTCTTTTGTGCATGTTTCTCAACCAACTCACCAAAGGCACATCAGAAATTAGGCTTTACTCATATAATGATTTATTTAAAGAGCGAGGTAGGAAAGATTGCCAGCTACATCTGCTCATTAACAGGCTGAAACACCCTCTGTTGGTTATCAATGCCTTTTCTCTCAAGAAATCCCAGGAGGTAATTCCTAGTGTGTTTGTTTTCTACTTCATGTGTGTGCCTCTCCCCATTGTAAAACCACTGTGCAGTATGCATGGATGTTTGCTGTACATTAATAGCAGTATTTCCAGATTGAATGAATTAGTGAATCTCAAAATAATGCACACAAGAATGTATCTCTTCAGTTGTACCATTCTAAAAACAGGAAGAGTCATAGCTTGTAAATAAAGGCTTGCCTCCTAAGGGCTATGAGGATCAGGAACAGAGCATTTTTTTAATATCAAAACCAATACTTTTAATGAAGGAGGTTATATGCAGGTCTAAAAACACATCTGTACAGAGGACTTGCAGTAAGGACTCAGTCTCACTGAGTCTGCAGTGCATAACAAAGCATGGGGAGAACGATACACATTGAAATGCTGTGCAAACCCTAAACATCCAAAAATCACTCCCTCATTGAATCAGTTCAACTGTTTGAAACAATTCACATTCTAAACTAACACACACTTTTTAAAAAGGAATTTTTTTCAGTTAACCTCTTTGTTTAGGCTTCCTCTTTAGATATTAAGAACCTGTATTTACAGTCAAAGAATTACATATGTGACATTTTAAAATAAACAGAAAAGGTCTTTGAAATAACACTTGTGTTTTTACTTAGGAAATTGAAGATACAGGCTGAAAACACAAACTTATTGTGAAATTTTTCTATATATAAATCACAGAAAAGTAAAAGGAAGACATTCATTCAGCTTTATTATTACTACTTACCTCTAAGCCTAAAAGAACTCACATTATGTCTGTCAAAATCCTGAAAATTATTCTTTTTCAAGTCCTCAAATATCATGCGACGGATTTAAATCCATTAAAGAAAGATTTCACTTCAGATCCATAGCATTATATTCAAGTCATCCAGGGATATTTGAAAATTTAAGTCTGTAGTACCTTCACAACTGATTACTTTAATGGCATTTAAGATAATACACACCAACTGTTTGGAATTACCTGTCTACATCAGTGTCACATCAAACTAGTCTTTCTGCCTACATCCAGATTTTGTGGCTCTATATGGGAATCACTGTGTTATTCCTGTCATTCACACTTTTAGTGCTGTGCTGTTATTCATCGCTTAAGCTAATGAATAAATAATAGCTATTTTCCCTATTTTTGTCAAATTTAACTTTACTTCAGTTGGTCTTTTGCTGTCTTTTCACCTCCACTGGGAGGGGAAGGGATTTACAGGTAGGTATGTTTTCTGAATTTAAACTTAGCAGTAAGTATCTCACTTCCTTAAGCCAGCCCCAGCACTGCATGCAAGCAGAAGCAGAGGCTTCTCTCTTCATCCCAGCCCAAGCCTGTTTGATGGCTGCAAAGGAAATATTCCAGTCCAAAGGATCAGAGAGGCACTCAGGAGCCGAATCCCACAAATGCTGACTGTGTGGCAGATCCTCACATTTTATTTATTCACCCAGCTGTAAATTCCCTCTCCTGTGTACAGATGCTAGATACTCACCTGAGGAGGCTGGAAAGGAGCAGCTTTCACATGTGCAGATCCTCACCCTCTCCAGTCCAGCAAGAGGGAGCCTGATGGGGCTCCCTGTGGATTTGCCTCCATGGCCTCTTGGACACAGCACCAGTAACAGAATGGAAATCTGGGAGACAGGAGGGAGAAGTATCACACAGGGTGAGACACCCCAGCAGCTCCCCGGCTTTATGGTGTGCCATATTCCCATATTGTACATGTAGGAATTCCTTGTCCAGATATGGCTTTTTCTAAAGGTCCCTCAGGAGGACTCCTAAGCTAGAACCAAATATCTGATAAATCTCAACCCCTTCTACAGAAAATAAGAACTGGAAAAAAATCTTCAAACTGGATAGACCCAATGAAAATTAGCCAAAACCACCACCAGAGAGGGAACAGATGACAAGGAGAGATCCTTGCCCTGCAGTTTGTCAGAGAGCACCTCCTGTTCTGGTCTTCAAAAGGCCTGCTAGTGCTGCAATTTATATAGCTTTGCCTTTATCCAAGACTAATAATGCAATTTTGTGTTACATCCAGATTCTGTGATTAGAGTGAATATTTTGAGATGCTACTTGGGACTTTGCTTCCACGAGTTCAGCTCCAAGCATCACCTTGACTTCTATGGCTGCAACTAGGAACTACTGTGGCTACAAGGGATCACTTGGGAGAACCCCAGCTTGAGACTAGCTCTTGATGCTGATGGCCATGTCCAGCCTTTCAGCTTTAAAATGCATTGCAAGAGTGTTTATGACACAACAGTTTGTCATCCAGGAGTTTCCAGACCTCCTCCTGCCTTTCCATCTGGCTTTTGTGTTGGTTTGTAAAACATCAGGAGTGCAGTCCCTTTGCCAAGTCCCTGCAGCTGTGAGCATAGGAAGTCACTGTGCTGTCACAGTGTCACTGGTGGTGACACTGAACTATTTTGATACTCAAATTTTTTCATTCATCTTGTTTACTGAACATCTTATGACTAAGTCTTATTATTTAAACTCCACAGAACACCTGCAACCACAAAAAGACTTGCAGCATAAGAAGCAATCACAAACTTCACTTAAATACTCCATCTAGTTAACAAGGCTTTGTACGGAATCTAATGCCAGACAACAGGAAAAAATCTTTTACCTGTGCTTGGAACAGAAAATAATTTAAACTACTGGGAAATTTAGCTTTTTAGATGTCATGGAAAATGTATGAGGTGTTATAGTCTAGATGGCTACTGATAAATTAGAGAAGAACTTAGGAAACCATAACAAAAGTTGAGGGATTTTGCATGCAAATTGATACTTGGGATAGAAGTTCTAAGTTGGATCCCAAATAGGAAAGGATATTTTCCAGTACAAATAGAAGTATATCCTCCTTCTGCACACCTTAGGCCTCACAAGGTTTGTAACATTTATGACCAAACTCTTGTGAGAAAACCATGTTAGAACTACACTTCATCCATATTAACCCACAGCCTTTAAATTCATCTTCAAATCCTACTGCTCTGCTCCTCAGCCTAATCCAGATCTAAATTTGCACAAAAGATATTAAGGGATAGGCTGTTCTATCCCTGTTGAATACTGTATCCTTGAATACATCATGGGTTTTTATTTTAGTCTTTCCATTACAGACACCATGAAAGCATGCACATTTGGTAGCTATTTTATAAAGCTAAATTCAATACAGTAAGGATCACACAAAAACACACATAAGGGGTGTCATAAAGCATTTTCATAGGAAGTCATCCTTTGACACCTTCCTGAATGGTAATGAAGCCAACTTCCTTTGCTGTTTTCAATGGAGTCATCACACGATTAGTTTTCTCCTAAAGCAATTCACAGGTGGATGATTTGATCAGCTGCTGTTTTAATGTAGAACAAAAAGATTTCCCTGTTCTCTCAGCTCTGTGGTACAGCATGAGCTGCAGAAGTGGCACCTGTGCCACCTCTGACCTGCACCAGCATCCTCCAGACCAGAGGAATTCTGAAACCCACACATGGAGGTGACACCACTGGCTGATTGCAAAGCCTGAGACTCAGAAAACTGCTCTTTTTTTTCCCCTCTGGTGGTGGTCAGACCAAGAAATGCTTCAAACATCAAAATCTAAATAAGAGCTTTCCCCACTACAAGGTAATATTTTTTTCTTTAAATAGATGTTTGCTCCTCCTAAGTGTTTTTTTTTTTTTATCTGCCTCTGCCTATTTTGTGAAATTCTCTCTTACATCTATAAATTATAGCTACACAGACATAGGATAACAGCTCAAAGGCAATAGAGTGTCGGGGAATAAACAGGCTTTTAGATGCTTTCATGGGGTATTTGCTTTGACATTTCCATGTAATTTAGGGTTAATATATCTGCCATTACAGCCAAACGTGTAATGCCAAACACTGGGGAGCGGTGAGTTTTTCCTTCACTCTTTTCCTTTCAGCTTTAGCACTACCCTTATTTTCTGCGGCAGCCTTTGAGCGGCAGCGCTCCTGTCCTCACTCGTGCTCACGGGGGATGCAGCCGGCTGCCCGCAGATCCTGCTCCTGCAGACAGCACAGAAACACTGCCCTGCCCGTGCCAGGAAAACACACAAACGCCAGAGGTTTATGTCCAAAAAGGAGACAGAGCAGTCCTGCAGCTTTATTTGAATAAAGGGAGAGAGTCCATTGGCGCACACGCCCTCGGGCTTTTCTCTCTCTGGGCCTTCCTGAACAGCTCTGCACATATTCCCCCCTTGAAGCCACTGCTGTGCCCCAAAGTTCAGAAGTTCGGGCTTGTGCAGCCCCACGTCTGTTTCAGGGCTGTCCGGGCCCTGTAAGGAACCTGCGGCCCAGAGACAGCAGGGACACTAAGACCCGTTTTAAAGAGGTAACACCCATACCTTCACCATCGAATTGTTTGTAAACAATTATCTTTCCTCTCACCCGCAATTCCCTGCTCCTCTGAGGAAAATGGAAGGAGTAAAGATTTACATTTTCCCTGGACGGATACCTGCGAGAGCCCTCGCTGGCTGTGAGGGCACCTGTTCGTATCCCCGTGCTGGCCGCGCCTTTGTCTGCAAAACCATGGGCGGACTTCAAGGTTTGGAACAAGTATTTCCATGGAAGCGTTTTCCGTGGAGCCGTTCATCTCTGGAGACCGGGCTGGTTTTTAAACCACGCCGTTTTGGGGATTTGGATACACCAGGCTGCCCTCCGGCGGCGGCTCGCTCCCTGCTCGGCCAGAGCCGCTTCCCGGCCTCGCTTCCCGGGCGCTCGCAGAGCAAAGCGGCCGGGCCGGGCTGCCCGGGGGCACCGGCAGCTCGGGCACCCCGAAAGCCTCAGGGGAGCTGCCTGGGAGCTGCCTCAGCTCCACAGATGGCGGGGTCTCTCCAGCTGGTCAGAGTGACCCCGAGAAAAGTGCGAAAGTCTCTTTTCCCAGCCCGGCGCTTGGAGAAGGAGTCAGGGCTCTTCATTTCTCGGTCTCAAGGTTGTTCATTGTATCTTATCTATAAAATTCTTTCTCCTGCTCTGCCGAAGTCCACTCAGCAGGACAGTCAGACGCACTCTGCCTGTCCCCGGGGCAGTGTTATGTCTTTATACTAAAACGTATACAATGTTTACAATTACTTTCCAATACCCATCACCTATGTTAGACAGTGAGCTTCTACTCTAAACCAATCTAAAAGTGCCAACATCACAGCAGAAGATGGAGGCCAAGAAGAAGAAGGAGAAAGGCTGGACACACCCAGATCCCTCCATCTTGTCCCCTGAACCCCCTTTCTAAAAACCCAAAAAAATCTATTTTTCATCCCGTGATAACTTCTCTATTATTCTACCTAAACTGTTGTGGCTTGCTGATCTTCATATAAGGTTGGCAATTTGCTCCACGGGTCATAATCAAAATTGCAGGTGATTTGGTCTCTGTGCCAGGGCTTCTGAGCCCCCTGGCAGGGGTCTTGGCCATCCTGGACCGCCAGAGGGATGTCCTGGGTTCCCACAAACAGACACAGGATAACAGATCCCCGCACTCTGGAGGGGGGGAACCAGAGACAGGAGAACACATTCTTTGTCATCTCTTAGCAGCAGTTTTGAAATAAGAATCTAAACGGCAGCGAGCTGCCCCAAAGACGTGTGGTTCCTGCCGGTGGTTGGTGCTCCATGTCCCTGTGAGCTGTGTCCATGGGGACAGCATCTTCCTGGTGCTCCGTGTCCCCGTGAATGAGCCGCCTGTGGGCATGGTGTGTTCGGCTGATGCTTTCAACCTGCCTGTGATTCTTCAGGGACCAATTCTAGGCTGCTGGGTCAGTGTTAGGAAGGAAGCAATAATTGCATTTGGTCTCTACGCACTCTGAAAAAACTGCTTCCTTTAGTTATTACAGCAAGATGAATGGAAAATGCTTCTCGTTTATTTTCAGAGGAGATGGTTACTATCACCCTCAAGTCAATTGCTATTATCAGTGTTCAAAGAGGAAAAGGAAGCACTGCTTTCAGAGTGCAGTGGTCTTACCTGCTCCCATTTGATTTTGAATGCCTCTCAAAAACAGGGGACATTTAGTAATTTGTCACTGTGTATTCTACGAGCTGAATCAGCTCCAGTGCAGAAAGGCTGCACCTGAGGCCAGCGGGATGCAGCAGGTTTGCTCCTGTTCAACCTGCTCGGATCACAGACATGGGAGTAGAGTCCCCTGGAACCAAGGATTGCTCCCTTGCAGCAATGATGTGAATTTCTGTGTGAATTCAAACACTGGCAGTGGTGGGGAAAGCAGCAGTGTCACAGCTCTGGCTGCTGACAGAATAGAGAGTTAGCCAAAGCCAGCACTGAAAAGTCATTGATCTGTCAATAGATATGAGGCCAACTTCTCTTACTTTCTGTGTTTGGTAAAGCTCTTATTTTCCTTCAAACTCAGAATATTAGGGTTATTTTCCAACACAATTACATGGAAGAACACCTTTAACTTTAAGAGGACGGTGGCCAGAGGAGATGCAAAGTGGTACATGACTATTTAGCAAACGCTGCAAAAGGCTGCTGTTCTGCAGGACAGGACCTAATGCCACATGTATTCTACAGATCTTGGGGCAGAGATGTTTTATAAGAATACACTGGAGGTTGTTTCAATTCCTATGATCCCAAAACATCACTGATAGCTCCACTTGGCCATATCATATTTTGTCACAGAAAACTATCAAATGCCAGACTAGGTCTTCCTAAGATCAGCACTAAAAAGGGAAAATACCTTTGATATCCAAAGCAGAAAGGATCAGTCAGTTTGCAATGGACACTAATGGTATGAGGAAGCACTTTATTCCATTATACCAAGTCTAAGTATGAGAGAAAGGGTGTCCTGCAGTTATTATAAGAGTGCTCTACTGCTAGGGTTAAAAAGCATCTCACAAAAACAATGTGAATGGAAATATGGCACTCACATCAAGGAGGTTCATGTACAGGTCACCCTTAGACAGCACCACAAACCTGGGTGCACATGGTGCAAGCACTGCCATAAGCAACTGACAGAGATTTGACACACACCATCAGATGTTTAACAATTAGCTTATTAGATCAGATTTAATCTAACAAGGAATCTGGTTAAGGGTTAAATCTCTGCAGTTAAAACCTTCTCTTGCTGAAGATTTTTTTTTAAATAAAGAGCTTGTAGCTGAATGGTAAATAAGATTTAGACCTGTTAGAAGATTAAGTGTTCTGCTCTGTTCCTAAGCTTAATCTTAAGGCAATTAATAGTTCTCAAGGTCTGAACAGTAGGGATATGCATGAATTTTCTTAATTCCACCAGCTGAAAGTGAGTTGAATGACTTCTGCCTTACATTGTCATACAAACACTGGCATGGCTTGCAGTGATATAAATCAGCAGCAGCACAAGATTATCCACCAGTGATCCATAGAAAGAGTAATACATTGTAATGTATTACAACAGATTAAAAATAAAAGAAAATCCTCTTAAAAATCATAGTAAGAATAGGGGACTGTTTGGATGCTTTTTCCCTTTAACTTACCCTCCTATTTAACTTTCCTGCTCAAATGGATGAAGTTAATGAAGCAGTTTATAAAAAATAAAATAGTTGTCAAACAGCATATTTAATCCACATCTGCATTATATTGTGTTTATTGTGAGTGGGCTTTGTGGTGTGACAGGGACATATTTCCATCCTGGAGCATGGAAGATCATGGGCACAGCTTGGTTTTCCCAGGTGAGGATCCTGACATATTTTTCCTGACTTCCCATTCCCACTGTTTCCAAATGAGCACTGCAATCCCATATTTTCCTTTTTAAACTGTATATACTAATTTTGTCAGAGTAAAAGCCAGCAGTATTTGTGGGTGATCAGCTGGGATCATGTTTGGACCAAAAGGGAATTGTGGATTGATGTTGGGGCAAGCAGTGATCAGCTGGATGACCCAATCCAGTGCCTTTTTTTGGGAGTCAGCTTTAACAGTATCAAGTGTTAATTTGGTGCTCCTGGTGCCTGACAATGACACACTTCATGGACCAGCAGTAGGTCACAGAGCAGAGCTGAGCATGGCTTAGGAGGTTCTGGATCATGTGGTGGTCACAGCTGCTTTTGTCTCCCAAACAGTGACCCATAAAGCAACAGCAAATACAGAAAGTGATCATTATAAAACAGCCTAATTAGGTTTGCCATCTACTCGCTTACAGTGTTGTGAATCACTTTATCAACAGGGATTATATCTTTATTTGCAGTTCCCACTTTGTGCAGTAATTAGATCTAAAAGCCCTGTGCAGTCTGTTCACCTCAGGAAAGGTGAGTTACACTGTTGGCTTTGCAGAACTGCAATCCTTGAGTTCTGCCTCACAGAGAACACATCCCCTCTGGTGAGACAGTGTCTTCAACCTACACCCTTTCAAGACCCACAGGCAGCAAATTACATGCAGCCAAATTCTTCTTAGCAATCTTTCGGCTTTTTTTTTTCTTTTAATAATAAACCATTATTTAATTCCTAATATTTTTAAATAATAAAAGTGGTATCATTAGTGTTGGCAAAGACAGAAATTCTTCCTGACTTGGGTGCTAGTCACTCTCCGCTGAAAGGCCTGCCAGCAGCCCCCCACCAAAATAAAGATATATTGATATCATTTCTCCCTCCCACCTCATTTTTTGGGGGGTTATTTTGGTTTCATTTCATTATTTCTGCTATGCCCTCGATTTGGGGGAAAAACCTCTTGTGGCCCCTCCCCATTTTGGGGTGGTCCTCTGTGTCCCCCCCCTTGTGTGAGTAGGGCAGGGACCCCCCACACCCTGACCCTCCCCCAAAAAGACCACCCTGACCCCCCAGACCCAAAAACCCCCAAAGACCACCCATAACCCACCCCACACCCCATAACCCCCCCCCAAAATGAGTCATTCTGCTATTGTCTCTGTGTGACTAAACAAGGGGACTTGGTTTTTAGTTAAATTATATTTAAATTTAAAGCACTTACAGGTTCTCGTTAACTGTGAGGACATTTTCATCGCTCTTTAGAACACTTCTGCCTTCAGGGGCACAGATTTACCTGATTAATTGTGCACAAATAAAGAAAAAAGTATCCATCAGATTTTCTTCTCAGTAACATGTTAGTGAATACCTCTCATTTGTAGCTTACAGTTGTGCCCCATATTCTCAGAGGCTTCTGATTAAATCCTCATTAACTTTTGCATCATAGAGAAGGAGCTCTAAAATTTCAAGTGGGTGTCAAGTTACATTAGGACTTGTATACTCATTCTGCCTGAATGATTATTCGTGCACAGACAGTGTAAGAAGTGTAAGAGTGTCCTTTTTTTAAAAAGGAGGATGCTGCAGCCCTCATGTAGAACTTCATGGTCTGAGTATTTTAATGTGTATTTTATAACAAATAAAATTGTTATAATGGTGTGTGTTTGGTGTTTATTTTGGTGTGCATTCTACATCCCATGGTGCGATTTACTTAAGAAAAACACATCAGTATCATGCTAAGGCAGGTTTCTGTGTTCATCAAATGATTGCTCTACATATCAGTCAGTGTGTCAGAAATTGTTTGTCTGCTTTAACAACTCTAAACACATTTTTCCCTGTTTTCTCCTGGGCAAAGTTCTCTGCTATGTCTGGAAGACAATTTTGTTATAAAAGATGCTTTCACTAGTCCAGGAACACAGACAACATGTATGCACTCAGATTTCTATGATTTTTTAATAGTGCTATTAATAAACTTAATTGAGTTTGTGTTCTATTTTGCTCTTTAGCTCAAGTTTTTGTTTTCTTCTGCCTTGTGCAAATTGTACTGTTATTCCACAGGAAGTTAGACAACTTTCTGTAACTTGCTGAAAAGGGTAGGAGGCAGCAGCCTTCCCAAGTTTTAGGGCATGTGAGCCATAACCAAAAAATCAAGAGGACAGATGCATAATGATATGAAATCTTTACTCACCTGCATAAAAATAGAACCATTTAAACAGTTTCACTGCCACAGAATAGTGTAGCTGGAAGCACTTTTTTGCCTCAATTTCCTGATGAAGCACAAGAGCAAGCTTGCAAAGAACAGTGACAGTAGAAATATAGCACACACACCCTGGCAAATAAAACTATTCTTATGTTAACTATTTTATTCAAATAAAACTATGTCCTTAAAAGCAGTGTAAAAATAAAGTGACTGCCAGTTCACTTTAGAACCTGACAGTGCTGCTCACCTATGGCAGAAATGTACCTGTCTCTACAGTACTTGAATTTTATGATAGAGTTTGTTTCTCTAGGACAGCTTGGTAAATTGATTGTGTCATGAAATTCTTAATACTCATAACATAACAATCTCTCTGCAACACAAAACCACATAATCAAATGATGGTAAGGTTTAGATATTTCTACCTGCCAGAACAATGTAACTGGTCAGTATTATTGCCATTATTTGCACATTTTCTTTAAACTGACCCATACACATGCTTCCTTTCTTTTATTGAGTATGCTAAAAGCAAAAAAGGCTGTGTATGAATTTTTCAAATCAATATTTACCTTTTTTTTAAGCTATAAAAAATGTAACCTATTTCTGTTTCAAAGTTATTCCCAGGCAAGCTGATGTTCTGCTGGATGCTCTCAAAGCTTTTCAGTGCAGTAAATATTGTTGATATAATTTCACCAACATGTGGATCAGAATAATATAGATAGTTCATAGCCAATTGTTTGAGATACATTTGTGTGGGAGCATCTAAGAGGAGTGGGAAATAAAACAAAAGCTTGTAAAACTTGCTGCTGGCATCTAGATCAGTGAAGAAAGGGGTGGTTGAAAACATCCCAGTTTTATGGCAGAGAAAGGATTGTTATCTTATGCAAGGTCAAATTTGTAGAAGAAAAAAATCATCCCTTATTTGAATAAAGTATAAATATTAATTAGCTTTAACATAGGAGCCAGGAAATAAAATAATTTCTAAAAATATGTGATTATGTATTAAATATGCACCCAAGGATCAGAATAATAAGGTGACCAAGAGACAGTCTAGTATATAAAGTGGAACAAACAAAGAATTTCAAGCAGCCTCCTTGCAGTGTAATCGATCAAAGACAGTTGCACTTAGAGCTGTGTGTGTGAATGTGTGCTGACAGGGTCCTTTACTAGCACAAACACAGAAAATGAAATGGCCATTTCCCAGTAAACTGCCATCTCTGCTGCTGATGGCTGCCTTGTGCAGGGTGAGTTGGCTCATTCACTGTCTCAGTGTCAGCCTCCAAGCTTCGGGTCCTGGGGAAGGCAGCATTTCCTTGGTCATCACCAGCACTCTGAGTGTGCACATGGCTGCTGTCACCTCCAGGGAGCTTCCTGTGTCCTCCAAACCTTAGAGCAGTCAGCTGCTCCCATGGGGCACCCTCTGATTGCCTGTGGCTGACAAAGACAAGAGGAAAAATCAAAAGCAAAGCTTTGCTTTTATTTTTTGAAGTGAAGACAAGTATAACTTATTTCAACCCTGATTGAAGTAGTCAGTATATTTTTAAAGTAAGGCATCTCCCAAACTGCATGGGGTATCCCTATGTGGGTCCAGGAAGCACGAAAACTCTCCTCATACAAAAGTGGAAAGCATGAGAAGAGATAACTGTGTTATTCACAAATGCATTAATTGCAATGAGGAGAGTAGGATGGGACTGAAAACCACAGCTTGCTTGGCAGGGCGTAAGCAAGAAGAAACAATCCCCTGAGAGGTGACATAATCAGCAGGGTAGGTGGTTGTATTGTTGTCCTATAGTCCATGGAGAATATCCATCAGAATTGACATGCAACACATGAATATCAGTGGATATCAAATAAGGCCATGAAACATTTTTTTTTCCCTGATTTCCAGCAGCCTTTCTAGTTCAGCCACACCAGCTTATCTATTTTTACTCACAGAAGGGAATCTCATTTCTGTCCTAGCATTGTAGGTGCCTCAGAATTCTCACATAATGCAGACATAGCTATTCTACCTCCAAAATGCTTCTCTGACCTAAACAGTGTTCTAAAAAAAACCATCCAAGGTTCCGATATATACAGTGAAGAGTGACATTGTCCACAGTGCTGGCAACGCAGCAGGAGACTTTCACTTTGGAAGGAAAGCTGTAATGTAGGCATTCCAAAGTTAAACATCAGTTTCAGGCTGTCCTGATAGGGGATGGAAGTAACACCTTGTTTTTCTCACACCACTGCTGAAATGTGGTAGCCATACTGGCCATGCAAATATAGACAAGACCAGCCAAGAAGAAATGGTTTCCTGACCTTTCTATTAACAAGTGTGAATCTGGAAGATCTTCACATTCTTTATTCCTTCACATTCTTTAAAGTGCTACACTGTTGGTGAAGTGGAAAGGGAGGGAAAAGGATTTTCAATGTAGCCCCACTACACCTCTCACATACATATTACAGCTGGTAAGAACAGACAGACCATTTTTTCCAAGCTTTATAAAACGTGTCCTTAGGCAGTAGTTTCAAAACCACTTACTCTGAATTCTAAGTCTCATGAAAGTGTTTCATTTTCTCCATGAATATTTGATCCTCACCCAGACAAAGCAAGAAAATTGAAAGTTTTGCAGTCTTTATTTCTTTCCCACTCACTTAACAAGGAATTTGGTAAAGATGATGTTACGAGAAACTGAATCAACCAATTAGCAAAACTATCTATCTCGTTCTTCTGCTGAAGAAGGAACACGGGAGACTTGAGAATGTTTAAAGAGCAGCAGAGTATGCAAACCATCAGGGTGTTTCATAGGCTGCAGCCACTTTTCACACAGAGAACAAGGATTAAAAAAATCTCATTTAATTATTTCATCTCCCACTGTTGCTGTCACCTACTATAAACAACTGAGCAAAGAAAGATGAACTCGGAAAAGTAAACTAAAGCTTAATTAAGAAGGTATTTTCCTTTCTTTCTTACTCAGGCCCATGCATGTATCATGTCCCTAGGATACAGCAGATGTGTCATTTCCTTACTCTGCTAATTAGAGACACCATATTCCCTGAACAGTGTGTTGGAGGTATATTTTCAACCATTTATTTTAAAACAGAGTGACAGTCATGTCTCTAACTTGTAAGTATTTGTGTAAACGCAGCCTATTTGCTCACCACCGCTTAAATCAAATTGACATTTCACACCTTTTCAGAACTAGAACTGTTCCAAAAGAGGTCAACACTGAAAGCCTTGGATATGACACCAGGAAAGTTGTTGTAGGTGGAGCTGAGACAGGAACATTTTTTAGGCTATCGCTGAAAGCCTGTGCCCTAATTATTATGCCTGAATCCGACTGAAACAGCTGAGTGACTGCTTAGCAGGCAGAAAATTAATGAGAATAACTGTAAATGATCAAAGGACTAACCAAAATCTACCCAACATATCTGTGGCATGTTATGAGCCTGTACAGACCAGGAAGTACCTAACTTGAGTATTTAAAGATGCCTATCACCAACTGAATAAATAGTACTGCCAGTAAGTGGAATTTTCTACATGTTTATGCATGGATAAGTAACCAATTTAAAGTTGCATTATAGAAGATAATAACCAGGAGGAGAATGCATAATACAATGTAGGAGTTGGCATACAAAGAGGATGCACAGCTTCCCTCCTTCGGGAAGCTCAGTGTGTGTCATTTAATCAGCTCGGTGTCTTACATTTATCTGTCATCCTGCTCTCCCAAGGAAACTGCCATGGCAAATGGACTCTGAGGAAAAGTGTGGTGGCTTTATAAGGACTTGGAGTAGGCAATGGGTGCCCCTGGGTGAGCAGCTCACGTGGAATACCATGAGTGGGTTGACTGGAGTCCCCCCAGCTCCATAGGACAAATGTGCCTGAGGTTCTGATTAAATCCACATTATTGTCAGCATTATAGAAAAGGTACTTTAACATTTTGGGTGGCTGTTAAGTTTCTTTCATCTGATGACCCTGTGGCCTCTGGTACCATCCTGTGCCCACACTTCCAAGGGGTCTGGTCCCATCACCTGCCTGTTCTTTTCTAGTTTGTGTTTTATTGTAGAGTTATGGATAATTGACTCTCACTAAGGACAACTTGTCATTACTACCTATTAATTACAGAAGCACACATAACCATAGCCATTAGTGCCACACGTGCAGGGTCTCTCCTCAACATCACCACATAATGGGTCCACATGCTTAGGTGTCTGAACAGCATTGCAATGCTTTTGGCAGCTTAAAGATAAGTCAACCTCCCCATCTTTAATAGGAAGGACAAACTCAAAGCCTCTCAAAAATCTCTAGTAACCTTGCTGGATACATTAAATGGAAAATGTCTGTAAATGTGTTGAATATTAGAGCTAAGCATCACCCTTCACATAACAAAGCTATTCAGGGAGAGCATTTCCATCTCAGGAAAGTGCCTAATATCTTGCAACATATAATTTGCATAACCAAGAGATGGCAGCACTCCATCAACGGTTTGCCTGAAGCAGTTCTTTGGAAATTATAATGTAAGCACCATACCTGTGTGTGTGAACAGCACTAGGAGACTAAAACAATGGAATAACCGTGGAGCGAGACCTGTGATTATTATTCTATTACTTTTCAAAGGTCAAGCAAAGATGAAATTCATTTACCAGTAACTTGAATTATTCTTTACCCACCTTTTGCTACGAATAGGACACAGCAAGTATTTGTTTTCATTTGGTTGTCTCAGAGATGTATATTCTCAAAGCATATTTCATAAAATAAAAAAATGACCTTTCACAAAAACTTTAAAAGCACATATATATCAAATATGCTTTCATTTAAAGCACTTTCTCAGAAGCTGAATAAGTTCCTTCATAATAATCTTAAGGACCAAGGCACGTGTAAAAATTTAGCATTTAATTTTATATATATATATATATATTTGTACACAGGTGATTTTCTCCTGCAGACTGATGCTGGACACAAATTGGAGGAGTTTGGGATTTCCCAAAGACTTCCACCATCCCATATCACCAGGCTCACATGCACACGGGGGGTTTGCTAGCAGTGATAATTAACTTCTTTCACCACATCCAGTCCAATTTCTTTTAGATTCTGTGAACAGGGTATGGACTCCAGGAACAACCTTTGTGCTACAAGGAAAATGAGCAGCACAGCTCTATGGACACTATGAGGTGATGAGGAAACTGGGTAAAAGGGATTATAGCAATGAGCTGGACTGAAAAGGAAATTGTTGAACTGAGCTGTTGCTGTTGGATGAATTTTGAGAGCAGCATTATTTAAATTAATGAGATTCACAGCTGAAAAATGTTAAGAATGCTTTCCACCTCTGTTGCTTATTGCTGAAAATAATTTTCCAAGAAAAAGGCCAGGTTCAAACACTGATTATATTTCAGAAAAACACATCACAAATAAGTTGCATAATATCACTAATGGATCTTACAGTTTTTTGCATGTAAATGTTATTCTTGCTTTAAATATCTGATTAGATTTTCTCTTTTTACAACCTTTTTTACCTTGGTCTAATTCCATTGGTGGTACATTTAATTTAATCCAATACGCAAGGAGAATATATTTGTTTTCTTAAACATAAATTTTTGTGGCTTTTGTTCTTTTTTATGGTTTGTTTTTTTCCAGTGTGACCTTGTTCTTCTGTGGTATCTCCACCTCTACAGAAAACATTCGCCACTACTGGATTCGTTCCTGATATTTCTAGTTGTACAAAATATTATCTTTCTTAGAAAAACAGCAAATGGGTTCAGCTTTATTTAATAGCCTGATAGGACTGGGAGTATCATAGCAGCAAGAGTATCACTCAAAAAACAATTCAGTATTTCATCAGATGATACCAGCTGTAGGCCATAACTAGAAACTGGAATATATTTTTATTCTGCCTTAGTGTGTACATCCTAAATTACAACAATCAGACTAGATGAGACTGAAGCAATCATGAGAACAAATCTAACTGTTCATCTCTTCTTGGTTTTGTCTACCTCAGAAAGCTGCAGCATCAGCTTTCTCCTCTTTCTCACACAAATTAATCCTGCTGCCTGCAATGAGCTCCAGTGTCACTGGAAGGAGATCCAGGTCACTGTACATAGCACCTGGATCAAATCTCTCCATGAAACTGAGCAAGTTCTCCCAAAAACAGATTGGGAGCTAAGTATTTCTATTTATGGGCCTGGAGTCCCTATTCATTATTAGTTCAATGCATTTTCAGAGGTGGAAAAAGAAACCTCAAGAACATATATCCCAGGAATTTATAACACCATGTTTCTTGGATTATGATTAGCTCAATAGAAATCCTGTCTCACATAAATATACTTTAAAAGACCATGGAAAATTAAATATAATTCCTGGAGGTAAAAATGGTTTTCTTTTTTTTATCCTCTCTCCTATCTGTTCTTCTAGAGCTCCTCTTCCTCCCATTCTATGATGTGGTTGTGTCAGAATCAACGATCTACTTACAGATAAAAGGACAATATTTTTACTCAGCATTGAGTAGATTTATACTGCTTTCAGTTGTATTTAGTATTCCTTTTAAGTTGTTGGTTGTTTTTTTATATGGACAGAAAACTTTAGATAACTGCTTTGAAGATAATTCTCATATCAAGCGGAAAACACAAAAGATGGCTAAAGTTCAAAACTTTTAAAGTTCTGACTTAGGGAAGATAGAAGAGCTCACTTTTTCCAACACAGGGACCTCCACGTTGTTCAGAAACGCTGATATTTAGTTCATTTCCTTTCTCGAGTTTCAGACTTCTCAATCTCTACCTTTGCTTGGGATTCCTTGACCTGTTCACACCCCCAGCCTGCTGGTCAGCCAAACAGAAATTGGGGTTTTGCTTCCTTTCTTCATTTCTGTGACAAAGGCTTCATTTCAAGTTACCCACTCCCGATACACCCATTTGTAACATGCTCCTATGTGTTCTAAACGCACTTTTACCTACCTTTTTAGGGAAAGGATCTGCCGAGTTTTTATAAAGAAAGTGAAATGTAACCCTTTTGCAAATGAATGGATGGCACCTTATAAGTGGTGTTCCTACAGTTTTATTCAAAAGAGCAAAATCTCTCTATTTAAAAAATGCCTAAGGGCGATGGGCAGGACCACCGCAGCAGAATTTGGACACAAACTTTGTAAACTTTGATGTAAATTTCGGGTTGAACACTCCAAGCTGCTTGTGTCACAAGATCATTATTTGTGGTGATTTAGATTACTGAAATGCATATCACGCTTTGATATCTCTGAAGTCACTTCTGGTTTACCACAATTAAAAGACCACCATTAGTTTCGGGGCATTATTTGATAAAATTTAAGACCAGTTTGAACTCAAATCAGTAGGAATATACACACGTGTTTACCACTGAGCACATCTGTCAGCTGTAGGACTCAGTGAAAGTTCTTAGGAAGGACCTAAGAAAGATGTTTTAATCGTGTTTCATGTAGAAAAACGTTTGCATGATCCTTATCTGTTCTAAAGTAACAGTTTGCTGAGAGATTTAAGTGCAAATTCCAAAATGCGAAGCAATTCGCCATGAAGCAGAAATAGAGAATGTGTCTTGAGTAAAACTGTGTATCTTAAATGAATGCAAGCTGCTAAATAACATAATATTGGAATTTTAAGATCAATGGGTTGGTGACAGAATTCGGGGAGCGAAATCAGCTGTGGTAGCCTTACCCATATCAAAACTAAGCTGCTGGGAATTTAGGTAAGCTGAAAAGTCACTTTTGTCAGATTATCTTGAACAAAAAGCTTTGGCCCTTCTTTTAGAGCAGTAGAAACTCCGGTGCTGTGCCAAGGTGGAGAGCCACGGTTCATTCAGCTCCCAAAGCAAGGCAGATTACAAAGGCGTCCGACTGTAGAGCCTTGAGAAGTTTCTCCGATCACCTGCAAAGCGATCCTCAGTTCCGTGAAGATAACCCCGTTTAGAATTCAATGTCTCTGTATTAACACCTCCGATCTCAGCTCCTTTCTCTTACTTCGAATACAATCGCCTAGGAATTGTAAATTTTGCACTCCTATCTACAGTAAAATTTGCACTCCTATCTACAGTTAAACACTGCATTTGTTGAGCGGCGGTGCAGTTTCCCCTGCCTGGCAGACGCCTCCGCGGGGCAAGTCCTGCCAGTGCAAAATGCGATTAGAATGATGCACGTCCCCTGCTTTCTTTCTTTTCTTTTCTTTCTTTCTTTCTTTCTTTCTCTTCTTTCTTTCTTTCTTTCTTTCTTTCTTTCTTTCTTTCTTTCTTTCTTTCTTCTTTCTTTCTTTCTTTCTTTCTTTCTTTCTTTCTTTCTTTCTTTCTTTCTTTCTTTCTTTCTTTCTTTCTTTCTTCTTTCTTTCTTTCTTTCTTTCTTTTCTTTCTTTTCTTTCTTTCTTTCTTTCTTCTTTCTTTCTTTCTTCTTCTTTCTTTCTTTCTCTCTTTCTTTCTCTTTCTTTCTTCTTTCTCTCTCTTCTTTCTCTTTCTCTCCTTCTCTCTTTCTCTCTCTTTCTCTCTCTTTCTCTCTTTCTTTCTTTCTCTTTCTCTCTTTCTCTTCTCTTTCTTTCTTTCTCTTTCTTTCTTTCTTTCTTTCTTCTCTTTCTTTCTTCTTTCTTTCTCTCTTTCTTTCTTTCTTTCTTTCTTTTTCTTTCTTCTTTCTTCTTTCTTCTCTTTCTTTCTCTTTTCTCTCTTTCTTTCTCTCTTTCTCTCTTTCTCTCTTTCTCCCTTTTTCTCTTTCTTCGCTGCTGGTGGCGATAAGCCCGCGTGTGCTGCTCCCCAGCGAGCCCCAGGGCTCCTCCCTGCCTGATGGAACATTTCATGTCACAGATAAACCCAACAGCCCGCTCTGCCCTGACTAATGACTCACATCTTCCTA
Organism: Calcarius lapponicus; assembly: GCA_039654755.1. Classification (NCBI taxonomy): domain Eukaryota; kingdom Metazoa; phylum Chordata; class Aves; order Passeriformes; family Fringillidae; genus Calcarius; species Calcarius lapponicus. The sequence continues at coordinate 20,487,855 of CM077470.1, read as the reverse complement.
AACGCTCCGTTGAAGTTTGTTTACAGCGCTGGCGCTTGCTACATCAGGGCAAGGAGGGCTCTGTGTTTCCTTTTTTTACTTTTTTTTTTTTTTTTTTTAAGCAAACACAACTGACAAAACTGTCAACTCTTTTTATTGTTTTCAAGTTGTATAAACAGAATTAGGCTGCAGGGAGTCTATTAATAAAGTCCTATGCAACAAAACCATTCACAATCTTCAGGCAGGTTTTAATCTCCGAGGAAAAAATCAATTTTATTTAGAATAAACTAGTAAAAAATGGAGATTACTCCAGGGAATTAGTCTTTAAAGTATGATGGAGAAATATAGATTTTCTTCTCTGTAGGAATATGATGTTACAATGCATATAAAATGTGTCATAACAATTACATAAAGGCTTCTTTTGAATTTCCAGGCTCATTAGCCCTATAGCTTTCTAGAAAGAAGTCGTTCTGGGGGGGGGGGGGGGGAGGGAGAGGGAAAAAAAAGGCGTATAATTATAGAGACAAAAGAGACAAATACCTGGCAGAAAAAAAGCTTAGAGTCTTGAATAAGTTCCACTGCATTAATGAACCACTCCACCAAGTCCCAGGAGGTCAAAACATATTATGTGTGTGACTCCAGTGCAGGAGAAGTAACCTTGTGCCCTTGCTTTCCATTTCTATGGCATCTCCAAACTGTCACAAAGGGATCAATGCTGAGGGTGAAGCTATATTAATACAAGTTCAGTGGCCACCTGGAATACAGCTGCCAAGACCTCTGCTCACAGACGGTGACACTTTGTCTTGGAGGCTGAATCTGGACCCAAATAACCCAAAGATCACAAATTCTGCTCTTGGTTTTACCTGTGCTGCTCTGCAGCTGAGCGTGTCTCCATCAGCTAAGCCAGAGACAATGAAGCTGCTTTTACTGAACATAGAATCTGAGGCATTTCCACTCCAATATAAATACTGCTGGGTTTTTTAACACTTATAGCTTGGAGAAGTCAGAATGACTTCAAGTCCTGACACTCTACACTCACTTGTTAACAGGGTCAGGATTTCACTTTTACCTTTGGTTTTTATTTCTCTTAGCCACAGATGTGAGGCCTGAACTCTGTGCTTATTATTCCCACAGCAAAAATTTAAAGACTCTTTTGTGTCACTGAGAAACAAACAGCATAAGGCTTGTACCACAGGCAAAACCACTTCTCGGATCTTTACACTCTTTAACTGTTTATGCCCCAAGATCTTAATCAGGTATCCGTTAAAGCCTTGTCCTAACAATTAATTAGGGAAAACTGTAATTTGTATTTTGCAGAAACTACAGAGCCACAAGTGCAGTGACAGCTGTGTGGTTAGAAGGAAGGTTTTAGTGGCTGGTGGAGTTCATGAACACTTTCAAAGACATTTAACTTGCTATTTGTCTGACAAAGAAGCAATCTAAAATCCCAAGCCTGACTACTCCATGACTCAGAAATTGCTTTTTAGCAGTCACAGCCACTTTAGGCAGAAGGCGATCTTGTAACTGAGCAAGGAGAAAAGCTCTGATCCAGAGCTCAGCTGAATTTTGTAACTTTCTTGTCTTTATTAAATTCTGTTATATTCATGAATATTTAACAGTTAAAATATTGTTATTACTGCACAAACATTCTTCCAGCCTACAAATTGTTATATTCTGCCTCTGCTTATACTTTAATTTGATTTTGCTCCAAAGCAAGTATTGTCTTTTTTTGCAGAGAATTCAGTTTTCTAGTGGAAATAACCTCTCCTCCATCCGTGGAAAATATTTGTTGGCCTTCCTGATGGCAGAACCTTTTGCATTAAGGTTACATTAATTAATAAATCAGCTAATTTTGGTGTAAATGGCCTGCACTAGAATAAAACCAAGCTGACACAGAGACGGCTTGCGTGGTCTGAGACCCAGCTGAGCCGAGTGTCGCAAACTTGCACGGGAGGGTTTGATCTGCTCTAAGTGTCGCTGAGCGGGGAGAAAAGCTGGCAGAGCTTCCATCAGAAGATGCTGCGAGGCTGTGCCTGCGGGTCTGGGTGCACAGCCAGCAGCGTGGCAGCCTCAGCGCTCCTCCCGTAGCACACAGCGCCCAGGGAAGGTGGCGGCTCCGCGGCAGCGCCGCTCCAGGCACGCGTCGGGGGCTCTGCTTACATTGTCGCCTGCGGCGTTTCAGCACCGGCTGCCTTCCGTCCTCCTCCTTCATCCCAACTCCCCTATTCTTTGTTGTAGGAAATAACAACCCAGACAACGGCAATGTCTCTTTTCCTTATTGGTAAACACTCTCTGGGCACATCTGCAGTGATGATGATAAGGCAGAGGTCTGCTCTCAAATGGGAAAAACAGAATGTCAGTTTACATAATGGGCAGAAAACAAGAAAAAGAACCTACACGCTCGAGCAGCAAGCCTCTTTCTATCTTGCTTCATTGTCTTAACAGGATTCTTATTGTGTTTATATTTAGAGACATGGGAAACTGTGCTAGCCATGCTCCCCATTGTTACTTAACCTCAAACAACCTATATAACACGCTGTCCATTAAGGAACCTGAATGTAGGCTCCAATCAAGGTGGCTAAACAAGATATAGGAAAATAAAGCTCAGTACTTCCTCCTTGTTTGGGAAAAAACAAACAGGAAGGCTCCCTCTTCCATTCACCTCAGCAGAAAAGAGAGAGGGAGAGTTTGTTTTTACAGACTCACAGAAGATTTGACCTCTCTGTTGTGCACCTGTTTGGGTTTTCATCATTCGCTGCCAATAAATGGATAGAAACACTTCAGCAACTTATTTCCCAACTGGGAAACTTTTTATTTTCTTTACTTTTTAGGAATAGTGTTTATTAGAAATCTGTGTTTAAAATCTGCAGTGGAAACTGACATAACTAAGACAGCAAAGGCTGTGACTGGTTAATTATCAGCAAGTTGCTTTTGATAACCTGTTAGTGCTTGGGAGGCTGGCCTGAATGCTGAATAACAAATGAAATAAAAAAACTCGAATCCACATATCCAATAATAAATTGAATGCAATGTTCCTAATGACAACAGAGACTTGATTGCTAAGAGTTAATGATAATTAACGATCCAACTCAGACCACCAGCGTTGAAGAGGACAAGAAGTGGCCACTGAAATTCTGAATGCAAAACCATTTCACACATAGAAAATATTTACAATGACTTCTGGTTAAAAATTTTAATTATTTAAACAGCACATTTCAGTCTTACTTTTTCTTCAAAAGCCACAATATATGGGCCATTCAAATTAGCCAAGGATGACAATACTACAAAATCATCCAAAGATGACATTTTACAAAATCAGCCAAGGATGACAATCATAAATCCTTTAAAGCTTTAAATTAACAATTTTAGATAGAGAGTTTTTCACCTCTTTCTGTGTTGTTCTGTCTTGTCCTAACCATAACATCTGAGATTCTTCCATAAGTATTGGGGTTTCTTACAGAAATGTTCAAACTTTGGACATTTAATTTAACATAAAATCTTAGCAGTCCCTGGCATATATCAGAGACACAAGTTGCCACCAGAAAGAGTTAAATTCTTCTTTTTTTCCAATTATTTGGCTCTGGTGCTCCATCAGGTGTGCCTGACTAGATAAGAGCCTGAAGGCAAGGTTGCTCAGCTCTATCCCTTAGTAAATATATTTCCTTGGTGATCACACTTCTTATTACTATCTTGTCACCCAGTCATCAAATATGAGATGGATGTAAAGAGAGTGTAAAGAACTGTGGTTCTTTCTTACTTCTACTTTCACCCTCTAATACCTCTGGAATGCTGTGCAAAAATTAAAAGGAAAATTAGGGAAGGAAAGCAGGAGGCATGCAGAAGGAGCATCAGTCTCCAGGAGGAGCTCAGGGAACAAGAGATCCTTCATGGCACCCTCCTACAACGCATGCAAGGAGAAAACCCTTTCCTGTCCCAGTTTTGTTTCTCTACTGCTCAGGTTTCACACGTGTACCATACCCAGTACATCCTGGATTTAGAGCTAGAGATGGAAACAAGCTGATCTCTGGGTGTGAGGTCAAAGGCCAGCCTTATTGGGAATGGCTGCCCAGGATTTCCATTAGATTTCAGAATGAGAAACCCCTTTACCGTGCTTTCATTTAATTGTCCTCACTGCCTTCTCCTCCCCCCTTAGTCTCCCTTTCTTTCAGGTGGTGGCACTGCTGCACCATTTGTGGTGCTCAGCACAGCTTCCTCTGCCAGACTTCTGAGTGTATCTTAACAAGTAATTAGAGCAATTTCACGAGCTCATGCTGTCGGCTCTCCAGCTCCTGCATGATCCAAATGGCTCTCAGGGGATGTTACATTATGGTTGGTTTGTTATTGTTTGTTCCAGGCCAGTGCCACTAGACAAAAGCGTTATAAAACTGGTGAGTGGTATTAATCACAATTTCTTAGATGTCTATGTCTGCAGTGTCCCTATTCTCACTTTCCCATTTTTTTGCTTAGCTTTCATTTTGTTCTGAAAGAACAATTAGGATGTGATGTACATAGTCCTGTGCCACATAGAAGCTCAGCAATAAGCTCAAATATTTATAAAGGTTAGATAAAAAAATAGGAGAGAAAAACAAGCATTGCATTTCAGCAACTCCACCTCTTTGTTAGGAATGACTGGATTAGTACCTGAGAGCTTCCTTGCAAACAGCCTGAATCCCACCAGCTTTGAGTATTTCAAGCCCCTAAATTCAACTGAAGCTTAACGACTTACCCATTGTGTGTCTCCATATCTAACTTGACTTGAGCATACAATGCAGAATGTCCCCTGCTGTGCAGCCCCAAAACAAGCCCTTTTGAAAATAGTATTTATTTCAGTTCAGTTAATCCTTACCATTTTAAACTCTAATGGCTTTGAAATTCACAGAGATGTAACCCTATTCCTTTGGTAAGAGATTCAGTCATGTAAGAGGAGGAAAAAAAAACAGAGTAACTAATAACTAATTTATTCAGTTTCTGATCTTATTGATTCTAGGTCTGGGGGGCTTTTAAACCCCTTAATTGAGGCAATAATAAGTAATAATAGGTAATAATAACTTTGGCTTGTCTCCCTCCTGGGTCTTTTCAGCAAAATGAGGTGGCTATTGAGTGTTCTAAGAAAGAAACCTTCAATTGAAAACCCACCAGCACAACTGAGGATTCTCTAAATGGAAGAGAAAGAAAAGACTACCACTTTGATGGGGTGGATAAAGGCAACTAGACAGCTGTTAAATATGTTTTGCAAAGAGGAATATGATCTTGGTAGATCATTGACTGAGGCAGCAATATTAACAACAAGCCTGCATTTACATGGTACTTTACACCTTCAAAGTGCTGTGCAAACAAAAACTAATTGATCTAGTCAAAAAAGAACTGCTTCCAGTGTAATATCAAATATGTAGTCACAAGAGAACACGTTATTAACTCAAGGAAGCAATTTATTTCAAATCTATTACCATAAATTATACCAGTCTCTTTTCCTCCTTTTTTAAGTTATTCCCTCTGCAGTCTGATTAATGCCTGGATTAATTTGCTGAGGATTTCTGGAAATTTAGTAAGTGCAAACTTAATGGGAGACTGATAGAAATGTCACAGGTAATTGATGCTTTAATGGGCATGAAATCTGGAAAAGTACCCAGTCAGAATAGATTCACAAAGGCCTTTTTTAAAGCATGAGGGTAAAGGGTCATCATCCTGGATTCACTTCTTTAGACAAGTTTAGTAAAGTGTGTACTGTCTCTGCTTCCTAACCTTAGAGGCACAAAAGGTGCATCAGATCAATATAGCATTTTCCCATTAACTCCAGATACTGTATTATTTTGTACCTCTTTTTTTATCAAAATTTTGAAATTATCACATTTTCAACTGAATGGCTACATAAAAGATTTTTTAAAAAATAATAATAATAAGTAGGCTGTATCATGGCACACCAGGATAACAGTATTATAGAAATTGCAGCCATTCTATTTCTTTATTTCTCCCTGCTTGTACTGATACAAAAGTTGCTGTTCCCATCCTTGGTTTGCCTGTTCCTTTAAACAAGGCCTGATCTGATCTCTGAATCAAGTAAATCCTATTAGTCCGTTTCAGCCATGAATACAAAGGAAACATTCTATAATCTGTCCACAAGAATCTAATCCACGTCTGTTTCTTAATGCAATACACAGTACCGCATATATTGTGTGTTATCAGGAGCCAGAAATGTCTTCATCTGTGCATGCTACTAGGTGCAAACACCGTGTTTATCACTACAGTGTTTGAAAGTCTTTTCTTTACAGGAGAAATAAGCTGGAAAAACACCAGCCAGTCTCGGTGTGCCCAACAGGCTGTAACACTCTTGCCTCAAAGCCTCTGCCATACATTTGAAGTCAGTTCCCACTCCTTTCCCTTTCTGTCCCACCATGGAATTCTGGCTGCTGCACTTGCACTACCCATCCCCACACCAGCTCCTGCAGTGGCCAGTGAGTAAAAACCATTGTAATGCTGTCTGCTTGTAAATGAGAAGAACAATAAGGAAAGTCCTGAGTCTGACAGCCAGCAGTCCATGGTGATTACAAAGAAAAGGGACCCCATTTTTTTACTTGCTTTTTGTTATTGTTATTAAGGTCAGTGTCATCCATCAAGATGCGGAGTTATTTCTGACACAGTTTCAAGGTCAATTGGTCATGTGCAGCGACAAAATAGATTCATGGAATAATGTACCCAAAAACTCGGGAATGTGCCATTCCACTTTCTATTGTCATGCCCCTACTCATATTTCGTGCCAAAAATCAACAAAGAGAGACATTTGAATACACCAGTTGAGCAAACAACAAGAAGAAACTGCAAGTAACTCACTGATGTATAGTTTGAAAGCCATGGAATTTCTCCTTCTAAGCTACCATTTTCTTCATTCCAAATATCCAGTCAGTTTTTAGCCAGGAGAAATATTTCATTGGCCTCCCCATTCTACAAAGCAACAGATTTCTTAAAAAGGCTCCAATTAAAGTTTAATTGGAAAACTCTTAGCATAACATCTCATGCTACAATTCACTTGGCTGGCACACTACCATCTTTGTCCGTCCTTCCAGGAGGAATCTTTTCCTGAGTTTTAATTCATGGGAAGTTTTGGAAAAGTCTGCTGTGGTTTCATCACCATACCTGCCACATTTCCACAGAAGAACAGATGAAAATGGTAATAAATGGGTGAAGGGCTGAATCCAACAACCAGCAGGACGCTGAATGAGAAAATCCACTTTAACACTCTACTGTTCACTAGCTGCACAAATACAAAGCTGTAATACCTTCTGCCACCCTCATCCATCTCTCCTTGATAGGAGAGCAGGAGTGCTTCCCGTGTTCTAGAGCCAAGCAGAGGAGGATACTCTACAAAAAGAGACAAGAGGCCCTTGACTCCTGTAATTCACTCCTTTATGACAAATAAACTCACTGGTTTTTTGTTTCTCAGTGAATAACTTTTGAAACAAGGACTTCTTTTCCTAGTGCGTTACAAAGCTGAATATAAACAGTCTGATTCTCTTTTGAACTGATCTATCTAAGACATACACCATATGGGCTCTCAGCATCCAGGCTCACACTGCACTTCTGAAAAGTAACATAGCAGTGTTATCTTTGTGCATTTATAGAGAGAATTGAGCATGTAGCCAGGCATGGGTTGGTACCTTCAGCAATTCCAGTGCAGTTTAGCTCATTGCATTTGGTAACAGCTTATTTGCTGGCCACCAATATAAAATGAGTGGTCCTGGCACTCCTAATCACTGCTGATCAGTTAATTGCAGTGTAGTACCACCATTGGGGAATGGAAATTAAATGGTAAATAATTACCAAGTAAACAGCTGCTTCTGTTTCATTCAATTTTGCAGCTTGGCAAAATTTGTCATGGTAGTTCATAAATTAAAGGGATCCCACAAGTGGGAAAAAGTATTTAGTATTAAAAACTTGCTTGACTTTCTTCTCACTTGAGATATCTGCAATTTAAAAACCAGAAAGGACGTTTTGCAGGATGCATTACACCATTCCATTTGGAGTACGACAATCAAAAATTAAGTTTATGTGGAAGGATATACTTGGAAGTCGATCTGTGAGGCACAAGACACTAGTAATTCCTCCATTATTGCTAACATTCATTCTTCACAGCCATCATGTGTCTTTGCCCAGTCCTGGCTTTCTAAATAAAAATAAATACAAAAGTAATATTTTGAATTTATTAGTCAGACACTTAAAGATTAACCGGAATCAGCCTGTTTAGTTCCCTTTCAGACATACTGACAGGCATCAGGTATTGACAAAACAGCTCCCCAAAGTAAAAAACAGTCATTATTTAACTGTAGGATCAAAGCAGTCATTTAAAAATGAGACTGTGAGGAGCTGGAGACATTTCTGGTATTTCTTTGTCAAAGGCTCACTCTTGTCAGCCACTGGGATGGGCAGACCTTGCTCTTTCAAACACTGCACACTCCAGCCTGTCTCCCCCAAAAACTCAGTGACCTCTCTACCGAGGGAGAGCCTCACTGAACCACCCAGTCACAAGGGGGTTATTCCTCTGTATTCTCAGGGTTTGCCCTTCCTAGATAAAACCACTACTGTAAACTCAGCAGGAGATTAAGACAAAGTTCTCAAAACCAATGGCTCAACCATTGTCCCTGACAGCTCTCAAGTGTGGGATCGAGATAAGGCACCTCTCAGAAATAATTTCTTTTTTCCTGCTTCTTCCTCTCCACTGCCTTTTAGACAAACACACTGGGTTAATGCATCTAATGGCCAAATAACACAGCAGTTAAAACAATAGTCAAAATTACTGTAAAATGGTTTCAAATTCTGTCATCTATTGTCAGAGCTTTGGTAGTGATCACATATTAATGGTACAAAATTTTAAAACAGGCTTCCCAGTTATTCTCTTAACTCCTGTTAAATTGTGGTTCCTTCTATGAAATATATTTAAAATATTAGATTATTGTTTTGCCTCTGCAAAGACAGAAATAACCTGGTACTAAGGCACATTGAGAAACTGAGTTGCACAATTCCTTTATCTCTGTGTATTTTCCACTGATAGACAAAGATCTTCAGTGAAAGGATTCTCTTTTCTAAAATGCTGGGATTTGCGGGCACTAATAGGTCTTAATGGCCCTGTTCTGCCTCACCTGGCACCCACTCCCTTGCCCTGGGGTCTGGCCCCAGGGCTCCATTTAATTCCAGGCTTTCAGTCCTTGCCTGAGCTGTTCTGTAGGCATGTTTGTCTCCAGCCTTGTCTCCGGGATGGACCTTGGCAGCCTGCGGGCTGCATCCACTCTGCTCCAAACCCTGCCTGGGGCCTCATCCCCAGGCTGGATTTTGGATCCAGCTTTGTCTTTGTCTCCAGTCCCACTCCAGGCCCTGTCTCCTTTTACCCCTGACTGGGCTCCCTGGAAGGATCCTGGACCTGGTTCATCCCTTGCCTTGTCTGGGGCTGTTGATGGACCCTGCCATCAGCTCCAGTCCCTGTCTGACACCATGGCCAGACCCTGAAGGGCTGTGCCAGGATCAGTGAGGGCACTGCTACCACAGGGATCACCCTCAGCACCAGGAAATGGTGCAAAATGGTAGCAGGCCCTTGATGACATAATACAAAAATCTATAAAACTGCTCTAATAGCAGCACTAATAAAAATAATTTACTTTTCAGCCTTGACAAAAACTAAACCAGAAGTGTGGAACTTCCTTAGTTTTCCCCTTTAAGCAACTGAAGGTGAAATGAGTTGTTATGAAGTCCTGCTCAATCCTCCCCACAAAGTGCCTTCTGTCAAAAGTGATTAAGATGGATGAGGTCCCATAAATATCATTTCATATGATGTGCTGTAATTGCCATAAGCCATAAGTTAAAGTAATTTATTTTCAAAGAAAGGACACTCGTCAGTTACAGCCTTGAAGTTTCCATCCACTAATTGTTTAAATTCTTCCAGGTGAAAACAAAGAGCTGGAAATCTTCAAGCCTTGCCTTCCAAATGCAAGAACTTCTCTGGTGGCACAAGTTGAGAATGACAGGCAGTCATATCCAAAGGTTACTTATCTCAGAAAAACAACACTCATTTTAACTCAGGTTAAAACATGACCACCTAAGGAGCTGACTCTATTGATGTGTATAGAAAAGAACACACATTATTAAGGGCAGAAATACGTTTTCAGAAATACATTTTCATGATTGGAAAAGGAGCTTACCTGCTGAAAGTATACCAACCATTACATGTCAGCACAAGGCTTACAGAAAATGGAATACAGAAAACAAGATGGACTTGTTTTTTCTTTTGCTCAAAAAAGTCTATTTGTGCTGCACAGAGCACCCTGATGTATGAACATTTGCATTGTTGTGCACAATTTGAGGAGACATATGAGAGTCACGGGTCAAATTTCCAGTAAGCAATGTTGCATATAACATAATTTTATCATTTATTGGACGAATGATTACTTCTGAACTAACTCAATATGTCAATATGTATAATCAAAGGGCATTGACCTACAGACATACTGAGGTTTGTCAGCAAAGGCTCCCACCTGCCAGTGAAAAATCTAAACTCCATTTGTGTCAGTAATCTACATCTGCTCCTCACTGTCCAGATGCAGCAGGAAGAGACTCTTGCCATAAAAGTCCCATCGTGCCCCAGTACCCACCACTGTAAAGTCAGTCACCCCACTGATTTTAATGGGGTTATTTGTTCATTACGTGAGCACCCGAGAGCAGAATTTGCTGTTGTATGACCTCAGTGTTCACTGGGCATCGACAGAGCGACGCTGACTGTTTGCCAAACATGAAATTGAGTTTTAACGTTGTTTTAAAGACCTATGAGGTTCTGCATAATTTAATAAGTTGTCTATTAAATTGAATTGCTGACTCTAAGGTACCATTCAATTCTAAGATATCATTCAATTCTGATCTATTGATCACACAAAATATGCAGGCTAAAAGTGTGTGCAACACTTGCTATAAATTTCTAAACCAGACTCAAAATGCACTGCTGGCCAAGGTATGAAAGCCAAACAGACATCCTCGTTTCAGCCTAAAGATCTTTGCTCTTGATAACTCTAGCCTCCAGGCAAAAGACTATTTCCTATCTCAGAAACACTATTTTATTTTATTTTATTTTATTTTATTTTAAACTACTTCTGAATGTATTTGTATGTGGGATGCTTGTACTCCTGAATGCTGAATTATGAGGACTTATGTCACACTGATAAATTGTTTTCTTTGCAACACGTAGCATAGCTTTCACAGGCTGATACCAATTCAAATAAAAAAAGCTCTTAGCATTCCATTTAAAAGAGAAAAAATACTGAAAATATTCTGAAATATAATTAGATAATATTTTTAGCATTTTGCTGTCATTTTGTTAATCACATATATAAATGGTAAAAATGACCATACATTCACTTTCATAAATACAATCTTTTACAACGACTGCTATTGTATTGTGACCCAGAAATCATGGATAGTATTAAAGCACTCCAGACAAGTAAAGAATTCCCCGGAATTACAGGAAAGATTAGCAGAATAAACACTTCCAGGCTTTCTTGCTAGGTTTGTTTAAATAAGAGAGAAGATGGAGACACTAAAAACAACTGAAGAAGTCACGAGTCTGTCTGACAGAAAGCCCTTAACTGGACACTCCCTTCCCCAATGTCCTTCACATTAGCCCAAGCATCAGTAGACTGTTGTTTGGTAGATCTTTTGGACTACAGCTCTCAATTTACCAGCCCTTATCAGCAAGAGGCCCAGGAATCCCAAGCCTGTTTGTTTCAAGTCTATTCTCTCCAAAAGGCTCCCCAGAGCAAGCTGCCATTTGCAGTTCTAGACAAAGGAACACATTATCACTTGCCTTGTTTTCAGCTCTCCCGAATCTTCCTTAGATTCACTCTGAATCCCTAAGGAATCCTGACCTCTTCACTGTAAATTTGGACTGTAAAACACCTGATTTGTGTCTCTTTTGCCTACTTGTCTGGTATGGTTCTTGGAGCATTTAAATTATGTTCGTGAGCATGATTGAAACAATAAAAACCATAAAAATAATAAAAGAGGTATTTTAATTGCTAATGATAAAGTGTTATTCCAACAGACTGAATAAAATGTTGCCATCCTATGCTTGTGTTTTACTCCTAAAGAAGACCAGAGCTTGGATAATGTGGATAGATGCATACACAGTTTGTAATTACGAAAAGAGCTGTCAATAACACCCCACCACTGTCACTTTTATTGCCTGACTCCCCCTTCCATAACACCACCTCATTTGTAGCCATGGTAAGATGCCAAATTGCTTTATTTCCAAAGTGTATGACTACATTTAAAAAAAGCCTTTGTGTGCAATATATCCCACAGTGCTCACTCTCATTAGTATTGCCTCAGCATGCATGGATTCACGACCAGCATCTTTATTTCATATGGAGGCATCCTTTAAAGAAATTGGATGCTAGAGGGTCTATACATCAATGTTATGATGCTGTATTTTTCATGAAATCTGTAAATAAGGTCAACACGACAGGGATATTCCAGATGACAGAATCTCTAATAGTTTTTGAGGAGCAGCCTGTTTCCCTTTAAAAAGTCAATTTGCTTTCAACCCATGCCTATTAAAAAGTGTACTTTGTCTAGCAGGGGCAAAGCACAATTCCAGCAGTTTTCATGGCTCTGGGTAAATATTGCTGGGGTGATGTATGCAAGGCTAGCTACCCGTGGCTGAGGAGGGGCAGTAATGGGGACTCTGGATCATTGCAAGTGGCTTTGTTTGACTCTGTATTTTAGGGTCTCAAACATGATGAATTCATAACTGAGATAGTATGGCAAGAGAGAATAAACAGCAGCACTGGCCTTGCGAGAGCAGTACTTTAGCGAGCCAAGAATGCCATTTCTATTGCTACACATGAAAATTTAAACAGCTTAAGCTTCTTCCAAGACTTTGGACCCAATCCTGATTCCCTGGGTATCACCGATTTCAGCAAATGGAAGGTCAGACTATTTCACAATAGAGGGATTTGTAGTTTCTCTTCCCTGTTAGCAGCTAATCAGAGCCCACTACAGAACCTTGAGCTCAGGTCAGAGGTACCAATAGGATCCAGGCCTCCAGTGACTGAAAGTCACCACAACTGGGCAACTGAGAAGTAAATTGGGGGGGTGAAACTAATTCCTGGTGAACGTGCATCCCCTGGACAGAAATCACCATTGTAAGGAGAGGGATAACAAAGAGGAGAAAAAAAAAAAAAACAAACTAATTGGAAGAAAATACAGAGGTGGGAAATAGAAAAGCAGATATAAAGACAATCAAATGAGGCAGGCAAAACCAGAGCATAAAGAAGTCCAGATTATCCGGCCAATTATCACTCTTTCTCTTAGCTAGAACACAGAAGACTAAAAGAGGAAAACTAAATTAATATGAACAAAAGTGAATAGAATTAAAGTGACCAGAAAAAGACAAATGAGATTATTTATAACAATGGGGATGTAGTTGTGCATCACACACCTGCCTTCTGTCCCATTCTTATAAAGTTCTCTCCCTTCTGCCGCCGATTGACTTAGATCCTGTAACTGTCCCCAGAGCATAGGGAACAACAGGTTACCAAAAATGGGTTAGGAATAATAACAGGAAAGGTTTGTGTTTCTGCTGATGAATTCTCATTGTACTGATCAGTTAGTCCATTGCAACTTAAGAACTAGTCTCTTTCAAGAAATAAATGATCATACAGTGGACATCGAATCTTTAAATTGTCCTAATCTGCTTTTATTTACAGTCCTTTTCGATAACTCTCAGTTTTCCTTTTTTTTTCATCCTAGTCCAAAACATCATCTTCCTTAGAATGGAAAGTGAATTTGAGTCCTTTCCTTTCTTTCAAGATTTTATCTCCTGGCTCAGGCTCTGCCTGTGAGCCCACCCCAAACTGTTCATGTTCCTTTTGTTCCGAGGTGCAGCCACATGTTCCCGGCACCATTCAGGTGGGGAACCCACCTGCTGGGTCTTGGAGCCAGTGAGACGGGACATTTCCCTTCCACACCAAAGAAGACACATAATCACTTTGTCACTTTCATGGCACCTATTTTACTGCAAAGGACTTTCCCTTTTAGAGAATCCCCCTAATTCCTTAATTGCTGTCTACTAAAGACCAATTGTTTTGCAGCACTGATTAGCCTTGGAGCGTATACAACCGTTTGTTTGTCAGAGGAAGATTTTTATATGAAATAGGCAGAATTTGTTTTACAGGATAAATCCCTCTGCTGTATCTTTGGCAGAAACATCCCATACTGCCAGTGGAGTCAGCTGAGCCTCTTGCCCCCAACATCCCCCAAGGAATGTGGGAGCTTAAGCTCAGTGCACTATAGTGGAGAAAGGCATGGGGAGAATAGTTAGCCCACAAAGAAACTATTAGCGGCATTAGCAGAAATTAGCCACATTAGTGGCACCATTCAACCCCTCTGTTCAGTGGATTGCAGGATTCCTACTGTGACGTGTATTGCCTCATCCCTTGTTCCTAAGGAAGTGTCTCAGGTTTCCATCCATACCTACCATGCATTAATTAAGTCTTATATTCTTAGCTGGCCTGCTATGTAATTTCACAAAAAAAGTCAGCAACTCTAGGCAGGGGCTGAAGACATCATTCCACTTTCATTCTTGTGTGATTATTGCTTCTGGTTCATCAAAATCAAGACATTTTCCTACCTAACCTTTCCCCACCTAATCTTTCTGGTGTGTGGGATATAATGTTGCTGCAACTCCAAGAAGGCCATAGAAGTGCCCATTCCATGACAGACTTGAACCCTGGACATTTTAATGCATTTTAGCACTGCAATATCTCATTCACCACACTGTAGTTTGTGTTTATTACAGGAATATAGGAATTTGTCCTACATAGGATACCACTTCCTAGACAATCAAACAAGTGCCAGGCTGTTATCTGTCAATCCTTCCACTTTTCATCATCTTCTGGCAGAGATTTAACCACAAGAACAATGATTAAGAATAGTCTGTAACTTGCTAATCCTCTCATCCATCCATATCACTAGCAAAGGAATGTTGGCAAATACAAGTTTACTCTTGCAAAAGTTGTTGCTGAAGTTGATATTCCCACAGAGCACAGGAATAATGAAGCAGCATCTGGCAAAGTTGTGGTGCTGAACAGAGTTAAGAGTCCTAAATTCTGCCATCAGTTCCTCTGACATATTTTTGGTAATATTCTTAAATAAAAAAAAAAATCAAATAAAATCTTTTTCTTGAGTCTCCCTATGTGTTGAAAAATCCTTCATCACCTTTTAAAGTTCATGGGCATCTGCAGCCAAGAAGTACTAAACACTTTTACTATAAGCTGACTGGAACAAACATGTCTTGGTGTCAAACTCCCAAGCTTTATTTTAAACAAAGCTTTGGAGAAAAAGCTGTTACACAATTATTAAAGTCAAATGGATTTTTTTCAAAAAGTTTCATGTGTGATTGAGATTACTGCTATTCAGTGTTTTATCTGTAATTCAGTAAAATAAAGAAGTCTTTAGTTTGCAGGCCTTTTTATGTACTAACAAAAAATATTTTAAAGTCTTATCCTGATACTGGTTGAATCTTTGTTGGCATTTGGCATTAGATTTCCTAATGTATCTCTTGGAGCCCTTCCAAAGAAGAAAAGAAGGAGAGACAGAAGAGGGGGCAGAGAGAGAAGAAATAGAGTAAGAAAATTTGATTAATTTAATTTTTTTGTTTTAATCACTTCTCTCTAAAATAACACACAACGAACTAGAGGGTTTCAGTGGTAAATGCTGAAATATTATAACCAGTTCAAATGGCTGTGGATTCTTCCCATCTGTCATGGACTGCAACTGAGCAGTATAACAGCAAAGTGATATTAGTTTCAAACCAAAAAATAAATCATCAAGCCAAGTCTGTATGTCTAATCCTACCTACACTGCCCTACCAGTGACCTTCCCATGGCCAGGACAAATCATATTCTGTAGGGAATACATAAATTCATTTTTCATGCTAGCTTGTTTGGGGTCTTTTTGTGGGGAAAAAGAAAACCTCAGATCCCTCACACTGAACCCACCACATTAATGTTTCACACTTTGGCACTGCTCTCCACCCCAGTCCTGCTTTCATATCGAAGATCTCTGAAATTGTCTGCCAGGACATTATAAGAGCTAAGGCATTAGCAGCTGATGCCTGTCCCCAGTCATTCCTGTAAACAGGGAAAAATAATGGAATCTCACTCCAGACATGAGTAACTATCCAGGAGATAGTCTTTAACAGATTCAGGAGTAAATGCAAAGATAATGTCTGCATATGTTTAGCATCCTCTTCCAAGGTCTAAGCAGGTGCACTTACAGGAACTGTAAAATCCACTGAATTCCATTACACAGGGCAAGATCAAAGCTGCTTCTTTTCCACACAATTGATTCAGGCCAAGCTAGGTTAATTTTTGAAGTTAGGCTCATCCTGCTATAATCTTTGTTATGTATAATCTTCATTCATTCACGAAAATGGCCTGATTAGTTTGTGCTACTTGTTTGAGAAAGACAGCACCAAACAAACCCAGCAAGTGGAACCTATTGGTAGAAGAACACAACAACATCATTCTTATTTTAAAAAGATCTCATCAATAGTCCAGAAAAGGGAAGTGAAAAGATGTTCCACACAGTGGGCTGTTACATGAAAACAAAATGCTGTACTGCCTTACTTTAAGATATGTATTTTACAGGGGGAAAAAAGTAAAATTTGTCACTAGATGACAACTAAAATCACAGATATGCAGAATATCTGAAATAAAAGTACCTTTTGTGCCTGAAAATACAAGTGCCTAAAAGAACAGGCCTTTAAAAGAAATCTTTATGTGACAAGGTCCAAGGCCAAACAAGATGTTTGTGTTTGAATCTGGGAAAGGACTCAGGCTTCCCAGATCCACATCTTAAACAAATGATTCGTCTTTGTTTGCCTCTGAAAATGCTAATTTGTACATACAAGTTCCTAGTGTGCACCTATGACCAAATCATGTTTGTGGGAGAAAATTTAGAGATTGATTTCCCAAAGCTAACTCACGAATCCAAACTTATAAGAAAGTCCCCACACAAAAGGTAAGTTTCTGAAGATAAAGAACCACAATTTCTAATCAGTTTCATTGATGTTCAGTGTTTCTTGTCACCATGGTAACCTGCACACACAATAAATAGTGTTTTGTTTAATCAGTCATGAGAAAGAAGTCCGGGCATGGTGAATCAGACTGAATCAGAAACAGTTTCCTTTACTAACCTAATCAAAATAACTTCAGTGTAACTATAGGACAATTCCAATCAGCAAGACAGGATCAGGCTGTGAAATTCAGATCTCAGTCCTGTTTTCAGACACTCCTCCCAGAAGCTCAGATGAAAGTTTTACTTCTATTTCAAAGACTGGAGTTGCAGGACGGGATTAGTTCAAGGTTCAGATTTTATCTTGCCTTTACCTTAGGTAGCTTGCACCAGGCTAAGTCCAGCAGAGGCAATAGATGTTCAGAGCCAAAAAACTAAAAATAATTTTAGGCTCACTTAGTAAATGAAAATAGTACATGAGAAAATAATTCTTAAATAGGGAAAATGTCACAGATTTAATAACAGTGGAAATAAAATTTCCTTACTCCAAGTCAATGCTTTAAGGCATCTATGACTGAAGTCTGCTTTGCACCAGAGGAAAAAAAGAAATATAATTAATATATAGTTATACTTTTTTTAGATAGAAAAATAAAAAATCATGTAAACTAAAGGCAGTGAGGAACAGGGAGCTTTCTGACATTCTCAGAAAACACTTATACTAGTAGCATTCATGTGGCTGGTCCTAAACCAGTTGTGGAGTGGAAAAGGATTACCTTTGATGTATGAAGATCAAAACCCCCATTTTTTTCAGGTAATAAGATCTCTCTCAGATGGATTTCAGTAATCTGAACATGCTTTCCATGGCATGGTAATAAAAATAACACAATGCAATAAAACTACATCTAGGACTGAGTCAGTAGCTCTTGAATTCTTAGAGGAATGTCAAACAAACTCACAGCTGGTGTTAACAGTTTCTAATGTAACAGTGATATGCAAGGAAAAATTATAAAAGCAATGTGGGCAGTAAGACTTGAAATAATTTTGTAGATCTGGTGACATCATAACAAGCTTGATCAAGTGGCCTATGATACAACCACAACTGCAATAGTTTTTTCCAGAAATTCAGTTTTTAAAGGAGCTATGGTAATGTGGGTGGAGAAGGAATACAGTGTAAAACTTTTCTTTTTATCTCTTTTCAGTTCCTGCTGAGACTATACCATGATCTTTATTCATTTCCCTTGCTAATTGTAACTTCTCTCCTAGAGGCAATAAAACCTCAACATTATTACATCCATTGCTTTCATCACATTTTCATAGGTAGCTATTTTTTTTTTCAAAGCAAACCAATTTTTTTAATTGAGTACTTGATTCTCAAATTTTCAAGTACTGCTAATTTCAATATATTAGAGAACATTTCAGTGCAAATACTTTAGAGATGAAAAAAGAGGTTCAGTGTGAGAGAGTGGGAGAAGTAGGAACTGTGATTCTGAGTGGGAGCCCTTTCCACCCATGGAGTAGAATCTTTCAGAGTGGTTTCTGGACTTCTGGGTCTCTTCTGTTCAAGGCAGGACAAGTGGAAGTGAGGGCTATCAAATGCCATGCCAAAGCCAAGAGGAAACATAAGAGCAGAAAAAATTACTGTGGCTATCAAATTCACATTCCTCGTGGATGGGACCTTGGTAAAAACAGCACACTGAACTGCTTTGTTTTAACATATTTGTAATGGGTTGTTTCCAGTGAAATGCTACATATTATGAAAGACTGTTCAGCCAGAAAAAAATGGCAAATGTGCTATTTTCTGTCTTTTGTTAAAATCCTGCTGTGGCTCCCGTTGGTATCAGTCATGTACAGGCAGGGAAACACCTGTACATTTACTCATTTCATCTCTTCAGTTCAGTCACAGAACCAAGTTTCCACTGCAGTCTTTGCTTTTTACCTAATTTTCCATCTGAGCTGGCAGAAGATCAAGAAGGTCAAATGATTTACTCGGGATCACACATGAGTCAGAACCTTGAGGCCAGATTAAAGCAGGACAGTCTCTGGCTCCAGCGCATGGGACTTGCCTACTCAGTAAACCACACCAGCTCCAGCTGCTTTCTCTCCATGAACAGAATATGAGGAAGTTTGTAGAGAATCTGTCTAAAGCAGAAAATCATCCAGCAGCAGGCTCTCTGTAGTGAAATGCTGGATTTAAGATGGGGATAAATCAATACCCAGAACTGTGTGCTACCTGGTACTTGTACTTTCCATTTCTTATCCCCTTCAAATATCTGTCTTATCCATGAAATAGGGAAAGGTTTTTAAAAAAAATTTTGTTATCACATGTAATGTCTCAAGACAGAAATAAACAAAAAGAAAATATTTCACCACAGAACATTTCCTGCAGCTGCTGAGTTCATGCTTTTATTCATTTGGTAGATGGAGAAGCTGTATCACTATTAGGTAAAATCACAGCAGAGGAAAAGCCTAATCTAGATGAATTACAAGCAAGAGTCAGTGTTTCAAATATTCACCACAGATACAAATTAATCTTCCTGGCAGAATTAGAGAGCTCTTACAGGTTACTGAGGATACCTGAAGGGGAATTTAAGAGTACATATAATTTCTACTGGTGTAAGGTAAGAGCATTAGGAATTATCACTGCAGCTTGAAGCTCTCAATTTTTTTAACATCTTGTCTGAGTTAATAAATTTGAGCTTTAATTAGGTAAGGGCTGAAACATATCTTGCATGGGAGACCACTATAATACCAAACTTAAAGGGAATACAGGGAATCTGATGCTATTCTACCATCAATGCAAGTTCTGCAGCAGCCTAGAAAACCAAGATACACTTTATGTAATTAATCAGTTAGAGGTTTAATTTAAATTTAACACTATTCCTAGTAGGAATGCTGCTGAATACCTTTGAAGAAAGCCATATATGTCACAAACAAACAGATGAGGGATTCCTGATCTGTTTATCAGTGATGTCAGCTAAGTAATCATTTGAATGCTACACTGGTCCCAGCTCTATCACTGTTTACTGTTCTGGCATACAATAGATCTGTTACCTACAGTCTCACCAAGTCCCATCCACTAAAAATTGACATTTTGGCCGGTCCAGCTCTTACCACCCTGACTCTGTCAGACTGTCCCCTTTGATCCCAACAAGCATTTACCAAATTCTCTGTAAAAGGCCATCCAAAGGCAAGGGCCTAGGAACACTTCAGCATCTGTGTATAAGTTGGACAGTAACTGTCCCTGAATTCCTCAGTCCTATCACCACTGTGATGTTCCTGTTACCAGCAAAATCCCACATGCAGAAAGCAAACTGGTGGGAGATCATCCTCAAAGGAGATGCACATTCCTCTGGATGAGGCACTTTGTATCCACATCCTAAGTATTGCTCTCTGCATAGTGCTTGGTTTCCACCAGTCACAAAACTGCTTCCTGCACCCTGGTAGTGCAGAGACCAAACTGCAGCACAGACACAGAGACACCACAGCTTAAAAGAGTGCCCTAAAAATAGATACACCCCACGTGATCCAGTTCTAGAATGCTCACACCCGAGAGGCTGCTCTTTCTCACCTACTCACTAGATCATAACAATGCAGAACATGAGTGTGAAGGTGCTGACCCTCAGGAAATGCCAACAATTCAAATTATAGCAATGCATGTCCCCTGAAACATAGACTGTCATGAATTTGTTAAACATGTCCTACCTTGACATCCACCAGAATGATGAATAAAGTTTGAGACCATTTATTTTAATCATAATGTGCTTACAAGTTTGCTGGCAAGATGTACAAATTATTTTATACACCTTTAGGATAAAGGCTGTTTTTGACAGCTTCTTGCTTAGAACCTTCAGAACTGAATCATAATGGTGACACTCATTCATCCATCCTAGAGCAGGAATACTCTGCATTGCTGACACAGGCCTACAGAAGGAATTCCCTGGAGAAGGAGAATGTGCTTTCTTCTCCATGTTGCACTTGTCTGACCTTATTTTCTCTAAAACAAAGAAGATCACTGTGCATACCAATGTGTGCCTGCACCTCCCTTTGTCTTTCTCTGTGTGTGTGTGTGTATATATGTATAAATTTGCATATTAAAAGCTTGACAGATTAATGCACTGTGTGCACGCTTGCTCCCAAGGAGCACGCCAAGCATCTGGCTCAGTGTACAGTGGGAAGGGCCTCCAGGGATGAGCACAATACCTGAGTCTGCCTGGAACAAACCACCACCACTTCCACTCACAGAGGATGTTAACAGGGCCATAGCCCCCAGCTGCTACCAGCACACTTTCTTTTAAAAGTTATGAGATAAAGTTCAACTTGATAATTCCTTGTAAGTTCACACAAACAAAATTGAGTCATAGGAAAATTGTTGGGACTTAAAAGCTGTGAATATAAAAATATAAAGCTCAGATTTGAGGCTGACAATGGTCTGGTCAAATATGCACAAAGCTCTCAATCATATATTATGAATGTCAAGTAAGAGAAAATGTTAATATTCTGATTCCTCTCATGGTTGTCTGTGACCCAGTTATTTCCATTAGTACCACTCACAACCTTAGTGTGACATTTGCTTTGACAATCTGAATTTGTGTGAGGTGAAACTCACATCATATTATCATCTACCCAACAAACTGATTTTTAAAAATACAAGAGAGACCAGTACACTGATTAGAATACACTTTCTGCTGGCAATGAATATCTCAGATATGAAGAAGCTATACCCATTTAACTCAAGCAAACTTGTTGGCCTGTTCATCAAACACAGACAGCTCCTCAGCTGTGATCAGAAACCCAAAATGGACAGGAAAAGAAGTTGAAATTATTCTTGTTATCTTGCTGCAGCTTAAATGCAATTTCAATGCCCTTAAGGGCCATTTTATATTGTTAGAGCTCTGCAAAGATTCCTTAATTGTAAATAAAAGCAACACCTAAATGTTCCAAATGTTTTTTATTATTAAATTAGTAGCATCACTTTTGGGGACATAATTAATCAAGCAACACAATGAATGAATATTTGCATGAATATACAGATGAATATATACTTTCTTTTGCTGCAGAATAAACACTTTTCAGATTTAATAAAAGTTAGTCTGAATTCATGCTGAATCAGAAAAGGAAGAGCGATCCAGTTTTGACTGCACTCCATCTGCCACAGTGTTTGGATTTTATTGCACGTTACACCTTCGTGTTTTGGCTCAGACCTCAGCTGATGTAACTGTGGGCCACCATGTGACCTCTAGGAGGAAACACTGGCCAGTGTGACTTGGGTGTATCCCCAAGACACAAAAACAAGAAGTCAAATAAAAAGAACTTCATAAGTATGGCAGCTTCAAATTCTCATGACTTAAGCAAATCTCATGATGTTTTGGAAGCTTGCTGATGGGCAAGGCAGGAGAAGGTTATACTTGTGTTTGGCAATGCTGTTGATACTTTAGAAATTATGGCATCAGAAAGACATTTTGAGAAAATCTAGCACTCACAGCTGAGAGGGGGGCAAAGTGCATTGCCTTCCAGAATGCTCAGAACTGCCCAAAGAGAGCAAATCTCCAGATGACCCCCTGTGGGGTCCCTTTCTCTAAAATGACTGGCATTTAAACTCTTGTAAAGATGGATCTGGGAAGCTTGCACTGACCCACTACAGCCATCCTTACAGAAACTGTGGGGTTTCTTTTTAGAGTCAGGAAACAGCATTTCCTATTTCCTAAAAAAACTCTCTCTAGGAAGTGTTAGATTTCAGGATCATGTATACACAAGGATGTCCCTCCACTCTCCCTTCCTCTGCCAGATAGAAGGGATAATACACATACACAGATGGACATTTTATTTGAAGATACAGAGATATTAGATATTAGATATATGATATTAGACCCAAAATTCTTACTATTTCACCCAAGACTTTACACATAGAATACCATTAACTTTCATTAATAATGACTTTTTTACATCAGGCTCACAAAATGCAGTAACAGATTTGTGTGAAAGAAGTTTTCACTTTTCCTCCAAGTGAAATAAGGCATTTTTGAGTGGCTGAGTTGCGCATCAAGAAACAAGAATTGTAAATAAGGAAGTACTTTGACTAGTGCAGAAGATTGATACAGCACCTGACAGCTTTCATTACGTAAATCTAATTTATTTCAGTAAACAAGTGACTGGAATCATGCATCATTTCTAAACGAGCTGACCCTCAGGTTTACATGGTTGGCTGATATGGCTTTGAAAACAGGAAACTCCAGCTGTAACATGAGTGACCCAGACAGCAAAAAGCTAGACACCAAACTAAATTGGAAGGCAGGAAGTCAAAGTTCATGCTCATACCACAAACAATACAAAAATAATGAAGTTCCTCTGAGATACATTTGGCAAAGCCAAATGTCATTGTGAAGCATAAAATATAAAAGAACATATAATATAAATGTTTATAGAAAAACAGAGCAAAGAATTGTTGACAATTTTCCAACAATGTTCCAAAGAGCTAATCTATCTGCATACATTTTCATAAACACTATATGTCCACTATAAACTGAACACTGACAGGATGCCTAACTCCCTCAGGTTCTCTTAACTAGGCATTCAAAAGCCCTGGGTTTTGATATCTTTATTCTTTGGTTTCCTAAACCTTGATTTAATTCCCTCTCGGCCCCCAGAATACTGCTGAAGTGCCTGCTCTTTTCTTCTGCTCCTCTGACACTCTATTGTAAAGCGAGTTTTACTTCTCTAGGGACCAGCCTCTCGACACTGCTGAGCTCTAGAGTGTTCCACAGGTTCACACAGAGCCTTGACAGCCCACATCCAGAAACATATCACATCCTGTTTGCATCAGAGCTCCCCAACGATTTCCCCAGCAGCTACACTCGCTCTGCTGCTGTTACCTCCTGAGACCACATCTCTACACAAACACTACAGAGACGAGGGTACATGCCTACAGCAGAGCCAAGTGCTCATCCTGGAGCCAGAACAAGCCAGTGCAGAGGAAAGTCACCTAACAGGGCTGTGCCTCTGCAAGTCAGGGATAACTGTGCTGAAGCAAATGGAGAGGTTTACTTCAGAGCAACTGGTGGTTGCTGGAGCCCTAATCTAGATCTACACAGGTCCCTGAAGGCACGAGTTTTATTCCATACCAGGGCTGCAGCAGTTACATTCAAATCTTCCTAATTCCACTCTGCAGGAGACAATGGAAGTTTAAAATTTAATTTCATGTTCATTTAATTTATCTGGAACTATAATTCATCCCTAGGCTCCTGACTAGGCAATCTGTCTAATCACCTGCTATGTGTTCCAGCTTCAGAGCTCCTCTGCGTCCTTGTGTTCTGTAACCAACCTCCCTTTGCTGCCATCTGTCCCACAGCCTTGAGCTCAAAAACTCCAAAGGCAAATTCTGCCTCTGCCTCTCTGAGAATAATCCTCATCCCCATTATAGAGAAGGAAGGATCAATACAACTGCACCCTATATATCCTACAGAAGATACTTCTGCAGAACTCAGGGGCTGGAGCCTGCAGACACAGCAGGTAAACTCTGCACTGTCAAACATCTGCAAGAGCTCACAGCTGATCTAACACTTCACCACACAAACAACATTGGTATTTTCCACAAACCTTGCTCAGATGACTTTTTCTCTGAAGTTCCTTTTTAATCTGGTTCGTTTTTTTTCTTTCCAACTTCTCGTGTTTATTCCCTTCATTTCTTTATTACAATGAATCTCAAAAAATATTATCCCCTCTTAAAAGAGTGGCAATCAAGTCACTTCTGGGCTTAGCCATCCCATAGCCAAGGGGCTTCAGCACATGCATGTGTTGTGGAACCAACTGCTGTTTGAGCATGTGGATAAATTCTTTTAAACTGCAACATATGGCAAAAGGAAAACTGAAACAGAAAAGACTGAAATAAAATACAGGAATTTTTAAAAGCTTCCTTTTTATTGACTATGTCTTTTCATAATAAGCTGGGCAATTTCTTTATAAAAAAAGGTTTTAACATTTGAAACTCTAGTAAAATGCTGTTAACTCACCTGGCAAGAGTGCAAGCCACATGAATTTAGAAGCTTTCCAAAAGCTGTATTTCTGTTAATAGCTACTGCTTACACAGAGGTTATTAGCACATGCCACCATTATTAGTGACTATTTTATTCACAAGAGATATCAAATCTCTTCAAGGAAAGGCAAAAACTACAACAGTAACAAGTGAAGTTTCCTTTGTCATCAGTATTTTGTAAATGCAATTTAAAATGCCTGTGCAAAGTGCAAAGTGCAGACTCACAGGTTTGGAAGATAATGTAGCATTTTCCATTCTGAAATTTTCTACACTTTGGAGATAATGTAGCATTTTCCATTCTGAAAATTTGTATACTAATTTTGAGATTATGGACCCATTCTTCAAATGAAACTTTACTGCCACTATTTACTGTTAAATTTGCTATGACAACACTGACCTGGGTTTGGTGATGCAATAGCATGGAAAGAAACACAAGGCAGGAGTGTGGGATAAACTGGTACCTGCATGTACATTGATCTGTAGTGAAAATGCAGATGTGTTACTCCCTGAAAACCAAACACAGCATTTTAAGCTGGATATTCAAGGGCTCAGGCTGAGCTTGAAATGTGAAACAAATTGAAGACCATATTAAGGCAAATGAATATTTGGAAAATATCTCAGTAATTATTCAGTGAAACTCAATTTATCCCAATTGAATTCTAGCTTTGCATTTTTCAATAAATGCGATTAATAGAGTTACTGCAGTTTCTGTAAAACTTCTCTGATATATTTACAGTGCTTTAAACCTTTCTTGCACACAATTCTCCACAAAATAAAGAAATCTACAATCTCAGGGGAAAAAACATAAAAAGCATTATCAAAATGGATAAATGGATTTAATGACAGGTTTTGTTTTACTTATGCCCGGTGTTTTTATATTTTGCAACTGAAGTTGTGACAGAGCTTCAATTTGTTTCCTCACTCAAGTAATTGAAGTTGCAATACTGTTTCCTGAATTTGCAATTTCAATTTGCTCATTCTTCTCCTGAGACTCATCTTTCCTCTTCATAGCAAAGGTTAACAGAATCAGTCAAATATGTCTTATCTGGGTCCCAGATTGGACCAGTGAGAATTAATAGAGAATGTTCTGTGCCTCACCTGGTTTGGCATAAAGAGATTAGAAGTGTTTAGGAAGGGAAAATATTTATTATCCTCTGTGTTTAATTGTGATGATAGGTTACTAACAATCACTTCATGGAGAGGAAAAAAAGCTTTTTCCTAGACATTTACAACATTTTCTAACCAAGATTTTCTAATACTAAAGATCTGTATGCATGAAGTGCACAGAATGTGTAACTCAGAGGTGAATGTTGTACCAACATTACACTGCAGAGTCTTAGTGCAATGCTGACAGGTACACAGAGAGCAGATTCCAGATCTGTAATTAAAGGTATCTTAGGTCATTGCACACAGTATCCTATTTGAATATAAATGTTTGATTTCCTCTCACAAAGAAGCAGAGTGGCTTAGCTGTAATTCAATATTATTGCATATTTGAGGGCAGCCCTTTGCACATAGACAAACACACTCAGATACCACATGCACTCTGATTTACCATCTATCCCCAAGCAGGCACATACAGTGTGGTTTGTTATTTATCCCTATATATGCACGTGTGTTTGCACACACTTACTGTAGACCACTGGTGACTGTCAGCTTCTGTGCTATCTCAAAAACACAGTGAATATTATTTTGCTCTCTCTAATGCGCAAAGTGTCAAAACAAATCCCATTTCACAGCAAATTCAGCGTGTGCAGCAGACAATTCTCTCAGGCCACTCACAGGGGCTTCTCACTGCAGGCCTTGGGCCACTCAGTGGTAAGAAAACTTCACTTTCACCTGAGTTTTTCAACACCCACACCCTGCTGTCCTTTTTTACAAACTCATGTAGGAAAGCTCGTGTCTGAGTCCTGGTATAGTGGCACTCCTGAGGCACAGCAGGGCTGTGCTAACAGGGAGCACACCCCCTTTTTGCCATTCTTAAGGAAAATCACATATCTCTTTTTCCCCAAGGCAGTTTGATTTGAACCCAGCATCTTCAAACTATAAAAACATGCCTGTCCATCACTTGGCCAAATGGAGCAATTCAATAACTAGCAGATGTGCAAACAAGCTCTCAGAGCATTTACTGGTGTGTCCCCCAGTCTCTCAAAACTCTGGTCTGCATGGCCTAGGACACAGCAGCTCTGCTGAAACAGCCTGGAAAACAGGCACAGGCAAAGTGAAAATCCTTAGAGCAGAAAAAAATGGTTTGCAAGAGACCAGCTTTGGGTTCCCTACTCAAAACAATGGGCAGAGGTACTTTCCTGTGCACTGAACAACAGTAGTTCAACTTGTAAGTGTGCATCTAAATATTGAAAATAAAATCTGATGGCATTTTTAATTACTTGAGCAGCTTAATGTGACATTTCCCTTACATAAAATGAATAAATATCTAAGTTCACATATGCACTGTGGAGTTTTTTTATCTCAAATGCTCTTTCTTACTTTATTTCTATCTGTATCCTTCCAGATAAGGAAATTTGGTATAAATTGGGTATAAATTCAAAACAAATCTCTATTATCTACAAAAACAGCAAAAGCCTTGCTTCTGCTGTGGTATCTAAAATGGATTGCCTGGGCATGTGCACAGCACAAAGTGCCTTTCTCAGATGGCTTCCAATCCCAGCAAAGACCACTCAAAACCCAGAAAATTAGCAGAAATGTGAAGTAGTAGGTATTTAACAACAATGTTAAAACGGCAGCAATATGTTATTTTGCTTTGATCTGAAGCTGAAATATTTTCAGTAGACAGAGTTTGGAGCTGATCTTTTTCAAGGACAGGAAGGAGAGCTTTTCTAAGTTATTAAATCAGAAGAATTTATAGATTCAGGCACATAGAACAAGATCAGATGTGTCCAACAGCTCTTCTTCACATGTGCTGTACCCATCAAAGGATGAGGAGGCCCAACCTGCCAAACAAATGTTTTATATTGAGCTGGAGGGTTCCAAATGTCTCACAACAGTGTCAGATAAACAAAAGGAGACACGAGAAGGTGACAGGGAAGCTCTCACTCAAGTGTTGCTTCTTTTTCAAAGATGAGTGACAGACAAAGAACTTTCCCCCACTTAACAACAAAAAGAAATCTCAGACTACTCAACACAGACAGCCAGAAATATCAAGGTTGTGCAAAATCTTTTCTAAGATAAAGTAGAAAAATATATTTCTGGTTAAAAGAGAAACCAAATCAAAATAGCATAAATTATGCTTCCAATTGTAACCTTTAATAAGAAAATCAATACCACAGTAATAACATTTCAATAATGTCATTAAATATTAAACTTTACTGACCACAGAGATTGCCCACTTATCAGTTTAATTTCTTTTCTGCTAGAAAATAATTGTATCAGATAGTAATTGATTGGCCAGTAATAATTCATGTAATGAATGTAATAAATATACATTTAGCTCAGTGCAAAATTGCTATAAAACAAATCTCCCCAGAAGAAGCATGAGATGGCAGAATTCAAAAAACCAGGGACAGCCAGCAGAATATCCATTTTTTTTCTGTGATGGGTATTGATTTATGATGCAGTGGAAGAGCTGAAACCACTGCCTGCTTTACCCCAGTAAAGCTGCATAGCAGCACCAGCCAGAGCCTGTGTCAGCAGCCCCATGAGAGAGTGGGGCAGGCTGGGGCAGCTGGGGACAGCCCAGGGCACCACCAAAGGTGACAGAGGCAAGGACCAGGGCCTGGCAGGGACATGAGCAGACCGGGCCCCATGGTACCCATGGCTGGGCAGGGCTGTGGCATCTCACTGGTGCAAGGACTGATGGCACTGGGGCCTGAAATGTGCCATGGGGCACCTAAGGGCTCTCAGTGCCCTGACAGCAAGTCAGTAAATCCCATCCATTGAAACAAAAATACAGAGATGTTCACCTCCAACAACCAATTTCCAAAGGAAAGAGGGACCCAGCAGAAGAGAATATCTGTTCTGATAGAGCCACAGCCTGGCACTGGGAAAGCTGCTACACACATTTCCATGTTTGGTTTTTTAACTTTTAAAATAAATTTATTAAGGGAAAAGTCAGCCTGGGCTGATCCCACAGTCCCATTAGAACCTGTGCATGAATGGGAAGCCTGTAAAGGCTCAAATGGAATATATAAAAAGCTTTTTTATACATCACTGGAGAAATGAACTTGTTTCTTTTGATGGGTATAACAATTTCCCTAATTTAAAAACAGTATTCCTAGCACTTTCCTACTATTTTAAGCCTACTCACTTGAATAAAGTTACTGCTAATTTAAACCCATGTAAGACAGAAATCAGACACCAGTGCCAATGTCCTCGCTCTGTACATCAGCAAATTTCCCTCTCTACTAAAAGTGAGATTTCACAGTCAATTTAAGCTGATCTAAGACTGCACTGCTCCTGAACAGGGCAATCCAACTTCCTTTTATCTCCAGCTGCGTGTTCCCACCACTTCCCTTGTGTGGGCTCTAGAGATCATACAGCCAAAGGATAAACAAGATCAGCTCACTGATCCTACTGAAAACTAACACTGAAAATACTTAGTTTTCAGCCAGTTTCCAAAGAGTTGAAAACAGCCCTTTGTGTGACAATCTACACTTAACTCTTCCATAAATTGTTTGTGAAACTTCACCATTAGACATAAAACCAAAAATAGAGAATTTATCAATAACTGAATAACAAGATACTACAGAAACTTGGCAGTCTGTTGCAAGCAATTACAATATTTAAAAAAAACCAATTTTTTTCAGTGTAGAAATCCCCAGTCTTCACAGATGCTAATGTGTAAGAAACAACAGCTAAAATGAAACAAATTTCAGCAAAACACTAATTTTGCAAGATGTATTTCGAGTCTACAAATACTTAGTTTACATGAGAAATATGATCCAAGGAAAAAACCCATCATAAAAATGTTGTCACTCTCCTCTTAACTTTTCTTTAGCGTTTTTCTTATCTGGTTGTTTTAAAACATTATGTATTTTTAACCCGGAATTGGAGATTTTCATTTGTATATTTTTTCAGGTATCTTTTGCTAACTCTACTTATAAAGCAATTAGGTAGATCTTTTTTCCCCTTGTTCCCATCTTTCTTTTTTGTTAGATTTTATCTGAGCATTATTGTGATGATAAGCATCCTGTTCCTTTCTGAGGTTTATTTTGTGCTGTTTCTATTTCTTATCTATCTTTTAACGTGTGTTGCAAGATGAGAAAGACTATCTTTTATGGCAGCTAAAGATACAGCAATAGAATAATGTGGGAAGAATAGGTTGCTCTTATTGAGTTACTTATACCATTGCCAAGTGGTTTAATGTGTACATTAGACAGACAATATGGATAAATAGCATCATCCTAGATAAAACTCTCTTTATTAATAATATTAAAATAATTGGCCAAGTTGTGAATTTTGAAAACCATCAAGCTCAGAGATGTAATCACTGTTTTCAGCCCTGTTCTGATACTTGCATTTTATTAACACAAATTTTTTAAACTTAAACCTAGTCCTTGTAAGGATGGTAACCCATCTGCTGAGGTCTCTGTGCAGGTGGAATTCCCAGAAAGGACTTATTAAAGTTTCCAAGTGTCCCCACACTGTCAAAAGTAAATTAAGGTCATCTATGAAGTCTGCTAAAACAAGATTTTTATTGCAGTCATAATTTTCATGCTGTAAGCACACAAAGTAAGACAGGTAAATATCTTTATTACAGGCCTTTGAAAAACAGTCAAAGAGTAACATTTGGTAGATACAGACCTAAACTTGATTTGAATTGAGGACTTAAAAGCCTTAGACAATCTGTCCTATTACTGTGCTCAGTAACATTTGGCTTCTTAATGTGTTCTTCTTTTGTAATGCTATTATGAACTGGATTATTACTAATTGCTTGTGTGTGCAGCTTTGTGCACTGATTTGTATTTTTAATACAATAGCCCCCATTCACACACTAAAAAATCAGCCAGCATGTACAGATTATTAAAGTTCTGTGCAGAGTGGTTCACAATCAGTAGGAGCTCTATGCCTAAACTCTATTTAAACTTTAGGTTTTTCATGCTGCCCTCCCAAATCAACAGCTGAGGCAAAAAAGATGACTTTCTTGAAAATGGGCAATGGTCATCTACACACAAACAGGTCAAATTAGTAAAAATGGGAAGAGCCTTCTTTTAGGTTGAGCATGGCCAGACAGGGATTCTTGGAGATTATTTAGTGACCCAGTAAACTCACTAAATGTGACAAGATGCTAAACCACTAATGGTTTCTATTCTGACCTTTTCTACTCTTTATCTTTTTGTCTGTTTTTTATCATGTAACCTCTTAGGGAAGGAAATATTGCCTTCTTTTATGTTGGGAAATTGCCCAGAACGTTGCAGACACTACCCAAACAAGGAGTAACTATAATAATAACAAAAAGAGGAGGAGGAGAAGGAGGAGGCTTACTTGACCCCATACCAGCATTCCCCTAAAGATTCCTATTAGACTTGATGGAATGGTAACCTGGCTTATTGCTTCAGCAAATTGCAGTAGTAAATTGCACCAATATAATTAATGCTATCAAAATTTACAGCAGAAAGGGAGCATTGCTGTGCTGTGCAATCAAGAGATAGCTGAATTTGTTTTTGAACAAGTCATGTATGATAGTGAGTGTAGCTGTTTAAGAATATACATAAAATCCATACCTGTTGTGCTGTCAGGGACAGAGTTAAAGAGATCTAGTCAGTTCTGCTCCTGACTTCATAACCTTCAGCATGGCCCTGGTAGATAACTCTCTGTGCCCCCATCTCACCATCTGTAAAACAGAGATAATGGTTTTCTGAGTCAGAGCATTTGGATATCTACAAATAAAATGCTGCATTTTAATACTGTTCAATACTATTAGCACACTCTTTCTCCACTGGATAAGGTCTCAAAGACAAACCTTTTCCTTTGATCTTTCTGCAGCATGCCCTCTGCTAGTCCTCAAAAACACATTTTAAGTAGTGTATGAAAAAAAGGCCAGTGTAATGAAATTAACTCTGCAAAGACCTCATTTTCCTTAGATTTGATGATGGAGATTCTCTACTGTGATAACATCTTTTAACCTTTATAATTTCACAAAGTGTTTGTACCAGATTCTGTTAGTCCCTCATATTTCATGATATGTAGTCCCATTTATCTCCCATTTATGAAATACAGCACAAGCATGACATTTCAATTTTATAAACTTGCAGTGCTACACAAGGAAGGCTGCCTTCCTGTGTCATTAATACCAATATCATTATTCAGACCCATGGCCTCTAAGTCTTTCTTTTAGGTTAATTTATTGTGGCAGTAAACCAATTTCCTTCTACTATTTTATAGAACAGTGTAAAAATTTGCAAAGCATATCAAAACTTCAGCTATCCTTAAAATTCTTCTAATATTTCTATGGTCTCACATATGTGATTTTGCCACCAGCCTTGTGACTACTGGTGGGGTACCCCACTAGGATTTGTTTCATTTTTGTTGATCCTTATGGATATTTGGTATACCAGATAGTAAAATAATAATTTGTATAGTTGTCAGAATCTGTCTCCTTAATTAAGAGTGATCTTGCTCTGCATTGCATAGAAAATCTGGACTATAAAAGAACACTGGAAAAAGTTTCTACTGGAAAAAGAAGCTGCAGGTAGGTATAAATATAAATATAAATAAAAAATAAGAGATCAAGACAGAATATGTGTTAAATATTATAATATAAATATTTATAAATATAAATTTAGATATCAATAGAGAATATCTGTTAGATAACCAATTCCTATTGAAAAAAAATTGCCCTAAAATAACAAGCAGATTCAAAGGTATCTTTGACCAGGGCTGTATTTGCAGCTCTGTAACTGCTCCTCCCTCCTGCTACACACAGGACTTTTCTTGGTGCAAAGGACGTTTCTTCATAGCTCCATAGTTTGGTGTGGTTTTAGTTTAAGTTCTAGGAAAAAGAGATCTGGCTCCATATGACTGTTTCTCCCACGGCCCAGCTTTCAGTTTCATTTCTTTTAATTTCATTCTGGACAGTATTAGCAACAAAATATTTAATATTCTCATAAGCTGACTGAAAATTCCTTTGTTGTATTTGATAGCATTCTCACTGAAAAATACTCCATATACTCTATTACCAATATTAACTATTCTAAAAGCCAAAACGCAGAAAATTTGAGAATTACTTTCTCACATTAAATCCAAATTACTCAAAATTTCACCAGTTGGTGCTGGTTCAGACTATAATATGCATGGATTTGAACTTTTGAAATAATTTGCATTTTTGAAATATTTTTTTGCTGCAGATTGTGATCTTACTAGACAAGACTAGTAGCATTAATAATAAGTACAATTCTGATGATTTTAGTTAAGGAAATATAGCTGAATCCAAAATTACTTACTTTGTATTGGGCATGTTCAGTGGCAATTTTGTCTTAGTAAAGTTATCAGAAGGGGCTTAAAACATTGATTTTAAAAATTGAAGAAATCAGTGGAATTTTATGCCCCAAGACATTTAAAATAGAAAGCTTGATTAAGTGGAAGTTGGTTAATGACTGAAAAAAAAATTTACCAAAAACTACTAGAAATAAAATTTTAAAATGCAAATTAAGAGCTGTAAGCAGGTTTAAAACCTAAATTAAAACCTGTGGCACTGCAAAACCTGTGTTAAAGGTTATCTATACACACAATACAATGCAAATACAAATAATGCATTTCTACTAAGACAAAGCTATTCCAAAGATACAAGTATAAAAGCACATTTCCTTAAAGCACAGTTAATGCACGGAAGACTGTGCCTTTTTATGCTGCTTTAATGTTAAAGGCAGTTGAGACAATCAAATTAAATATATTTGCATCAAAAATATGTTTAAAATAATGATACATTTGTAAATCCAAGCATTCAAAATGATAGAAAATGGAAGAAATCTAGAAAACAAAGATTGCTTGTCATGCTGGATTTGTTTCTAATCCTATCTATTGTACTACAATTCCTACCCATAAAAAAATTTAAATCCATAATTTATGGAAACATCTATAACCTTAAGGTCATCACACAGAAATGCCATTATGTGGAACCTTGTAAAAATGTTGCCAGCAGTGCCTCTGCTGTACTCCATAGCTGGCATTTCAGCCAGCCTTCTGCAGCTCAGAGTCACAGTAACAAGATTTTGAAGTTTAAATCTCTTTAAAGGAGAAAAGCTGCTTTTTCATCCCTTTCTCCAAGCGTACAATATAATTGGCAAAGTATCAGGAATAATAAGACAACTGGTTGACACAAACCCCAGGAGGAACAGAGCAGCTTTTGTTCTGAGCTCTCATCAAAATCTTGGAAATCTTGCAATAGGAAATGTTGATGGAATGTAGGTTCTTATTCAGAGTTCTGACGTGTTAGGCCTGCTAGATCTGAAATCTCTTACCTGCTTCCATAATTACTGGAGACCTTTCCTTGTGCTACCTGCAGCTCAAACAGCTCTACACTTTAGTATTTAAAATTTTCTTGATACAAAAGAAATAAATTTTATTCTGTATTCATGCATTCTTATTTGAGAGAAGAAAAAAAAAAGTCTGGCATTGGTTGTACATTTTACTGTGCAAGTAGTCTCACCAAATCTGTTTTTAAGTGCACATGCACATGTAATTCAAGCTCTCTAAAACTGATTTACTTCCTTCTAATCAATGTAGTCACTTAGAGGAAGGCACCATGCCATAAAAACTACTTTTAACTGCTGTGGTTTTGTTCATACTGCCTCCACTTACGTATGATATTAGGATTTCTGGGGAAGTATCTCACTGATGATGAGAAAACTGAGTTGAATGTGTTCCCATAAGGAAGAAGTTTGTTTTTTACTAGATGCCTCTTCTGCCTTGGAAAACCACAGGTAAAACAAAACAAAAAGCAGATTTCTGAAGAGAAAATATTATTACAACAAAGATTT
Source organism: Calcarius lapponicus (assembly GCA_039654755.1). Classification (NCBI taxonomy): domain Eukaryota; kingdom Metazoa; phylum Chordata; class Aves; order Passeriformes; family Fringillidae; genus Calcarius; species Calcarius lapponicus. The sequence goes on along the minus strand of CM077470.1, from coordinate 20,452,863 downwards.
CCTGACAGAAAACGGATTGCACTGTATTTGTTTCTACTTCTGTTCAATAGGTAAAAAAAAAGTCTTTAATATAAATTACATCAAGAAGTAGTCAGCTCAAGGAATAAGTCCAAATCAGTTTCCACTTACAGCTGAAACCAAACACAGAAAAGACTTGAGGTAAGAAGCAGAAAAAGTGTCAGTGTGCAGGAGGTTTCAGATCAATTGATGCCACCAACTGCCCTTTGGTTATGTCAATGAAGAGAAGATGCTCACCATGAACCACAGAAACCAGGATGCCATCTGTGGCAGGTTGATGGCATTTTTTCCTCTCATGTGACACCACATTAAGGCTTTATTTTTAGGTGGGTCTGCAATTAAGGGAAGGGAAGTCTAACCTGATCACTGCAGGCCTCTTTCCCTTTCAAATTTCTGCTCTCAAAAATACAACAGACCTCTTTTTAGCAACACAATATAATTTTGTTAAAGATCAGAAATATTAATTAATATGTTTTAAAAATCCAATGTGTTGTCTATGTTCTTGTAAAATGTTGCCATTTTTTTTCCATTTTAACTTTGCTGTCTCATTTTCAATTTGAGTTACAACCTCTTAAGTTAGAAAACTAAGAACTCAGCCATCCCTCCTGAGTGGTCATGTACTGCATCCTTAGCTGCAGAGTGTTCAGAAAATTGTTCCAATAATGTAATGAAAGTAATGAAAAGATGCTTATAAATTACAATTTATTATGTTTTTACAGACCTCTAAGAGATACAAACATGGGAACATCACAAACAAAAGAAAGCTTCAGTGGGTCTCAGCTCTATACAAAAATTAATTTGACAACAGAGATGTATTTGGTAATTACTGGATATTCAGAATGTGTTTAGCTCCTTCTGCTTTCAGAATGAAGGTCAGGAGGGGATTTTTGAGGGTGGAGAGCTGAGAGAGAGGAACAAAGGGAGGAACGGGGGTTTTATTGTGGGGCTGCAGTTGAGTAGTCAGTGGCACTGGCCATTGCTTTACAAGGAAATCATGCCAACTGCAGCAAAAGGAAAAGGAAAATTACTCAAAATTCGATTTCACTTCTTTGTTTTCATTCTCTTCACCCACTCTGGTATCTGCAACACTAATTCACCGATTTCAGCTTTCTAGTTATTTTAGAAGCGCTACAATGATGCCAACTGGTGTAACCAAGAGCTTTCAGTTAAACACAGAGAGAGGAACATTGTATAACTAAAAGTCAGTTAAACAGTTCTCCAGATTAATTGGTGCTGTGTAGCCCAAGGCTATAAAAAGTCTTGACTGGGCCAGCAAAGTTTCAAGCCTGCATCCTGCCTATCTTCCTGCCCCAGGGAGCCTTTGTATAGGGCTCATTGTTACACAAAGCAGCTCCTTCAGCAAAGGAATCACTGCAGGAATTTAAGACTTATTTGAGGGGGTTATCAGAAGTCGTTGTTTTGATGTCGCTTAATTTTCAAGGTTTAAGAGAAGAGATGCTAATCCAGGGTCCAGTTCATTGAACTGTATTCTGAATTCATTGCTTTTCGTGTTAGCTCTGCTGTTTGTTGGTCCTCATTGTTTTGTAATTCGTTTATATTTTTGAGGAAATACCCATGTTTCTTTTTCATGAGAAACCTCAGAATGTTTCCCTAATCAGCTGATAGGCAACTCCCTTTGCAGACAACCATAGATATGCACTATTAACTCTGAAATAATTCAGTTAAGATGTCTACTTCAAAACAGGGAATTTCTGTCTAAGCCACAAATTTATGTGCCCCCTGGCTTGATAATTTATTCCAGGCAAACATTTCTTCTAACCTCAAATACAGACATTTCTATTTGGATTGCAGAGATAAAACCATAATAGAAGTGAAATGTGAGGTTTGTCCTAGTCAGTAAAAACTTTTCTACCTTGATCAGAAAAAGAATGGCTCTTCATCAATTCTTTGGAAATTTACTATAGATATTCATAGACTAATGGCTGAGAAGTCCAATTTTCCATGTCTGCAGATATAATCAATGTTTAGAAGGATATTTCACTAAACCTTCAAACCAGTGCAAACCACTGGAAGTCCATCATAATCTGCATGTTCAGTCCTCCCCATTCCTCTCATCAGGACATTCAGTTAGGTTAAATTATTTGTTCTCCATGTCCAAGCTCTCCTTCAGTGCCGTTTAAATGAGGGACCATTTCATGCTGTGTGATCTCAACTTCCCCTGATGACAGCTCTATCCTACTGGAACTATGAAACTGTCAACATCAAGAGCAAAATTTAGGTGTGCAGAGACAAAAATGGCTCAGCATCCATCCCACAAACTCTTTCAATAGAGGTCAGCAACCTCACCATCTATGGGGAAAACTGCAAAGCTCAATATTTCCATCAAACAGCCCAAAATATGGCTAAAACTTTCTTGCTGGCTGGAAGTAAAAGAAAAATACTTTGTAGATCTCACAGCTTCAGAAAATGAGTAGAATAGTGCCATGACAGACATAGAATAAGACAGCAGATCACCTTGATTTAGCAGAGGTGAAAGGTGTGCATGGTCAATCTTTGGGGATTAATGTCTTATAGTAAACTGAGGGGCTATAAGGTGATTTTGTGACTGTGACAGGCAGGCCACACCTGTAGTGTCCCCCACTTCTTAGGCACAGTATTGCCACAGTCAATGTAAGGTAATTTGAGGTCACCTTTACCAACAGATCAACCCCAAATTTGGATGGTTTTTTGGTTGCTTTTGGGTTTTCATCCTCCTAAAAAACCCCAACAGCCTAACTAACTAAAGAACCATTAACTTACCATGCATGTTTCCTAACTCAGCCAACATGCTATGAGATCATCTAGTATTCAAGGTTTTCTTGGAGTCTAGGACACAATGTGTTATCTTCTTTTCAAAAAGCATTAAGCTGCAGCAGTGGCAGGGAAATGGTTTGCCTGGAGTCATCCAGCACATGAAAAGTGGAGCCATTATCAAAACCCTGGAGCCTCAACTGACAAGTGCCATGTAGCAAGGCCTGGAGTGCAGCTTCTCCCGGGTAAATTAAAATGTTGTGGTTTATGTCAATAGAAATATGGGAATTTCTACACTGCATTAGGCCCTAGCACATATTACCTTCATTTGTCAGTGGCCAGCAGGAGAAAATGCAACCATCACCCCCCACACCCAGCTGATAAATGGTTTGCTTTTTGCCCTCATGCCAGCCATTATATTTTCCACAGATCTCTCAAAATGCATTTTCACATTAGTGCTAAGAAGATCTAATGGCTTGCCCCACTAACGTCAGTCTTGATCCTAGCAATAAAAATCCCGCCATTTCCCTTGTATGGGCTCCACTTCCACAATGAACCAACTTAGGAAACTAAAATGCACAAATTAACCCTACCAAGAAAAAAAAAAGTGAATAGCCATCTATCCTTTTTTTGCCTGAAACTGTTGGGAGCGGGTATTACAGATTGGAACAGCTATGGATACGTACAATATTCCACAATATTCCAACAAGCATCTCCTTTCTGGAATCCCTGTCCACTTTCAGGTTCAGCAATCTGAAAATCACAGCAGTGCTCCCAACATGCTGGGGCAGTGACCTCCCTCTGCCACTGGCTCTCAGGCACCCCAGCTGTGTGACTTCCTCAGCCAAAGAGCAATAGGTCACATCTATATTAAGTTCATTGACTATCCCCTTATTTTAGTCGTGTAAAATTAGAAGACAATAAGCTCCTCCTCTGTTTTCTCTAGGCCATTCATTATTTTATCATTTGCCCCCCTGTTATTCATGTTTGTTCAGAACCAACAGTGTCAGCTTTTTTTGCCAAGGCCCCTGCTCTGAAGAGCCTCATTACTCATTCCTGGGTACCTCCCCTGACAGGCACAACTGAAGAAATATTTTAGTGATTTCAAAATGCACTGCATTTACTCACAGCATTGTCATTCATTTTCATAAATGCAAACCTGCCCTGCAGGAAGTTGATTCTGTATTACTTTCCTGTTCATGGGTTAATTTAATTGCATGTAAAGTCAATACAAAATCTAACTATTCTTAGGAAATAATATTTTGCACCCATTCTTTACTGACATAAATTACAATATCAAGTAAACTGGAAAAGAAAATCCAACCCAGAAAAATACAAGCATATTAATTAAAACACACTGTCTGTCCCTTACTAAATTATACATTTCTAAATCTTTTAGAGGCATGTCTTTTCAAACAACTCAGGGGATTTGCAGTTGCCTACCCAGCTTTTCATTTCTAGGTCACTTGTTAAATCTACCCCAGGTCAGCTCTGACTGAAAATTATTACTGTCTGGCAGCTGGTTTGTAGTCTACATAAAATGAATTAGTGGTTTCATTCCACTTCTTAATGGACAAGTGGCCCCATCTTACACTTCGACCTGAGTGACACTCCATTGACTACCGCAAGGAAAGAACTAAATAAACTCTTTTTATTCTGTAGGTAGGTCCTCATGGTTAGCACTGAAACTGGTGAGACTCTCAGGGCTATTATAGCGCTGATCTACAAAAAATAAAGCCTTCCATTTATGGAAATCCTGCAATCAGAGCAGATAAAATGCTATTTTGTGAGTTATTGTGGTGATTATTTTGATCCTTTGTCACGTGGTTCAGAGGGGAATACACTACAAGTTGTCTCCTGTTATAGTTAAAAGGAAACTTGTCCCCTCCACACTGTTGCACAGTGCAAAGGACAGAGAATGTGTGTACATGCTCTTCCATATCAACAAGAAATCACAGGAATAACTTACAAAGGTTTCCTGCTTAATAGTAGTAGAAAGAAAATTGCCATTTGTTAGATATAAAAAGAGACTTTAAATGTTTTAATAATAACATGGTTGACAAACAGATAAAGAGATTTGCTATTTAACAACAAGAGATGGAAATGCTAACATTATCCATATTTGAATTCTACTGGTTGTGCTCTCCTGGCACTTAGAATAGAACAGGTCTACTTTTCTTGAAAACTGCCAATCTCACAATTTCACACACATTGCATTCCTTTCTTTTTAGAGTAGACACAAGCACAAAGGCACCAACATATATTATTAAAGAACTTTGTGTCTGCCTATTTGTATTTAAAGTGTTTCTCACAGAAATAAAGTGTAAGTAAGTCCATTATTTTCTCTAGTTTCTCTTGTCTGTTTCCTTGGATGATAAATAAGTCTGTGTGACTCTGGTACTATCCCTGTCTGTACTGAGCTAGGACAAATTTCCCCTAAGGCCCCCATTTTTGTCTCCATTTTCATTTGTCATTCTGCTCAGGCTGCAGCAATTCAAACAGACCTGCTCCTTGACTGAGAGATCTTCACCTCTTCTCATGCACCAGGATAAGGTTGCTTCTCTATGGTTTTGTGACAACCAAAAATAAAAAAGAGGGACAATCAACTTCATCTGTCACCATCTTTTCATGTTCTTGTCCCTCGGTGACCCCACTGTCTCTGTTCCTATTTATTTGCTCTTTCTGAACTTATTCTTCATCTTTCCTCTTTGCTGTCCTCACTCTCTTCACTGTTTAACCTGAAGCAGCCCTCATTCCACAATGAAAAGCTGTTGCCATCAAAGTGATTTCTCCACCTTGGGAACAACAGCAGGACCCAGGCTGTGCCTGGCTCCACACTCCTTTCCCAGCTGACCACATCACTGCTGTGAAAGCTGATGCAGAAGTCAGTCTGGCTGCTGGGGAGATTACACCTCTGGCACCAGCACTTGCAAGTAAATGATTGAGCTGATATTCCTCCTTCTCTTTCTTCATAGATGATATTTTGCGTTCTGGGATGAGTGTGCATATATTACATTGTATATACAATATTATTTTCACATGTTTTCCTTTTATCTCTTACCATGAAGTTTACTGTCTTTCAGTTTTCATTCTGTGGTCCATGCTCACAAGTTATCTCTCTGAGATGGAATTTACCTGGACAGGAAGTGGTTTTTGTGTCATGAATATTACAAAGAATCACAGGCAGACTTGCCAGTGTTTTGTTACCCAGAACTAAGAGCCTTTTCAGGGACTTTACATTAAAGACTGGGCATGAAGCCAGTTAAACACTCACTGCCATTTCTTGTCCATCTGTCCCTGACTGGGGTGTAAGAAGCTGCACAAGTTTTGCTTTGCATTCAACTGGATATTATCTAGAAGTAGAGACAAGCTGTTCTATATTACATTACTTCTGTTTCATTGTGGACATCCAATTTACAAGAACAGATACAAATAAGCATTCAAATTCTACAGAGTATTTAAAATTTAAAGATACATTCTGGTAGCATCCAAGCTACAATAATTAACAAAACCAACTTTACAATGGATTTGTGATTGTGGTTGTACTTCTTAATATCTAACATAATGCACACAAAGTATTTGCTGTTTAGAGTGCAGCCTTTCCCTTAGTGGGGTACTAATTTAAAAATCACACTCTAAGAACGCAATTAAACCTTGCTTTTACCATGTCAGGCACTGGCCTCCTCCTGACCCCAAGATTCTGGCTCTGCATGTTTACATTTTTCTTTTACTTGCCTTTTCTTGCCTTTGATTTCTACCTCTCCCAGAGGAAACCACCTTCCACTGCCAGTAAGACAGATGATGGAAAGGCTCTTGTGTCTCTTTGTTCATAAGATTTGAATTGTTTGAGTTGGACTTTTATTCAAAGACTAACATTTGCCTTTCTGGAATCTTCTCTACTACAGCAGTTCTCACACAATCAGTCAGAAACTACTGAATCAATGATTCTGATTGAGTTCTTGTGATAAGCAGCAGTACAGAACATGACTGATTTTACCCTAAGATATATATTTTCAAGGTACAAATGCACTTGACACGAGCAGTTGTTATTATATTGGTCAACAGAGATTTGTTCACCAACTCTGGCATAGCCTGGACACCAAAATCTGACATTTGTGGCTGAAAATTGCTTCTCCCTTAGAACAAGATCAGGATTTTATGAACTTTTCAATACTACTTTGTCTTCAGGGGCCAGAAGGATACCCCCTCAGCAGCTCTTTGCATCACATGTAAAACTGAGCTTGCTACCCTAATAGCTCCTGAGGCCCAAAAGAAAGAGACACAAGAAAGAGACAAAAGAAAGTTTTGAATTTAACAAAAATGCATAGTATAGAAGTTACACAAATGCTTCTATTCTGTGATCATCAGGTATGTGATATTTTAAATTTCACGGACATTGTAGCTATCAAAGGAACAGAATTTCAGATCAGAACTTAGGACAATGGGACTGATCTAGGACCAACAATCCCAACAAATCTGTCAAAGCAGGCAATTGGTTAAAATCCTCTCTTTTAGGGGGAAACTGTTCCTAAAGCTTATTCCTCTGACAGTTAACAACTTGTTCATACTTTTACAGTGTGCATTCACCACGGTATTGCATCCAGTCATTTGTGTGCCAATACTGGTCCCAGTATTTCTTTTCTTTTTCCAGATGTCTAGTATCTTGCTTCATTGTCCCTTTCAACATCCCTTTTGTGAACTAATGAAAAGAAGCTCTTTCAGCCTGCTCTTGCAGGAGCAGCTCTCCATTCTACACTTCACCCCACTCACACTTCTCTGCACCTATTCCATTTGAATTCATTTTTCTTGTTAAGATTTGTAAAAAATATTTCAGAAGACACCTTTTCAGTGCTCTGTTTGGCAGCAACAGCACTTTCTCCCCTCAGTACTTCTTCCTCCCTTCAGTGTACCCTACTTGCATTCAATGAGCAACGCAGCTTTCCCTGCAGATGTGCAGGAGAAATTCAGACTCATCCTGCAACTGGCTCTTCTCTTTGTGTGTTCCCACTTCTGCCAGGTCTGAGGATATCCCAATTTCAGCACTGGCACCTCATTTCCCACTAGCAGTGAATTTCAGGAGTTAACTACTTTTTGCTCCAAAGCTAACACAAAATAGAGTAACCATTGTTCTACCCATGAAACAGAAGAGTTGCCTGGTTGCCTTCCAGCATCCTACTGGTTCCCTTCAGTGTCATCACTGTTATTTTCCTTTACAAATATCTTCATTCATATTAGATACATTGTATTACTTCTCAGAGCCTAGCTCAATGAATTGTCAGCGCTTATAGAGCATCCTACGAAATTACTTACTACGGTCCAGACAAGTGAAACCTACTGTATTTCATCTGCCTAAAGTAATTATAAATAAAAGCTATTAAGTAGTCCTACTACAATATACCTTTATAAACTCAACTGTGGTTTTGCTCTAGTTTCAATTTATTTCCACATTTTTAAATATTCTTCCCACCAGAGGTTGTTCTAAAGCTTGGCACTCCAGTCAGATAACTAAAGAATTGAAACCCATGTTATTGTTTTCAGATGTAGGCTGTGCATTTGCAGTCAGTAGTCACATAACTTTGTCCTGGTTTTGATAGATTATTAAAAACTAACCATTTCAAGGCTTATCCCAGTCCTTTCAGAATTTGATGGAGCTGATAGGGTTATTCTTGAGAAGATCTGATCTTCTTTGCTTCCACACCCAGCAGAGTGGTTTCCATTTCCATATACTCATTAATTCCCATTCATATTGAGAATCTTTGCCTTTGTCCATATATTCAACACTACCTCCAAAGTTTTCAAAAGAAAACATATAGAAAAATCTATAATTAGTTTCTCCCCTCAGCTGGATGACACCCCTTCTACCACCCTCAGATCCTTTGTAGGTCTATATCAAAGCAGCAAAGGAGGATTGACAGGCTACATCATGATAGGTATTCTACTTTTCATTAAAATGCACTTAGAAATCTTTCTATGATTGACTTGTAACACACATGTTGAAAACAGATCAAGTCCTTCTTAATTCCTAGGTGCATGTTGACAAGTTCCAGAAATTGAACAGTCTCTTTCCAGATGCAGTAAAATGTTAGATATTTTGCATTGAATATGAAGCTTAAGTGGTTTCTGAGTGGATTTCAATTTTAAACCACACAGCAATCAAACCTTCCCAAAAGATATTATTTTGGTGGAATAAGTGTTATCAAGCAACTTTGCTTTAACATCTTCTTTGCTTAGAAAAGAAGAGGGAATAAAAAACAGAGCTTTGAAACCACAGAGAAACCGTTGAAAACTTGAAACCACAATGCCTAAGAACAGAGTGAGCATATGATTACCTAACTCAAAATGTGGTTTCAACTGGGCATTCTACCAAGTTTTTCACAGAAAACCAGGGGAAAATGGAGTACAAGTATCCATGGTTACAGTGACCCCTGCTTGGCACTTGAAGAGATCTTTCTAGAAAGAGCCAGGTAGAAACATTTGTCAGGGTCCTCAGAAGAAGCAGGGCTTCTTCCTGTTTTCATATGTTAAAAAAAAAAAAAAAAAAGATCGAATATAATTTGGTACAGACAGTCCTGAACACAAACTGTAACCTAGGAGTATTTTTAGAATTCCCCTCTTGTATGTTTTTCACAATATTCACTCACTACTGAAAAATAACCTCAGAAATACAGAACCATCCCTTAAAATAATGGCAAACTCCTAGAATAGCGAATTCATCTATAAATTGAGTATTTAGGGCTAATATTTTTCTTCCCATGTCCAGTTGTACTGCACTTATGAATGAAGGAATAGAATTGTAGGTTACAGTTTTAAATGGAAAAGGTTTGAAGTGTAAATTAAGCTAAATTGGTACCATTGCTTTAAAGCACTGCAGTTCCTACACTCCCCAGTTCTTGTGTTCAGGTTTACCTTGGGGCTGATGGAAAACCTAAACACAGAGACAGTTTGTTTGGATGGTGCTTTCCCTTTCTCCTCTGCTGACACTCACCTGTTCTGTTTATATGCAGGTTTGGGGAAGATGTTTTTTTCTATGTAGCCTGATGCATAGCTAGGCATATTGAAGCGTGAACAACTGTGCACACATGGCCAAATATATTCATCACAACTCAGCTTCTAGATGCTTCTGTGATGTGTGCAATAGTCAGGTGAGACAGTGGAAGAAGAACTGATCTGAGTCCAGATGGAGACTCCTCCTCTCCTTGGCAGGGAGCAACAGAGCTATTTCACCTTAAGGTCCATGTACAAGACAAATGCAGCTCTCCTTCTGCAAGAAGAAAAGCCAGGAAGATATTTTTTTATGTCCTTTATTTTCTAGGGTGCTCATCTTCTATTCTTCATGCTCCTTAAGGATTCTGCCTCAACTCTTCCTGTAGAGGTGAGGACTCCACAGTTCCTCATTTTGTTGCTGAATTCCCAATTCCCCATGGATTTGACCTGGATCAGGCACTAGCATGCTGTCACTTTTCTGTAGAATCATCCAGAGCACACACCATGATGTTTGTACAGTCTTTGCTCTAGCCATTATGGAAATCATGTGGATGATGTCTGCTTCAGCATAAAGTTTGTCTAAAATTGCCTGTTCCACTTCCTAAAAATTAATCTAAACCAGCAAGATGAAAATTTACCAAGTTCAGTTATAAGAGATAAGCTCTTTGTGTCATGTGACTATGTGGAAAGAGATACCCTGAAAATTGGATTTACCTCCCCATTAAACCAGAAAAAGAGGTTCAACATGCCAACAATTCAAGCAGATCTCTTCCTTTCAAAAGGTTTGTCACCTAATGATTGAGGAGAAATCCTACTATGTGATTTTAGTGATTATTTACAAAGTTTAGGCCCCAAATTCTACCTACTAAATGTTCAGACCAGCAAGAACAAATACCACTATTCATGATAAATCAGCTCAAAATAAGGAGTGTGTAATATCATGCTCCTTTCACTGGCAATTAATGAACAGAGAAAGGAATGTACCTGCCATAAATATTCCTACAGCTCTCCACCTACATCCTTGTATTTGGCTATAAATAAATGGATAGAACAGGCTGTATATGGGTATTTACTCATGGTATTTCAACAAGTACTGTATATAGAGGGCTTGGCAGCAGAACCAAAACTGGCATATCTAATGGTGATTTTTTCATTATTTTAGAAATGTTTGGTCATGTTTCAACAGATCCCGGTTACTGAGCTAATGCTAATATTACTTAAGGAGGAAGGACTGACTCAAAAGCTTAGTCTCACTCTTGCACATATCTCAATTGCATATGGCAAACCTGGTTTCTAATACCAAGGGAAAAAAAAGTGTTTGGAATTTTGGAATTCTGAAGTAAATTTTCAAGGAAACAGTTGGTAGAGAGATCCAAGAGAAAGAAACTATGGGAATGCTCATTATTAAATTTGGGCAACCTTCCTACTTGCTGAACCAAGAGAAATCCTGTATTCTAAAACAAGCATCTGAGCTGACTTTCAGCATCCACATGTACAGACTTTACTTCAAGGCTGATGCAATAAAACTAAAGCATTTGTGAGCTTCAGATGCCAAACTGAGCTAAACAGGAAGAGTGGCTGCTCCTGCTCTGCTTTCAGTGCCACTTTGTAGACACTGGGCAAATTAGGTAAGCAAATTATTTCAACAAGCTCAGAAGCTCACAATGTGTGGAAAATATGCATCCAAAGAAAAGAAGTAGAAGAAATGTGTGAAAACGATAAAGAAAACATGGCACATGCTAGCATATTTTACTACATCCCAAGCACACAATTCCACAGACACCATTTCAAAAAAAAGATTGATCAAAAACTGTCAGGGCGGAAACTCAACATCAAAATGCCATTTCCATTGTGTAGAGCAAATGGATTTAATGTAATTAAACATAAAGGGATTGGTTTTGATCCAGATAACTCTGGGCACTGCCAGTAGCAGAGGCGTGAGGACATGGTCTGATGGAGGCATTTTCAATCATGGAATAATTTGGGTTGGAAGGAACCTGTGGATTCCAAGCCAGAGCAGGCTGCTCAGGGCCCTGATCAGTTTATTAGTTTCCAAGTAGCTGAATCCTGTTTTCAAAGGCAGAAGCAGCAGTGGCCGGTCCCAGATACAACTGTGTTTCTGAAGCTATCTACAAGAAATCATGAGATTTGGCAAATATTCATGTATGCACAAATAGCTGGACATGTTCTCTAATTTATCTATATACTCTTAAGATATAGTATGGTCTTAGCACAGAACCCCAGAAACAAATCCTATCCTTAGTAATCCAAACTGAACTGGAGCAAGTTTCTAATGGAACTTTACAGCATAAAAGAATATTATAGAAAACGCATCTCACAGCTAAACAGAAATCTATCTAAATGCTCTGGAAGCCAAAATCCTGTCTGGTTATAGGAAAGAAACTACTTATATATAATTAGGGAGGCTTTACTTTGTTTTCATAATTTTGATCTGACCATAGTTCTGGAAAAAAAGCCACTTCAATATGTCTTCAGAAGTGTTCGGCTATAGAATCATCAAAGGTGAACCCTTTAGCTCCAGTGATATGCAAATGATGACATGTTTTTTAAAAGGATTAACAAAGTTGTTCAAAGCATCTTTTTAGTCTACTCTGCTTCCAAACAAACAATAAACTGTCCGCATGCAGTGAGATTTGCTAACCCATAAACACAGCCAAATGGAGGAAGATCAGAACCTTAATGAGTTTGGTCCCCTTTGAATTCTAGCTGATCAGTGTCACCAATAATTTCAACAGGCTCTAAATTAAGCACTTTCTGTCTTCAAAGTGCCTTGCAAACATCAACCAATTAATCCCTACAAGTCTCCTCTGAGGTAGGTAAGTAGGTATTGTTATCCCCATTTTACAGTTGGCTGAACACAGTCAGAGGGTTAAGTGATTTGCTGCAGGCCACAGATGGAGGTGGGATTAAAACACAAGAGTCACTATGATTCTTTTTAGAGGATAGCACTTCTTTCTTTTTTCTGCTGACTTTTCTGTGCTGACTTTAGACATATTGGCCTTGTGGCAATACTTAAAGGAAACAACATAAATTGTCCTTGTTAAAAGCAAGGAAACAGAGACAAATCTGGGGATTGTGCTGATAACCCTTTTGTTTCCCTATACTGATGTTAAGGGTTTTCCTATAATTTTGTTCTAATACTCAAGTATCATTCCTATCACACAGGGACTTATTTCTGTGGCAATGTAACATGCTACCAATTGAAAGATATGTCCTGCTCCTTCACAGGTTTTATTTAGTCTTTGTGCTTTCAAATTAGTAAGTGTAGGTGGCACCCTGCCCATGAATGGGGCACTTTCCTTCCAGGATCAGGGTAACAGTTGGTAGGCTTTTTCCACTGCAGCACAGGCAGGAAGAAATGGAGAAAGGGAGCTTTGAGAACCAAGAGCAAAGAAAGCCATTAACTGAAACCCAACCCCAGCAAACCGCTTGTAACCATTCTAACAGGCGTAAGATTGATACCTTTCCCACTTCAACAGAAAGATCAGATGGAAAAGGGAGAGTATATCCTTTTCCTCTCTATGTATACAACTTCAGGCCACTTGAAGAGCCATTTGTCATTAAGTCAATCCAGTGTATTGTAATAAACTTCTGAGTTTTATCAGGAAACCGCTTTTCATCTAGCGGCAAATCCACAGCATCAGTTCCCTGGAATACTTTTTAGAATAGAAAAATCCACTACTCAAAGTTGATGTCTTGCAACTCTTGAGCACATTTTCTGTTAATTTTTCAGATGACACTCTACTGTCAGAAGCCTTCTAGTATGGGAATTGACATGCACAGAGAAAATCAGTAAATATTTGTAAATTTTTCACTTCCTGTACTATAGTACAGTAATTTCAGCCATATTGCTAGTTATGTGTTTTTATTACACAATCTTATAAGTGTCCTGAAAGTATAGCTCCATTAATGCTACAAAAATAACAACCAATTTATTAATACACCACTGTAATACATGGTGGTGTTCATATATTCCATAAACCAAGGATCGTACCTCCTTTGTATTAGGTGTTGCCCACAGGAAATGGTCCATCAAAGTTTTATTAGCTTAAAGTTTACTTTGTTAAAGGCATTTGTGAAGCCTTCAGATTAGGTAAATCATTTAACATAGGCTTAATAAAATGCAATAAAATGCAATTTATTTAACATGTGGTTAAATAAAATGCAATTTATTTTTCTACTGCTGTGGATACTGAACCAAGAGAGTATTTTTACCATTAGAAAGGTTTGTTAGTAACTACTTTGCTCTTACATGTCCATCACTTACGTCTCTTTTTAGAAGAAAATAGTTAATGATTAACAACCTGAGGAATTGTACTCTTAGTCTAACAGTGTAAGAACATGTGTGATTTTGACTCTTGGAAAGGTGTGTTTTCAGTAGTAAAACCATGTATTATGTGGGTTAGGAAGGATCTGATTTTCACAGTATTCTGTGACCAGGAAAACATGTAATGCAAAACATAAGCTTGGAAATTGCTATTTGCTATCTCTGTCTCAAGAAGATTTGTAGCTGACGAAGAATTACATGCTCTGCAGAAACAGCTCCTCTCTTTTATCACTTTGGAAATCATTAACTTGCCCTGGATGGTCCTCTGTGCAACAAAGGAAGTTTTCACATGGATTTTCTGATAGGGGAAACAAAAGAGATCATAGATAACAAAGCAGCAGTGTGAATGACAGTTTTAGAGGACCTTCATCCAAACAAGCCTCAGTAACATCTCATCAGATCGGTATCATCCCCAAATTTCCTTTCACTCAGCACTACCATGCTTCAGGGCTAATCCAGTGAACCATTCCTCAGTTCCAAATTTCTTAGGCTATCTACGAACACAAATAACTGAGTGATTGTCCCATATCTCACTAATTAACATAATCCATTTTTACATCTCATATTTTTCTGTTACAGGTCTATCTGAACAGTAAAATGGAGCTGTGGGAACATTTGTCTGCTTGGGCTGAAACTACACTCACAGTTCTGTGCATTCCTCCCCACATGTCAATGCACTCCATGCTATCCACCCCAATGAAGGGGAACCCTCAGACTTGTCACACAGCTCTAGACCTCACATACATATACATTATATTATATTATATTATATTATATTATATTATATTATATTATCATTACATATCTTTTGCTCATCTGCAGCCATTGCCACAACTCACCTGCACTATGAGCATATTTTAATGTCCTGCACTGCACACTTAGAGAAGGAGCAATGTTTAATTATCTATGCCCCTCCAAGATGAGAAATACTTCTCCAAAAAACACATCTGTCACCCAAATGTATTTCTGGAAAGGTAGAAATCAACTTTTCCCTAAGGCTCACCTCCCCTGTGCGCAGTTCTGTGTCCTGATTGGTTTTTTAGAACTTGATCAATATGCATATTTCTGAAAATGTGGTTCACAGGTTTGCATGTTTAGCAGGCTGGAGAGCCTTTCCAGCACCATATCCCTGCTGAAAACTGCATGGCAATTGATGGTGCAATGAGCTGGGCATCCCCCTTAAGTGAAAGAGTGAAAGATGATTATTTAGACATGATCCTACTCACTTGTATACAAAAATCCCTCATCTGCTCATTTACCTGCCTGGTCATCTAATGTTGTGCTACAGATTCCGTGATGATTTGGGGAATGTGTTTTCCTATTTGTGCATCCAAAAATTTTGGATTTTATGGAAAATAAGAAATGAATAGCAATAATTACAATTTTGTCACATTTGTTCTTAGAGAAAATTTATAGTATCATAAGCTTAAGGTTAGTATCTAATTATGGAGACTCAGGAGAACATTTATTTTTATAGAATTCTAGTGTGGTATCCCTCAGGTTTTTCTGGATATAAACATAAAGTATATACTGAATTTTCTGAAGACTGGTAATTCCTGAATTATAATCAATTACAGTTTGATTTTAATGCAACTTGTATGTGATATTCCAGACCTGCTAACAAAATATGAATTACTATCAAATTACAGTGTAGTGAAAGTACACAATCACATTATAGGTCATACCTTACATACCATGTTTTTAAAGATAAACATTATTTGGCTATTAATCATAACCAAATCCATACTCACTGTAGGGTGTGAGAAAGAGTTCTAGAACTGTTAGAGGAAGAGTAAGATAGTAACTGTTGTCAAATACTTGAAGATAATATTTGCATTTGAAACTGGTGTTTTAGCTAACTCACATGTAAACTGATCATAGGGGCATTTCAGAACAAAACTTTGGTCAAACTTTCACTTTTATCATCCCTTGAGGCTACCAGGATAATTTGAGAACATTTTATTACATAAAGAATATTCTCTCCCTTCTTCTTTCCACTACAAAAATCTATATAACTGAATAAATTATTCCCAATACAGTTACTCACTATAACTTTCTGTTGTGAGTTGTGAAGCTGAGGGGGGACACACACATGACACACTATGCTAATCAAAATCTTTTCTGCAATTAATTTACCTGCATGACTATTAGCAGTACTGAGACCCCAGAGATAACTGTAGATGAAATGAATTATTCTATTTTGTTTGTCTCTATATTTGGGTAGATTTTCTCTTGCAAACCTATCCTATGATTGCTATGTATATTCTACATATATAATTTCAGGGTTCGGGGGTTTATTTGCTGTGGCTTTTTGGTTTTTTGGGCTTTGGTGGTTTTGTGTATGTATGGGGGGGTGTTTTGGTTTGGTTTGGTTTAGTTTGGCGGGGGAGGTTGTCTGTGGGGAGGTGTTGTTTGTTTGTTTGTTTGTTTGGGAGGGGGGGTAATATTATCCAGCTACATGAAACCGATCATCATGCGACTTCTCATCCAAACCCACAGGTGTCAGAGGAGCTCAGAGGGCAACCTGCAACCCACTCACGTTGCAGCCCTTGAAAAGTTTATAGAACCTCTCATCCCTCAATAGGGACCAGCCCCTGCTTCCTGCCTCTCCTCAGCAGGCGGGAAGAGACAACTTTGAGGACAGTTGCCAGAATTTTGAATGGCATACAGGACCCCTGCTCTTCCTCCTCCTCACGACTCCTGGACCAGTGACTTCATTCGGAGCCCGCCTGGGGTACCCATGGCAACCCAGGGCTCCACAACACACTTCAAAGAATGTTCTTGAGGGGAAATTCAAAAGCCCGCTTGTATGAACACATCAATCAGAAGGGGGAAAATGCCCCCGTGAGGAGCGTGGCCCCCGCGGGCGCGCCGGGCAAGTGCAATTCCCATGCCCGGGGCGCCAGACAAAGAGGCAGCCCGAGGCGCCCGCCCGGAGCCCGAGAGCGCGGCGGCATCGCCGGGGAGGAGCCAGACCCGGCTGCCCCGGGGGCGGGGGACAGCCTGGGACCGTATAAAAAGGCGTCCCGCCAGAAGACCCGGGGCGTGTTTGGAGCAGCGGCAAGCGGTGTCATTGTGGGAGGTGCGGCTGCGACAGCGGCAACAGCCCGAGAGCGCGGAGCCGTCCGATGGCTCTGAGCATGGACAGCAGCCTCGACAGCCTGGATGTAAGTGCCGGGAGCGCGGCCGGCTGCCCATGTGCGCGCTGTTTGCAAACAAAGGTGCCCTCGGCCGAGGCTGCGGGCGGCGGGGTCGGGGCAGCGGAGGGGTCTGCGGGCGCGAACGGGCCGGGCTCCCCTCTGAGCCCCGGCCGCTGCTGCCTCTGCCTGCAGCGCTTCGGACCTTGGCACAGCCGCGGCCGCTGCAAATTCTAGCTGCAGGACTCCGCTCCTTCTCTGGGGCTCTGCTGCTCGCAGTTCTGTGCTGCTCGCAGTTCAAGTGACATGTGGCACCTTTGTGGACTGAAAAACGCCGGCAGAGCAATTAGCGCTACGGGAATGGTCAGAGGGGAAGAGGCGAGGAAGTTTGGAGCGGTCCGACTCCAGGGCACGGTATCCCTTTGCCCCGGTGCGCGCCCAGACCTCGGGCTGCCGGCGGGACTGGGAGCGGCGGCAGCGCCCGGCCGTCCCGCCTGCTCCCCGAGCGAAACGAGGCGGCAACCCGCTCTCTCGGGGGCAGCTCCTCTGCCTTGGTTCGGAGAGCAATTTGGAGCTAAAAGGAGATCTCTGGCAAGTTCCAGCTTTAGGGCCGCAGTTAATGCCCGCGTGGTGCCGGTGCCTCCGCGTGTGAAGCGCTGCGGCTCTCTCGGGCGCGCCCTGCGCGGAGCTCGGGGGTCCGTGGGACACCGGGCATGACAGCAAAAAAATCTGAAAACCTGAGGAATTGCACATAGCCAGATGGCACTCTCCCGCCAGCTTTGCTTTTAGCGCCGTGGCCAAAACCGTTGGTGGTTTCCTGACGCGCTTTCATGCCCTCACCAAATTTCGCTTCCTTTTTCCACCGCTGTGCTCACTTGTCCGTCTGGCTGCAGTCCCGCGCCGGCCGCGCTCAGCCCCGGCCCCGCAACCGCAGAGGGTGGGGAACAAAGGGAGGGAACGTGGACCATCGTGGTGACCCTCCACGGGCTTTGAGTTCCCCTGATTAAGGTCACCTCTCGCTTTCTTTCTTTCTTTCTTTATGGGCTTTGGGGGTTTTTTTCCTTGTCTGAGTGTGTGGAGCTGTCAATTGCTTCTCAGCAGGGAATTCTTGCTATTATTTATCCTTTATTACATCAGCCGAGGGTACCTTCTCTATTTCTCCTTGACCCCATCCTCTTAATGAGCAGGGACTTTGGAGCAGCAGCATTTCTAAGTAATTTTTTTATAGCCCTCTATTGTAGAAGTTAAATGTGGTAGGTCATGCTCTGTGTGGACAGGCCTCTCGCATCTGGCACTTTCTGGTCTCTCCCATTTGTAGTGTCCATCTGATAAGAGCACTGAAGTGTCCGTAACCAACGTTATTTCTGGGAGTAGCCATTATCTTTCTTTGCTCCTGCATGCCCTGCCCTTAGCAAGATCTTACTCCTCAGAGAAAGACAAAGGAAGTTTTTAAAGTTATTCTTATTTGCTGTGTATTTTATATATAGGTATGTAAACACTGTATTTTCCCATCTGGTTTTCAAAACATTTGCCCATTTGTGACAGTGGAGACTGTTCAAGTAACCCTTCAGACATTGTCATATAGAATAAGTTTTTGCAGAGAGGCTAACATCTAATTTACTTTTCTTCCTTTTTTTTTAGCTGTCCTCTGGGTTATTAATTGAACTTTCTGAAAATGGCACAGATGAGATTGGTTCGGGTGACTATGGAGACTATGAAGAGCCATGCTATCAACATGAGAATGCTGATTTCAACCGGATCTTCTTGCCAACAATCTACTCCATCATCTTCCTAACCGGAATAATTGGCAATGGATTGGTTATTATTGTTATGGGCTACCAGAAGAAGCAAAGAAGCATGACTGATAAATACAGGCTGCACCTCTCTGTGGCTGACCTCCTTTTTGTCATCACCTTGCCATTCTGGTCTGTGGATGCAGCCATAAGCTGGTACTTCGGGAATGTTCTGTGCAAGCTAGTTCATGTCATTTACACAGTCAACCTCTACAGCAGTGTCTTGATTTTGGCCTTCATAAGTTTAGATCGTTACCTGGCAATAGTCCACGCCACCAACAGCCAGCGCCCACGAAAGCTCTTGGCTGAGAAGGTGGTGTATGTGGGCGTGTGGCTGCCAGCTGTGCTCCTGACAGTGCCCGATTTAATCTTCGCCAGTACCACTGAAGTTGAAGGAAAGTATCTCTGTGACCGCATCTACCCTCACGAAAACTGGCTGATCTCGTTCAGATTCCAGCATATCTTGGTAGGACTTGTCTTGCCTGGTCTAATAATCCTGACTTGCTACTGTATTATCATATCCAAGCTGTCACACTCCAAAGGCCACCAGAAGCGCAAAGCCTTGAAGACCACGGTTATCCTCATCCTCGCCTTCTTTGCCTGCTGGCTGCCATATTATATCGGCATCAGTATCGACACCTTCATCTTGCTGGGAGTCATCAGACACCGCTGCAGCTTGGAGACCATAGTGCACAAATGGATCTCCATTACAGAAGCCCTGGCATTCTTCCACTGCTGCCTGAATCCAATTCTGTATGCCTTCTTGGGTGCCAAGTTCAAAACATCAGCTCAAAATGCCTTGACATCAGTTAGCAGAGGATCAAGCCTCAAGATTCTTTCAAAAGGCAAACGTGCAGGACATTCTTCTGTTTCTACAGAGTCGGAGTCTTCGAGTTTCCATTCCAGCTAACGCTGCTCCTTGCCATCATTTTATAAAGAGACACTTTAAAGCTGCGCAAGATTTCAGACAAATAAGACTGACCTTAATGTACAGATTTATTTACAGCTGAAATTTTATATTGTTTCTTTTAGTCTCTGTGAAGTTTAATTGACTTATTTATATAAAAAAACCTTTCGTATTGATGACAAACTGTCTAGGCAGGTCCTGTGGACAAGTGGTTGGTTCACAAAAGTTTTAGTGACTGTATGTATAGATATGTGAACTAAACACTTTGGATTGTAGCAAAGTGACTGTTAAAAGTTTAGAAGATATTTCTCTGTTGTTTATATGTAAATGTTTTTGGTGTTGCTGTTATTCTTAAAAGTTTGCCTGTATATTTTTACCTTACTACAAGATGTTTGGTTTACAATAGCTTAACTCTGCTGTAGAAATGGCACTTATAACCAAAGCCTCCTCTGTTACATGCTAGGGTTTTTCCCTCCATTCTCAGTAATTGATGGTTTGCAAAATTTTCTGTTCAAGGTAAAATAAAAGTACATGAAAAAAAGTTATTTTGAGTGGTATTTTCATTTCTGGTTGAATTTTTCTCAGTGCTTTTATTGACAATTCTAAATACACAATAATGTCTTAGAAAATTGCAGGTCTTGTGAAAAGCAGGAAAATGAGTTTCAGTACATACTGATTATTCAGTTGACACCTCTGAGTTCCATGTCATATGTTTTTTTCACTGGAATACTTTTGCTCCAGTTAACATTATGTTTCAAATTACTTAAACTGTCACTTAGAGAACTTTTTGAAGCAAAATATCTACAAATGAAAACCAATGTGTTTAGGCAATTGCTAAAGTTAATAGCCTTAGATTACTGCAAGTGCCTAACCTTTATGCCCCGTGTACAAAATCAATCATACATTTCTTCTGCCTTTGCTGTGGTTCTATATATAATTTCACAAGTTAAAACTAACCAAATGTAGCTGAATCAAAGCCATTTCTGACTAGAAATAGTTATTCTAATAAAGTGTATCTGCTCTGAGGGAGGTAAGTGGTTTTCCTCTATGGATCTTCCCTATCCTGTCTACATCCAGATTTTCTTAAAGTAATGTTATAATCTTCACATTCCTTTTAAAAACACAGAATGTGTGCCAATTCTTGAATATATTTTTAGTAGGAATCAGCCAGACTATAGGATAATTCAGCACCAATAATTAGTGCTGAAATCTTAATTGTCTAGTTAGTCATGTCTTCACATTAGTAGAGTGCATTCAGAAGTAATGGATACCCAAGAGAAGAGAGCCATTGAGAGTATTTGTACATACATTAACAAAACAAACAAAACTGTTACTTACATACAAAAAAAAACATAAAAACAACCTAGAAGTCAAAAAAAGCAAAAAAAAAATTGATATCTACCACTCAGAACTGAAACAGGCAACATAGATACTCCAGGGGTATTACCAAATTTTTCACAGGCACAGCACCCTAGTGATTTTGTGGTGCCAGTAGCACTGTGCTAAACTATACATTGAATTCCATATTTCATATTAGATATTTTCATAAATACATGACCTTTCTGTTTTCAACTTCCCTTCTCTCCAGTGAGGAGGCTGCAACCTTGGCTGCATCCTGCACTCCTTCCCTTGCAATGACAGTAGTAATCATCTGACTCTGTGTTGAGCAGATTCAGGGCTGAACAAGCACAAAACCTGGCAGAAAATAGGTAGTTTTCCAGCAATTTAGTGAATTGAATATGTTCTATGAGGAATCCAACAAGTACTACAAAAGTGCAAGATTTTGTAACCTGAAGCCAGGCAAAGGGAGAGAAAAGTGAGATAAAATGAAAAGGACACAGATTTCCTCCCCCACTTTTAGCAACTAAACTTTGAGATCAGTTAACTCTAATGCGTGTTTGCACTCAACATAAATTAACAGCAGAAAAGGTGCATTCTCAAGAAGCAAAAGGTCTCACTTTGATCAAGTTGTTCCTCCTAAACAGGGCTGAGAAATGAGGAAAACATGGTATAGGAGCAGAACTCCTTAAATGGTTTATTTTTGTTGTTCTTTTGTGTGTTTTCTTAGTTTAGTGAGGGTTTCCCTGTGAAGAATTTGCTGTTCTAAATGATTCTGATTTTCACCCCAGCCCAATCAATCACTGTGATTTAATTGCACTTACAAAATACTTACAGGCTATCAACACACTGCTGCTTATTTGTTGAGGAAATGTTTAGAGCCCCCAGCATTAACTTAGATTATTCCCATTATGCTTCAGTCAACCAACTGCTACCTCAAGCAGAGTTAACAGGAAAGAGGGTGCAAGAGAGAGTAAACTCAGCAGTCATGTTACTGCCAAAGACCACTAAAAGGACACTAAACAAACAACAGAAAGAATTTGTGTAGAAAATTAATTAGCAAAAGTTAAAAAAACTTAAACCCATGCCCCAGAGGGATGATTTTTATAAAACTGCCATTGTTCTCAGTAGAATTAATGAACCTGTGGACAGAAGACTGTCTTGAAAAGGTGTGGCAAGTTCTTTGGGGTTTTGCTTCAGCAAGAAAAATGAGTCAAAAGTCACATGTATTTATTCCTAAATAACTTCATATATCTATAAATATTAATATAACATATATTTGTACTGTTTACAGAGCAAATGTTTGCAAATTGGATGAAGTTGTCATGAAACATAGCAAGAAATTATTAATCCAGTTCTGTGTTTTTACCTATGAGTAAGTCAGAAAAAATAAGGCAAATTTCTCTTAAATCCACTGAGCTATTCCAAATATACCATGTTGGTAAAAAATATTCATTTGTTCCATTTCAAAACAAAATCACCTTTAGGATGTTTCTTGTTGAGGCTGTGACTTTTTTGATCTTTATGAAGCAAAATGGTCCCGGTAAATGCATTTCTCGAAGTGTAAATTCAGCAACAAAGGCGAATGAACCTAATTTTGTGATTTATATGCTGGACAAGTCCATACAGACCAAGAATTTGCCAAAGTTTTCGAAGAGGCTTTCCAAGTCTTTTTTCAAATTACTCCTCTCTAGCATACAGAATAATCGTGACATTCTTCAAGATATACACAATGCATACTCTCAGCACTTACTTAAAGTCATTAAATAATAGCTGTGTCCAAGTAATTCTAAATATGCAACTCAAGACACAGAACAGAGAACAAATCTGAGTTTGGTTACAAATCGTTGAGTATTGGTTACAAACCAGTTTAAAATGTTATGTGGTAGTTTAAAAGATTTATAATGTATTTACAAAAGCTTTTTCCACTGAATTCAGGCACTAATATTTTGCTGTGATTTTTGCAATGTGCCAACAGCAGTGCTGGACTAAAACATGGATATTCACCTAATACTCTAATGCACACTTTTTGAGTGCCTGAGATTAGTTAGAAATCCTTTGGATCATGCAAGGCTAAACCAAGAATGGAACATGTACACAAACTTACTTTTGCTTCTTTTGAAATGTTGTTTGGATGTAAAGTCAGAACACTTAAAGCAGTGGAGTAAAATGCCACTGTAACCCATTATTTGTGTGGTAATCCATTATTTGTATGTGTGTTTTTACTCTCTCTGATCAGGTGGTACCCAGCCCACATTAGAGGAGCAAGTGAAAAGCTGAGGGGTGGAATGAGGCTGCCCCAGCAAATGCACACTGAGGGCAGTGAGCAGGGGGTGTCACTTGCTGCTTTCTTGGCCAGTTTTATGACACAATCATTATACAGGGGCTTGAACTTCTATGCATATACATAAATCAAAACAAAACCACCATGAAAATAAAAAGGAAGTGGCAGTAATAACATGGAGCCATTCATGCAAGTGAATGGTTTATCTTGCGATGGTTGTGCTCTAGTTGGACAATGTACAAAGTGACCACCTCTAGATGTTTGGTTGAAAAGCCCATTTTTTACATTGTTTGGGAAAGGAAACAGCATGACGAGGAAGTACTTCCTTGATCCAGGCATGCCTCCAAAATCCCCTAACAATGGAGTATTCTCATATTCTCATAGTGCTGAAACTTAGGAAACACTTAAGCAGATAGAGCCCCAGAGGTTTTTGCTCAAAGGATGCCACTCCCTCACTTTATGTTTTGAAAGAGCTATACAGACTCCTTTTCACAGCCATAAATCACGTGTCAATTGAAATTACATGAGTGCTGGGATTATTGCCTATAAAGAAGGCACAGATTTCTTAAAATCCTTTCTCCTTAGGTAACAATTTTTCTGTCATTCTTTTAATTTTCTCTGAAAATCTTTCATCTTCCACAGGGTGAAGTTTGAAGAGAATGCTTTAATAATTCTCTTACTATCTTCCCACCATTCTAGTTCTATCAGGACATACAATAAAACAATGCTATTCTTACTGCTTTTGAAAACATACTTTACTAGCAGCTGATTATAAAGGTACTTTGTGTTTGCTTATTTATAAATATGTAACATAAATATATCTACAGATATATAATGATATAGATTACCAAGAACCAGTTTCAGTTGCTGATACAAGTGATCCAGGATCCAGCACAGCTACCACTGACTTCAGAGGAGTCAGGGTTTATTACACATATAGCAGGTATTGATTAAAACTACTGTTTTCTTGGAAGGACAGATGGCTTCAGTGACAAACTCCAACTGAATTCAGAGACAGCAGGGTACCTAAAGAAATATGCTTCCTAAAGTGTACAACCTTACAGCCCAAATCAATTACAAATGAAGATTACAAGTTGCTGATTTCACTTACAGTCAGAGATGTACATGAAGCTAAATCTTTCAGTATGGAGCAGGTGGAACTGTTCTGCTGAACATAACAAAAATAAATTTTCAGCAAAATGGTTCTCTCTTACTGAAGGCTTGCAAGCTTTGCATACCCACCTATCAACGGTCTTGCAGTAATTTGTCTTCAGGGGCACAGTGATTAAAAAAAAAAGGTCAACATTTAAAATATCCTTGTCCTTTGGAATTCACACCAGAAACAGATTCTCACCACACAAACATGTCAGAATAATTAGCAATTATGAGGGATTTTTGAAGGGTTACACTGCAAAAAGTTCTTTGGCTTCTGCTCTGGTTTGGTATTGGCTTGGACTTTTTTGCTGTTGATGCTGTCTTTTATTCCTACTACCCTCTTTTCACAAGTAAAAAGAAACTTTTCAAATAAAAAAAAAGTTACAGCTTTCACAACTGTTTCTATGTCTTCTCATGTGTATTTCCATTCCAACATCTGCTTTTCTTTAGCTGAAGGATAAATTACTTCTATATTGTATGAAAAATTTAAACTCAAAGGCTGGTTTTACTCTCAAGTTTCTTAAAGTGCAATCCCACCATACATTTGTTTATTTCCTTGGTTCTTTCCTATCCAGCACTTGGTAATGGGGCAGATCTTCCAGAGAGGGGGCTGAGGGGGCCCCTTACCTGCCTGCCAGTGTCACCATTGATACCAGCACAGCTTCAAGAACATGAGCTGCTCAGGAACTCAGCACTCTGCAAGCTACAATGAGACTAGAAAGCAATACTTATTACTGGTGATAATCCTAATTTGTGACACTCTTCAACAGAATAACACAAAATAAACTTGAGAAGTTCAAGTAGAGCATCTTTCCTTAGATTTCCTTTCACAACTCCTTGTCATCTTTCTTATGGCTGCTTCATTTCAATGCTGTCCCCTCTTAGGGAAATGTTTTTGGATTTTTTTCCCTTGGAGAAAATATTTAGCATTTAAAACGTGTTTAAAAACACTGATTCTGCCAAGTCTGAACATGAGTTCACCAAGGTATGCTTGTTAGTAGAAGATGACACTGCGGCCTCAGTGTCCACAGATGAATTCCATCTCTAAAATCTGTGGGAAGCAAGAGAACAATTCTGGTGTTTTTATAGACATGTTTTATTGTGATAGCAATAGATATGTCTTGTCAAGATTAGATTCATTATGGATCTGAAATCTGTTATTCCTGCTCTTTGTGGGAGGAATTACATCTCATAAAAGTGTTAAGGTCACTGTTGGAACTCAGTACAGGAATGCACTGATAAGAGTCTAACAAGAATATGAGGAGAAAAGGGATTATTGTAGAAGGGCAAGGTTCACATTAGATTTAATTTGACAGCAAAGGAAATGTAGAGTTCCTCCCCTGCCCCTCAGTGCTCACCACCTTCCTTTCCAAAGCCTGTCAGGTCATGCCCCCACCCTGCTTTTCTTTCTCTCTTTCTTCCCAACTCCATTGAGGTGATCCCCTAACAGAGCTTTCCCACACTGACCTGGGCACTGACACAAGGGAACTGAGCTCATCTGCTCATCAACAGGACAAAAAGGAGTCTCACACCTCACAGTCCCCCTCCTTCCCTGCTTTACTCTTACCTATGCAGAGCCCTCGGTCTCTGCTTGTGTGACTCCCTGGCAAATCACTTCAGCTCTTGAAGATTGGAGTTTCACAGGAATTTGAAGCTGACTTCCTCTGTTGGGAAAGTCTTCAGTCTCCCTCCCTGCCTCTTCTAATCCTTTTGTTTGATATCTTCAATACTCTGATTCTAAATCCTGTGGCCCTGTCACCCGCTGCGCATTATCTATTGAATTAGTCACACTTTATTTTGAACAGAATTTATTAAATAGACAGTATCTTTAAAAAAAAAAAGCATTTTATACCATTTTAATGACATTAGCTCAGAAACAGGGCTGACTACACTGAAGATTAAAAGAAAAAGTAATCAGATACATGGCTAAGCAAAGAAAGAAACTTTTTTCACTTCTTCTTTCAGCAGTAATAAACTTTAGTTTGACTCCTTTTTTGTAAAGCCTATCAGACACAGAAAATGAACAGAATGAAGTGAATGGATCTCAGGCAGCACAGTGAACCAAATTGTCTCACTAAGAAGTCAAAACTCGGAAAAACTGCAAGACTGAGGGCAGATTCATGCACCTGGGAGCTGCCAGGGGAGTAAAGTCGGACCCTGTCTTTTGGGACCAGCAAGCTGTTAGACCAGTTTAGCTATCTTGTCAAAACTTCCTTAAGCAAACAGCCAAACTGTTAAGCAAACACATGAGTTCTCAGGTAGGGGCCAAGAGGTTGAAAAAATATGAAGAGAACAGATGCCCCTCATTAAGAGAATTAAGCCCTATTTGCTCCTGAGGTGAAATATCATTACCTGTTGACTACATAATCACGGTCCTGCAGAGCACATTTCCCTGAAACAAAGCTCAAGAAAGAGGTCTTGAATAACAGTGTTTTGAACTAAAGAGATCTGTAATATATATCAATGATCAATCAAGTTCTTGACTATATTGCTCATCAGATTCAATGCATTGGTTAAGACACAGTGCAATTCTACATCATATCTAGAGTCCACAGGACTTTTTGAATGAGGTGGATGTTAGAGTGATGTTTAAAAGCAGAATGCTTGAAAAGCAGAGAGCAGGTCTTTTCCCATTTAACAATCACGAAAAAAAACCCAAAAAACAACAACAAAAAAATCAACAATCCCAAAAAACCCACAACAAAGCACTTAGTTTGAGTAGTATGCTGTGATTCTCTCCTTAACCTATCAACTAAGGAAAGCAGCTGCCTCTTGGTATGACCACTGCTTAGGAAAAACATTAGATCCCTGCTTCACAGGCAAACTTAGTTTCACTAAGTTGAAATATAGTCAGCCCAGCCATATTGAAGCCAGACTAAGTATACTCATATTGTACAGTTTGAATGTATGGAGCTATATGACTCTCTTAATATTCTGCAATAAAGGGGAGAGCATGACATTTGCATGAATATTCAGTGTAGTGTATTCACCAGTCCAAGAATTTAATCATACTTCAGCCCAGAGAATAAACAGTCAACAGAGCCATGAATCCTTGAATCCACTCACTCCTGCTTTCTTCCTGCAAGCTAATGTAGAAAGTATTAAGAAACTTTGTCCCCTCATTAAGCACTTTGTGGTGATCTGTAATAAAAAGTGTAACAGATGAAGGATACAAGATACTTTGTGATATTTAAGATGACTCTGCTACCCAGGTGTTTGAAAGAGATCTCATTAATCCATTCACCAGTTTCAGTAACAATTAAATAACGAGAGCAAAGATTTTTGTATCTCTTCAGAATCCATTTTTAAATCCTCTGTTCTTAGCAGCACACACTTCACATATACCCTTTCAGCTGCCATCCAAACTGGGGCCCATTGTGCCCTCTACAAGCCATGTCCGAGAGGTAATTGAAGGTGCATCTTCCTGAACTGGAACATGGTTTTGAACTGCTGAGGTGACACTGACTGAGCCCACTTGTGCCGTTGGGTGATATTAGCCGAGGTAATATCAATGCAGCCAGGGAAGCAGCTGTGATTACCTGTCCCTTTATCCATCCCGGCTGTCCTGACCATTGGGCTATAGAATTAGTCTCTCTCCGACCTGGTGAATATTTATTTATGCAAAGTTCAGCATTTTCAAAAGGACTCCCAAGACAAAAGCACCCCATCGAATACAACAGCATGGTGATTAAGCACCTCCCGAGAGACAGTGGCTCTCAGACTGCAAGGAAACCCGAGCTTTTGCCCCGACGTCCCTTGACAAGGGACATTGTTTTCGAAAGAGGGATCCTCCTCCTGCTCTTCAATGTTTTGTGTAGGATTAAAATAGCACCTATAGGAGTAAGCACTGTCCTCGCAAAAAGCTGAGAAGCGCTTTGTTTATGACTTATTCTGATAGGGGTTAGGCAGATCTACTTGTCCACGGGCACTATCCAGTTCTGTGCATTAGCAGCAAGAGATGTTCGGCTATCAGAGCTACTAGGAACCCACAAAGCTTTATGGTTGCATTTAAGTGTCCATATCATTTTTGTGGAAATGTGCTGCAGTCTAGCTGTCAGCAAGAGGAGTCTAGAACAACACAAACTCTGTACCACCTAAAAACGGAGCTGTGGAGGATATTCACATACCAGACAGAAACAGCTCCATCGTGTTTTCCTCCCCAGTCTTTTCACAAACGCCACCAGCTCATCCTAATGAGCTCCTCGGCCACTGAGGTACACTTAATCCTGAATCAGCGAAACCTGATAATAATGCTCAGCTGCTAGAAATGGAATTATTTTCTGATGACTGGACTTAATCCAACCAAAGGTCAGTACAAATAAAAAATTGCTGTCAGCTCAGGACTTAATGATATATTCTTACCTCTGTAGACCTATAATTTCTCTAGATACCTAAGAGGTCATGTCAATCCTAATGTCTCCCAGTTTTATGAATGCAACCATAAGCCCCTTTTAAATCAGATTACAAATGATTATTATAACTCTAAATCAAGGGAAAGGCTCACCATTTTCTCTAATTGGAAAGACTAATTCAATTATAATTATTTTCTTTCCAGATGCTTTGTATCTGTTCCATTACATTACAATAGATAGTCTGCATTTATGGAAAAGAAACAGTTAATTGTTTATGACTTGGAAAGGATGAAAAATTAGTTCACATCTGCTGGTGTAGCCACACTTCAGCCACACTCTTATTGTTTCTGAAGTGCAGGTATCTTCATATACACTACATGGTAGCTTCATTGCTAATTTAAAGTAGCTGAAAAGGTGGTGTAAACAGAAAACTTACGCTATTCTGACTTTTTAAAAAGATCTGCTTCAATCTAAAATAGGCAATTGATAAAACCATCAGACATAAAAGCTAATAATTCAAGATTTACAAGTCAGTGGGCATAGAGTGGAAAATGGTAATGTATTCAATATCCCAGCCTGATTTTGCACTGAATTAACATAAATTGACATAGCCTCCAAAGCAAACCTTGTCAACAACCTCACTTTGCCTTATTAACATCATTGTGGTATCTATATTATTTTTGATTTTCAAATTTCCAAATATTAAATAGGCCAAATCTATATTCTGTGTAGCTTTGTTCAATTTAATGTTTAATTATTTATTAGATATCAAATGTATAACATCTGTGTAAGAAGGCTGACATATGTTAGGACCTTTGACTTTGATATATAAAAAACTGTCTGCTGAGTTAGGAATCTCTCTATAAATTAATTAGATAAACATGAATACAGCATTTGTATTCTTCTAAGCCTTTGCTTCCCTAGAGATGAGGATGATGCTTATACAAAGCACACAAGAGTGAATGTATGAGTGGATCCCTTTTGTCTTTGTATTAACAAGGTTCTGCTTTATGCTTTCTTAACTTTTTGGCGGATGGCTTTCACAGTTTAAGGATTTCACAGTCTAAAGGTTAATACTTTTCTCTTCTCTGAAGTTGTTACTGAGATTCTGCCAATATTACAGAAAATTTCACCAGTACAATTTCCTAGATTTTTTTCACTAGTGTAAATTTTGTTGGCAAGGCCTCAAGTAAGAACATACTTTTGGAAACATATGTTTGTCTTCTTAATACATCCATGCAAGCACACAGATAC
The DNA here is from genome assembly GCA_039654755.1 of Calcarius lapponicus. Lineage (NCBI taxonomy): Eukaryota > Metazoa > Chordata > Aves > Passeriformes > Fringillidae > Calcarius > Calcarius lapponicus. The sequence continues at coordinate 20,422,542 of CM077470.1, read as the reverse complement.
ACACCCAACTGATTATACTTTGGGTCATAATCTCTTATTCTGATAGGAAACTTCAATTTTCTTTATCTCCATGGCTGTACATTTGAGCTGGCACCCATCTAAAACTTGCTTCTCCAGCTGTTTCATTATTCTGCTATATGATAAGAAATAATTTTGCCTAACATTCCTTAGGAAGCAGAGACTACTGCTTATACAAAGGTATTTCCTTTTTCTCAGCTAGATAAAAAATGTAGTATTTTTTATAAAATAAGGCAAGGGTCACAGTAGATCTGATGAAAGTGCAGAGCCTTCTCTCCATAACAGTGTTTTTCTTCTAGAGATCCCTCAGTAGAGAACCAGGGGGTTTTATGATTTCTGTTACAACTTTGTAATAGAGCAGGAGTAGTTTATAGGCAACTATGCAAGGTTGTGCCCATTCTCACCACTGAAAAGTTATAATCTTCTTCCAAATAAGGCTGCCTTTAGCAGTTATATCCAAGGAAACTGTGCCAGGAGCATCAAACAGCGTTCTTTGCCTGAGTAGGGTCCATAGTGACATGCATGCAAAAGAACTCATGCTTTTTCAAAAAGCAATCCTGAATAAAAACTCTTCTCATTCAAGATAGAGGCCTTAAGGAACATCCTGCATGTTAACAAACATCTTCAGATAATGCCGAGTTTGATGCTCATTTCCTAGCTATTCACAGACTCTCTTAAATGGAGCTCTTTCACTTCTGTGGCTTAGCCTAAGGAAATCCTGCAAGAACAATGTGTGACTGAAACACACACAGGTTTCCCAAATGGTAGCAAGACCCATTGATGCTGCTTCAGATAGCACCAAGACAGCAAGTTATAATACAAGCTAAACAAGAAAGGGTCTTGTTTGTATAGGATTGATTTGGGTTCAAGCTTTTTTCCTTTCAATTTGCAGTATATTATCTAAAGTGTCCTTCAGAGAAGAAGTTATTTAGCTGTCAAACTACATTATTTTTCCTCAAGTATTTCAGTAGACAGAATTTCAAAACCACCAATTGCTTACTCCCCAAATAAGCATTCCCACTTACTCTTCTTAGTAAAGTAGCCTGGAATACCCTTGCAGATGCTGAAGATGTGGTGATAGAAAGAGAATCCTTAAATACTCAATCTCTAAAATCAGATACCATGGTAATGTAATAGTTTTATTAATTAAGGTTGAGTAAGCTGTAGAAGATTCCTGGTTTGGTGCTCCTGGAATCCGTACAACCTCTAAACATTTACAGAAAATCTGCAACACTGAGGATGTTACAACTTTCCTGGGACTACCTCTATAAGCAAAGGAAAATCCTTAGGACCTATGGATTATAGAGCTTTCCTGCAGAAGTCATCAACTTCTGGGTAGAAGTAATTCCAGTACATGGACATCTTTTCACTGTACAATAGATTCAGACCAGTAATTCACAGTCTAAATAAATCTAAAATCTAAATTTGCGTCCTCCTTTGTCTTTATTTCTGTGGCATTATCCAGTCTCTTCTCCAGTCACAGTCTCATTAGGGCCGGTGCTGGTGCCTTCTCTAGGCAGAGCATCCCTACTGGTATTTCATGCTGTTGTGTTTCCTGTCTTATTATTGTTCTTATTGCAGAGTTTCCTCAACAAAGAGGGCACACAGCCTTTTTGTATTCACAGGAGGCATCACACAGCACACAGCACTATCTGATTATCTGTCTTCCCCAGAAGACCATATTGATCAGCCAAGCAACTCCTAAAAGTCTGAAATACTTTTTCCATTTTATTTGTGAATACACATTATTTCTCTGTTGAGTTGCTTGAGTCACATGGTTCTAGGAAAGTTGTCTAAGTAATTCTGACAAACATTTGCTTCAAATACTTGAGGCTTTTCAGCAGAGTGATTACAGTGGGCCCTGTGTGGTTAACTGATGTGCTGAGCAAGAGTGATATATTGCAAAGTGAAGTATTGGGCAGGAAAGCTAAAACAATGAGTTACTCAGAAAATAGCTGGAATACACCATGTTTCTTCTTTGCCTTTTTATACATAAAAATTCTTTGGAGCTTATTTATTCAAACATTAAAATGTATCCAACTTTAAATTCAACTTCAAAATCTCACATCTCTAGTTAGAAGCCAGTTCTACTTGCAAAAAGCAATGCTCATTTACCCATCAGGCACTTCTAAGCACATCTTTGGATGTTGTTGCTGTTGTATAGTTGAGCTATTTGTCTTAAGTAAAAAAGTGGCATCTGTATGCAATTTCCACTTGGCACCAGTATCTCCTTTTGATGACAGTCTGTACTGTTTCCCTTTCTTCTTCCAGTCACTCCAGCTGCAGGACCCAGATGTCAAACTCAGGAATGTATTTTTTTCCCAGCAGTGCTATCTGATTCTGTTGTTGGCACCTCTGCTCGTGGCTGCTCTGAAGCTGCCTGTGTGCAACTCCCTAAGTTTAAAATGCAGACAGTGCTTTTTTATTTATATGCTAAAACCTTTTCAGTTGCCTTAATTATGGGAACTGAATATTATATATTCATCAGATACACAAACACACAGATTCCATTATTTATGATATTGGTTTCATGACAACTGTTATGCTTCTGTAACCAGAAACTGGGAGGCAAGAAGAAAGCTTCAAAAAGTGCTAATGAGACATCAAAAGTAGTTGCTTACTTTCAATAACTGATCCACACAAAGAAAGGTAAATATAAAGCTATCAAAGGGTGATTGATGAGAATAAAAAGTAAGGTAGAAAGGAAAAAGTGAAAACAGAAATGCATTAAAAAGGAATGAACGGCAAAGAGATGAGGGGAGAATAAAATATGTTAGAACTGTCTAAAAACATTCTGCTACATGTCTCCAAAAAGTGAAGTCCTTTAGAAGAGAACCAAGGCAAAAACTTATTCCAATTAATACCTTTCTGTAATTCTCTCTTTTTTCTTTCTCCTTGTTTCATGTTTTCCTCTTGGGGACGTTTTGCTGCAGGATTTGATTCTCCATCACAAAGACAAGGTATTTGTCTCCCAGGGGCTTTGCTGGAGCTCACTGCCATCCAGTGACTGGTCAGGAACTGAATGTGTCAGGCAGCTCACATCCTCCTGCAGGCACCTGACAGCACCTGTGTGCTCACTCTGATGCACTCTACCTGACAAAGGAATTTTCCTCTCTACAGAGCCCTCAAAGAACTGCATTTCTCTCCCCCTGCATGAATTGTCTTGTGGAATGTAATAAACATAAATCTGAGACAGCTTCCATCTTACACAAATAGTAACAATTCCTCTACATTGATGCACATAGTCACAAAAACAGCTTATGAAGATAAAAGAATGGTATTTTAATAAGGTCCTAGTCAAGAAATGAAGCATTGTTAGGTTAAAAGAGCTAACTTGAAGAGAAGGCATGTGAAGGGCTGAATTATTAGGATAAAGGAGTAGTAAGTGGCGAGTAACCCCAGTCAGGTAGATTGACAGACTGAAAAGTTCAGAGATAAGAAAATAGTAATAGATTTTATAAATGTATATAACTATGTAAATATTAATGCAGAAATCTATTATCTTGGCAGCCCATCTGATGTCTATCTCAATATATCTGTTGGACATTGAACTCTGATGTGATAAACTGCATGTAATTGACATTTTACAAATTAAAGAACCATGACCAGAAGTTTAAGGATTCAAATACCAAGAGACAATTAGCTTGAAATCCAGGAATATAAAATGTTTACTGGATATCATTCATTTAATCAATTAATAAATTAAATTTAATTTGCCATTCTGTCTGGCAAGGTCCCAACACCATGACTCCTTTTCATGACTTACGTATGTTTATGTGCAACACAGGTATGGAATGGGTGCTGTGTGAGGAACAGAAACATACACAGGACTCTACAGCTAGATAGACCAATCAACTATTGAATTACACATAAGATAAAAAGATAAGAGAGTGTAAAACCAGACTGACATAAAAATGAGGGGGCATCTGGTTCAAGCAGCTATTGCTTATTAGCACATAGCCTATCTAGAGAACTAAAAGATGCTAGAAGTTCATAGAGACAAAAAAAGTGGTGTCATAAAATTAGTGGAAGAAAATCCAGCCTGGACAATTAAATGCAAAGAGGCCATATCTGGCTTTAGAGGTTCCTGCTCTGAAAACTACTGGAGGCTGGCAGAGCATTTTGGGGAAAAAGCACTGTATACTTTCTGTCTTCTCATATCCTTTCCTGTGCTCTGATGCTGGGCAGTGCCAAGACAAGACAAAACTTTAGTCTGACCAAGAGAAGCTGCTCTTACATGCAATTTTTGGGATTTGAGAAGTCCTACTGAAATCAGTTGGATGTCTAAATTCTCATACAATGCAGGTCTGAATACCCAGCTTTGAGTAGGAACAATTAAGAGAAAATGTTACTAAATAAAAGAGAGATACTTCCTTCCCTTTTTTTTAACAGCTTCAAAAAAGTTAGTAGTGGAGAGGCTGGGTTTGTGAATTCTGTGAGAGAGGATGAAGCAGTTTCATGAGAAAGCACAGAAAGCAGGAAGACAATTCTGCTACATTTGGCACTAGACATAAAGCTAATGAGGCTGAGGCTGATGGCAGAACCACATTCCTGGAATGAGACTGTGGCATGATTGTTGCCCTCCTACATGGGATAATAGGAGTCAGGGCTTTGAGTTGGATTCACTTGGACTGTCCAGATTCAGTAACCATGTCCCACTTTCAGTACCAATAACTCCAGCACTCTTACAGAAATGTCCACCTATGCACTCTCAGTCACCAGCCATTTCTGAAAGTGTATTCTCAATTATTTAGGAGCATGCAAAAGCCTCAATTACAGCTAATTTAACTCAAGAGTTATCACAGCTGAGACTAAAACATAGCTGCAGACTGCAGCAGCAGGGTCGATAACACCACAGGGATCATGACAGGGAGACATCAACAAGAAGGGGAACCCCATATGAAAAAAATGGTGTGAGAAGGTAAATTCTGAAATTTTGGTCCTGAAGGTGAAAAGACCGATATTAAGAGTACTGCAAGCACAGAATACACTGATAGAATACAATTTACCCCAAGAGAAAAAGGACTTCAGTCAGACAACAAAAAAAATATTTGACTTCAGCATTACAATTTGTAATTACTCTTATAGTTCTTCCTACAAATAAACTTAGAGAGATGAGGTGCTCCTTGGAGTTTGTGATCAAAGTGTCAGAAACAGCCAGATATGCTTGTAAGTGTGAAAACTGAAAATGTTGTCATAGAGATACAAAAGGAAACCAAGCATTTAAGAGAAAACTGTGACACCTAATCACAGGTAAGATTAGTGAAAGAAGACAACGACAATGTATTTAGAATTTCTAAGGAAATTGTCACATTCTTCTGTTCACCATAATTTTTTAATACAGCAAGATTTTATACAAGAGGGAGACAGGGTTTCACATGCATTCTCTAAGAGCTGGAATGAATTCAGGAAGAGATCAGCTTTGTTCAACCCTAATTTATTGTAATTAGATTGTTTGCATTGTGCTTTATCTTTCAAATGACCATCAGGCAGCGCTGAAGATTTGAGAAACTTTCAGGACAGACCTTGTGTCTAAATACCAGAGCCAAGAGATGTGTACGCAACTGATGACCTAGACAGTGACAGAAGATAGCAGAACATTCCCTTGCTAACACTTTGTGGGTTTTTCCAGTATATAATGAAAAATTTGACTCCTTGAGACTTTGTGTTCATCATGTTCACTTGAGGTACACAGCTCAAAGTCATATTTACATTCTTGGAACTAAAATTTTCAAGGGAAGGAATGATTCCCCAAGCTAAGTAGCTTCTGTGACATGAAAGAATAAGCCTCAACCTCTTGAAGGATAGATCCTACATTTGGAATTGATTTGAGGCACGTAAGATCTGTTAGAAATAAAATCAAGATGGGTTGTTTCATGTACATCATGGCTTGCACTTCAGAGGAGACTGTGACATATTGACTGTGAGACTTAAAGGGTTAATAAGTGCAAAAGAGACTGTAGTATTTTTCTTGCCATCTACCAGATATAAGGATAGAAAATAAGCTAATATGAGCAGTGGCCACTGCAAGAGGCCCTCAAGGTAATAGAAAGATTGAACTGGATAGTCCTGTGCAAAGAGTGACACTGGGCTGCAACAAAGTGATGACAATTCCTATGGAATGGATTACAATGTGCAAATAAATTAAGACTAAGAGAGAAAAGCGAGTTAACCCTTTGAGACATGGTATTATTACAGTCACAATCATCCTGAGCTTGAATTGGATAATAAAAACATTCAATGAAATCAAAGTCTGAGATGGCTCCCTAGCTTCCTTTCTTCTTTAGATAATAGAAAATAAGTACTGTAAAACAACTTTTCTCTGATATATAAGAGAAGACAATCTGTGGCTTCCAGATTAAGTAAGCAGCCATTTTATATGGAAGGTCTACTATGAAGGCAACAGCTGTGGACTACACAGATTCAAGTAAATACAGGGGGAAAAATGGGCTATATTTTAAGAATCTTATATGACACAGTAGAAGAAGCCACAAGATTTCAGGACCAGACTATAAATGTATTATTTCAAAATTCTATAAAGGTTGTTGTGGGCTTTTTTATTTTTTAGAATAGGAACTGCCACTTGATTGTCCCAGTAAGAGGAGTTTGGCATGGGAAACTCTTTGAGGGTACAGCAAAATGGAGAAGTATTTTAGCACAAAGTTTAAAAAAAATGGAAACAACCCCAAGTGCCTAAAAGGGAAACATCACTATCATGTAGACAGAATAGGGACCAAAAAAACCCCCAGTATTGCAATTTTTTTCTTTGCATTTTTATTATGCTCTTGGAAAACATTACCCAAGCACTTTTTCTGCTGACAGTCAACCATGATATAATTAGACATAGTCAAGTAAATTTGATATGAGAAAATACAATGAGATTTTCTTCCCCTTTCAGCAACTTCTTCCAGCAATTGAATACCCACACTGAGGAAGGAATACTGCAGATTGCTAACACGCACAGACTTCAGGTCTGAGTGTCTACTTCAGCCACTAATTTGGAACACTAAAGAGATTTCCAATTCTCTTAACTCTAAAACTGGATTTGTAATGCCATATAATTCATAATAGGATATTTGACTTTTTTTGCAGTAGATAGTAGAAGCAACAATTTTAAACTAAAGCAGAACCAAAAAGCTAACACTGTTTCACACAGCTTTCAAATTCACTTGTATACCAGCATTCTGCAGAATAGGACTATACCATTTCTATTATAAAATTATTAAATGAGTAATCTTCAGCTGGTCAGTATCCAGCAAATGAAGGAATGTTCTTTATCATCAGTAATCAGAACTGATGTTTTCTCAAAACATCTTTGTGACAATGTCCTTTTGCCAATGTTAGAGAAACAGGTCTTGCTGTTTCACAGCATCTTTACGAGCCATGATGTAGGGATGAGTTGCATATGGCAAAATATACAAGTGATAGAGAATGAAGAAAAACAAGCACTTAGGTGAGTGAAATTTAAGGGTACCTGATGCAATTTATAGTTACAGCTAAATCAGCTGTTCAAATGCCATGAGCTAACATTAGAGAACCAACAAACTGACTTATGTTCACTGAGACTTTGTCTATAGTCTGTTCTCTAGCTGAGACTAACTCAGGTTTTCTAGACTTTTTTGGCAATGAAAACAACGTCTGCAGGGCAGATGTCTGGTGGAAATAGAGACAAAAGCAGTGTGATAGAAGTAATCACACCAGATGTCCAGAGCAAGCAATTATCCAAAATAAAATTAATCGATTGGAGATTCAGATCTTAAGGCACCAGTTACCTTTAACCACTTACACCCCACAAACACTGACAGAGGTGAGACAAGTATGAATTTATGTAAGCCAGTAGTTTTCCTCTCCTAAAAATTATCTTACAGCAATCAATTGAAAGGTTGCTGTTACTCAGTGGCAGTTGATGAAAAAAACATTTCTGCAGAGAAACTTTCAGATTTTTCCTCAAATTGTCAGACTTTTCTTCATAAGTAATTTTATGCTTAATCCCCAATATTATATAAGACACCATAGGTACTTTAAACCATTTTTAAACTGATCTTGTTAAGGACCTGGTAGTTCATGCATCACCTGATCCAGAAGAATCCAGTTTGTTCACAAGAAGTTGTGTTATAAATATGCACACAAGTACCTTAGCTTTCTATCCTGAATATCTACTGTAAATGAAGTGTACACAATATGCAATGTTATGAGTCAATTAAACAATCCTTTTATTTTCACAAACACTTCTCACAGAAATACTTAATGAATTAACACAAAACATTTCTTACTGTCCTCACCTTCTGCTGATATTAGAAGTACTTTCAAATTATTTACTTTCATACTTACATATGAAAACCTCTTTTGCAGGTACAGGTATGATTACAACACACAAATTTCTGGGTTTGCATATGCAAGTATGAAGAGTGCAAACACCAGCATCTACACTCAAGTGCCACTCTGAAAATTATCTTAGGTATTTGGATTTTTGCCATGATAAACATTGGCAAATCAGACCAAGACTTGTCATTCTATCAATTTCATAATTAAAGTATTTAGTATTAGTAATGTGAGTTATAATTTCTTAGTAATGTGAGTTATAATTTCTTAGAAGCAGATTTTCAGTGGAATTTTTGCAGTAACTAGTGACCAATGCTAATCATAATTCTTGTCTCTGCTTCACAGTAGAACTGTATTTCATTTTGGTAGGGCACTTCACAGGCAAAAAAAAAAAAAGTTTTGCAGGCATCTACATTTATCATTACTAAAAATAAAATATATACACTAACAAAGATATTTAATGATCAACAGTTTCTAAGAATCATATTGATACAGAAAGCACTTCAGCAGTACTCAAACCATGTCTTCTTTTGAAATTTTTAAAGTTATCTTCCTTTGAAAGTATTTCAGACACATTTGTTCTGGAAGAAGAAGTATTGATAATACCAAAGAACAAACTTTCTACTAAGTTCACATAACTGAGTCTTTAGATCATGTACCTTCCATATGATATGAGTCACTGAATTTTTGGATGATGTAAATGCAATCAGAGCATGTTTAATTTCATTTTGGTTTGTTAGAACTACAAAAGAAGAGGAACAAACAGCAATTTGCAAGGAGATGGAAAAAACAAGGCAATATAAATAGAGAAAATAGTTACACTTAATGAGATTTGTTTTCATTGGAGCTGCTGCTGGGTTTCACTTTCAAACTACAGAGTTATCTACTTTCATTTGATTAGAAACAATGCTATGCAATCTGAGCTGCTTTGATTCTCTCACCAAATAAAAGAACAAGTGCCTTCACACTTAAAGAGAGAAAACATTCAATTTAAGGAAGTTAAAGAACAAAGAAAGAACCAAGTTACTTTAAATACAAACATAAAGACAATTACATCACAGATAGTAAATCACAGTTTGGCACGGATGCTGGTGGAGAAATTCTACTCTAATCACAACCCACAAGAATTTACTAAAATTCACAGGATTACTTTGGAAGAACACAGTTGTGGGGTTTTTTATAATAAGACACCCTATTTCAATATACTTTTTTCTTTTTAGTAGCTGTTTCTGAACTTCCCCTTTATTATAGTTTTCCATCATCATCCTTCAGTATTCCAGTGACTAATGACTTTTCCATCTCTCCCTGTGCTGCACCTTTTTCCCCTTCAAACTGCTTAATGTAATTAACTAATTTAAATTACCAAAGCAATTATTCCCAAATGGAATACAGGCTGATATTTGCTGCTTCTACACCATCTCTCTTTCTGTCCTGCATTCTCAAAAGCTTATTCTTTTCTCCAGCTGAAAATTCATATAAATAAGATTTTGCTTTTCCCAGAAGCCTTGCCTTGCTTGTCCTTCTGAGTTCTCAGATCAGCACAGGTACAGCACTACTGTATACATGTGCTTGCTCCACCCAAATGCTAAATGTTATTGCATCCTTAAATGTACATTCCTTCACCACCTAATTATTACCTGTATTTTAGGTGAACCTTCACCTCTCATTCAAAAGCCATACATATTGCACATTCTAAAAGAATAACTGCAGTTATGTTATTTAAATATCTTAGTAAGCAATGACACAAGCTAAAGCACCCCTAGAGAGTGAGCCAGAATGCCACAATGTCCCACTGTGCAGACAGAATGGCCCATTGGACTCCATGATTCAACACAACTGCTCATTCAGCCTGAATGAGGGACTCAGTCCTCTGTCTGAAAAGATTGCCAGAGTACACCATTATCTTAGAAGAAAATAAAATTAAAGAACTTACTAAGGACTACAGAACATGGTTCAAAATACCAAATATTATTTACAATTGAAGATTTCCATGTGAAGGCCACAAATTGAGAATTAAAACTGTATCAAGTTCTGACAGGCTCAGCCTTGGAGGATAAACGCTCGGCTACAGGCTATGGAAGTAGAGTCTTTGGGAGCAATCTCTAGCAATCACTGTGGCCACAAATTTGGACCGTATCTAATGGAATCTGATGACAATTCCATACAAGCTGGGTCTAAGGATCTGTATCTCAAGCATTCCACTCCTCACTGAGATTGCATGGTATGTGGCACTGTTACTGACTCTGCACTTCCAGTGTATCTGACTTCCCTCCCAAAAATCAGGGGAATCACTTTGTGAAGGAGAATGGAGGATAGCTAGAGGAAAAAACAGCTGTTTTCACAAATATGTTTCTAGTAGCAATGATCTGCAAATATGATAGTATGTGCATATAAATGATTTAAGCTGTCTAGGGATAGTTAATATTTTTAGTGGACAAAAGAAAATATTCAGTTGTTGCTTTAGTTCAGGCTTAAATAAGACCTTATACCCTAGAAAGTCCAGCTGTTATTTCACTTAAGTCATTTGTCTACTACATGACATTGCTTCTTCATACAAGCCTTGACTTATTTTATGTTCTTTCATTTGTTGTTTCCAACTGTTGTAGATTAAAGAGATCCCATATTAAGTGTGTGGTTACATTTTATGCCCTAAAAGATAAGTTGTTACTTCATCTTTTACTGGCCTTTGAATACATTATTTTTTACTTGAATGCTTCAAGCTCTTTGCTAACAAAGTAAGTCTACTGTCAGTTGTAACAAGTTAATTCAAGTATATGTATTAACAGGATTCCCAGGCCCTAATAACCATTACTTCCTGTATTCATAATAAAAACAGTGTGAGAAGGCTATGTTCTCACACATCAAACAAAACTTCAGGACAGCCCAGTTAAATGATTTGCCAACATACTATTTGATACAGCACCAGCATTTTCTGAGTCTTTCTCAATTATGCACAGAGCTGTTTAGGACACACCAGGATAAATGCTCATCAGCACTGCTAAACCGTTTGATTTAAATTATTTGTTCCAAGTTTTGAGATAACTTTGGCAATCTTAAAATAAGAGGTTGAACGATGCAAAGTATTTTTTTAAACAGTTTGCCAAACCTTGATGTGTTTCTTTACAACATATGGTATAGTCATTGTTTAAAGGCAGGTTCTCAGCAGTGCACATCTTTCACTACAGGGATCGAAACTGGGGACCCATCTGCTCAGATCTATTAAATTCTCAATACAGTTTCAAACATTTGCTGAACTGATGACACTTTCAAATACGGCAGGATTTTTATAACATAGGTGAATAACAGGAACATGGTTTCACTTTAAACAAAAACATCTTAAATTGTTGTCAGAGAAAAGAAGAAAGGGGATAAACAGCTGCAGTACTGAATCACGTTAAACACAATGCGGGGCTGTGTGATACAAGCTCCAAGTTATAAAGCTTTCTTTTTTCCTTTAAACTAAGGAATGTGCAAATGGTAATCACACTGGCTCAACAGAAAAGCACTTTATAGCGCAACCAAAAACGTGGAGGTGATCTCTTTTCTTAGAGCAACTAAAAATATAAAGAAGTAGTCTTTGAGAAATTTTATTTTAATTTGTTTTATCGGAGCTTGTGAGCAGTAAAAAGGAAAATCAAAGGGTTGCCCTGTGTGGTTCCTCTCAGTGAAATAATCAGCTTTGAAGTTATTCTTTGGATAACACAAGACACTGGGTTAAGTCACGGGCACCTCCTCAGGATTTACTCCCATTTGACACAGCACTGCCAAATATATGTAAATTTTATACCAAACTAAATATGAAAACGTGTATTATACCAAGAATCTCTATGAGCATTATGATTGTTCCCTAAATAACTACACAGCTGTGAAAAAGACAGAGGCAAACACAGGAGAGTAAAATCAAGGAAAATCTAAGGGGAAAAATGTAAAATGTAAGAAAAATGTAACCACTGATCCATCTAGGTTCTTCATCAATATCACAGTTCACCAAGTCATCAGTTATGACAACTTAGACAACAAAGGATCTGTACCTATAGACAGAATAAATGAAATCAGATTTGTTGTCAATCTGACAGCCATCATATTTTGACAGTTATTTATGTTCATTTAAAGAAGCACATCCCTATTAATTATAATTAAAATGCCCCCGTAACTGAAAATTGGTTTATTTCTTACCTTATATGTTTTTTCTGTTAATTCACTGATTTTATTTTCTAACACAAGTGGAAAAAAAAAAGTACAAATAGAACAGACAAGAGACAGAAACAGAAAAACAAAACAAAACAAAATATAAAGATATACAGTAAAATGAGAAAAAATTACAGATCTCCTCATAGCAGCAGTATCTTGAATTGCAAACATACATGCAAGTTCAGGCTTTTTTACAGAGTTTTTAAACTGAATATATTCTACTTTGTCCCACAGCTTTCCATAGCACCTTGCAACAAAAACCTGCATGTACTGGAACAGCGTGCTGATAACAGCTAACAAGCCTTGCCTAAACTCTCTCATCCAAGTAAGATAAAGTACACATTTAAAGTAGAACAATTACTTTAAAAAAGTTCCAAAAATGTAAACTCTCTCCATATGGACATTTTTATTCCCAAATAAAAACATCCAAGAGTGACAGTAACAAGAAAAACCTCAGAATTGTTCTAATAAAGTTCATAATTTGTCTCCTGTACACAATCTTGGAATCACAGAATGGCTTGGTTTGGAAGGGACCTTAAAGCTTGTCTTATTTCAACCACCCTGCCATGGGCTGGAACACCTTCCACCAGACCAGATCACCCAGGGCCCCATCCAGCCTGGCCTTGAACGCTTCCAGGGATGGGATAGCCACAGCTTCTCTGGGCAACTTGTGCCAGGGCCTCCCCTGGGAAGAAGAATCACCACAGGGAAGAATTTCTTCAGAATATTTAATCTAAAATCTACCCTCTTCCAGTTTAAAGCCACTCCCCCTTGACCTATCCCTCCGTGCCCTTGTAAGTCCCTCTCCAGTTCACTTATAGCCCCTTTAGGTAGTGGAAGGGGGTCTAAGGTCTTCCCAGAACTTTGTCTTCTCCATCCCTTCCCTCCACTGTGTCCACCACACCACACAGGTTGGTGCCATCAGCAAAACTGCTGAGAGTGCACTCAGTCCCACTGTCCATGTGTCTTGATGTCAGCCCCAAGGAACAGCACTCGTCTTGGTCTCCACTTGGACATTCAGCCACTGACTGAAACCCTGTGAGAGGAACCAGCCAGCCAATTCCCTATCCACCAAATGGTCCAGCCATCAAACCCATCTCTCTCCAGTTTAGAGACAAGGATGTTGTGCAGGACAGTGTCCAAGTGAGCTTTGCACAAGTTCAGTAGATGACACCAGTTACTCTACCTTTATCCATCAAGGCTGGAATCTCGCTGTAGAAGGTGAGAAAATTTGACAGTCATAACTTGCCTTTAACAAAAAAAAAGATCACAGCTCCTCCTACACTGTTCAGATAGCTCAATGAGCACTACACATTTTTGTTCATTGTTCATCTGAGGGCACAAAACATTTGCAAAGGTGTGAGTTTTTGATGCTAGTACAGTCATTACAGTTTCCTTGTGATTCTTGCACACAATCTCATTATTAGCAAACTGTAGCTTTTGCTTGATGCCTATTTATTATCAGGTGACTGTTTTATCATCAAAATATACTAACTGGATGATTATATTAAATTAATTGCAAAATTCTGTTTCTTGATAGCAAATACAGTAGGAGAAATATATTTAAGTTACTATTTGTACTTTTTATAATAGTTTGCCCCTGGCATATGATGTAGCAGTTCAAATATGCTGTGGCTTTCTAGCAAAGCAATCTCAGACAAAACAGCACAAAATTCCTCAAAATAATCTAGGCAAATGTAACGTGATATGTAGGAATAATATCATGCCAAAATGAAGACAAGCATAAGAGGAAGTCAATAAACAAAGAAATCTAGGGGTCAAATCATATTTGTGGAATCTATGGAAACCTCATCAAAGTGAATGAGATTTGTATCAAAGGCAGTTTTTGTGATGTCCAAGTGAAATTGAGTAAATGTGCTTGGAAATCTATGTCTCAACAAGACTAAATAGCTCCATGTGGGGCTGTAAAAGGACAACAATTGACAGCAACTGAGGCTTCAAATCAGGTACTGCAGCTGCCATTTCTGAGCTGCAGGTGCAGAATAAGATGACCAGAGGATGCTTCTGAAAGGAAGAGAAATTCAGAATGGAACACAGGCTCTCAGTTCTGAATGCTATCTCTGGATAGCAAAGAAAAAAACCACTGATGCATAAAAAATACAGCAGTAAGTGTTGCAACTAATCTAGTGCAGTAACTTTTCATGCATTTTGATAGTGGATGGGAATATGAAGATGGTCAGATCACTGAAGAATTCTTTTGTACAATAACAATCATACCACGGTAGTAAAAAATGTAGGATACTTTCAGTCCTCAGCCACAAACCCTTCATCTTTCGTAACATTCTGCTTGTTGAGTGAAGATTTTAATGAAAACAGTATTTCAGAACTTCCTTCCTTTGGGAGTATATGTCCTCACCTTAACCTTATTTTAACATTGTTTTTGTGTGGGCGTTTATTGTATTGCAGAGTATGGCAAATCTGATAAGAGAAAAGCAACGACTGAGCCCAGTCTTATTGTATCAGAATGGCCGAAATAATTACGTATCCTGGAAAACCTGGGAACTTCTGATCCTACTTTCAGACTCAGAATGGATACACAGTTTTTGATTACAGAAAATACTCTTGCAGTCCCACACAAAGCTAAACTTCAGTTGTATTCTCTGATGAACAATCAACATGGCTCATTTCCTGGGCTTTGGGAGAAAAACTGTTTCTTGCACAACCCAGTGAACTGAGAATAATAGGAATGATATGCTTGATGACAGCAGCAACATAGAATCTGAAACATATCTCAGAAGACTGCACTTTTGAATTAAAGTATGAATGTCATAGGGAGAGCACACAGGATGTTTGATCCCAAAAGGTTTCTTTTTTCAGTACCCTATAAGCTACAGCTGTAGCTGTCAACCACCCATTGCTTGGATAGTTAATTCTCCCCATTCTAACTTGTTTCTCAAAAGATCCCAATGCTTATTAAAAACTACAAAACCCAGTAATTTATGTTCTAGTTTCCAAAGGAAACAAAATTATTTCATCTAAATTTTATTTTATTATAGCTTCTTCTCATGCCTTGCGATCAAAAAAAAAAGTGTAATTGACGGGGTTTGTTACTTCATAGAATATAATTTTTTAAATATAATGGAAATATTATTTCCACTTCTTGATGTATCTTTTTGAAAAGAGAGGTTTTTCTGCTGTCACCATAAAACCAATTATTTAATTGAGAAATGATCCATGCTGATTCTACCTGAGTCTGTTAGTACCATACCTGAATTTCAAAAGTTATTGGCTGTTGCAGAATGGTGGCCTTCACACAACAGGACAGTATGACAACAAATCCATATTCTCAGAGAGTGTATTCAATCCCTAACACCTCACCAGCCTCAGATACAATAACACCTGTCCAATTATTTTAATTTATTAAGCACATTCATATTGCTATCTGGATTCCCATGTATACCTAGAGGAGAATCAGAGAAGATTGGACAACTGAGTGTGACAAGTTCCTGGCAGCATGTACCATAGAAATGGTTCACTCTGAAAAAATAATTCAAACTTGTTTGTAGAGAATTACAACCCTTCCAGAGTTCTTACTACAGCCAACCATACTGACATATATTTTCTTTAACATTTACATTTTTAAAAGCAATCCTACCACAAAGAAATCACAGCTTAAGAGATACCCTTTACAGGCAACCCTCTTCAAAAGTATTCCTAATATACTTTCCTGTGCTTCTGGTAACTGTCAAAAATTGGCTTCATATCAAATGGAATATTGGTCGGATTTAATACAGCATTTCCTGTTTGAATATTTAACTAATTCCATTTTTTTCTCCAGGGCTTGAGTTTTCACTGGGAAAGCATATTGCAAGAGGCTCCAGTGAAGGCTGTTTTGGTGCTCATTTCCTGAGTCTGATCTTGACTTCTGAGAGAATTATCCATTTAGTTTAGAGAGCTGCTAACTCTTAAAGTGGTCAAGATGTCTGTCCCCACAACTTTTTGCTTCACAACCCTCACAGTAAAATTTAGTTGGGATCATCTGAAAGCTTATTCCATAAAAGCAAAGACTCCAAATTTCCCAGCTGTTATGAACTGAAATTTCTGAAGTTTCTGCATGTAAAAATGAACACTCAGTATGTATACATGAAAGGAAAAAGAGACTTGGACAACAAACAATACATTTAGCTCTTTAGAAAACAGCAAGGCTCCTTAGGACTCAGCTCATTAATTTTCCCAGAGAGATATGCAATTGAAATTCAGTGAGAGCTAAACACTTGACTCCCTTAGGATCTTTAAAATCCCAGATGAAGTGATATTTAACTAATTCGCACACAAACAGAAATCAGTCATTTGGCAGAATGATGCAATGGGATTGCTGGTCCCCAGAACAAATTCATCCCCAGCACAGCATTAATGACGTCATTAGAAGCTCCCATGTCCCGTCCCTGGGCACACAGGAGCCCAGAGCCATCACCTGGTGTGGGGTTCGAGGCAGGGGATGCCCTTGGATGAGCCTCTCACTACCTGCAGCAAGGTTGTGAATGTGTATTCAGCTTCCCACTAGCACCTTTTGTTTCTCAGAAGCTTGGATATTCTATACATTAGAAATAATATATTCTTTGGGTGTGACCATTCCCACATATCATATAAATTTAACAGAATTAGATCCTTCCCTCTGACTTACATAAAATCAAATTACACTTGTATGGAAATATTTACTCTTGAATAGCAAGAGTTTTTCTCCCCTTTCTCTGCCTCATTCTTGGTGTCCTGGCTTTGCTGCCAGCAATTTCTAAAGTGGTGAGCTCACTCTCCCCCTCCTCCTTCCTCTCCTCCTTTCTCCCCTCGCCCTGCCCGTCGCAGGGTTTCAATGGGCTCCTGCAGTCACTCGGGCGGACAGCATTCCGTTGCCAGGCAACTCCCTGAAAAGAAGCACATGCTGCTGCGGCGCAGACAGAGCGTGCCCGTCTGCTCCAGTGATGCTGTGGCCTAATTTCTACCTCTCTTGTGCTGGATACAAAAGGGAACATCTCCAGAGTTGAGGGTTAGGGAGTACTGAATTCTCTGCACTTTTTTTTGTTGTTTGTTTTTCCCCGCTCTCCTGATCGGGTGCATCCCCTTCCATCCGAGGGCCCCCAGAAGTCATGCATGTCTAATCTGCATGCATGCGTTTGGGACTGCTCCCTGGGCTTGCAGAATACTGACAACTTTCTGTTAGCTTTTGGCTGAGCTAATAGTACTTATGGAGATCTGTTAAGCTTCCCTGTAGCTCTCCTACAAGCACAGTTTTGCATTTAAATTCTCAAGGCCATTCATCTTTTCCTACCTGACTCTTTATTGCCTGGTTGTTTGGGGTTTTTTAAAGGCCTCTTTAGGGAATGTAAGTATAGCCTTTCTTATTTCCCTTCCTTTCACCATGCTTTCCTGGGAACAAAGAACAGCAAACTAAGAAATTCCTTTGGTTTTTCCAAAGGCTGAAGAAAGATCATTGCTTTATCCATGGATTTAGTTTTGGAACTGCCTAATCTTCTCAAAAGGCAGACCCATACGTATTCAGATTTTGTGGTTTGAACTCAGCCCTTCAATCACAATCCTCCACTGTCTGTTACAGACAGTATTATTATTAGGTAAAAACCAGCAGTCAGATTAGAGGCAAGTTTCCTTACATCTACTGCTAGCTTCCTTAAATTTCCTGTTAGCATGTTTTCCATAGGAAGGTTCCCTATGCTGGTTGCCTGTTGTCAGTTGTGGTACCAACTCAGCAGCTCACTCAACCTGCAAGCAGACCTGAACCTCAGAGAGGAGCTGCACTGTATTCAGCCTGACAGAGCCTAATATTGCTCTGGTGCTCTGGGTATTCCACCAATCCTCCTCTCACTTCTGGATCAAGTCTGAAGTCCCAGTCCTAATTTACAAATCCCTAATTTCGTTTGTGCACATCTACTTTAAGGGCAGCCAAGAATCCTCATCCACTGATCCCTGGAGTCAGCACTGTACTAGAGATTTCTTCCAGCATAGCTACGTCAACACATCAGTGACAAAGCATAACCTCCAGCTGCCACTGCTGCACCAGTAAATGCCCAGTTCACCCTCCTTTATGCCACCAGGGCAGCACATTTGTCAGCTTTGTTTGTGCCTCCAGAAGTGTCCTGGAATTAAACAGGCAACATCCTGTGGCATGGGAAAACATGTAAATCGCAAATGCCCTATAATAGATAAAGCCAGGGTCACTGTCACTGAGCACATTATAAGAAAGGCCTTGTAAGACACAGAGATCCAATAGCTCTGTATAAGAAAGATTCCAGCCCAAATGTTCCAATTTTTTCCAATGGCACAGTACTCAGGTGACAGCAGACACTTCTCATTCCAGTGCACTTAATGTGTGCAGTGCTGTGGATAAGACTCTGCTTATCTTTTGCTTATGTCCTACACAAAAAATCAGAACTGTTCAACTGTGTGGCAGCAACAGTAAACTCAAACGCACTGGCAAAGTCTCATCCTTTTGGAGTAGAAGAATCCTTTCTTCAGTCTCTGAGAGTGCCACACACTACAAAATCACCACATTATTTACAAAATGTTTTGAGACCATCTGGAAAGAAAGGTGCTATATACAGGCACAACAATGGCTAGGACTTGCATGAGTCACACACAGACAGCTTTCAGTATTACACAACTCCTCAAACATCCCTCTTCCCCAAACACTCTCTATAAGAAACACTCGGGACTTTTCTCCCTCAAAAACACAACAGCAAAGTATCTTAACATTACATTAGAAATTCACACTCCCATTTGAAGTCAGTCTGAAGGGAAAAATAAGGCCCCAGAACTGCTTCTGGCTATGGTAAAGCTAATAAAAAAATAAAAATAAAAATAATTAGATGATCCTTTGCCAAACAGGCAATGAACTAAAGTTAAAAGACAGGCTAATTTGCCATACAGACTTCTTACTTATTGTCCAGAGGCAGTCCATGTGTTTTTCTATGTATTTTTGGATCCTGCATCAATTCAAGATGATACTACAGTTTGGCCCATGGCCAGAAACTGGCAAGTGAAATAATGTTCCAGTATATGCACTGCGAACACACAGCTGGCTTCAAAGGGAAATGGACTAATCCTACTTCATTTCCCTTCTTCAGTATGTGTTTAAAGAGCTTTGGTGCATTGAAGGAAATCGACCAGAATTCATTAGTTCCCTTCTGATTCAGCTCATTGCTGCTGGAAAGGGAAACAAGTTGGAATTGCAGGATCCTACTCAATTTCCTTTTGGAGCAGACTTTAAGCCAATTCTGTTCTCAGTTGTACACACACAGATCTTCACTAATGATGCGTAAGTTCAAATGCAATACCTCTCCAAGCTGCCTAAACAGATGAAGACTGTGAAGGGAAGAAGAAAAATTAAATAATCTATTGGACTTCATATCATGGAGAACATTTGGCTGAGAATATTCCTGACAAAGAAACTCAGAAAACTGGGAGAACTTCTACAAAGAGACACAGGAGTAAGGAGAGACAGAAAAACCCAAATGAGACTAGGAAAAGATTACAATGAAGGAAAAAAAGGGTTTTTTAAAATATATCATATTCATTTTCTGCTACCCAATGAAAAATTACAGCAAACTAAACCACTGGTTTTAATAACTAAAGCAAACGCTAGGGATGATTTTGAACCTGTTTGGAGGTGGTTTTGGAAATGGAGACATGAAGATAAATCATTTGCTCTGGACAGAAAGTTTTTCTTCCCACTCATCATCAGATCTTTCAATTTGTCTCTTCAGAGTTCATGTTATATTTTATGAGCCTTCTTAAGGTTCTACAAAGCAATAGGATTTCAATTATTCCCTGTTCAGTTTAATGCCACTGCTTTTGAGACCATAAGGCAGAACCAACACTCTTCCAAAGCAAACCTACAATTAACCACCTAAGCAGAAAGTGGCTTGTGACAAGCAAAGGAGAATAGAAGAAAGCTACAGGGTTCGTGATGGGACCATGGCTTCACTTGAGTCAAATAAGCACAACATGTAAAAATCACTTTTTGTAACTGCAGTGAAGACAAAGAAGTATTATTGCTGTAATGAACTGTCTCTTAAGCTTGAACTGTAATACTTTAAATACTAAGCAGCCTTATGAATTTGGCTTCCCCACTAATTACAAATCCATTAGCTTGAAGCAGTATACTGCAAAGAAAATGGGCCCTGGATTTGAAATCAGCCAAAATGCCTTTAAATTATCAACACTGTCTCTCAGATGGGTGACTCCAAACTCCTCAGGTTTTAGCAGCATTTATTGCCTGAAATTCTAGGGCTGTTTGGGGAGCTCTATGTGACAAATTAAAAATTTGATTCCTTACCAGTTAGCTGCAGAAATCTAACACAGACACAATTTATATCCTGCACTAATAGCTTCTCAGCACAGGAAAACGAAGGACAATTAGAGAGCAAGTAATGGCCCAGTGATTCTGTAGAACATTGTACCACCTACAGAGCCAGTTAAAATGAGATTATTTTCCTTTGTAATTCTATGTGAACCTCAGTTTACAGCTTTAACTTTTATCATTAGACCACAATTTAAGATGTTATTTGACCCACTCTAGAAAAAGCTATATGACATTTATAATTTACAAGGACTGACAGCTTCATATAGACCCACTGGGATAGACACAGCAATAACAGACAATCCATTCTCTTTGCATATACAATTTATTTTCTCACTCCAAAGACAAAGGTTGAATGTCTCATCCCTCTTTATGAATAGATATTGTATAGGAAGAAACCCATCACCACTTGTAGATATCATCACAAACAAAAAAATACTTGAAACAAAGACATTTTACAGCTCAAACATTTGAAGTCAAAACCAGCTTATTAGGCATTATCCTCATTTTTATTGGTTAATATGCTTTAAAGTACACGACAGTAGATCATACAAAGGCAATTCTAGCTCAATTAGGTCAGCCAATATATGTTTTAATTCTTTCTTCCTTGCCACATTTATGTCTCTGCTATTATTAATCTTATTTGCTAAACTGATTGCACAAAAGATTTCCTTTTGTATTGCCTTTGCAAAACCAGCATTCTCCTTCTTCCTACCTGTCCAGTTTTGCTGTCTCTCATAAAGAACCATTTCCTTTTGTTCATGCAATGCATACATATGACTTAAAGTTCCTTTAGTATCACCTCAGAATTCAAATTTCCCTTCAAATTGAATAAGTTGTTCTGGAAAAAATTATACTGTAACTAAGCCCTTAACAGAGATGAGACTTTTGTTTTCACTGTCAGAAATATTTCAGCTTTCAAAACAACAAAACCTTCCCTTGGTTCCTAATGTAAAGAGCCATGGGTTCCTTTTGTGAAAATAAAATTGCAGGGCAGAATGAGAAATGTGGTTCAATAACCTACCCAACCGCAGAGAAAGAGTTGCTATTTAAAAATTGGATTTAGTGTATGGCAAGGAGAATTGGGCTCTTGAAGACATAACAGGAAAAGAAAACTTCCTTTGATTTACATCAGAGATGTCTCTTATTCTTCATAGGGGAGGCAGTGAAATACTGAGGGAGAGAAAGGAAATCCAGTGGCAAGAGGCAGAACACCTGCCCTACTGCCATTCCTTGACAGGTCCAAATGACCACGTTTGTGGGCAAGCAGGATTTAATACACCGGGAGACTGACATGGGTGGAGGAAAGAAGGGAAAGGAAAGCAACCAGGGAGCCAGGAAATATCAACTCTTCCCACTGTGCACTGCACAAAGTGAAATGCTTATGCAGACCACCCTGGCCCCTTCATATTGCATATTCTATTTATCCACAATTAGGAAGGAAGGAGATTGTGGATATCCAGACATTGTGGATACCACATGGCCTTCCAGTGACCTTGATAATAGGTTCTCTGGAAATACATGATGGTTACTTCAACTTACAGACATGGATATATCCCCTGCATTTATCAACCATACATCCTAGTGCCAATACCTTTTTTTAGACATCAAAAACTGAGAAGAGCTAGATGATTCCATGATAAAAGATTTGCTATCTACAAACTTATGCTCACTCATAAGCTTAGCCTATGACTTCTCAGTATTATCCCATCCCTTGATTTTTCAAATATAAAATATCACAAACCACTAGCAACATTCCCTCTAAGCAATAGTCTCCTAAGCATGAGGTTCAGAATTTTGACATTTCTAAAAAACCCACACATTTCTCAATGAATTGCCAAATGTGTGCTTTAGTAATTGTGCCCAAACCAAGAAAAATGAGTCTTTTAACAGAAAGTCCAGTAACTAAACTCTAAGTGAAATAAAGAGAATATATTAAAATTTTCATCTTCTATTCAACCTTGGATTAAGCAGGTGTCTATTTACGAGGGATTTAGGAAGACTCCAAATGGAATGCAGCCTATTGTTATGCATTAAAAAAGTGAACTTTCTGTATGAGAATATCCTCACTTGCTTCACTGTACTGTTCAGAATATGTGATGTGTATCTACTGAGAAATTTGGAGAAATCAACCCACCACAGATATTAGAAAATGTTGTGTTTGACACTAACCGGTCCAGCTGGCTTCTCTGCTTTCTCAATAGCCTTTGTAGCTTCCTTGAGTTGTTTTCTAAGGTCTTCCTTTGGCTTGCACTAGGAGAGGGAGAAACAAAGCAATTTTAAAGCTTGCTGAGAAGTACTTCATGTGCTATTAACAGTGACCTTCCCACACTCAATTCTATTTGTTCTTCTTCCTCTACAAAGTGGGTCAAATCTTTCAATTTAAAATCTGAGCACTCTTCAACAGTCAGGTCTCTGGAAAAGCATTCAAAACTAAGTCCTGAGATGTCCTGACCTTTCGGAAAGCTTAGAGCCCCATTCTAAGAAAGCAACACAGAGTCACTTCTTAGCAGGTTGAAATCTACTGATGAATTAGAGTACACCCCAACTCTGAGCACCTTCACACTGGGTACAGGAAATGTTAATTACAGCAGTGCCAGTCTCCAATCTCACAAAACCCAAGGGCACATCTCAGGATGATTCACAGCACAGACAAACATGCCTTTGCAAACTGGCTGTGCCCTATGCTACTGCCCACTGGCTGTTCCTCAGCTCTTCATCAGGCTGACCTCAAAGGAAGCAAACCCCTATCAGAGGAAATCACTAACCCTTATCTCTGCTGCATGTTCACCTGAACACTTCTCACTGTGTTCCAAGTAAGGTCACCAGGTAAACAAACACCAGAGCTTGATGACCCGGACGACTTTGTTGGGAATGGACGGTGGTGCCTTCCAGGGGTAGTTCTGTCTGAGAGTGTGGCTTCACACTTAATTAGTGTAAATACAGGTGAGCACAGAAGCTGACCTGTCAGACAGCTCTGGGGAGAGCCAGTCCCTCCCAGCTCAGTGGACCCTGGCTCACTGTTAGGTATTCGCAAGGGGAAATTAGTAGATCCTCAGATTCTTCATCCACATGATCTTCTGGGATTTTTCTTATATATTGACCCTTCAAGCAATAAAAGCTTGTATCCAGTTCTTGAATCTAATGCTCAATTTTGCTAACTCTTCCTCCTCAAGGAAGGCAGCTGAAATTTTAGCTTTGTGCTAGTAGTGACTGTCTTAAATTGACAGCCAAAAAAAAAAAGCACACCAGTCTTTGCTAACTGAATAACTACAACAAATTTAAAGCCACCGCAAACCTGGATAACTGACACAGCAAATTGAAAGACGGGCATTTTAAGTATATTTAACAAGGTGTAACTTAGTAACTTTCATGTCTTATTTCCAGTTAGATGGGTTCAAATCTATAGGTCATGAAATCCAGAATGTAACTACAAAAATTTGAAAATCTAACAGACAGACCTTGACAGTCACACAGCCAAATCACATACAGCAGTCAAGGAAAATTAACAAGAATACCCTCTACAATCTAGTAGAGAAAGTAATCTATGAAGACCCGAGAAACAGAATCTTCAGA
Organism: Calcarius lapponicus; assembly: GCA_039654755.1. Lineage (NCBI taxonomy): Eukaryota > Metazoa > Chordata > Aves > Passeriformes > Fringillidae > Calcarius > Calcarius lapponicus. The sequence continues at coordinate 20,398,103 of CM077470.1, read as the reverse complement.
ATAAAACAACCACCACTGCTGTCAGGTAATGTATTTAGTCATTCTGAATGAAGGACAGTTAAAACAAAAACCTGTTATGTAGATGTGCATTTTCATTTGTTAAAAGCAGATAGGAGACACCAAGTTAATCACTATTTTTCTGTTTCTCTGGTACCAGCTGTTAACCATATAATCATAATGTTAGGCCTTTAAAAACCAGCAAAATGGAGAGTGGACGGGCCCACAGTAGCACTACAGAGCTACGCTAGCAGTTCTGTATGCTCTCTCCACAATCTGGAACACCATGAAGTTTATAAATATCTGCAAGTTTCGCTCAAGAGACAAGAGGAGACAGGAGGCACAGCACTGAAGGGTGGCTGCAGTCTGAGCAGAGTGCTGGTCACACTGCTGTCCCCAGCCTGGCACTAGGCTGTAAACCTGTACGTAGGATCCGTATCTTTTAATCACACTAGTTGTTCAGAGTTGAAAATTGGGATCATATACTTCTTACTGCCTCTAGAAGAAAATAAAACCACACACATTTCCAGAACTCAGGATTGCATCACATAAAACCCTGACATATCAGGTTTGCAAAGTGAGGTGAAAATGAAGGCCCAGATCTTACAGAGATGTGATGAACTTGCCGCTGTGTGATCCTGCTGTCTGAAAATTAGAGGAACTTGAATTTCTAGGTATTTAGACCATTGTGAAAACCTTATTTCAATTCTCTAGTAACTAATCAACTTCAATCCCAAAAGCTACATTTATCAATCTGTTCTGACTGAATTTAAGATTTATCCTATTTCTTACTAACATGTGGGGGCCATCCATAAAGGGACCACCAGTACAGACATCTGAATGCTAAAACCTTGTTTTGATTTTTTCTCCAAAATGAAAGTGACCATCCTTCCTTTGTCCAAAATCCATGAGAATTCTATAACCTGAGAACAATATAAGCAAATTGAAAAATCTCCCCCAATGAAATGTCTGCAATTAAAAGAAATGCAGAAGAAAGAGTAAGACCTTTATAATTATTCAGATTTATTCAGTGTATAAATTATATAACATATAATAGATACTCAGAATTTGCTAAAATCTTTGTCAAAATAAAATTTGATTTTTCTTATGATGGTGAATGCAAAAGCTGAAGTCATACCTAATTCAAATCACAGCACTCTAATCTATGAAATGATCTCAGCTTACAGAAGGAGAGGTCTGTCATGTTTGCCTGGTAGGTCTGAGAGAGAAAACTCAGTTGAAAAAATTGAACTCTAATGACAGAGTGTGCAGAATGATCCACATTACCTTCTGGCTAAGTACAATTTTTAGAAAGCTTTAGCAGTTTATCATCACTATATGGTAATGATGACTTTTCTCAGACACAAAGAATTATGGTTTTTATCAATGGCTCATGCCAAAACCAAGTCTTAAAAGAAATCAGCCCAAAGCAGGTGCACTGAGCTGTCAGACCTTGAAATTTGTTTTGAAACCAACCACCTGTTAGTGTAATTGTGTAGCTGTTCTTCCTGGCTTATGGGATTTCAGTTCAGCTGTTGTTCTCATGCTAACGCTTATTTCCTCTAGGAATCAGTCTGTCCATTTCCACCAACCTACAAACTTCTGTGTGACTGCCTTTACAGCCTGAGCCAATGGATAAATGCAGAATGTCTGACGGAGCACCCTTGACCAATAACACACTTTGTTTACAAAATACTTCACAATTGTAAGAAAAGGGCTCAAAAATAGCATTTAACATCCTCTGTGACACATTTAATAATTTAGATGACTCGTCACTGCTTCTTGTTTGTTTCAGACAGCAACAAAGAACACTTCTGATGGACAATCTCAAAGATCAGACTTAGTGCTGGTGCCTGACTCACATCTACTGATAACAGAGCACTGTTCCTGCTGCTGAAACCGAGTCTGAGTCAGGATTCCCATCACAACTTTCTGTTTCTAAAGGTTTATAACTTCACCAGAAGTTGACACTGGGTTAGAGGTTAGCAAGGATATGGAACATTTAGCTGACAAAATCTAGAAGAAAAAAAATCTGCCTATATGTGAGATAAAAGTGTGAAAATTATCAGAAGGACAATGGCTTCAGATGGTTTCTGTAAATGAGAAATGTCATGTAAGAAAGAACAATGTCCTTGCACTTAAGGGCCAAGCCAGAACTGCAGTCCCTTTATGCTCCACTTTGCTGTTTTCAGCACCCTTTGGACATCAGCCACCCCAGAAAAAGAACTGGACACTTGGGTGAGAACAATAGCTGAGCTGTTCATGAAATATCTCCTGTGCCAGCCAGTCCCACTCATTTGGCAGCTCCACACTGCCCTCCAGGGAGGGCCATCATCAAACTTATCGTGTTTCCCTCAGTTTCCCACTGGCAGGAGAGAATTCCTTGGGAGTAAACACATAAAGCAAGCAAGAGAAATACAGCAGATATAAACATGAAAATGTGTGTATTTCATGACATAAAAAAGATTAAAAATTAAATTATAAAGATTAAATATTCATGCATGGATAACCGCTATCCAAATGTCCTTTTCAAGCACCATATTAAAGGAAATAATGAACAATTTATTGTTCATTAACAATCTTATTTAATGATAATAGCTCATAAATATGTGCAGCATTGTGTGCCCAATGCATACAGATATTTCATTATGTAAAACATGACTACTAGTTTATGCATGATATGAAATGTGACCTTTTTGCAGCTATTTCAAATAATTTTGGGACACAAAAAGTGGTGACAAGATACCTCCTGTTTAAATGTATTGCCCATCCCTGGCTGCAGAGCATGTTGTCTTGTGTTTATCAGAAGGAACACTTCCAAAATGCTTTGAGAAACTCAATTGTTATCATTGTCTGAACTTAAAAAGACTACACCTTTGTATAGAGTTCTGTCAAAAGAAATCCTGCTGCTTATCATAAGCACGTACTTCCCCAAAGTTCCTGTTTTTTTAGAAGTTTTATTAATTGCAAATGTTGTTTACTAGAGGAAAACCGTGACTGAAGCTCTAAAACAAAGAGAATAGTTGCAACTTTAATCCTTTCAATAAGCCTTTGTTTCCCATTGACTAAAAACTTCCTAAAGGAAGTAGAGCTGCGAAAATCCAGGAAGGAATTAGATTTGCCAAATTCTGTTCCTACTTGGATCTAGATGCAAAGGCTTTGTTATTCATTGTACAAATGTTTTAGCAAAAAGAGAATGATCAATTACAAAAATACACTTTTGCCAAGGTTGAAATTATTAATAGAAGAGCTTTCCCTATCACAGAAGGCACACTGTGAACTTATATAACCTGCAAAATAAATAATATATTAATATTTTAGCTGCTCCTGCATTTTTTTTTTCTTCAGTGGCATGTTTTTTTTTCTTTTTGTTATCTAAGGCAAATTTGGATACTGGCCTGACAATCATACAAGAACCTAGATAAATAAACAAATATGGAAAGGAGAAAATCAAAGGCAACCTCTTAATTAAATTAAGCATGTTTGCAGCATCCAAAATAGGAGAAATCTTCAAAATCCATTTCCATGACAACAAGTAATTGCACACGAAAAAGTGTGCTATTGTGGCAATAAAGCTGAATTCCCTGAAGACCTATCAGAGACACTACCAATTTGTTTTGTATTTTTTCCCCATATGATCTTTTTATCTCTGTACCACTTCATGCTCTCTAGGTTTTAACTTGCCAAACAAGTAGAGACTAGGTAAATATGTTCTGATTTATTCCATAGGGCAGAGGTTGTTTTAATTTTATCTCCTAAAATAATTTAAAGGTGATTCCTATCTCCTCTCCAACAATACTGTGCAAATTGCAGCTTCTGATTTCCTGGCCAATTCTTCTTCCAGTATACTGGAAGATTAAAGAATATTTGAGCCACCACTTTTGTAAGATGATGTGAGGGCAGGTTATGGAAAGTGCTGACTACTTTTTAGCTTCTTGTGGTTTCAGTGGAAATGTTGTTTAGCATATTTAAGTAAAATCAGCTAAATATTTTAACAAATGTCAAACATTTGGCCAAGCTTAGCTGCACTGCTAAGTTGGAAAAGCTTCAGTTTCAGCAGGCATCAGCTGTGGTTTAACATCACACCCACCTCTGTGTGCTCTGGCTCCAGAATCCTGACACAGGCTGGGCCTGAGCCTCAGCCTGAGAAGCAGCAACTGCCTCTGGATTCCTAATGAGTCTAATTTATGGCTCTGCTATGGAAACACCCACATAGCATTCGTAACTTGAAACACATATAACTAAATCTTGGAATAGCTTTGGTTTATGGTATTACAGGTGCTAACGCCTAAGTTTCAAGGATATATCAGAAATAATTATTCCCATCATCTTAAACTTTCCTCTATCAATTTCCTTCATATAATAGAGATATGTTGGCTACACCTCGAAAATCACTGAAAAGTGTTTTTATAAGATCAAACTGTAACAGGAGAAAGAAGAGAAAAAAAGAGATTTTCTGCATTCCACTTTTCATCACAACAGTTGACAACCCCCTCCCTCCCTTGAAGATGGGAAAGCCAATTTTAATTTAAACTACAAACTGTTGACCAGGCCTCAGCTTGGCTTTGCAATTCACTATATGCCTGAGGGATAAATTATTTAGCATTAGCACATGGTATGTCATGTCTCGTTACTTAAGTGGAGGATGGCCTCCATCCAGCTGCACCCCCGGGGCCCCCCGATTGGCTGTGGGTGATGTCATTTCCATGCGCTAATCCCGGGCCAGGTCGCTGGGGACAGCTCCGGCCGCTCCCCGCCATCCCCATTGCCTCGCAGCCGGGGCGGCTCCGGCGCTGCGGGCCCGGGTCGCGCCCAGGTTCGCGCAGGTACTGCCCCCAGCGCAGGCGGTCAGCGCCAGCGCCGCCCAACAGAAGGTGCGGCAGATGAGCACCCCGTGATGGACGGGCTGTGCTCTTCACAGAGGATTCCTAATCGATTCACTGAGATGGAAAACAAATTTTTGCTGCAGACCCACGTGGAGAATTTTGAGGGGTTTATTTAACCACATACTCAATTATTCTTAAGTTCATTTTTCTGATTTTCTGTTTTCAGTGTATTACAGATTTTGCTCAAAAAAAACCTATTTCCAAGGTTTTGGGAAAAAACTATTCCAACCTATTTCCATTGCAAGACAAAGGGACCCTGGACAAATTACCTGAGAGCATGAACTCTGCAAAATGCTTTTTCTGGAAGTTTGGCAATGGAATAATTAGCCACAGTGCCCTTTAAAAGGCCATATTTTGTTTTCAGTTAACACCCTCATTATATTTAAAGGGTTTTTCCTCCAGAACCACCTTCATGTTATTTTCCCCAGAGGAAATACTCATGCTAGTCACCACTGGAAGGCTCCCAGCACAGAAATAAGGGTTACAGGGCTGGTTTCTTTTGATTGAATTTCACAGCAAAGTCGGTGAAATGCCAAGAATTACAGAGCACTGCGCTGTGCAGGTGGTACCGTCTGCTCCGCGGTGAGGCACAAGATTTGCATCTGTCTGTTAGTTCAGGTTCAGGTTGAGCAGTGGCTCTACGTGACAGGTAACAAGAGACACAACTGACACAGAGAAATCCACACGCTTTGTTACTGTTACCCTAGCATTTAACACAATACACAGTACCCCACCATCAGAACTTCGTTTCTTGTGGTGAGGAATGAAAACTGACAGTGATTTGCCTTCTCTGTCACTGAATCTTCATTCTTTTCAACAGTGCATGAGAAGAAAGGATTTTGTGAAAGCTATGTGGTCTCATGGTGAAGCGTTAATTCTCTGAGACAGAGGCAGAAAGGGAACTTTGCAAGGGGATTCCCATGAGAAGAGATGTTGAACCAGTACAGTACAAAATGCTGCAAAATAAACAACTGTAGGACAGGAAATGAAGAACTCTAATCGATACCGCAAAAGGGATTAGTTAGTCAAATGCGAAAATTCAAAACTAGAATTTAAATCAGGACTGCTAACTCCTTCTCGCCCTGCACAAAATAAACAATCTATAGATTCGCCAGCTGCATCCAGCTTTGATTTCTGTCATTTCAAAGCGGGCACCTGCAGCTCAGAACTGTAACACTGCTTCAAGCAAGCACCCAGCTGGAGGGAAACACCTGCATTTGCACTATTGCTCATCCTCTCAAAACTACCAGACCTACTTGTAGCTAACTAATAAACAGCTATTTATAAACAGGGTGCTTGGGCAAGAGCTCAGAACTGCTACCAGGAAAAGCACTGGGAAGCCACGTTTGCTGGGCTAATAGAACAAAAGTGCATTTTGATTTGGCTCCATGCTCATTAGCTGGCCACCTCACAGTCCAACATGTTTCTTTATATGCAGATAAATATCTTCGAGGTGGGTGCCAAGAGAATGGTGCCAGACTCTTTTCAGTGGTGTCCAGCAGCAGGACAAGGAGCACTGGCCATGAACTAAAAAAAAAAGTTTCACGTGCAGACAAGGAAGAACTTTGGGTTGAGGATGGCAGAGCCCTGGAACAGCTGCCCAGGGCGGTTGTGGAGTCTCCCTCTCTGGAGCCATCCCAAACCCACCCGGACACGTTCCAGGTAACCCTGCATTGGCAGGGGGTTGGACTGAGTGATATCCAGACATTCCTCTCAACCCAAACAATTCTGTGATTCTCTGATGTTACCTCTGGCCACAATGTGATGGACTGTGGAGCAGGGCGAGCAAGGACCAAACCCACTCTGCCTCAGCCCTGCCTAGCCCAGCAGCATTCGCCTCAGCATCATCAGCGCCGGGTTGGCAGCACCGACACTCGCCGGGATGGCGGCGGCTCCCTGAGGAGTGCTCTGAGGGGAACGGCCCGGCTGGCAGGGCAGGGCCGGTTCTGAGGGGAGCAGCCCCGCTGCCAGGGCAGGGCCAGCTCTGAGGGCAACAGCCCTGCTGCCAGGGCAGGGCAGGGCAGGGTCGGTTCTGAGGGGAGCAGCCCCGCTGGCAGGGGGGGGCAGGGCCGGTTCTGAGGGGAGCAGCCCCGCTGGCAGGGGAGGGCAGGGCCGGTTCTGAGGGGAGCAGCCCCGCTGGCAGGGGAGGGCAGGGCCGGTTCTGAGGGGAGCAGCCCCGCTGGCAGGGGAGGGCAGGGCCGGTTCTGAGGGGAGCAGCCCCGCTGCCAGGGCGGCCGAACGGCCCCGCCCTCAGCCCGCCCTGAGGGCACCGCGGGCAGCGCGTGCCGGTGGCAGCTCTCGCGATACGCTCTGGCGGCGCCGGGCGGGGCAGGGGCAGGCGCGGCGCTCTCGCGAGAGCCGGGCGCGCGGAAGCGGCGTGGCGTGTGCGGGGCTGTGCCGTGAGGGACCCTGAGGGACCGTGAGGGCCGCACCGGCAGCCGCAGGATGCCGAGCGCCGCCGGCCGCGGGCAGGGCCAGGACCGCCGCCCGGAGAACGAGGACTCGTCGGCGGCTGATGTGGGTCTCCGCAGGGCACGCGGCGGGCGCGCTGTTGAGGCTCCCCGGGGTGGGGGGCTGGGCCCAGGCCGGGTTTGGCCGAGCCCAGGCGGGGTTTGGCCGAGCCTGGGGGCACAGCTGCCTTTGGCTTTACCCTGCCTGTCCCCCCACTCTTTCGCCGGGCCCAGCCTGTGATTCCTTGAAGAGCTCTGCTCCCCCCAGAAACACCTGGGCTGCTCCTCCCCAGCAGGAGGTTTCCACAGGGGCTCCTTCTGGCCTGGCAGGTGCTTCTGCCTTGTACGTGAAGATCACAGAGCAATGCTGAAAAGCTGTAGGCCCGTGCTTCTTCAAGAAGAATAAAGTACTAACAACGAGCATCAGTCCATTTTGTTATAAAGTAATATGTGCTTATTGTTGCATCAGCGATAAAGAATTCCAAGTGTGGGTGGCTTCCGTAAAGTTACAAATTCGCCACAATTCATCAAAAGCAGACAAGCACAGACCCTGCCCAAATAAAGTGTTCAGTAGGAACTTTGGTTCATGTATTTAATATAATAAAATAAATAAACCAAGGGGTTTTATTTGGAAATGAATGGGAAATTGGAATTGTGATGTTTTGATGAAAATTGCCTTCCTCTGTGCCTTACCTGCAGATTTTGTTAACAGTTCAGCTCCTCTAGCCTGTGACAATTCAGTGTGCCTGAATATGGGAAGGAAATACTTAACCTCTCTAAGGAAGGATTCAAATATTTTTTGAGGAGTAGGCTCTTTGTAGAGAAAATCACACTAACGAGTAATGATCGTCATGCATGGTTGCTGTTGCTGGAATTATTTTTTTCATCCAGGGCACAATTGTCTTCTCTCCCCTGTGTATCATTTTGAGTCCAAAATGCATTTTTTAAAATATTATTGCTAATTATTTTGTGTTCCCTCAGTTAACTCTGTGATGATGTTGTTCAGTTTTTTTGTGTGTGCTTCTTTGATATATGTTTCTCACCTCCATTCTAGGATTATGCTAAGGAAAGATATGGAGTGTCATCAATGATACAATCCCAAGAGAAACCAGGTCAGTTGAAAAATAAAAAAAGTTTTTGCAAGAGAGGGGGTGGGAAAGAAAAAACAAGTTACCTACAAAATATCTTCAGTACTTCCTTGAGAAATCATTTACCAAACCTTTTCATTCAAATCCCACTGACATTTTCCCCCTTTATTGGGATCCATTTGGCACTTGTGAGACACTTGCATTGAGAGTGCCATGTCCAGTTCTGGGCTCTCCAGTGCCAGGAAGGCATCAACATTTTGGAGCCAGTCCAGTGGAGAGCTACCAGGGGACTGGAGCACAGCTTCTGAGGGAGCTGGACTTCTTCAGCCTGGAGAGCAGGAAGCTGTGGGATGATCTTACAGTTTACATCTACTTCATGGGAGGGTGTAGGAAAGATAAGGCCAGGCTTTGAAGGTGTGTGGTAATTGGACTGGAGGTCATAGACATGAGTTGCGACAGGAAATTGAGATTGGGGGTAAGAGAAAAAAAAAATCATTAAGTTTGGTTGAATATTGGAACTCAGTTCTGGATTGAGAGGAATCTCAGTCTTTGCCCTTGCCTGGACTGTGCCTTAAACAGTTTGTCAGTTTTGTGTCTGTCCATCACTGGAGACTATTTTTAAATTATAATTACATTAATTATAATGTACTGAGTGCTGAGATGTCAGGTTTTTTCTGCGTTTGGAGTAAGTTCTGCTGTGACTTATTGCAGCAGTGTTCTCTCTCTGAGTGTGATCTGTCTGCTCATGCAGCCTTCAATTTCTCCTGTATATGGGCACCAAATCCATTAATACTGGATATTAATATTTATGGGTTTTATCAGCCATGCCACTCTGAATTCAGGAAATCCTGATTTTTTCCTGATGGGGAGTTGGGATTCAGGAAAACTTAGTGACTAGAGAACAATCTCCCAGGCCAATATCCCAAGGAATATTATTCTTTGTATTAAATTCAATGCATGAAATGGTAATGAGGGAAAGTAACAGACTGGCTTCTTGTAACTTCTTCATAGGAAAATGTAGAACAGTAACATCATCTGTGATTAGGGGATTTTTCTTTCTGCTTTGAGCGGTTGTTTTGGTTGATGCTCCTTTAGGAGGGGAAATGCAGAGTGTAGGGAAGAGCAGCAGTCACAAGAGCACTCATAGGTTGAAAACAACCGAAGGGGAGTTTATATCAGGAATGTAACAGGACAAGCAAATCAGCAGAGAATGCATTAGCAGTGATTGTTGAATAAAATCCATTCTAGCCGCCAGAGAAAGGAGGCTGGAGTTGAAATCACATTGGAAGCAGCCCAGCTCTGTGTTTCCTCTCCTGGATTTGCATCCCAGAGCAAACAACTGTGTGGGGGACCTGAGCTGGCAGATTGAGATGGCAGATCAAGTCCTGCTTTCATGGAGAAATGCCAACTGTCTCATATTCAAAAGAAACACTCAAAAGTACTGGAGAAAAAAGTATGTTGAGAAGGAAAATGGTGAAGGCTAAAGGAAATCATGTGGAAAAGGCTGAGTGTCATATTTAGGTGTGTTGTCCCCTTGACCTTTCATCCCTGTTTAAAAAAACTTCTCAGTGTGTGGACAATGTTGAGTGAGTTTTCCATTTGGCTTAAAATGCAATCTGTGGCACTCCTGCTGCTCTGTAATTTTAGAAGGTGGCTATCCAGAACACCAAAATTAGGTAATGATAAAGAACAAAATGTGTATAACAAACAAGCTGAAGATCAGCCTGGTCTCTTCCTTGAGACTAATGCACTTTTATTTACAGATTCAGTAGTTCCTGCCAGGGAGAGCTCTTGGCAAAGGGCTCACAGGAGGGTGAGATATTGTCATCAGTACCTCCCCAAAGTGTTCTGCTTGCCTTGGGTGTCTTGGAGGAGCTGCTGCTTGGGACAGGGAGTGGTGGAGAAGCACAGATAAGTGTGTTCCCATCTATCTGAAGTGTATTCATTTTGTTTCTGAAGTCTGTGAAGTCTCTGGAGTCTGCCTGCCATTCCTAAATCAGAGTAGCCCATGGTGGTACGAGGTGTGCAGCCCACAGAGCATCTGGTGAGCAAAGCCAGCACAGCACAGCCCTGGCTGGCAGCTTATTGTCCTTTTGCCATGCTGACAGATTCTTGTTCCTCTGCAGGCAAATTGAAGCTTTTCTCAGGTTCACAACTTTGTTTCTCCACCTTGCTCCTTTGAGCTCACACACACCTGTGCCTTCTTTCTTGGCTCACTTAAGTCTTTCTTCTGCTTGTGTTGGTTGCCCTGGCTATCTGATGTTCTTGCCTTCTGTCATGTCAGGTCTTTAAGTCCTTCCTGCTAGCTTGAGGCTATGATTGCTAGTAAAACTCCATTTTTGGCCATTCCTTTTTTCTCCCTTCAGACCCATTATCTCGCATCCCCTCCCTGGAAGCTGCTTTCATCTAATACTGCTTTTGATTTTCAGGTTTTTATGTCAAACTTGTCTTCTCTTTTTCAAATTTTTCCAGTACTTTGAAGATGCTGGCACTACACAGAGACAGCACAAATATTGATGCTAGTGTTCTAAATTCCATAATGCAGGATAAATTATCTTAGTAAACAGGTTGATGTGACAGGCAGGGAATTCGGTCTGAAGGTGAAAAAGTGTTTGTTTTATGTACCTCACACAGTTTTTTTAGACTTTTATCCTCTCCTCCTATGTTTAGAAGAGGTTGGAGTTCTGAGAGAAAAAGAAGAGATTGGGCTATACATAAAGGGAAAGAAGAACTGGATTTGGGAAGTGTCAGAGGAGGGAAGGGAAGTGGCATAGTTGCTACATCCAGCTCATTGCAGTGGAGCCCAGTGACAGGAACAGAGGCAATGGGCACAATGAACATCAGGAGGTTTTTTTTCCTGTGACGGTGACCAGGGATTGGTACAGGTTGCACAGGAAGAGTTTCCCTTCTTGAGAATACTGAAAAAGCATCAGAACATTATCTTGGGCAGCTGGCTCTATGCCACCCTGCTTGTGCATGGCTTTGGGTGGAAGGACTTCCAGAGACTCCTCCCAGCCTCATCTATTCCGTGGTTATGTGATCTGCTGTGGAAGAAAGGGCTTTATGATGTCACCTTGTGGATAGTGTTTGTTACCCTTTTTATGAAAGTGAAATAGTTTTTAATAATTAATACCATATAACAATTCTAGTGTTTAGTATGTCTTGTTTACCCTTGGTGAAACATGAAACATTTAGGTATCCAAAAGACTTAAAAAAATATTTATCTAATGCAGATGGTTCATGAAACAATGAGGATCCATGAAAGGTGAAACACCTCCTTCTGTCTTTATGTTTCTGCCTAGAAAATGTTTTAACTTTGTAATAATACAGTTTCAAGTTGACTGAGGTAATTTTAACTGTCTGAATATCAAACTCTTAGAAATACTAAAGGTTGTGGATTGTGATGTTTGAATGTTTCCTATAGTACTACACAAAGTTTGAATATCAGAAATTGCTGGCAAATGATAACATCTTTATTCCCATTTCTCCCTTCCCCAGCAGACCCACACACATTCACACATACACACTTTATGAATATATTTGAGTCAATTTTCTGTTACATTTCTCTGTGTACTTCCATTCTGTTCTGGATTTTACATGTGTGTGTGAAGAAAGAACTGCATTGCCCTGACATAAGCTAATAAAAGTTTTCAATCCCCTGAAATCCCCAGTGCAGAATAATAGGCTTGCAGGGCAAGCTGTGACTGGTATTCAGAGACAGAAGGAAGGAGTCCAGAGCAGCAGATGGTAATCTGGAGCGGGCAGAAGTTGTTGGTTTTTTTTCCCAAAACTTTAGAAAAGTTCTGTCAGGAAAAGTCAACAGTGTGTCTTAGCAGATTTGTTATTTTGAAACAAGGGAGATGTTTGTGAGGAAAGAATCATGCAAGGAATACCAGCATTCACCCAGCATATTGTTAGGACGTAATGGTTGCATAAAATTTTTAAAGTCCTGATTTAGTTAAAAAGATTTTCCTTGATAACTTTTTTTTCCCTTTGCTATCCAAAATCTGTCCTTTCTAAGCCATGCATTCCTGTTGTTATTTAGCTTTGCAGCTACATTGGATTTGAAGGTTCTTCTGATCAAGTCTTGGCTCAGACAGTGATAGTAGTGCTTGATCAGGCTGTTACAAAGATTTTCTTAAAATGGATGTTAGCCATTTTATACAGTAATACTCTTGTTGCTCCAAAATACTGTTGTTCTAATCAAAATAAATATTTTAAAATTTATAGTGTACATTTATTTGTGGTTTCTTTCTGTTCTTTATTTTAAATAATAGTTATTTTACAGTAACTATTCATCCTACTTATGTAAGATAGATACAGAGAGTAGTCATGTCCCCTCTGAGCCTTTGTTTTGCTGGCTTCACTGTGCAGCTTTGACCCTGCCCAGTGCAGCAGGGCACACATCCCTTAGGCAGCAGCAGTTCAGACTAATAAGTGCAGGTAGTACAGTGAAGTCCTATCAAAACCAGTTTAGTCATGCTGGGTTCTGCCATCCGTGAACTACAGTGAGTCTTGCTGTTGGTAAAGTGCAGTTTGACCCTGCTGTGTAAGTCAAAAATGAACAATTTAAAGCAACTGCATCAAGAACAAGTCACTAAGAAAGGAAATGGGATTTTGTGTGTTTTCAGGAAGTCAGTTATGCTGTTGATACAAAAACCAATGTTTTGGATTTATTATCAGTTTTATCAATAGCAATGATAGTGCATTTGGAGTTTGAAGTGAAGAACTGTTTTAAGATGTGTGTTTTCTGTAATGCAGATCGAGTTTTGGTTCGCATCAAAGACTTGACGGTGGAGAAGGCTGATAAAGAGGTTTGGGTTCGTGGCAGAATTCACACCAGCAGAGCTAAAGGTGAGAGGCCTCCAGGGTTTTTGGGTTTATTTCCTCATTTCATTAGTACAACCTTAATGTTTATTTTGGTTTCATGATCTGTTGCTTATGTCTTACATTCAAGAAAACTTTGCCACCTGGTTACTCAGGGTTGCTTCAATGTTACTTTGACTGATTCTTCTCTCTTTTACCACTTCCCTTTTTCCCAAGAGGGAAGAGAAGATTTTGGTGTTAGCTGTGTAGAAATCAATTATTGTAGTTAAAGTGATTTTTTTTACTGTATTGCTAAATGATCTATGGACAGTTGTAAATAATAGTAATTTTAAAATGTCACCATCCTCCTTAAGGTGTTAATTATTGTGAGGTAAAACACTTCTAAGCTTCTACAGTAAAACATACTTGTATTGTAAATGTATCTGTTGTCAGACAGGTCATATTTCTTTTGCTGCACATGTTTATTTTCACCACCCCTTTTCTTTGACAGGAAACAAAAATTTGTTAAAATTTCGGAGTTCTTACTTTCGATTACCTATATCTAAATATATCAATTTGGACTTCAAATAAGAAGCATCATCTTTCTTTAGCAAGACAAAAGGGAAACCCTTTTGTGGATTCTCAGCAGTGTGGGCTGTCACCCTTGGCTGTCTGATAGCCAAATTTCTTCCTTGGAATCAGAAGTTCCCTCTGGAGACCAGGTTGCCATATGCAAACTTCAGTAGGCTTTAGCCTTTGCAGTTGACATCAGATGCTGACAACTGGTGTGCTGGTTTCAGTTATGTTTGGCAGCTCTGTAGATATAAATAACTTGTCTTTCCAAGAATTGAATAAAAAAAGCATGAAGAAATTATCTTCGCAAATGAAACTTAAGAGTAGTCTTAAAATTGGGAATGATGCAAATTAGGGGTGAGAATCCAGTACAGAATATCATCAGAGATACCAGATTCATTTCTCTTTTTGAGAATTCATTTTCTTAAAACTTGCCCCTCTTAATGAGTGTCTGTGCTGCAGTCAGTTAAAATAAGGAACTGCATTAAAATACATACACATGGTGCACATTTTAATTTGTATTAGAATCTTTAAAATTAAGGAGTCCTCTGTGATTTCCTCAGTAATTTTGTAATGGAAATATCTCAGTTAATTAAAGAAATTGTCAGCTCCAAAAGCTGTGAAAGCCTTGGTCATTACATCATGAAGTTGTTCAGCCAGAAGCCACTCCATCTGATTTAAATGTTACTGTTGTTACTATGAATATATAAATTAGAGTATCCTTAGGGCTTTTTTTTTTTCCAATTGTAGGAAGAGTTCAGGCTATTAACAGAATTCAGGATATTAGAAGCAGGTATCTGTGCAGACCTTGGAAGCAATGTAAAGTTCTGTGGTTGTTGATTGCTCTCTGTAAGACATTGATATGTGGGATCTTGTATGATGGATACATTTACATCAAACACAGTAATATCTCTGTAACAGGGCAATATGAACTTGAAAGAAGCTGTTGTAATCCTTCACTTTTGTTTTTGATGAAACAACAGTGCTTATTTTCAAAACTCTAACACAACCTGGAGAATGCAAGCAAAGGTAATTGATCATGAGCATGAATGATCTGAATTTATTGATAGTGTCTCTTGATTCCTCTTGGTCTGACAACGCAGAACAATTCTGACATCCAGGGAGTGCTGCTAGGGAATGCCATATGCTTGTTTACTTAAGCTTTGGGGAAAGAATCTTACAAGAAAAGCAAATGTTTAAGAGTAAAAAGTAGTATTAGCCTTTCCCACACACAGCATGGCACTATTCCTACCACTGTGGAAAGGAAAGCCTTGCAGGAAACAGGAAAATCTTTCACAAAAACAAGCTTTAGTTTTTCTCAGAAACTTGAATTTGACTCCTAAATCACCAGTGTAGCCTTTATTTAACCCTGTCTGGTCCTGACCAATAAACCAAAAAAAATTAATGGGAACAACTGCAGATTCCAGCTGTCTCCTATAGCAAGTCACTCAGAGTCTGATGGAAATTAACTGAAGGATGTGTAAAGAATGGGGTGCTGGGAATTTTGTGGGTTGTACTAAAATTAAAGTGCACAGGGCCCTGTGGTTTGTATCACAGATTGAATAAATGTTATTTCTGGCCTTATTTTAAAGCCAGCCTAATCTACTGATCACATTTATCATTGAGAAGCCCTTGGGAATTTGGTCTGGGTTTGGCCAGGCAGCTGGGGCTTGTGCAGAATGCTAGACCTGAAAATGGATTTTGGGTTATTAATCCAAAGGGCTATGAAACATCTGAAAATAAGAATTCCACCAAGAGCAATATAAATATTGGGCCAGATTTTATAATAAAGCATGTAAAGTCTTCTCTTTGCTGGCAAATTTATGTAACCATCATTTAATTCATATAACCAACATTTTTTTACTCTTTGTACATGTTACTTCCTTATATCCTTTTCTTTCATAAGGTCTTGTGTGATTTGGTACTTTCATCCAACACAGATGGTTGATTACTGCTTAGTTGATGTGCTTATTTTTGATGGAATCCTCCTATTTGTTCAGTGACTGAACATTCTATTCATTTTACCATGTCAGATGCTTTTAACCAAATTTCTTTTAAAATTTTTTGTCTTTTAAGCATTCTTGTGAGACATGGTATTATTTTTTATAGTAGGAACTTAGAGTAGTTTACTGTTGAAAGTGAGTAAATTTGGTGCTATACTTTTTACCTAAACACCACATAAGTATTTTGAAACACATAGAGAAGATCCCTTTGTCCAAATTTTTTCTTACTCATATGCTTCCTTTTTTGCATCTCTTGATCTGGAAAGGCTTCTAAGCATGAGCTAGATTTGATTATGGCTGGTCTTTTTGATACTTTATTTTGAATGCCTTCAGCTCTCCCAGGAAAAGTTCTCTTCCCTCTTTTAATCTTTGTGCCTGGGATATTTTAACCAGTCCTGTAAGTGAGGTCCGTTTGATCACTTAACTTCTGTGAGATTAGAAGTGGTTGCCTTCTGCAAAACATCCTCTTCCTTCATGGAAACAGCTCCTGTTACTCATGGCAAAGACATTTGAGTCCTTTTATAATGCAGATATTCATCAGACTTCCAGTGTTTGGGATTGAGTACAACCACCAGACTTTTGGATGAGGATCTGAGCAAGCTGGGTCTTGGTGAAGATGTCCCTGCTTGTTGCAGGGGATTGGACTGGGTGGCCCTTCAAGGTCCCTTCCAACCCCAGCTATTCTGTGGTAGCAGGTCCTTTCATTATTTCCCTGTCTTACAGCTGAGTTACATCGTAGCTGTCTTCGGCTCTGCATTTTTTCTTGAACACCTCATACACCAATGCTGGAACTTTGATCGTATTTTGCTAAATTGTTTGTGACTAAAATCATGAGACAAATACTATCTCCTAGGAAATACTGTATCCAACCACACTGTAAGAAACACTGAGATGTCAAAGATGTGAGATATGACTCCCTTATCTAAAGAAACCCAGCATATCATATTGTACTTTTTTTGTTGACTTGCTGGATCTGAAACACAGCCTGTATTTTTCTAATTTAAATCTGCTATTTAATGTTTGCCTGATGTGCATCTGTATCATATTGGATATTGCAGCCTCTGGAATACAGGAATAGTTGTACTCTGTTTTCTGAAAATACGTAATTAATCTTGTTGCATTTTTGTAGTAGGACAAGATTAGTCATTTCCAATAAATATAATTAATATTTAATAATATTTTGTACTAGTTTTGTATTTTTGCTTTTATTTGCATGAGATTGTGTTCAAGGGTTCTGCATTTATTTTTTGATACTCTTGAATTACTGATACTGATACCGGTGCCTTTATCAGATACTCGTACACCAGTGAAACGTTTGTTTTTAATTTCTCTCTAAGAAGAAGCATTTAAAATCACCATATTTCCTTAAAACTAAGTTAAGGAATAAATGATTATTAGAGATGTGACAAGTATGAAATGATTGTAACTGTCAGCTAAACAGATTAGAAAGATCTTTGTTGACTTGGAAATACCCATTTTAAAAGTCAACAAAATGCACTATGCTCTTTGTACATTATTATTAATTCCTATTAACTTCTTTTTCTCTAAGCTGTTCATGAATAAATTGCTCTTAGAGGAGTTTTTGATTGGGTTTTTTAAGTTCTTGTCATTCACTAGAATCAATACTCCTTTTGTTCCCCTTCATTCTGAATGTGTGGTGTATTATAGAATGAACATTGTTAGTTTAGTCCTTGTGGTGCAAAATCAAGTCCATTTCTCTCAGAGCAGCTTTTTAAACTCTACAGCTTTGATTTGAGAAGATGAGAAAAAACCTCTTTAAAAATAGTTTAGACTTGAAGTAGTTGTGAGCAAAGAAACAAGGCAAAGTATGATTTATTTCTTGCAGTTGAAGGAAAAGTTACTTTAAAAGTTATGATTTGTTGTTTTTCTTTTGTCTAAATATTCTTTATCTTGGAAGGCTTACTGTTATTTTTAGAAAAGGACCATTCAAACGTTTATAGATGTAAGGCACAATTATTTAATTTATCTCAATGTTTGTGTTTGTGTGTACATGCACAGCTGAGGAGTTTGAAGTAGCTTTTTGGAGGAGGGGACAGCGATGAATGAGAGAGAGAGATGCACAGTCTTAAAAGCTCAGTTTATATTTAAGTAGTAAAGAGTTTTTTCTCATTCACAAAGACCTCGAGTAACTTGTCCTTAATACACCTGTGTTGTTTCTCTTTGTATTCAGGGAAGCAGTGTTTCTTAGTCCTGCGTCAGCAGCAGTTTAATATCCAGGCTCTTGTGGCTGTGGGACAGCATGCAAGCAAGCAGATGGTAAAGTTTGCTGCCAAGTAAGTAAGCAATTATATCCTGTTGTCAGAGTAAACAATGGTGGGAACCAGGACTCCCAGGGGTTGGGACCATTTTCACACATTAACATCAATGCTTCGTTTGTTTTAAAATGTAGTTATTTAAATTGTCAGCTCTCTATTGCGTTGAATACATTACACTGACAAAAGATAAAATAGAGAACAGGCTTGAAATTCATTCTGAACTGCTGAAGCAGCATTCTCTTGCCATAGACAACCTACATTTTCTTCCAAGCTGGCTAACAAAAAGTCTGGCAAGCTGAGCTTAGTGGGACACTTCATTTGGTGTGTGGTGGTGCTGTGTGTCTGCTCATGTTCAGCGTTCTTCTTCTACCAGACGTGTAGTGTAGTAATGCATTTTATACTTAGAACTGATGTGAAGAGGTCCCACATTGCAAGTGGCTTACTGAGTTGAAGAAATTAAAAGTAGCTTCTGTGCACTAGGTTGGTCTTATCTACACCTTATTTTTGGAACTAAAATTTTAATTTAAAAAAATTTTGGTGGGGTAATAGTTAGACTTGCCAATTGAAAAAATGTTTGTTGCAGCAATTTTGTTCCTAAAGATAAAAAAATTACATTTCCCTTCTGTTTGCCTCAAGGTTTTGCTTTCAGGTTGTCCTGTAATAAATGTGCTTGTGTGACAAATGTGTTTTATAGTAGAACCTTAATCATGTCTATCTACTTGTTCACAAATAGAAATGTGGATCAATTCGGTGCA
Source organism: Calcarius lapponicus (assembly GCA_039654755.1). Taxonomy (NCBI): domain Eukaryota; kingdom Metazoa; phylum Chordata; class Aves; order Passeriformes; family Fringillidae; genus Calcarius; species Calcarius lapponicus. The sequence continues at coordinate 20,379,269 of CM077470.1, read as the reverse complement.
GTTTATTCAGTGCAGAATATGTTTAGCATGTGGCACTTGAGTTGCTTCTGTGGAGTTCTTGGCACTACTCTCATGCCTGGGAAGGGAGCCCCCACTAATTAGCTGCAAAAGTGCTACAGCCTTCAACCTTCAATATGTCAGGGAGGGGAAAGATTCATTATAGTAGAGACTTCCAGAAGCCAAGTTAAGGAGGTTGGAATAATGCTTCTGCTGATGGGGTTCAGGGCAACAGGAAAACAGAACCAGCAGTGTTTGTTGTTTGGCGGTGCTCAGTGCTGGCAGTGCCAGTGTGAAACATGCTGTTCACAGGTGTTTATGAGCCAAAGTGAAGTGTTCTGTTTCTTCATGAAATGATTTGTTCTCTCCAGTGCTTGGAATCTCTGAAAAGAATTAAGTGTATAATGTACTTGTTCCCTAATTCATCTCCCTCAAAATTCCCAACAGTCTGCCTGTACTCCCTCGAGAAACTTGTGCTACAGAACAGTGGAACAACTTTTAGAGCTGTGATGCACACTCTTCTATTCTCCAGTTCTCTCCAATATCTCTCATTTTCAGTTTTCTTTGTGGTTCTTCCCTCCACAGCTGAATTTCTTACTCTTCATGATTGGTAGATCTTTGTGGTTAGTAGCTTGTGAGGGGGGAGCTGGTCTTTACTCTATTTTTCCATATGCTGACTGCCACTTAAAAACCTTCTGTGATGGTTTCTTGTGATTCACTGATCTTTTTTTACTCAATTAGTTTTCTCCAGATTAGTCAAGAGCTAACAAGGAATGGTGGTGGAGGAGGGTATCTGGAAACAGTAGAGGGTAAAGCTCCTTTCTCTTCTGGCAGCAGTGAGCTGTTAAATCAGGCAGAACCTCATCCTTAGGTTCTTCCCAAGTCCCTGTCATCTTCCCTCTTGATGAGACAGCTTTGAATTCCTCAGAGTAGCCAAAGTGATGATGTTTGTACTGTGTTTTGACTTTTCCTTCTGCTCCTTTTTTGGAATAACATTTGCTAGCCAAATCCTGGTACTTCAGCCTCACTTTGTAGCATTCACGTTTCCCTTATTATTTGTGCTTCTGAATTATTATATTACATGCTCATCATCATGTTCTCTGACTGGTGTAACTCTGGTACACCCTTCTAGATTTTCTTTTGGGGGTTTGCTTTTGGTTTTTTTAACATTAGTGCAGTCATCTTCTCAAGATTCCTACCCACCAACAAACCTATTTTATTAATATCCTGCCATGCTCTCACTTTTTCCAGTGTTTCATCTCCTGCAATTCTGTCTGCTGCTGGCACTGCAGCTGCCTCTTGTCCTTCAGAGGCTGCTGCTGTTCCCTGCTGGTGAGTGCACGTGGGGTCACTGTGTCAGCAGCACCTGAAGCAGAGCCCCAGTACGTGCCTGTCCTCAGTCACTTCCCTGCTGCCTTTCACCTGCTCTGGAGTGATCCCATTATTTCTAGCAGATGAGGCTGGGCTTAGATGTCTAAAAATAACTATCCTGTTCCCCTGCCTTTCTCAGTGTCTTTTTTTATCATCTCATTTCCTACATGTTAAATGAGGAAATGCACATTTATTGAAGAAAACATTTAACTCAAATATCTTAAATTTCAATTAAATGTTTAAATGTTTCACTGTGTTTTCACTATGTTTTCACTGTGTTTTCACATAAACTATATTTCCCATGTGCTATTTTTACATACTTTCATACTGTGTCCACAACTTTGTTTAAAATAGTTTGTAAAATTCTGGATCTTGAATTTTTAATTTTAGTCGATTAAATAATGAGCATTTTTTGTACAAATTTTCATAAATTATAAACAAACCAGTTCCTCTTTTAGATATTGGCACATGGAAACCAAGAACTTTCATAATGTTCTGTGGTCAGCAGCATTCATGCAGTAATTACCACAATTATCATTAGAATGTGAGTTTTTAGTGAAAGATACTTTATAGTGGTTCAACTCAGGTTTACGAAGAAATTTCTATGAGTTTAACCGTGGAAGGTTTTAAGTTGAACTTCCAAAGCAAACATAGCACAGAGCCAATTCGGATTCTGGATTGACAGCTGTGGAATTGTTCTTCTGACATTTATCAGAAAAAGCAATTCAGCCCAGTCCTGCAAGGGATGCTGCATAGGAGAAACAGTTAATTGTCTCTTTTAGACAGCAGAGGTGTCAGTTAGTAATTTATCTTAGTAATTCATCAACCTCCTTTTTTCCATCAAACACGGGGTGTGGCTGGTTTTGGTTTTCTTTCTCCTTTTCTATCTCAGTATTGAGCCTTTCCTGCCACCCCTCTGCCAGAGCCATGTGAGCTGACAGAGCACTTGGGAGAGGTGGTTCACAGATTCTAATTTAGCTGCTCAAAAAATTTGCCCTTGCACAGGAAGTAACATGATGGCTCTTTGTAGTACACCAGAGAGTAAAACTGCAGCAAAGAGATTAAAATGAAGGGAGGGGGGGAATTATTAACTTGTATGAAAATAATTCACAATGAAGAAAAATATATGTAAATTCTTTAGCTAGATAAATTGGTAATACCAGGAAGACTGCTGGATAGTGCAGAATGTTTTCTTTATCCATTTCTATTTAACTTTTATATCAGAAGACTGGAAGAAAATGTCAAATTGCAGCTAAGTTTGCTGGTGACCCAAAAATTGGACTGGTAAATAGGGACTCGGGAGTGTGTAGTAACCAGGGTTCATTTAGGATAATCACTTCAATGCTCTTCAGTGTGAATTTGTACCTCTGTGACTGTTTGGTCAGATTTTGTGGGTGTTCAGGATTAATAAATAGAGAAGTGCAGAGAGAAATGTGAAATTGTGATAGATAACTGACTTGACAGGAGCCTATGCAGTTCTCTGACTTCTAGAAAATAGCATTAATGTAATACGTGCCTGGTTTTAGGCAATTCTGGGATATTTTGTCCACTTTTATTGTCTTTGTATCTGAATACATGTTAGATTGGAAAAGGTTGATGGTGAAGTTGCAAGAAGAAATGATTCATAGTCAGGCAGATCTGCCTTCTGTGAGTCTGAAGAAAACTTAGTTCTATCCTGGAGAAATTAGTGAATGATTTAAATCCCAGTCTGGTGCTGCTATGCAAGGTTTTCTGCCAGCTGGGGATTCCTTACAGTGCAGATACAAAGGTGTGACAGGATGCAATGAGCAGAGGATGAAATTAGGGGAATTTAGAAAGGAGATAAAGTGTAGGTTTTTAGTGAAAATTACTAAAAATTCATTGTGGATTTTGTTACTTAAAATCTTTAAAAGCAGATTGTTTTCTTTTCCCCCCAGAAGATATCCAGGTTCAACCAAGTGTTAGAATGTTGGTAGAGGAAACCAATCATTACATTTTTAGAATGAACAGAATAAGAACAGGTGTTTACCTGGCCTTTTTGTATACAAGGTCAGATAATTTCATTTCAGGGAGCTTCATGCATACTTGCTATATTTGTGCAAACAGGATTACAGTTGCTCTTGTTGAATACAAAATTTTTATACTGTTAACTAACAAAATTCACTCCTTTTTTGAAAGTAAAGCAGTGCCTTCACTTTCACTGGCATTCAGGTAAAGGATCATTGATTATTATGTATTAAGACAATTATTTAATATTTTAAATTTAATAATGTATTAATATAATTTGTGCAGTCTGCTTACAGAAAGGTGTTGAAAAAACAACAAAATGCCAGAATAAGTATGGATGATATAGAAGAAGTAAACATTTTCTATTTAAAATTTTGGTAAATAACCAAGTTTCTTTCTATTCTTTGGGCTTTTGACCAAGAAAATGTTGATTGTCATTCACTTTGGGAGGCCAGCATAGGGTTCAGCTTGCAACATGAAGCTGTTGATGAAAGATGTTGTTATAAAGACTGCAAGAATGCAATCCTGTGGTTAAAAGAGAAAGTCTTGGCTAATAGACATGCAGCTAATTAAGAGGGACATAAGGCATCTAGTGGACACTTTAGAAATTATAATGTTTATTTTTTTTTGAACATTACAAAATACCAAATAGCTTCCTATACAGAGAAATGGTTTATTGTTGGACTTTATGAGTCTATATACTTAAATAGTTTTTTAATGGATTAAACAATTTAAAGATGTCATCTGTCTTTTCTTGATGCCTTGTCATCCTACTTTAGTTTCTAGTCCCTGGTGATATTAATTACAGATATAAATGTTGTTATCCTTAATGGAAATGGTGGTACTTTGGCATGTTTTTCTGCTACTTGTTCACTTTTGTTGGTGTTTGGAGGTTTTTTGTTACCCAGAGGAATTTTATCAAAAATCACCTAGATGACTTATTCCTGCTGCTGTGGAGAATGCTTTGCTGTAGTTACTGGCATTTTATTAAAACATCTAGTTCCTTGTTGTAACTTGAACCGAAAATGCTGTTTCAGTAACATCCTTGGAATGACCTGTTGGGCTCAAAGCAGCACCTTCCAGGTTTCTCTAGTTTATGTTTGATGCAGTGTTATGGACTGCAGAAACTTCCAGCTCTTGCTCTTGCTGAGCATGGTTCAAATAGAACTCAAAACCACAAGCTTTCATTTCCATACGGAATTAAATGTTTAAAATTTTTTAATTATCAAATGAAAGTTTGGAGGAGATGATAAATACAATGATGGTCACATGCAGTAGGACCCTTCCTAGTGCTTATGTGTGCCTAGGCAATTACTTGAATATTTGGTTGCAGGGACCTACACAATTAGGAACTCAGTTGAAATACATCTTAAAATTGTGGCAAATGTGATAACTAAGGAATGCTACAGTTTTTAATATGTTTCAGATCAAGAAACATGTTTTAATTGCAAATCCAGTCTAGAAATGGAGAGAAAGCTCACTTTATCCTATGTGCAAAGTTTTAAAGTTATGCAAGTTTGCAAAGCAACATTGCAGTTACAGTGATGTAAAAGTCAGTTTCCGCCTGTATTTTTAACCTGATACCATTTTGCATGTCTTGAATTCCTTGCATGTTTTGGTCAGATCTCTGTACAGGCTTCACTAACAGTTCTCATCCATGGGATCACCAATCTGAGTCCTTACAGCACATTAATATTTTAACTATTTTTTTCACAGCCCAGAGAATTTCCTTCAATAAGTTTAAAACATTATTTGCTGTTATTACTGAGAGGGCCTTTATTCAGCAGATTAGAAACTGGCATTTTCAGTGAAGACAGTGCTATTCATGTCATTAGTAGCATTTTCTGGACATTTGCCAAAATGTTAACATAGAAAAGGAAGCAGGAAAAATAGAAAACTTTTTAGGGAAAAAGAAGTTCATATAAGAGTAAAACTTTAATTCTTTTAAACGTTCACACATTTGAAGAGCAAAGGGAATTTATAGTTACACTTAATACTGGTTTAGCATCATATATTCTCATAGATGATGACATTCTCTTGCATCCAAAGCACTGTATTGGTTCCACAGTCTGTATGAGGAGTCTCAAACAGAATCATTTGTAATAGAAAGTACTTGGAAGCACTTGGTGTCATTTCAATTATCCTTTCTCATATTTGTTGCCCCTGCTAAATTAATGGAAAGGAGGGTCACCCATAACTAAATGGATTCTTATTTAAAGCCTGCTCTCAGCCTCTGCTTTGTACAAATTTAGTTGTGATTTGAGCAACTGTAGCTCAAACTGTAGCTCGTTTACACTCTTCCAAAGTGTAAATGTACCAGAAGAGCACGCTGTTGATGAGTTTAATGCAGTACATGGAATTACCTAATGGTTAAGCAAGTCAAGCATGTGAAGCACCCTTGTCTGTATTAACTTTAGAGCAGCTAGTAAGTTCTATCACCTGAAAGTATTGCCATTAAAAAAGTGTAATCAGCTAAAATACTTAGATTTGGCATTTTATTTTTTGGTTAATTGGAATTTACTTACAGTGCCACTGGTAGGTTTTGAGAATTTGATGCTTGAATTTTCCACTGTTACTTCAATATCATCTAATTTTTAAAGATTTTTATTCAAAGTAAAAAAAGCGCCAGCCTTGCAAAGTTGAGGGTTGTTAATGGCTCTTTGGTTTGCTGCTTTTAGCAGTGGCCAGCTTGTCTGATGACATCCTCACTCACCTCTTACTCTTTGTAGTTAAATTGTGGGCCTGATGCTTTCCTGCTGTCTAAAGGCTTAGGTGGTCAAGTGATGTACGTAAAGTGCCCTGCAGCTTTCTCAGGAAGGTCTCACATGTGAAAGATTACTTGTAACGTTAGTTTTCCTAAAAAGGAAAGCAATATTTTTAGATATTTGGCTTCTTGTAAGCTTGCAGAGAGACAGAGTGAAAATATGTTTCCAGTGAGGGTGAGATTGTCTGTAGAAAATGCTGGTTTAATCTCCAGTACATTAAATGTGTAAATAAAAACTGCTCATACAAATTCTTTTCTCACCTCTGACTCTTGGGAATTTTGTTATTGTTTGGTTATAGCACACATACTTTATATCATATCTTTGGAAGACTTTCAGGATGGTGTGTGGTGTTGTAATGTACTATTAGTGACTGTTAGTGGGGAGCAGTTAGGATGTCCCCTGTCACAGAGAAATGACTTGGGAGCATCTTGCATCTTTCAGTAACAAGTCATGTAGTTTAAACAAGCTGAACTAGTTTTGATTTTCCCCTTCAGTCCTAGGACTTCCCTTCAGTTTGTTGTTCTGCTGCTGAAGACACATCTTGCAGATAATTGCATCAGCTGACACATGGAAGAGTGTCTGTGGCCTAGAAAAAGTGCTCTGCCTCTTGTCAGTTTGTGTATAAACAACACACAGAGAATGGGCGAGCACTGAGCTCAATCCTAATTCTTTCCCTCTCAAGTCTTCCATCCCAGTTTGAATTCATTGTGGCTGGGGATATTTCAGCAAACTCCTTTATTAATCAGTTATTAGATATAAAAGTAACTTCAGATCCTTGACTGTTCTGTTGTTCAGCAGCCCATGCAGTGCATGAGTGGTGCTCAGTGCTGAGGCTGCTGCAGTGTGCAGTGGAACTTACTGAGCCTCCTGTCCCCTCTTTATTGCCAGCATCACCAAAGAGAGCATTGTGGACATCGAAGGCGTTGTGAGGAAAGCATACCAGAAAGTCGGAGGTTGTACTCAGCAGGATGTCGAGCTTCACGTTCAAAGGGTAAATTTTTGAGCAAATGGAGCACTGGTTAATTGATAGATTATCTGTTGAGACTGTCTATCTGCCCTACATAAATAAACTTGGTCAGTAAGGAATCTCATGTCAGAGAAATACACTGCTTTAAACTACAGATTTCAGTGTTTTGTATGTAAAAATGAAGCACTTCTGGTTTTAAGATACTTGGAGTTTATATTTCCCTGTATTTATCTGCCATTTGCATTACAGTATTAAGTAAAAAAAAGTATCTCTCTCTAGAACAATTTGGCTAGAAAGGCTTGTAATTCTAGTTTTTGATTCTTAACTGCAGTAGATTCTGGAATAAAAAGTCTGCTTCTTCTTAAGTGCAAGTCAGGAGTTTCTTCTTTATCAGAGTTACAATCTTCCCCTCAGTACAATGGACTGCAATACATAATTCTCACAGAAATAAACTCTCAGTGGCTTAACAGTATGGAAACTTTTGAAATCTAAAGTTCCTGGAGCTTGTGCTGTAGGGCTGGAGGAAGTGTAACTTTATAATTTGTTTAAATAGAAAGCATATTTAAACCTTTATGTAATATCCTTTTCTTCTAAAGGTTTTTAACCAAACTGTATGCCTACAATACAGCTGAAACCCAGTCGCCCCAGGACTAGAGCACAATGGCTATTATAGCAGTGAGGTAAATCTTAGCTAACAGCACTGGGAAAAATCTGCAGATTTTGAAGAAACATGTTTTAATATGTGTGCAGATTATTCCATGCTTGATTTTTCTGAAAGAACATCAAATTCACTGCTCCTCTAGGAGCAATACTAGACCATAAAGCACAGCAAGGTGGTTTTCATTCTCTGATTGTATTTTAGTTATCTCATAAATTTTTGAATCTGAAATAGCTCTTTCAGCTGCATTCAGATGATAAGTAAATGATACATTAACAAGGAGAAGAACAGGATGATCTTGCTGGAATCAGAAACTAAAACTCAGGGAAATCTGGCATATTCAGAGCTGGCATTCATGCCAAAAGGCTTGTCCCTCAGGCTGTATGAACTTGCTCAATTTGGTGCTTCCCAGAAGAAAAAAAGATACTTCAAATCTAAGGGAAAGCAAGAACACTTCAGTATTGTCATGAGAATGCACAATGTGTCTCAAGTAGTGGAATAAAATCACAGCCTTAGAGCCAGTAGCCTATGCAAACACTGTTTCAAGTCTCTGCTAGAAATACCCTTTTGTAAATCACACCTCCTTTTGAGCAGAGCTTCATGCTATTTCTGTTCTCTCTCAATTTCAGATCTATGTCATCAGTTCAGCTGAACCCCGGCTGCCCTTACAGCTGGATGATGCTGTTCGACCAGAAGTGGAAGGAGAGGAGGTGAAAACTTTGCATCCTCAAATGCTTTTTATTGTCTTTGTAGCTGAACAAAAGCAGAAAGCCAAGCAACTTCCTTAATGCGGTGATTCTGGGGGTTTGATAGGTTTGCATTTTACTTCCTTTGTGCCATCCAGAACTGTGTTCAACATCTCTATAGCTTTGATGTCTGCTGAACTGCAGAAGAAGGTCGAAACCAGAGGGTTCCCAATGTTGTGTGTGTGTCTGATGCATCCTCATAGTTGGTTCTGCCTGTGACCTCTGTGAGAAGTTACACCTTGAACTTTTCTGTGCTGCCAGTTTGCTCTCTGTTCTTTCCAGAATGATCTAGATGTTCAGCTGAACATAGAAATAACCCTTTGCTTTTAGCCAGAGGGTGTTTTTCTCCATTGATTTTGGTTTTTTGAAGTTTTGGTTTTGTTTATTTTTTGGATGTGTGTGTATTCACTATGTGCTTTTGTGCAACTGTTTAGGATGGAAGAGCTACTGTAAACCAAGATACAAGACTGGACAACAGAATCATTGATCTGAGGGTAAGGAATATGCAGTGCTGCAGGCTTGCCTGCAAGTGTTTATTCATATTTCTAATCCACAAAGCAATAATAGTCATGGATTTGATGGAATTGTATTGTTGGCCAGAAGAAAAACAAACAATGTGTTTTTGTGCTTTTATGTGGGTATTGTAAAAGCATAGGATTTTTGAATCCTTAATGTTTGCTTTACTGACATTAATTAAAGAACATATATTCGTAGTTCAAAGGCAAACATTGATGATTTCACATGTGGCTGTGTACATCTGGGCTGTTTAGCTGCACAAGTCAAGGGTGACTGAATAGGGACAATTTATAGACAACATTTTTTTCAGATGTAGTTTTTGTTATCCAAAACCTGTAAAGAGCTTGGTTTTGAAGTATAAGATGGAAGTTGTGAGTTTTAGCAGGCAGTTGAGGTGCTGTAATGCATGCCTTGCCAGAGAAATTGTACCAGGCCACGATACCAATCTCATTCTCTTTGTTGTTTCCACAGCATTCATGTATTTTCCTTTTTTTTCCTGAAACACCTTTCTTTATCCACGTCATGGAGACCCAACCTGTGAATTCACAGACCTCCCATATATTTACCATTTCTAATCAGCAGCAAAATAATCTCTGCTACTTATAGAACTTAATTTTTTTAATGAAACAGCAGCTAACACTTAAGTGTGTAACTAACTAAGCATTACTGACTTGAGGCCTCTTGGCCTTTTCCTAGGCTTTTTAGCCATTTTAGGCTCTCCACAATAAAATTTTAATTCACGTTGAATGAAGACTATGCTTAGCTGACTTTTTTTTTGATACCTAGTACTGCCTTCAGAGTTCTTGATAATGGCAGTTTCTCAGTAAATCAATCTTTGCACCTGAGAAATGAAACAAAAAAGTCATTTATTGAAAAATTTGGAAAAGTTCTGACACTGAGACACAGCTTTTCAACATCTGATCTCCTTATTTCAGCAACTAAAACGACTTGTGTCAATTGTTTTACTTGTACCAAAGTTAATTGCCTTTCACTTGACCTTATGTACCATACTGAGTAACTTCAGTCTGTGTTTACTTTTCAGGGTACTCAGTATCTCATCATATTGGTCTCTTAATCTGTCTTAAATTAAGCCTTTAATGAAAAGAATTCTATACTAATGATTGAAAGTGAAAATCGTTTGAAGGATCATCAGCTTATGGTAGTGCTAAGACTGAATTGAAGGGGAGAAATCTGGGATGCTTGAACTGCAGGCTTTACTTGAACATCTGGTGATGAATAAAAATAACCAACAGCACTCCAGAGAAACCAAGAAAATCCATTATATTGAAGAAACACCTGTATAATAAACTGAAAGGAGCCACGAGGCCCAAAGAGAACAGAGAAATTTTACAAAGGGAAATAGCATTTAAAAATACTGGGTGAAAATGGCTTGGAGGTATCCTTGGCTGTAATGCAGTTGAGGGCATCTGCAGAGCAAAGCCTAAGAAGGTAAATAGTAGTGGAAAAAGAAGGAAGACTCATGCCAGGATGAACACAAGAGATGGAATGGAAAGGACTGGACTAAAGTTTTACCCCTGTACACATCCAGTAGTTCAGCATGACTGTCCCAGTACTTCTGAAATATCTTTGTCAGTGCAGCAGTAGGGCATTAGTTGTCAGTATTCTGCCTGGAGGGTGCAACTGCTGACATAAGTGGATGTTGCTGTAACCTCTTCTGCGTCCCAACCACTGTTGGGACACCTTTTCTTCAGCAATGTCTGGCACCTTGTTTTGAGCTCTGAACCTTAACTCTGTGTTAAGAAGCTGTTTTTCTCCTTAGCAGCTGCTGCAGTGTGGTGCTAAGCACCTGTTTCATGCTGAACAGCAATTCAGGTTAGCTTTTCACAGAATTGGTGGCAGGATGGAATCCTGGATCTCAGTACTGCAGCGTCTGTATCTCATCCTCTGCATACACCTGTGGCTGGGTGTGCTCTGGCCACAGCTTGCCCATGATTAGGCTTGGTTATCTGTCTTGCCTTCCTCCTGTGCACAGGAACAGTTTCTGTCTCAGACTGTCACATTTCTGTGTGTCTTTTCTGTTGCACCTTTCAAAGCAGATTCTAAATATGATATTTTAATTTTTTTTTAAAGACAGTGTTGAATAAGCAGAAAAGATATTTAATGAAGAAAGGGGAAATGAGGGGAAATGTTCAGTGAGAACATGTGCATATATATATATATGTGCATCCTAAACACTGTATGTAGTGGAATCACAAGAATACAAAGAAACCCAGAAAGTAGTAACTGATTTTCAGTGATTTGGTTCCATAGATTGGAGCCACTGGAGTAAATGGGGCTTCAAAGAGCCTTAAGTGTTTCAAATGCACTGCATAAGTAGGCATGTTCTAAGGAGGATTGCAAACATGATGTGTTATCTGAAACCATTGTTCCCACAGCTGTTCCTTCTAGCAAAACCATATCATGGGCAACAGGGAAAAATTTTAACAGAATAGTTCTAATGGAGATGCTGTGATGTCCGTTCCTACAAGTGTGGGAGGAAGTCCAGCCACAGCTAAATGTAATCTAGTTCTGGTTTCCTCAGTGCCCCAGTTTTTTAAGGAAGACAAGTCACTGAACATCAAAAATAGGGACACTGTTATTTTGAGAAAGATTTACCAAACGAAATACATAGATCTTGGTTAGGCTCAGACTAAAAAAAGCCGTTTGTATGCATCTAAAATAATTTTGTCCGTTTAAACACAATATTTAAAGCAGTTAAGTAATTACCTAATTTTAAATAGTGATTAACAAATGAGTTAACTGGATAGAGCCAAGTCACGATGAAGTGGAGCTGGGAAACTCGGTTAATTACATGAATGAAAAAACCTGGATTTGTGAAAATAGCATCACTCCATCCAGCTGTGATGTATACCAAGGAAGGTTTGATCATGCAATACAAGGAGTGTAATTAATAATAAGGAAATTACATTAATGGAGATGAAAGATGCAAAGTATGTTGCAAAGATTGCAAGACTTCCACTCTTGTGTACATGTGGAAATAGACTGAGTATTGCAGTGAATCATTACCAATCTTGCATTTTGTTTGCTGACAAAGGTCTCTCAAAAGTGTCTTGTAGTTCAGTTTTTTTAAGGTTGGGGGTGGGAAGTACTTAAATGCCAAGATGCCAAGCTACTGCTGTAGTTGTTACTCTGAGGTGTGGAGAGAAAATTGTGATTATTTAGGGCTAAGGGGCTTTGAAAATCATTTCCAAAGAATGATTACTGGGGAAGAATGAACCTGTTCCTGGTGGGTTAACTCATAAAATACAGATCACACCCTTGGAGTAGAAAAGTTGGGGTTTTAGAGAAAAAAAAGTTGGTAAAAAGAAAGAAAAGTCCTTGTATGGACTAGATTTTCTTTCATATAACCACGGGTGACTGTGAGGAAACCACTGTTGACCCAAGTATCTGGTTTTCACAATGGCTTAATTAAAGTCAAGCCACTTGATCATAGGGATGTTTGATTTACTATTCACTTACCACAACAGTTAAAAAGGGCAGAGTAGAGAGAGCACTGGCTTTGTTTTTAAAAAAAATCTTTACTTTTCTGCTGTTCTTAAGTTTCACTGAAGTATTCAGTGGTGTGTAGGCTTCCCGTGTCTGTAAAAAGACCTGCAGAAGCTGGGTTTCATGAAGTGCTGTGGTACATGAAAAGTAATGAAGAAAAGACCAGTGAAACACTGGTTCTTGTAGTTTCCTTCTTAAAAATACCAATTCAGGTTCCTCCAATTTTACATTGTTTAAAAAAATAATGAAGAAAAGACCAGTGAAAGAAACACTAATTCTTGGGCTTTACTTCTCAGTTTGTCTGTGAAAAAGTCTGAAGAAAGAAACAACTCAGATTCACCCAGGTTTATGGTGGACCTGACTGATGTCCTTGCTCTGGTTTATGTTTTGTGTTCAGCAGGACTTTTATCTCAATAGTGTCTGTCCAAATGTGACTTGAATGATGTGGCTTTTTGCAGTCCTGTTGCTGCAATTGTGTCTGCTATTGCCCAGCTCATTGAGACCGAAGCAAAGCCTTTTTAGGGTCGGTATTACACTCTTCATGTTGCTCAGGGTAGGGCATTAACGTTAAACTGTGTCTTTAGTAGTTTATGGATGTCAGACTGTGTTAGGTGATAATCCAGCTGTACACTGATCTTAATGCACTTTCTTTCCAAATGCTCAATTACTTCAAGCCTGATTTCATTGTGTTGGATTCAATTTCCTCATTGCAAAAGCTGTGTTTTTCCTGATTGAATCCAAGCTGTAATGAAAAAGCAAATGTACAGTTCATTTTCTTGTGGGCAGTGATTTGGCAGAGTGTACATGCACAGTCCCATTCATTTAGACTACAATTTCCATGTTCATACATTCTTGAACTATAAGTAATACTGAAATTTGAATAAAAGTTGACTTCAGTCACCTTGGGGTTAAAAAAAATGTTATTTAAGATAAGTTCTGTTTCCTAGCAAAACCTTCACTTGTCCCAGATATAGTGGAGGAATTGCAAAATTAGTTACATTATTTAAAATAATGTATATTACTTAAAAGAATATAGATTACATTATTTAGCCAGCTCTGTATTTATGGTTGTTCTTGGTGGAAGATAGGTAGCTACAGTAGGCAAATAGAAAAGCAAACATGAGGGGAGAGCAGAACAAATTCTGCTGATGTGAGAGTAAAGAAGAAAGTTCACAACTTCTCATGTCTGTGTGTTGGTCTCACCTCTCTGAGATATGATCGTGGTGGTGTGAACTGCCCTCAGTTCCACTGAAAAACATTTGGCAGCACACGTGGCTGTTGTTCTGACACTGCAAATTGTGCCAAATGAAAAGTGATAATTGTTTTTATAAGCTTACAGTGCTCAGTTTTATCATTAATGTCTTCCTTCATGGCATCTGAATAATAAACACACACAGGTGAAATTAAAGTGAGGTTATAACTGAAACTCATACTTCAGCATTGTTCCCTAAACTTTTAAAGGTGATTATTGAAAATAATGAGTTTTTCTGTAAAATTAACTCTGCAGATCAAGTTAAAACATTAACACTGTTAACTGCAACAGCATTTAATTATCATAAATTTTTCTGTTTCTGATTAATTCTTGAAGCAATACTGACTATCTTTGCCATAGTCTTAGATAAGATAGTTTGTCAATACATATGTGGAAAAGTTCCTATTGGAGTAAACACTACACAAGAAGAATGCCATGGCAAAATCTTATTTTAAGGCAAAGGTAGAAATCAATTAATTTTGACAGCTGTCTGTCCTTAGTTTGCTGTATTGTGCCTAAGTGTGGAAGCTCAAATTGTGACTGTGTTAACTTACCGTTGTACAAATATTGCTATATATACCAGCATCTCAGTTACTGAATTACTTTCTTCAAATGAGTTTGTTCTCTTTGTGTTCTGAACATCACACCAGTGCAAAGAATGTTATTAAATTGGAAAAGTTTTTTCTTCATAGTGGCACATATAACTTCTGAGGTCATTGATTTGACTCCGCTGCAAATTGTCAGATGCAGTTCTTTAGGAGTTATCTCAGATGTCTTGTGGGTCTGTTTAATTCTTACAAGGAGGCTGCAGTATCACAAATTCCCAACAGTTATCCATGTTGGCAGTCTCTGAATGAATGGACACTGAAACTCAGCCACCTTAGGTGAAAGAAGAGTGGTCTTGTCAGATCTAATTTGAGGTATGGAGAATTGCTGCTTGTTCTTGGTCTGGAGTTAAATAAAAGCTTCAGTGTCCAGTTCTGTGAATTTGGCTGCTTTCATAAATGCTGTTTCTAAGCCTAACTTACCATTATAGATGGCTTAGGAAGACAGAATCCTTATCCTGCATCCTCACAAAGGACAGGAGGAGTTACTGCCTGACCAACCTTTGTTACTGGAGAGCTATGTTGGGTATTGGCTGGCTGTGTTTCTGTGCACAGTTTTAGGTCAGACCATGTAATTGCTTTCAGACTGGGTTTAGCAACCAGTTTTCTTTTTTTCCTGGGGCTGTTTGACTTACTACTGCATTCCCACCTGCTCTGGCATGAAATTGCTGTTGGTTCACACCAAGGGTAGAAGAGGCATTGTTTCTATGCTGCTTTATGTTAATGTTACACATCTTCTCTCTTAGCAATTTTGATGTGTCTAGTTCATCAAAAACTTTATTGCAAAACTCAAATGTGACTTGAAGTTGTCAGCTTGTTCACCTTTCAAGTAGGAGATGTTAAGAAGAAAAAATCCCTTTGAATCATCCTGATACTTGGATATAACAATGCCAGATTATGCCCATAACTCAGGCAGAGTCTTTCCATATGTCTTGTTCTGGGAGTCTAATGTGGAAAAGGTGAAAAACTTCTAGGGTACTTTTGTAACTGCTGCTCAAAACCTCATTTCCTTCATTTGGAACGTTTGAGTAGTGGCTGTGGTCTGTCAGACGTGTGGTTTATCAGACAGTGAGAACTGCTATTATTTACTAGTCTCAACCACTTGCCCACATGAACTATTTCATTGGTCAGCTAAAACAGCAAATAACTGCAAACAGCTCCAGATCTGCTGGAGTGTTACTGCAGCTTTCTCTTTGGGTCTCTTGGTAAAGGGATGTCTTTATCTTGCAGAGATGATGGCTGTAGCTTTATTTCAGCGTTTCTACTGACTGTCTGTCTAAATTTGGCTGCTTATATAATTTGTTTTAGTTGGGGGTTTTTTGTTTTGTGGTTTGCTAGAGGAGTCATGTGAAAAAGCCCACAAGGCCTTTCTTACCCTGACTGGAGAGCTGGGTGCTGTTCAGAAAGAGAAGTAAACAGTGTTGTGACGCAGGTTGTCGTAAAGAACCGTTCTCTTGCTCGTTTGCAGGAACTTGTTGGTTTTTTTGTACCCTTTTAGGTTACTCAGTGTCACGTTTGAGATGCTGAAAGCACAAAATCAGATATGTTTTCAGTGCTGACACCTTGCAGTCTTTGCAACAGTCACTAAGGTGGTTGTTTTATTCTTTATGCCAGAAGTGTTCCAGGAATGTTTAGTGCAGGTATTTGCTAACCCAGATGAGCAGCTCAGTTGTGTCACGTGCATAAACAAAAAATAAATTATCAATTCAGTTAAATCTACTTCTATTTTCAGCTAAATTTACTTTTAAAGTAAGGTGAAACAAAGACAGAAGAACTGCAGTTCATATCAACAGGTGTTACCTGGGCTGCTTAAATGTTGGAAGTGGGTTTTGGATATTTTTGTGTTAGTGTTTTACATGGCTAACATGTGGCTGTGTTTTTACATGAAAAACATTGTATTTGGTAGCCTTTAACAGACAGACATTTCTACCTTATGTAAGTTATTAATGGCTTTGCTTTTGTCATGTACTGTGTTCTGCAGCTGTTCTAGTTCTGTGTGCTGAAAGCTTTTTAATAAATTTAGTACTTTTATTCAATTTCTTACTGTAAAAACCTTTATTTGCAGAAGCACATCTCATAAATCAGGGTTTTTTTTAAAATGTAGAATTGACCATAGTGCCTCATTTATAACTGAATATGCTATAAATTGAAATTAATAATTTCTCTGGCTTCCTTTCCTGTTTCCTTCTGTGTAACAGACAATTATGGATTCACACTTTTCTCTGTTTAGGCAGATACAATGATCAGGTATTCCTGAGGGAAGGAATTTATCCTTCCAGCTGTCCAGAAGAAGTAATAGAGTCAGGAAAAACTAACATAGGATTCATTATTTTATCTTCTTCTTGTAGACCTCCACTAGTCAGGCAATCTTCTGCCTTCAGTCTGGTATTTGTCAGCTTTTCCGAGAAACTCTTATTCGCAAGGGATTTGTGGAAATTCAGACTCCCAAAATCATTTCAGGTATTGTATATGTGATCCAGCAAGCTACAGGTGTGCGTTTTTGTAGTTGCTCAGTGTACCTATCTGACAAAAATTTAGTAAGTTTTTATTTAAAAAACATAGATTTTCTTTCTAGCCTAAATGCAACATAGCAAACTTCTAGCAGGTGTCAGAGTTGGTCTTTACTTTCCTCCTGACTTGGGCTATTAAAAGAATGATGAGAAAAATTATATATATACATCTGATTTATGTAGTTTGCTATGCATATGAATGTTTAGTTCTGATCATATGCATGATTCTTCAGATCAGTGTTCTCAGTGTTGAGCACTGCCTGTTCCATTCTCAGTATTAAAAAAACCCAGTCTAATTTAGATTAAAAGCATATTCCATCATAAAGATGCAACAAACGTGCTATAAAATATTATGCCATTATATGGCACAATTTGTCACTTCTTTAGCAATTAGAATGTGGCAGACTGGAAGGTGGTAGACCTTTTTCTTTTTGGAAATGTGGAATAACAGCTTCAGCCTTGAAGTCTGAAATGTAGATACTACTTCTAGTTCTTTTGATTTGCTATATTGTTTTCAGAAGTCCAATGGCTTGATTTACTGATGGAGGTTTTCCTTCCATCTTATTGGTGCTCTTTGAGGTTTTGTTGATGCCACTAAGATACATGGCATGGAAAATCAGAGCAGAACATTTGTGTTACTGTGTTATTGTATGTGCATTCATAAAGTGCATGTCTTGCTTACAGAATTTTATGCTTCTGTATTTATATTTTGAAAGACATCTCTGATTGAGATAAAAAGCGAGCCTTTTAACAAAATGCATGTAAACAGCTGTTCTTTCAACATGAAAAGTGTCATTGAACTAGAAGATTGGATGGCTTTTTCCTATAGAGATAGTTATATAGTATGAAGTGCTAAAAGGCTTCCCAGGTAGTTTATTTATGTAGGACCTTTGAGGAAGTGTGCAGTGTCCCATTGGAAGCAAGCAAGCATCCCATTGTTTGGATGAGACTGTATTTTGTAAAATTAACTAAGTCAAGTCAATGCAATCCTTACTAAACTTCCAATTTAAACATCATAACTGTTTTAAGATTTGAGGGTTTTAAAAGTTACCTGTATTAGGCCACTGCACCTCTCATGTCACACACTGGGAATTGGCAAGGTGAGGTGATATAGTTTTGGTAGGTGCCTTGCAGTAAGGGAAATGCATGTGATCCTTGTTCTGTAGCTGTCTATGAAAATTGCTTCAAACTGAGAAAAAGCTTTATAGCTTTGGCTAATGCCCTCTGGTAAATCTGGGATTGGCTGTGAGAGATATTTATGCCTTCAGTTACAGAGGATGGTCCTGGCAAAACAGGATATGCACTTGGTTCACTGCAGTGAACCCCTGGCAGCCTGAGCCACTGTCAGAGATTGGTTTCCACAGAAATGTGGGGGTGCAGGTAGATGTGTTAGTACAGATATGTGTTCTCTGCTGTTCTCACTCTTAAGGTGAAGCTCAGCTGAAACAGGAGCATTTTAAGCTACCCCAGCTAAATTTGCAGAAATTCAGGACAAGGTGTGACAGTCCTGAGCTGCAAAATTTACTTTGGCATGAATGGATGGATGCAAATATATTTTTTCCTCTAGTATGTTGTGAAGAAAAATCTCTTTCTGATCTTTAAAAGACCAATAATCTTATCATTCTACCTCTAATTGATTGTTTACATTTTTATTTTAATAACTGCTTCATTTTATTCCAATAATTCCTTATAAAAGCACTTGCTTTCTAGCTGCCAGTGAAGGAGGAGCCAATGTGTTTACTGTATCCTACTTCAAAACCAGTGCCTACCTGGCTCAGTCCCCACAGCTGTACAAGCAGATGTGTATATGTGCTGACTTTGAAAAGGTTTTCTGCGTCGGGCCAGGTAAGAAAAGCTTGGCTTTATGCAATGTGTGAAGTGTGCCCTGGTTTTAGCACCTGTGGTACAAGTAAGATAACACATACACACACTAAAGCTTTGAATAGTTTCTCTTGGTGTAGTTTCACTTGCCAAACCAAATTTCAGTTGAGGCAACTGATGACAGTAAAGTTGACAGAGAAGTTGCTGTACATGTACCGAACAACATTACTGAGAACAAGCTTACTTTTAATTGTGAGTAAATACTAAAAAAGGAATGATTTCCAGTCCCATGCTCTTTTTCTTAAATGCTGATAGGACATGGCCTCTATAAGTGGTAGTACAATAGTTTTCTTCGAAGACTCCAAATGGTTTCAAGATACCTAATCTCTAAATGCTGAAAACAAGTCAATAACAATGTATAAAACAAAACAAAAATTCCAGGTAATTCAGAAGGTCAAATTTCTTGTTAATTGCTAACAGATGAGTCATGGTTTGTGGGAAGATGTGTTTATATTAGACTCACGTACCTATACCAGAAGACGCACACTGTACAAGTCCATTTCCTCTGAGAAAGGCAGTTTTCAAATCTGAAAGTTCTTGTGAGCTTGAAAGTTTGTCTGTTTTTTCCACTCATGTTTGTCATCTAAGCAGAGATCCTGCCTCTCTGGGGGTTATGTCTGTACCACAGCTGCAGTAATGCTGTCACTGTTACAAATGATGCTCTGAGACTGCTAGTTATATTTGTGTCTTTCAGTGAAAAATTCCATGTCTATCTAATCCAAATGATGATTGTTATTTTTCTAACTGAAATGATAATTTCAGGTCAGTTAGAATTTCTGTTGTTTAATTTTACAGTATTTAGAGCTGAGGACTCCAATACACACAGACACCTGACTGAGTTTGTTGGTCTGGATATTGAAATGGCTTTTAATTATCACTATCATGAAGTGGTAGATGAGATTGCAGATACCTTGGTGCAGATATTCAAAGGGCTTCAGGAAAGGTAATAAAAACATTTCCTTCTTTTAATGAGCAACTTTCTTTGTTTGATATCTCTTGCATTGTGGAATGAAGTAGACCAGCCTTTTGTCCTCAATTTATCAGATAATCATTGGTAATCTGATTTACAACACAACTTTGAAACATATTTTTGCTTTGCTCTTACCTCCTTCTTTGTGCCTGACTTCTAAGGTTCACTGAAGCCATAGGCCAGTAAACTACTTTTAGCATCTCCTGGAGTGTGCTGGCTTGCACTAAGAAACTTGCTGCCTGCTGTTGAAAGCACTTCCTAAGATAATTGATCCATCCTTAATTTAAATGTCCTTTTTTGCCACTACAGGTAGATTGGTCTGTTTCAAAAATTATTTTAATATTTACTATATAAGAAAGTTTTCTTGAATAAAAGTGATTAGACCAGCCTGCATTTGTTCCATGATAACAGCAAGGATTATTTTCCATTATTCACAGTCTAATTCATTAAAAATCAGGCTAGAAGTTTAGGAAGTGGTGTCCATTTGCTTACAAATTAGACTGTTTTGCCAGCAGATATGCAAATCTTCATCTGTCCAGAAGGAAATTTCTTGTACATATTTGAATATTACTCAAATCAAAAAAGAACCCAGCTAAATATTACACATCTAAAGGGCGATTTCAGTGTCTTTACTGTGCAGATTCGACTGAGTTGATTATTTCTTACAAGAGGGATTAAACAGAAGTAGTAAAATATTAACATCAGTGAAGTAGATGCATTAACTTTGTTGAAACAATTCATTGCAGAATTTCTCCTGAAGTGGTTTTAATACAGTTTTTATGTTGCAAGAGGGACCTCTTGTGGCAAAATCGCAAAATCATTACTAGGTGCAAGTTCTTGACTATTTTTTATTTGGCTTCCGTTCTTGTTTCTTTATCTGTAGATTCCAAACTGAAATTCAGACAGTGAGCAAACAGTTCCCATGTGAGCCATTTAAGTTTTTGGAGCCAACTCTGAGGCTGGAATACCGTGAAGGTGTGGCCATGCTTCGGGAGGCTGGTGTGGAGATGGGTGATGAAGAGGATCTCAGGTACTTGGCAGGATGTAAATGTGTCAGTCTTGGCAAAGTGGCAGTGAAGTGTCAGTTTTGTACTGAGCACCTGACAGCCCTCAATAAGGAGCCACAGCTTTTAGAGGAATAAACAGCACTTCTGTGCAGATCTCTTGACAAGTAAATGAGTGGATGTGAAAATAATCCTTTCTTTTAACGTAGACTATAGGTACAAACTCTGAAATCTGACAGAAAATAACTGACAACATAAAGTGAGAGCAACTTGAACCTTCTAAGGAAGAGAAGTGTTTGTTTGTCCAGCAATTGCAGTCCTTTGCATGAATTGTGACATGTCTTTCAATAGGATTAAACAAAAAGATGCTGCTGCCTTAAGGTCTTTCTTTTAAGTAACACCTTTCCATTTCTTCTTTCCACCTCTCAGGAAAATGATTAAACAATCTTGACGAATTCCCATTGATTTACTGAGAGATGGTTTAATTAGCAGTTTATACATAAACTTTAGTAAAGACATTTAATGAATCAAAGCATTTCTGTTCTTCTCCATAATATATCCAGAACCACTAGGGTCCTAAAATTTGTGATTTTAAGTTAAATGATCTGTGCATCAAATAAAGTTTCCATCATAAGAGTTTGATGGAGGAAAATCATTTCCTCAACAAGTGTTCATGTGGTTCTCACTTACTGTGTCATACACAAGGTGTATGGCAATAGGAAATAGAGTACACAGTTCTTTAGTAATCAGAATATGGTAACTAGGAAGAAGTTACATTGACAGCAAGAATATTCTTAGGTGTCAGTTAATTTATGGGATTTCTAGGACCAACACCAAGTATTTAGAAACAAATAAATATACTTTTTTTTTCAATTTCTGTGTGCACAACCCAAAACAGTCAGTACCAAGTACTAGATTGTCTAAGGGTCAGGGTGCAGCAGCTCTGTAGCTGTAATCTTTTGGGCTTTGTGAAGTATACCATCAGTACAAGTTCAAACAATTTCATTTTAATGATGATAATCTTTTTCAGCACTCCTAATGAAAAGCTCCTGGGACGCCTGGTAAAGGAAAAGGTAACAATTATTTTAGAGTAAATAAATTTGTCACTGAATCTGAAACCTGATACTGTGGAGTCATAGGGTTGGTGTAAATATCTACACGTAAACAGTACCTCAGGACATGCAGAAGTTGTGAAGAGTTAGTGATTACCATTTTTTAATTGATTGCATTCCCATTTTGGTGCTGTGTATTTAATACTGTCAGTTTTGTCTTTGTCATTAATAAGCAGTTTCAAATCATTTTCAATCTTTTATATTTCTTTCTGTCATACGTTGTACTGAAGACACCAAACAGGCTAGTATGTTCCAAAGCCACTTCTTAGGAGACTTTCAAAAACAAGCAAACCAGATTCTAACAAAATCTATAGGAGAAGATGAGACCTTTGGGGGGAAAAAAACCCCACATTGTATTACTGCAACACATTTTACTATTCAGCATTTTTAAGTTTACACTAGAAATAGTATTGAAAAACTGAGAAAAATGCACCACTTTTATTGATAACTTAGACAATATTGTGGGAAGCTCTTGGGAAATTTGTTTTAATTTTATTTCAAAGATTCATTGGTTCTGTCTTTCTCTTGTAATTTTTTTTTTATGTAGTTTTTCTCTTGTACTAACTATTCTAAATTACTTATTCAGTACGACACAGACTTCTATATTCTTGACAAATATCCTCTTGCTGTGAGGCCTTTTTATACAATGCCAGACCCAGCCAACCCTGTAAGTAAAATTCCTTGTTGTTCTCAATGGGTTTTTTCTTTTTTTTTTTTTTATTTTTAGTTTAAATTATTCCATGTAGCAATAACTTGACAATACAGATAAAGTGTATTAATATGACCACAGAATCATGGAATGGTGTGGGTTGGAAGGGACCTTTAAGATCATTTAGTTCCAGCCTTATGATAACATGATCAGGTAAAGGTTTCATGACTTGTCAGATGTTTTCAGTTACTCTTCACTGGTGCAAACATACCACAAAGAAATGAGCAAAAATTGGGGAGCTTTATGAAGAGATCTCCGTGGTCGAACACTGCTGCCATCACTGAAAATTGGCAGAAACATTCTTTCAGGGCAGCAGACACTTTAGGTGAAAATTGGCTTTTTTTACAGCTTTGGATATCAGAAAATTAAGTTATTAAGAGGTAAATATTTTCAAACTATGGAACTGTAGGTAGGAAATAAACTCCTTTTTGTACTTCCAGAAAACCTCTAACTCATATGACATGTTCATGAGAGGGGAAGAGATCTTGTCTGGAGCTCAGAGAATTCACGACCCCCAGCTGCTGACAGAAAGAGCCAAGCATCATGGCATTGGTAACAAGCAATTTAAAAGAACATAAGTCCTGACTTGACTTGTGTTTTTTAGAGGAAGAATTTGGGGCAGAATTTCTTATATGAGTGGTAAAATCAGAGTTCCATTTCACTCTTACTCTTAATCCATCTATTTCTGTTTAATCATCTAGAGTGAGGTATTAAAAAACTAGTGAGTCTTCCAGCAACACCTTGTTGAATAGTTACTAATAAAACTATTTAATAACACTGTTACAGTCATAAATTCTAGATAGCTCTGGACAATTTACATGTTCAATGAGTAAAATCCCACTGTTAGTTTGTAATTTTTTTGTTGTTCTTTTAGTCCTGCAGTCACTTGTCTGTTTGGCTTGGGCTTCATTAAGCAGGTGAGAAACCAATATTTTTCTTTTCTAGATTTGGAGAAAATAAAGGCTTATATTGACTCCTTTCGGTTTGGTGCACCTCCACACGCAGGTGGTGGAATAGGTAAGTATCTGCTTTTTGTTTAGCCTGAGCTTAACTTAAACTGCTCAGTCCCAAGCAGAGCTCAGTATAAAATTCTAAGTGGTGACCTTGTTAGGTCACTAAATGAGGTCACACATAGTGACCTTTACTTAGGTCGGTATTTGTGGGGCTTTTTCCCTGGAGAATTTAAGGAGAGAAGTTCAAATTTCAAGATCATCATAAAATAAATAGGCAAAATACTGATGGTACAGTCTGGTGAGTTTAAAAAGAAGGTGATCACAAGAAAAGTGATCACTAGCCAGGCACATCACTTTGAAATTTGACCTCTGAGGAAAATTTAAGGAAGGAAGAAAATAGTGTATTATGTATTGAATTATCAAAGTCACCATCATACCTGTAGCTGCTGGTTACTATATGTTTGATGAAGGTGCTTTGCAGTGAGGAGAAATAAGTGATTGCTTCTTCATCTGTTTGGGATCATGCAACATGTGCAGGTAATCCAAAATAACTTAGGGCAGTCAGAATGACATCAAGCAAGCTGAAGCTGCGTCTTTTTTTCCGAATAGATGGTCTTCATGGCAAAGTACTCACCTAACAGGAGATGCCATGAGAATTAACATTGGGTTCAAGCTGTTCCAGGTGGAAACCTTAACATAGGATCTGTGTGGAAAAACAAGTGTGCATCTGGGTTCCACCCATCATGGCTGGGGTGCTTATAGCCCCAAGGATTAGGAAGTGCCTGCCTGGTGGGCTGTGCTCCAGGGCTGTGCTCACTGCTGTGTGAGGCTGGCTCCAGCTGGGAAGGACCTGCAGCTCCTGTGGGGTTTTGGACAAAGCCTGACAGTGCTGATGGGCTGTTTTCATCTGCTGTAGGGCTGGAGAGGGTAACCATGCTGTACCTGGGCTTGCACAACGTCCGCCAGACCTCCATGTTCCCGAGGGACCCCAAGCGCCTGACACCCTGAGAGGAGCTGCTCTGAGAGTTGGGAATGCTCTGCCCTGCAAATAGGATCTGACTGCAGGCATAGCCCCTGCTGCTGATGAAAGTGTATTGATTGATTTGAGCATCATGATATGCAATTAAAAACAAAATTCTCCTTTATTAAGTGCCACAGTAATTTTTTTTTATCCTTAGTTGTTTATTTAAAGGGAAATATTTTAACAGATCAAGACTCTTTGTATTGGCAACTACACGTTTTTAATGAAAATGGGATACTTTGAATTAGTATTTTAGTGCCACATTAAATTGTATCATTTTTCTAAACATTTTAATAAATTATGCAATAACCATTTTGCATTTTTCACTTATGTCAGCAAGATTGAATATTCTGAAGTACTGGCTCCAAGATAAAGTGACTGGATGCTTGCAATTAAAAAATCTGGAGAGATCAGCCAGTTGATAATTTACATGAGTGTCAGGTAGGGAAGCAGGTGAGAACGTTCTTAACAAGAAATCTTCATAAGAAGTTGTTAAAATAGGTTGAAATAAAGCTCTCAAAGTAAATTAGATACAAACCTGTCTTGGTTTTTGCTTTGTGTCCTCACAAAATAATGAATCAATAGGGCTTTTTTTGTTTTGTTTTTTTTTTTTACTGATGTAATAACTGTCTAAAGTTTAAATTTATTTTATGTTTTCTTCCCATCTTTTTGAAAGTTGTATAAAAGCCATAGGCCTGGTCTTTGTTTTATATAACTATTTGAGAATCGTTGCAAGTTTACACATTCTCATGGAATACAAAAAGGATATATAATATTCTCAGAAAATAAATGGGTAGTCAGCTTGAGAGCAAGTCATGTGTTTTCCTGCCTGACCTAGCCTCTGATATAACAAACAAAACAAGGATTTCGTGCATCTTCTACCAAGGAAAGAAGCCCTAAATTTTGTAAAACAATCTCTTTCAGGGTGTTTTTTTTATTTATAAATGCTGTGAATGGCCCATCTTTGTACACTTAGATAAATTGAGTGTTTCTGTAAGTCAGAGTACTTCTGAAATTCTTTCTAGACATACTTTTTCTAAGATTATTCACTTACTTGAACTCCTCAATTTGCAGCAGTGTACAAAGCTACTTCTCCTCGTTGTCTTCCTCCCAAGCCAGAGTATGTTCCCTGCATTTGGAGAGGCACCAGTGAATCTGAAACTTCCTTCTGTAGACTGCATCTGAGAGTTGGTTTTCAAATTTTAAACATTTTGTAAGTGTTGCTACCAAAGAGCAAAAGATTAAATTCCTGACTTGGGTACTGCAATAGTTGTTCTAATATTCATACATATTTGTAATTCCTGACCTAGTTTTTGTTTAACATTTTATATGATCAAGTTTTCAGTAGGAGGTATGGTGTGGATAGTCTGTGTTATTGTTGCTACCTTGATTTTTAAATGTCAGAGAAGTCACATATTGGTTATGCTACAGAAAGGTCAGTGAGGCTGTGTATAAATTGTGTAGAGTTTCACAAAAGGGCAAATCATCTTTGCAGCTGCCATTGAACAAGACTTAATTTTAATGTCTTATGACAAGAGTTCTCCATTAGAAAACAATCATACTAAAGGTCAGTCAGGTAAAGTATGGAAATGTCGAAGTTAAACTTTGTTTAGAAGTCACACCATTCAAGGAATAACACTTAGCAGCTTTTGTTTATGAGTTGGTTGTAATTAATTTACTGTGGAATCTTCCCCAAATTATTAACTTGAAAATCTTACATTGTAACCAGTTGTACACTTTGCAAAGCTAAGTGGATTATAGACACAGCTCATTGTCACAGACTTACTACTGATGAATCCAAGTTTCAAAACAGTTGTTTATTTAGCTAAGCCAACTGGAATGAATTTAATTTAATTACCTTTGTTCATACAGAACTGGTAATATATTCCACTTCGGATGTGTATTCTTCTAACCAGGAGCAAAATTACAGACTTAAATTTCCTGTCTACAGAAAAATATCCTGGGTGCTGTTCCTAGCTTTAGATTTGGCAGCAAGTTTTGTGCATACACGCGTGTAGCAACTGTGCTTAGACCAGTTCTTTTAGGATTTATTCAAACTCATGCTGCACCTTCATTTATTCACAGTAACTGCACAAGAACAAGAATTTGGATGGAGGCCCCAATTCCTTTGTCTGCTCAATCCATTCATGCAGCCTTTCTTAGCTAACAGAAAATAATTATGATCATAAATCAAATACAAAATGCATTTGTCCTGAATGTCATCTTAACAGGATACCTTAGTGGGAGCTGCACAGTGCTAGAATTTAGTTTGAACCCCTGCAAATAATAAAGGTCTAGAAGACCTTTATGGTGTTTTGATAGGTTTCAAGTCTGCTGCAATAGTTCTGGAAAAGTAAAACATGTACTGTCCTTTATTTCCAGTAACTTGCAGGAAGTTTACCAGTTTACAAGGAGTCCACATTGCTGCTGCCTCTTCACCAGGTAAAATGGCTTTGGTTTCATTTTCTTTCATTATATACAGATGGTAATTACAGTAGTGGAATTTTTTTTAACTAAGGAACTATAAAGTATATTATTTAGGGTAGCCAGGGAGTCTGCTCAGAACAAACACAAAGCTTCAATTTGCTTCTGAAGTTTGACTGCACCATTTCCCTCTGAAAACCCATCTGTGTTCACTGAGCTGATTCTGCCCAGTGGGAAAGAGGACTCAGGCTGTTCTTTTGGCAGCCAAATGCAGGCCTGGCTCCCCATGGCTGCCCACACCTGCTGGGATAACCCTGGTGGGCAGCACCTCACAGCTGCTTGCTCTTTGCCCACTGGGCCAGGGCAGGAGGAAGGGAAGAAAAAAAGCAGGAAAACTTGGTGCTTTCACCTGGTGCCTGTCAATTCTGGGCATATTGGACACCACTCCATGTGAAAGTGAAGGATGGAGGAGAATGCCTTGACTATATCCATTATGGAACACCATATGGCTGCCCTGGACTCTGGTTCACACTGGGGTTCCAGAAACTTCCCCAAACATATTTTAATTATTTACTGTTTCTTCTTTGGCTAATTGTAGATTCTTTTTTGAGAGAGAGAAATCATCTAGTATGGATTATTTCTTCTAAAACAAACCTCACAGCCAACTTGTGTGCATTTTTCCTAGTGTTACCTCACAAAAAATGGAATTTACTCACAAGTGTTTTAAAAATTACCAAGTTAGTTTTACAATCTCCTACTTTCTGTACTGTTTTGCAGTTAAGTCACTGTTCGCTATATGGCAAGTGCACTGTGACATGAACAAACACTGCTGCAGGAGGCTGCTGCTGCTGGCACTTCTGAAAGGGTTTCAAAACTGAGAAAGAACCCTTAACTGCTATAATTACAGCAAAATTTCCAGTTTAGGCAGAGATTAATGACTTTGCAGGTGGCAGAGCAATTGTAAGCAATTTTTCATAGATGTTGAAGTGGTTCCTGCTGGCAGGCGCCGTGTGCCAGCAGCTGCCATTCGGGAATGGCTGTCAGCCATGGCACCGCTTGGCAAATGTTGCCTTCAGCCATCCTGCAGTGGTGCCAATGAGGAGCCAAGTGTCCAGACCCTCACCTGGAGTAGTTTACACCCTTTCCACCTGGTCCAAGGGTGGAGATGCTCCGTGGCATGGGTGTCCTCCATGAGCAGGTGCCCAAGTGCCTCCTGCTCCACATGGTGGGGATTCCCTGGCTTGGGGATTCCTCAGTGGTGCCCTGGCCACACCACAGTAATTTTAACTCCAGCTATCATAGCTGATTTCTTTGTGGGGAAAGCAATATCATGTGGAAGCTTCACTGCAGCTGCTGTGCTGAAGCTGCCCACAGCTATCTCCAGGCCTATGGTTCTGGCATCCCCTTCCCCATAAGAAGGACATGAAACTGTTGGAGCAAGTCTACAAGAGGGCCATAAAGTTGATAAAAGGAATGGAGCTCCTCACCTGCAAAGACAGGCTGAGAAAGCTGGGGATGTTGAGCCTGGAGAAGGCTGTGGGGAGAACTCATAGCAACCTTTCATTATCTTAACGGGTATACAGGGAAGACTCTTTGTCAAGAACTGTAGTGACAGGACTAAGGGAATGGAGACACATTGGGAAAGGGGAATTGAAGTGAGATACTGGGAAGAAATTCTTCACTGTGAGCATAGTGAAACAGTGAAACAGGTTGCTCAGAGATGTGGATTCCCCATGCCTGATAGGGTTCAAGACCAGGTTGGATATAAGGCCCTGAGCTCCACGGTCGAGTGGGAGGTGGGTTGGGACTAGATGATCTTTGAGGTCCCTTACAACTCCTTAGCATTCTATGCCTCTGTTTCTCAACAGGAAACGTGCTGCTCTGGCACAGCTCTAAGCCGCACCGTGCAGGTCGCTGACAAGCCCACAGCGTCCCCCTGTCCCTGACGGCGCAGCTCGGGGCGGGGCGCTGGTGCCGAGCGCTGCCCCGGCCGCCTCCCCAGAGCCCGCCCTCAGCCCTGCCCGCCCCTCGGCTTTGGCGCGAAAACGGCCTCGGCGGGCGGGGCTCTGCGGCGCAGCGGCCGCCGATTGGCCGACGAGGCGGGCGCGCGGCCCACGTGGTACGCGGCGTGGCGCGAACCGCTGTGGGGCCGGGCTGGGGTAGCGGCAGCGATCGGGATGGATCTGGCAGTGGCGGCCGTGGGGGGCGCGGGTTCGGCGCCGCAGCACCAGCAGGTCCGCGATGAAGTGGCTGAGAAGTGCCAGAAGTTGTTCTTGGACTTCCTAGAGGAGTGAGTGCCGGGGGCCGGGCCTGGCGGCGGGCGGACTGGGTCGGCAGCGGGTGGCGGGCCGGCAGCGCCTCACTGAGGGGCCGCCATTTGGCGAGATCCTGTCAGGGCCTGTGCCCCCTGCCCTTGGTGTTCAGCTGGAAAAGCTCGGCTGTGGTCTCAGGCCCTGCCGGGAGGAACCTGTAGGAAAGCAGCACGGTGCTCTCTTGGTAGGCAAAACCCTTCTCGGAGAGTTTCCGCGGAAACGCTGCCCAGAGAACTTGGGAGGTCCTGGAAGTGTCTAAGGTTGGATGTGGCTTTGGGCAGCCTTGTCTGGTGGAAGGTGTCCCTGCTATGGCAGGGGATTGAAGCGAGATGATCTTAAAATCCCTTCTAAACCAAACCGTTCTATAATTATATGGGGGTTTTAGGCGCATTTGATCCATTTTAACGAAGTTTTGTCACGGCTGTGCTGAAAACCCGTTCCACGGCCTGAGTGTTAGACATTAATACATCTGGCTCCCTGCGTTTTGCCTTCTGAGGGGCCCATCCGCATCAAATAAGGAAACCATTAACATCACCCAGAGGAAACAAAACGTTGTTTGCTGCTGCAGAGTCATTGTTAAACCTTAAATAAAATTTTGTCGGCACTGGGACAATTCTACTGCTGTATGAAATGTAAATCCGGTGTGTCTGTGCTAGGGTGTGAATAGAGCAGATGTAGCAAGGGGGTGGAAGAAGAAATATTGTTGGAAAAGGGCTTTGCAAGGGACTGGGTTGCCTGAATGTGAGTGATCCTTTCCTCTGTCTTTTCTCCTGAACTCGGAAGTATTCAGCTGCTGCCTGATGTGTGACTGTGAAACATTTTCTTGAATCACTTTCAGGTTCCAGAACAGCGATGGGGAGGTCAAGTACCTGCGAGATGCTGAGGAACTGATCCGGCCAGAGCGGAACACATTGATCGTCAGCTTTGCGGATTTGGAGCAGTTCAATCAGCAGCTCTCTACCACCATTCAGGAGGAATTTTACAGGTAAAATGTAGAATGGGTTTTTTCCAGGTAAAGCTGAGCTCTACTGGAGTCTCAGGCCCATAATGTCTTGCTTTTATGTAAAAAAATAAGAGGCTTATCTTCTTTCTGCATCCTAAAAACACTTATATTTAAGATTTTATTTTTTTACTGGCTAAAAATGTTTCTTAGTGGATTCCCCTCTGGAAACCATGAGTTAACCAGGTAATTGTTATCTTTACCATTGATGATGGTAAAGAAGTAGGTGGTCAGTATGAGAATACAGAATAAACTCTAAAATTTCATGCTCTGACGATATTTTATTGAGTTCGTCACTTATTTTGAAGATACATTTCTTAACATAAGGATGACAGTGTCATAAAATGAGACTTTGAAAAGTCTGTTTTCAAACAATAGTACAAATAACACTATTATGCAGTGATCTCACATTTAGCTTATTTATAGTGTGTTTTTTGGGTTATACAACATAGGATTAAAAGCCAGAACCTGGAAATCTGTTACGAGCCTTTAATGTAATGTTAAATCAGAGAAGTCATTTTGATAGCTTCTCTAAAATTTGAACTTTTTTTCCCATATTTCAGGGTTTATCCATATCTGTGTCGAGCAACAAAGGCTTTTGCCAGAGACCACGGAAATGTTCCTGCAAACAAGGATTTTTATGTTGCATTCCAGGACCTGCCTACCAGACACAAGTAAGATGATTATTAATTCCAGAAACTTGTGCTGTTTTACTACCAGGGCAAAACGTGTCAAAGCATGCTGAAAATGTTTTGGTTATGTAGTGTGAAATGTGCAGTTGGCCAGTACAGTTGTGACAAAGTTTCCTGATCTTGTGCAGGAGATTCTTTGACACAGTTTTTCATTGTAAATCACACTCAGATACTTAAATTCATCATATTTTACAAACAAGTGTAACCTCTCTAGTTAAAAAAAGATTTAGCGTGTGTTGCAAGTACCAGTGATGTGACTTTTGCATTAGTTTGACCTTTAGTATTAATCTAAAAGTTCCTGTAAAATCATAAAATGAAAATATATCGTAGTAAGTTTGTTTCTTTTCTTTGTTACAGCAATTGTTTAGTCAGAGTGACACTGTATTGTATCTTAATACCCTGGGCCTAAAGTTGTCGACTCAGTAATTTAATCCTTGTGAATTTCTGTTTTAAACAGAATTCGAGAACTGACTTCAGCAAAAATTGGCTCCCTGCTGCGCATCAGCGGGCAGGTGGTTCGTACCCACCCCGTCCATCCCGAGCTGGTCAGCGGAACCTTCCTGTGCCTCGACTGCCAGACAGTGATCAAAGATGTGGAGCAGCAGTTCAAATACACCCAGCCAAACATCTGCAGAAACCCAGTCTGTGCCAACAGAAGGAGATTCCTGCTGGACCCAAACAAATCAAGATTTGTTGATTTCCAAAAGGTACAGGGGCTATGTTGGAGAGTGATGACAGCCAATAATGTTCCTGTGGTAGTTGGAAGGTGTTATTTGTACTTCTACACATTGAAGATGGTTAATTGTTCTGTCAGTGTCAAGAAAAAACCTAAGGAAAGGCACTGCAATTTATGCAAAAGGTTTCTTCCTATCTCTGGAAGACTTATGTTTAAGAACAGGAAATTATTAGTTTTTTGTGTGACATTTATTGTCTAAGTAAGCCACTGAAACCCCACATATTTGAGCCACAGTTAGTCTCATGTTGCCA
The DNA here is from genome assembly GCA_039654755.1 of Calcarius lapponicus. Taxonomy (NCBI): domain Eukaryota; kingdom Metazoa; phylum Chordata; class Aves; order Passeriformes; family Fringillidae; genus Calcarius; species Calcarius lapponicus. The sequence continues at coordinate 20,347,324 of CM077470.1, read as the reverse complement.
GCACATCAAGTGTAGCTGCTTTATACAAGTATGAAAAGAGGTGCTTATGAGTATCTGCAGTGTCTCGCTCTTCCAGGTTGATTTACTCTCACAAATCATCAGCACTTCACATCCCACAACTGTATTTTATGTCAGCTAAGTACATTGTCATTGGGGACACCAAACACACACCACATGCGATCGAAATTGCCAGGAATGACAGTATCAAGCTACATTAACTGAAATTTTCAGGTTACCTTCTAGAATTGTCACTGTGGCCCTTGTACATCCTCTAAGCTGCTCCAAGGCTCCCTAGATACTGATTAGCGAGGGGATTTTTGGTTGTGTGTTGTACTGTGAGAGGGGTTGATGTGGACAGCAGCAGTCAGTTTAACACACCTGTCAGCAGTGCAGCTTTGGAAGCAGTTTCAGGTCTGGTGAGGTGCTCAGTGTTGAAGCTTCTCTCCGTGCCAGGTGCGTATCCAGGAGACGCAGGGCGAGCTGCCGCGCGGCAGCATCCCGCGCAGCCTGGAGGTGATCCTGCGCGCAGAGGCCGTGGAATCCGCCCAGGCGGGTGACAAATGTGACTTCACCGGCTCACTGATTGTCGTGCCTGACGTGTCCCAGCTCGCCACACCAGGTTTGCTGCTCCTCATGACCTCCGTGAGGTGTCCTTCCCGTGCTGGGAGCCGCTGTCCTGACTCCCGTTTCCCTGGCAGGGTTACGTGCAGAAACCGGCTCGCGGGTGACAGGGACAGAGGGATACGAAACCGAAGGCATCCGGGGGCTGCGCGCCCTCGGCGTCCGGGAGCTCTCCTATAAACTCGTCTTTCTGGCTTGTTACGTGGCACCCACAAACCCACGGGTGAGTCTGCAGAGAAAGGAGATTGAAAGGTGTTGGTGATTTCTGTTCTGTATGGTTTTCCCTCAAATTAGGGAGCAGGAATGGGTAAAGCTTTAAGTGTGCGTGTGTGCCACCTTTCTGTGTTGGTTTGACTGTCTTTATATTTTCATTGAATCTACATAGCAAAGTTATTTTCTTGTCTTTGTTGCTTGTAGCATTTTTCACAGATATGATTATTTGCCAGTGTTACAGTTTGTTCTAAACAGCTAACTGGCACATGTATTTCCATTCAGCTTTCATCCATTTCTGCAGCATTTCCTTTTCTTCCAGGAAATCCTATTGCTGTGTTTTGTCACAGAAAAGACTGGGATCCTTTTTTTCCCTGTGGCTTATCAAGTGACATCCCATCATATTGGGATGTTACTGCAATGTGACTAATACTAACTACATCTGGGTTTTGGCATGGTGTGGTACTATAATCTATCATTCTGCTAACAGCATCACCATCGCATAGGAAAAAAAGACTATCTGCTATGTTCTGGAAGCAGAAGTTTCTGGCCCCCATTTCAGAGAATCAAAAGACCTTGGAAGTTCCAGTTAATGTAAGAATTACAAAGACAGTTTTAGTCAAACGAAGTCATATTGGTTTTGCTCTTTTTTTAATCTCTGTACAAGCAACTCACTTGGGATTTTCTCACTAACTAAAGTTACACCATTGATTTTGCCTGCTAGGAGATTGGATATTGGTTTTTAAAGGTATAAGGTAATGAGGTTACTCAGCCTAAGGGCAGCTTTTCAGAATGTGTTCCTCCCATCTAGATTTCAGAGCAAGTTTTTGTGACCAGTCTGCAGCGTTCACATTCATTAGTTACTCTGTTACTACTTTTAATGCTGTTTTATTTCCTTCTTTTAGTTTGGTGGAAAAGAGCTCCGAGATGAAGAACAGACTGCAGAAAGCATTAAAAACCAAATGTCTGTGAAAGAGTGGGAAAAGGTTTTTGAAATGAGCCAAGATAAGAACCTTTACCATAATCTGTGCACCAGCCTCTTCCCCACTATCCATGGTAAGAATCCATTTGTGGCCTTAGTGAGGGCAGATTTCACTTATGTAAATATTAATTAGTTCCTTTTGTTGTCTCTGTAGTTTTTGGGAAAGGTTGAAAGCCCTGTGCCAGCTACCACAGACTTTCCCCCTCAGCACAGGTTGTGCTAGAGGAGGACAATCTATTTTTTGAGTATTTGTGTTTATTCATTAAGGCCTGCATCCCAGTCTAGTGGGTTAGGTTTGATGTCAGGTACTGCTACTGGACCCTACAGGTTTTAGTGGATGCTTAGCAAATAGGTGAATTCTGAGTAGATGTGTCCAAATGCTCTAAAATTCTAGTGGGATGAAGGTTTTTTTAAATAGGAAAATTGTGGTGGTTCTTTGGATATTTAGTTTAATGTCTTTTCTGGGGCAGGTAATGATGAAGTAAAACGCGGGGTCCTGCTGATGCTCTTTGGAGGCGTTCCCAAGACCACTTCAGAAGGCACTTCATTGCGTGGGGACATCAACGTTTGTGTTGTTGGTGATCCAAGTACAGCCAAGAGTCAGTTTCTAAAGTAAGGTTAATACCCAGCCTTTAAATATTGTCCAGTGTGCACTGTGCCTTTTTCTGTGTTAACTGTAGGAAAGGGAAGTAAAATATTTGAAAATATTTCCCAGAGATTGTGTGGATGTGATTGAAGTATTTGAACAGGGCTAAAACAAACAAAACATACAAATTTCCAAATATATTCAAAGGATGTTGACTATTAAAAATACAAATTAATTACACATTTAAAAACTGGAGGTTTTATTCCTCTTTTCCACAGGCATGTGGATGAGTTCAGTCCCCGTGCTGTGTACACCAGTGGCAAAGCCTCCAGCGCTGCAGGTCTGACAGCGGCTGTGGTGAAAGATGAGGAGTCCCACGAGTTTGTCATTGAGGCTGGAGCACTGATGCTGGCAGATAATGTGAGTCTAGGAGGGGGAGAGGTTCCTTCATCCCTAGAATGAGTTTGATTAATGACAGAGAGCCCTAAATTGTCTTGGTGATGCTTTTTTCATAAGTGATTGAATCACTTATTTTCATTTTTCTGCTGCAGGGTGTTTGTTGCATTGATGAATTTGACAAAATGGAGGTGCGGGATCAAGTAGCCATTCATGAGGCAATGGAACAGCAGACAATATCCATTACTAAAGCTGGAGTGAAGGTAGCTTGCACTACTCCTCTGTGTAGTCTGTAGCATCACCTGACTGTTTGTTATGTGTACTGATGTGGCTTCACCTGCCAGATCTTCACGTCACCTCTGCAGCTGCCTCATTGTGGCAGGACAGAGATCACTTGTTGCAAAGTTTTTGTGGCACATACCCAAAGAAGGTCAGAAATGTTACTGAGAGTTAAATAGTAGCCAACAAGAAACAGAAAATGGGAAAAGCCTAACCTTAAAGTAACCCCAAAAAAGGTTACAGAATGGTGTGTCTTTGTAGAAAAGGAGGATCTTGTGAAAAGCAATTTTAAGGGCTTGTTTCAGTAGTATTGGCAAGAGTGTGGCAATGTTTCAATATTGATTATCAAACTGTTTCTCTGGGCAGAGACCTGGTTAGAAAGGGCTTGTTGGTGGAGTTTGGGTGCTTTTGGGGGCTGATTGCTGTAATACCTGCATTGGACTCCACCTAAAAGTTGTTATGCTAACCCATTTGGGTTGCCATGAGTTGGTTTAGGAAGTGGTCACAGGTACAGATTTTTAAAATTTTTTTTTTCCCACTGTCAGGCTACTCTGAATGCCAGGACCTCCATTTTGGCTGCAGCAAACCCGGTTGGTGGCCGCTATGACAGATCCAAGTCACTGAAACAAAATATCAACCTGTCAGCTCCCATCATGTCCCGCTTTGATCTCTTCTTCATCCTTGTGGATGAGTGTAATGAGGTAATTTTAAGGAATTTTAGAATAGTTTGTGTCAGAAAAGATCCCTGGAGGTCTCTAGTCTAACCTTGCATTCAGATCATTGAGAACAGTTTGCCAAGACTTAACCTGGTGTGTTTTGAGTATCTCCAAAGATGGAGATTCTGCAGTCTCTCCAGGCCCCTGCAATGTGTGACAACTCTCATGCGTTCAAAAATAATAACTTTTATATCTAATCAGAATTTCTCATGGTTCAGTTCATGTGGGTTGCCTCTTATCCAAGGACTATTTGGCTTCATCACATCTATGCTGGCTGGTAAAGCAGTTGCTTTCCTTTCAAGCTGAACAGACCTTGCTCCTCTAGCCTGTCATTCCTCATGTTCTCCTGCCCTCTGACCATCTTGGTGGCCCTCTGCAATTTTGAGTGAAGCAAATCTCATGAGAATGTCTTGCTCCTGCTTTTCTGCTCTGTCTGTGCAGCTAAAAGCTGGCAGTACAAATTTTAACACACTCTGTTGAATACAAGGATGCTGCCTTTTCATCCTGTAGTGGTTTGACCTGCAAACTTAACACCATTAGTCATTTTTACAAATGGCTGGTCACTAAGGCTGAGACTGCTGCCACCTGTCTATGTGGCATTTGCCTTGGGAATGCATGAGATCCAGAGATTAATGTTGGTTCAGCCACTGTTCTGCTCAATATCTAATTGAGAAGGGACTGGTGAGAGAGACAGAGCAGGCTGAAAAGGAAGGAAGTTCCCACGCTGCAAACTGCTGCTTTCTGCCTGTTCTCTGGCTAACTTGTAACCCAGGAAAGTTCCAAGAGGTTATAAATCCTAAAACTGCCTTTTATCCCTCCTCTGCCATGTTTCCTTTTATTAAATGCCCTTCCCAGGGCATTTTCCTGGACCTTCTGGCAGAGAGTTTGTCTACTGGAAAGGGTAGCTGTGCCATGAGGATTACAAGTAAACAGGGGCAATGGGAAGGAAGAATAGAAGTGTTGTTTTGCTTTTTGGCTGGTGCTGTGCAAGTGATGCTGACACATCCCCAATGTCCCAGGTGATAGATTATGCCATTGCCCGGCGCATCGTGGATCTGCACTCCAGAGTGGAAGAGTCTGTTGACCGTGTCTATTCCTTGGATGATATCCGAAGGTACCTGCTGTTTGCAAGACAGTTTAAACCAAAGGTAATTTTAATTTTTAAAACTGTGGAACAGTTGTTCTGTCTGAGGAGGTCCAAAGGAACAATCACTGTGCAGTAGGTTTTTCTCCAGCAAACACCAAGATACCTGGGGTAGTGTTTTCTCAAGGAAAGAGCCATAAACTCAGGTTATTACCTAGAAACAGAGTGTATTTTGGAACCTGGTGCACTTAAACCCCAGAAACCCAATCAGACCAGCTGAGACTGTTAGAGTCCATGGCAGTCCTTAACCTTTGTCTAGAGTAATCGAGGGATGATTTTATGGCCTTCTCATGCCTCACAGGCGTAGGTTATTCAACATGGCTGCTGCAGAGTTTTTTGTAGTTTATTGACTTACTGCCTAATCAGTTTGTGTGTCTTCATTTTAAAAGGGTATTGTGCCTCTATTTGCTTTTTGGTAAAATACAGAACATGGGAAACTGGTCTAACTACAGATTTTTTTGAGGTCTATCCAAGTAGCAGCTTGGAAGGGCTTTGTGTTGGATTTTTCATAAGTCTATAAACAGAACAATCTAGTAGGGACAGACGTTAATTATGTCTGGAAACAAGTCAGTAGAAGAGAAAAATAGAAATTATTAAAAAATCTGCTCTAAAATGGTTAATGCAGCTATGTACTTACTGTAATGTCATTGTCATTGATAGGTTTAATCATTATTACAACATAATTTCAACATAATGTGATTGCCATTATACTTCCATAGAGTATGTGTATAGCATAGAATATTTCAGATAAAAGCAGCAGCCAGTACAGCAAAGGATGTACACTGCCAATCTAATGCAAGAAGAAAAAGCTTTAATACTCTGACCACTGGAACTCCTGGCACTCTGTTTGATGGCACACAGATATCCAAGGAGTCTGAGGACTTCATAGTGGAGCAGTACAAGCGGCTGCGGCAGCGCGATGGCTCCGGAGTGGCCAAGTCATCCTGGAGGATCACAGTGAGGCAGCTGGAGAGCATGATCCGCCTGTCTGAGGCCATGGCCCGTATGCACTGCTGTGATGAGGTATCAGGGGCCTGATGGAGGTCTGGGTAAATGTTCATGGAAATGTATGGGAGTTGTGCATTTGCTGTTTGACTGTGATATTGGACATAGTCCTGTGGGTGAGGAGGAGAGCTTGAGTTGTGGTTGTACTCAGTCTGAGTCTGTATGCCAGAAACACTGTTTTTAAGGGATGACTTGTAAAACAAATGTCAGCTGGTCCAAACTGAGGGCTTGCATGATTTTGTATCACAGCTGTGTCAGCACTCAGCCTCCTACCCATCAAATCATGACAGTCACCAACTACTGTCAGCCAGGGCTGTTGGGAGTTTCTTTCCTGATCTTTCACAGTTTGTAATCTCTTGTCTCTCTTCCATTTGCAATCTGAAAAGCCAAAGTTCACCGAAGTATCTGGACCTCCCAAGAGTAGCTGTATGTGTGATCTGAGCTCCTGCTCACATCAACCACTGCTGAAAAGCACATTGTGTTCTAGCTGTTAGCTGTAGTGTGATTACTGCCCCTCTAGTCCTTGCTTTCAAACTCAGCAGGCTTTTTGAAACGTTGATTAGAGGCTGTGTGACACATGCAGAGATGGAACCTTGCTCACTGGTTGTGTAAGGATGCCCTTTTTAGTTCTTTTAAATTAAATTCAGCTTATAAAGAAACAGATAGCTTTTAGGTTATGGCTCAGCTACGGATGATTTTTCCAGTTTTTGCTTTTCAATTCTGGAGGAGAGTATCATTAATTACATCTCTTTCTTTCATATTGTCTCTGTTCAGACCCATTTCTTTCATGTTTCTTGATCCACTGATCTTTCTCCCAAATGTTTTTGGCTTAGTAAAAATTTTATCAACTCCACATGATTGCTAAATCCTGAAAGATTAATCAGGCTGCTTTTCCCTCCATAACCTTGCATGACCTTGGAGTACTTGTAGTGGGATATAATTTAACTTGCAGAGTATTTACTGCTTAGGATTAATTGGCTGAGATGTGTAGAAAATTCCTTTGTCAGAGTCAGAGATGAGTCTCTGGAGCTGTTTGAAAACTAGAAGCGCCCCTGTGCCTATTTAATACATGTGTTTTTCAAATCTCCCTCAGGTTCACCCAAAACATGTGAAGGAAGCTTTCAGGCTTTTAAATAAGTCCATCATTAGAGTTGAGACTCCTGATGTCAATTTAGACCAAGATGATGAACAGCAAATGGAGGATCAAGAGGACCAAGGTGGAGTCAATGGTAAATTACTTGTAGAAATTTTTCAAAGGGGAAAGTCCTTCCAGTCTTTACAGCTTACCTTTATTGAGGATGTGCTTCTCTTCACTTTCTCATCTAATGAGCTCTAGAAATCTGGGCTCCTGTTCTTAACTCTCCTGCTTCTTCAGCCTCCTTCAGCAACTCACCTGGTTGGTCAGCAAAGGCTTTTCAGTGGCTTAGAGTATTAAATAGCTAAAAGATGTGTCAGCTTTAAACATGGGCATGTGTCCAAACAGGTGAGGCAGAAGCTCCAGCTGGGGTCAATGGTCTTGTGAATGGGATCAATGGCCATTCTGAGGATGTGAGCAAGGATGCTGCACCCAAAGCTTCTCTCAGGCTGGGCTTCTCTGAGTACCGACGCATTTCTAATCTCCTGGTGCTGCACCTCAGGAAAGCAGAGGAAGGTAAGAATTTCTGCAAAGAAGGCAGACCCTGACTTCAGGGAGCAATTGTTACTGCATCTCTTGCTGTTGTACATGGGATTTTCACTCCTGTTGAGACAGCAAACTTGTCAGGCCAGGTGTAGACCTATGCTCATAGGACAGTACTACATCTGGTGATGGAAATAGGACTTCCTGGAGTTTCTAGCTCTGTTACCTTAGTCATTTATCAAAACCTATTGAGCTGAGCAGCAGAGGAGAGCCAGAAGAGGATTTGTAGCACACAATGGTGTAACCAAGCCAGAAGAGTCTGCAGCAGTGAAAACTGGAGCAGGAGCTTTAACGCATGCCAGCAACCACAGCCTGTCTTAAATGGCTGGATTAGTTCTTCAGAAGCTAAAATATTTCAGTTGCCATGAGGCTACTCCTGCAGTGAAATGCAGCAGTTGTCTCATGGCAGATACTGAAGCTACAAAGCTTTTGGAAGGGTGTGGAGATGACAGTGTCTGTTCAAATGCTGAGTACGTGCAAGAAGAATGACTCCTGGCTTTGTGTGACAGTGTTTTTTCTTTAGCCCTTACTTAGAGGAAAGGGGTGTTAGTCCTTGTGACTGGTTTTTCTTGAAGCTGAAGGCTGATGGGATTTGGAAGCCAATTGAAAATATAGAACTGAAAATTTCCGTTCTCAATCTAATTATCTCAAATTAAACCATGACATAGCACCCTCCTGTGCAAAATATGGTGCTTTAGGAATAAAACCCCTAAGTGTGACCTTTCCTAAACATCTTTAAAAGCATGTTTCTCTCTTCAGCATTGTGAATGTTAATGTTTTCTCCTATAGTTTGAGTGGTAGTTTACTGCTGCTGTGTTCATGAAAATTATTTTCTCTGCAGAAGAGGACGATGCAGCACTAAAGAGGAGTGAACTTATTAATTGGTATCTAAAGGAAATTGAGTCTGAAATCGAATCTGAAGAAGAACTAATAAATAAAAAGAAGATCATAGAGAGAGTCATTCACCGACTTACACATTATGTATGTATAGAGATGTGTGAATAGTGAAAAACGTTTTTTTGACTTGTATAGGGTTGTAACTTATATATTAAAAGGTTTCATTTTAATAGAATACATTCCTGTTTGAAGAAATCTGTTTTGTTTTTCCATTAATTGATACAGCCTTCTTTAACATCTGCTACAGTAATTATAGAAAAAAACCACTGAAATAAATTAGAGATGGGTATAAGTAAAAGTTCCAAGTGCTATACTGTGTCACTATAGAAGTGTGATATTTTTCTGTATTTCTATAGTACTATACATTAGGATACAAAAATGCAATTAACACTGGTATTCAATGGATAGCCTTAAGTCAGAGGGGTACGAGGGCATTTTGGAGGAAAACTTATGACAAAATAAATTAGTTTTCACTTTTAAAGACACAAAACCATTACACTGGAAAGCATTAGGCTGGAAAGATCCCAGAAAGGATACAACACAGAAGTGATTTCCCTGAATGCTGTTTTTAAGAATCTCTTTGAGGGAGTTCGCAATTAAAAGGGTTAAGTAATTAATAAGAGGTCCTACCAATATAAAAATGCCTTTCAAAGAGTACAAACAAACCTCTCTGTCCTTGTTTTAACACAACTTCTTGTGTGTTGCAGGACCACATTCTGATTGAACTGTCCCAGTCAGGACTGAGAGGATCCAGAGAAGAGGAGACTTTTGATGATGATCCATACCTGGTTGTCAACCCCAACTATCTGCTGGAGGACTGAGAATGGCATTGTAGAGCTCACTGGTTATGAGTTGGAAAATGCATTCTTTTCTTGCAGGGGTTGCTGTGTGGCTAATTCCTTAAATTCCTATGACTGTGCCAGAGTGATCAGTAACATGTGATTTCTCATTTACACTGAGCATACCTGGAAAGCTTTTAAAGCCATGACACACATGTATTAGTTTCACTGCTAGCTCTGAATTTCAGTGCCACCATCTGGACATAGAGGAGAATCATCCAATAGCTTTTTTCATCATCAAGCTATGTAGATGTTTCTGTTTTAAGTAAGATTAATTTTACATTGTTCTTCTTTAGTAGACATTTTATGCTACAGGTTTTTACTGTTTTTCTTATTAACATAAATAAAAGCTCATTAAATGTCTGGGGGTGGGTTTGTTGTTATTCACATGTGAGATTGCTGTTTTCTATGCCTGTTATTTGAGGCTGAAAAAAACAGTAATCTAAGTGTTTAATGTCTTAAGGATGACCAAATTTCCTGGATGAGTGATGCTCTTTTTTATGAAGTTTTTTTAACTTCCTGTAATAGACAATGAGAAACTGATTGCTTCTCTTTCTTTTTAGATGGACTAAAGATGTGCAGGCTCCTGTTGCATATATCAAGTAGAAAATAGCAAATAGCCAAGCCCAAAGCAAGGCTTTAAGTCAGCAGGGCAGAAACCCCTACCTTGATGAATGTCTTGACTTGTAAGTGAATTAAAAACTGCCACCATTTGTGAGGGATTTTTAAGACTATATTTGTAAACCTGTTTGCAGATCTTTCTTTAAGAAAACTTTGCTTGAATTTCTGCTCTCAATTTTTTTTACTGTAAACTACAGGATTATTAAATTATCTATTAAGAATTTAAAATACCTGAATATTTGTCTTGTTTCCTGGATACCAGCACCCCAGAAACATTTGTAATGCATGAAAGAGATCAAAGTTACATATTTTACTTAGAAATAGTGTGAAATAACTGTTTCTGAGGGAGGCTCAGAAATGGAGCTGGTTTGTAAGACAGTATTCTTTTCCTGTTAGTCTCTCCCAGCTTTCAAGAGTTACACCTTGGTCTAACTAAGCATGTCATTAAAAATAACAGTTCTATTTAAGGAGTAGAGGGAATAATAAATATTTGTCATCAGCACTACCCCATCACTGGGCACTAACTCCAACTGCAGTAACTTCTCCACTCATTTCTTTCATAAACCACATTTTGGCAAATTCTGCATTTCATTAAAAATAGCCACCCACCTGCAGCAATACTTCCATGTTACTCTATATTGTTCCTTCATTTTCAAAATAACAATAGGAAGATGTTTGGCCTTCATTATGTTTCCTCCTCCCCTCCTCTCAATCTTAGTTTGAAAATAAATACTCTTCATGTAGGAGAAAGTATTTTTTCTGCTTCTTTCCCCAGTTCTGTAGGCTGAGAGGTGTTTTCTCTGAGTTAATGCAACTCTACTGAAAAGTAAGCACCAGGTGGTGCTGTAAAGTTAATTTTTAAACTTGCTATTCAGGCATCAGAGTGGAGAGAACTTGTTCAGAACACTCAGCACAATGTTATAGTGAGCTCTTTAGGGCTTCCTGAAAAAAAAATCATTTGGGAGTCAAATAGAGTCAAAGTACACAAATTACAATCCCTGTATAAAGTTGGAGTAACAGCAATAACTTGCCCAAATGGTTGCAGATAAGCTTTAGACAAAAATTTGCTTATTAAAAGAAATTAACTCTGAGATAGAACCAACATTTCATAGGTATGTAGAATTTTGTGTTTAGTGGGTTTAAAAATGTTCTCAGCCCTTCAGTTCTGCTGTGCTGGAATGCAGAAGAGCTGAGCTAGATGTGGAAAAGCAAAAAATTGAGACTAAAATTCCTGGATGTTTTTGGGCAGGAGGAACCATGTTCTTGCTGCTGCCTGAGTTCATATCAGAGTAACTTTTCCAGCTTGGTGAGGTACCACATCTCAGATTTCCTTTATCTGGATTAGAGCACAAATGTGCCTCCTGCTGCCCTGCATGCCCTGAGCTGTGGTGGACCCAGCCCCAGCCATGCAGATAACACTGCTTTTGCTGGTGTTTGCAGCCAGAGCTGTGCTGGGATTCTTCTGAAGCTGAAAAGGCCAAAAGTAGAGGGAAGGTTTATCTACTTATTTAATCTTCCTCCTCTAAATGGGAGGCAATATTAGTAAATGTCAGCTAATATTTAAACGTAAGGGGAAACATAAGCATCTCAGAAAATGTTTTCATGTGATCTTTCTGCAATTGATAGTTATTTTTGTGTTCATCTATGTCTTTTTATCTACAGTGAAAGTCCTGGTCTATTATTCCAGTGTCAGCTAATTCAGAGAACATTTATCTATGGAACAGATAATTTCAGTTAAATATTACTTCTACTGGTGTATAAGTAGTGTGGAGTAGTTGTTACTGAAGCAAGGTTCAGAAATGGACCTGAGGTGTAAGACAGTCATCCTCTTTCTGTTGGTTTCTCTCAGCCTTGGCATAGATGGGGAATTGGCTCAGAATTTTATCACCATTGCTGGGCCTCTACCCAGCGAGCTGGCAGAGAGATGGGGCCTGCAGGAGCAGGTCCTGCCCGAGCACCAGCAGGGCCCTGGTTCCCAGGCTCACCCGTGCCGGGCAGATCTGATCGCATCCGAGCTGCCCCGGTACCTGCGGCAGCTCCGTGCGCGGGGGGTGACGCACTACAGGCTGCTGCTGCCCTGGGCCCGCGTCCTTCCCGAGGGGAGCGCCATGGCCGCGGATGGAGCCCAGGTGCGCTGCTACCGCCGCCTGCTGGAGGCCGTGGCTGCCGCGGGGCTCAGAGCCGTGCTGCTGCTGCACCGCGGGCCCGTCCCCAGCCACAGCACGGCCAGGGCTTTTCCTGAGCTTTTTGTGGAGTATGCTGATTTCAGCTTCCGTGCCTTTGGGGACCTGGTGCACGTGTGGGTGTCATTCAGTGACCTGCCAGAGGTCCTTCAAAGCCTGCCCTACGCTGGGCCCCAGGAGCGAGTCCAGGCTGTGGCTGCTGCTCATGAAGGATTTTACTCCATGCTCCATGAGATAGTCTCACCAGCAGGTAACATCATATTTGTATGACTCACAAATATTTTGTGATTGCATTAAATGGCAACTCTACATGCAGTCTCTATGTAGGTATTTTTGTGTGCCTCTTCCTGACCCACGGAGGAAAGATTAAAACCTTTCTGAAATGTACCTGAAACTTTGAGAAAACAAGGCATGGAAAGTCTCCTAACTGTGAGGAAGTCTGCAATGCCCTTTGTTTGACTTTCCTCATTGCAGACACTGGGGTTTGCAGTAATTAAATCCCAAATCTACCTGTGTAACACAGAGCAACAGAATTTCACCTCTTCCGTGATGGATAGCTGGGATTTTCCAAGCAGATATCTCCTTGGGTCTGCCTTTGGTCTTTTCTCTCCCAGACAGACAACCAGTAGAGCTGGCTGAGTCCCTATTTCTTTTCCCAAATTTTTAATTAGTTAATTAATTTTTAATTCTTGCATTTGTCAGGAATACTTTGTTGTACAGTTCACACTATCTGGTGATAGCCCTTAAAAGTTGCCCTGATCCCCTCCTGCATCTCCTGTCCCTCCAAGTTCCTGTCACTCCAACATCTCAAAAACATAGAATGGATTAAAAAAAATTGTAGAACCATCACAAAGGCATGAAAATTAGTAAAGATATTACTTATGCAGGGAGTAGAAGGGCATTTTATTTACAAACGCTCTTTGAATGGTGCCTTTGAATTTCTACCTTCTTCAGTTTTCCATTGAAATCACGAAGGGTATCCTAAAATCAACTATCTGGAGCAATGCTGGTGTTTCACAGCTTCAACAATTTAAAACTGGTTTTAAAATAACTGTAGTAAACTGAAATTTTTATTTGTCCTTAATATGTTATCAACAGACTGCCTCTTTCTTTCTCAAGGTGGGAAGATGTCCATTGCTTTCGAAATGGATGATGTCTTGGACAGTGCTTCATCAGAATTGCTTTCAGTTTCTCTTCAGGTAGCTCATAATATTTCCTCATTAAGGGAATATTTCCAAAATGATATAAATTTGCCTTGATTTAGCTTTGGTTTTATGTGTAGGATCAAATGACTTGTTGCAAGTTAAATAAGATTTTGACAGGTTGACCAGTTTGTAAACATTAATTATTTGATTAGTCTGATTATGTGAAACCACTGATTTAAAAATTGTTTCAGCATCCTTTCTTGGCTGGTAGGCACTGATTAAGCTCCATGGAGACAAATTTGCTCTCATAATTGGCAATGTTAGCAATATACTTGCTAAATGACAAGGTGTCTCCAGAAAGTGTACCTGTTACATTTTCTCTGCAGGTGTACTTAGTGCACCCCCAAAGATATGGATACATTATTCTAATTAGCTGCTATTTAAAATATCTGCTGATTATGGTAAAACCTAGACTGGGCTGTGCTAAAAGTGTTGTAGTTGCACAGGGATGGCACAACACAAGGAGAATATAATCTCTAAAAAGGCAATGACATTCTTTCTTAAAAGATCCAGTTCCCTGTTCATAGCTGTCCTCACCCAGAGGATGTTGATGTAGGTTGTAATCTACACATGATAGCACAGGGTTTTTTGCTGTATTCATAATCCTTCAAAACTTAGAACCAGGTCAAGCAATGTTGTAAGATTTAAGCAAGGTGTGGTTTGTAGGGAGAGCAAAGATGAGCTGACTGAATAGAAGAGAACCTTGGACTGAAAAACAAACTAAAAGCTCATCAGTTTTATTCCAGCTTCACCACCTGGTTTAACAAGAGAGTGCCATCTGTTCCCTTGAGGTTGATGGCTGCTAGTGGGATAATTTAATCATTCTATACTTGTGGTGTGGAATGATTAGAGATTTCTGAAGTGGACTTTCAACCAAGGGTTATATAAGGTTATATACCTGAACCACATAGTTATAAAGGTTCCTCTGATAAATCATAAACAGACATAAAGAAATTACCTGTAAATCATTAATTTTAAATTCATAAAATATAATTTAATGTAGTTGTTTAAGTTGTACTTTGTTTAGGAGACATACAAAGCACATCTTCCCATACAGTATCCAGTTTGTGCTCTCTGTATTGTCCAGTGCTCCCATACAGCTGTATGGCTTCTTACTCCAGCAATATGTCTTTATCAAACCTTACACAGTTTTATGTATTTTAATGTAATACTTAAAAAAAAAAATCCCATTTTTCTCCAGCATGATTATTTTCCTTTTCTTTTTTCCAGGATTCAATAGACTTTGTGTCTCTTAACCTTCAGTACCATTGTGGAAATGAAGCAGATTTTTACAAGAAAATGAGTGAATTCCAGGTAAAGTTATGCACAGGGTTAAAATGATAGCAGCAAACAATAGACCATAAATAGGAGCAGAATTTCATGTGCTGTGATGCATGTCTAAAGAGTTCTGATTTCCTGTGAAAGCTCAGGCAACAGCTACATTAGGAAGCAGCTGCAAAGTGCTCATTTCTCTGTTGTTATTCTGACTTAAAAACTGTTATTGGAAAATGCTGAAAAGGATCATCTTGGTCAGTGCTTATTTTTGATGCATTAACAACTGGAATGGCAAAATTCTTTTATCTGGGACTGAAAAACCTTCTCTCTCACATGCTAAGTGTTTGATAGCTAAGCTATTAGGCCAATACCTAAGTACTGAAAGATATTGAACTCTAGCTTGAGCTCTACAGCAGTGCTACCAAACTTCACATTCCTCATCAGCGGGGGAAGAAATCATCATCAGGTGCCAGAAATGTTACTGAGGCTGAGTTTATTAAAGGATCAGATCTCCTGGCAGCACCAACATCAGTGATGCTGTAGCTGGTACCTATTACAACCGATATTAAATCTCTGGCAGTGAACTGCATTCTTAAAATTCATTAGCAGAGAGTCATCCAGCATCTGGGTAGCAGGATAAGGAGCTGCCCATTTAAAATGCAAAAAATGCCAAGAGCATGGTTTTACTAGCTGGCTGATGGTTCTTTTCATACTACTCCCTGATTTCTGTTTTGCAGAGTGTCTGGAAGGACAAAGACATCTTGGTTTTTAGTTTAAAGGTCCTTGACTGTGCCTCCATGGAAGAGCATCCTTTCACACCAGTAGCTGCCATTGTCACAGGTGAGTGATGTTTAAAGAGGAAGAGTTTTTTAGTTAAGATCTGCATGTAGAGCAAATTCAAACTTAACTTTCCTCTACAATTAACTTTTAGAGGAAATTCAAAATCATCCAATCTAGGCTGCTGCTATTAGATGAAATAACAGTTTTTTATAGTATTTTTGGAAAATTAAAGATGGATGGTGAAGGAGGGGCAGCAGGAAATCTTTTCCAGATCTTTTCATCAGCGTCAAATTGCAGAAAGGGAAGTTTAGGTTGGATATTAGGAAAAACTTCTTTCAAGATATAATTGTTTGTTACAAATAGTGTCGTGCAGTCTATGGCATCTAAGACTATATCCATCACTTACCATTTGTTTGTTTGCAGCAATTAATAAAGAAGAAGCACGTATGATTGGGTGTAACGTTAATGAATTCTTGGACTACTTACCTCATGTTTTAAGGTACTATAAAAATACTGTAACACCATACATTACTATAATAGGATACAGTAATAAAACTTCTTCCTCTACAAACCTATGTGCAGGCAGAGACAAGATGTTTTAGTGGTAATGTCTGCTGTTAGCTGCTGAAAAGGGCTGCAAAGGGCTGTTTTTCTGCTGAGCTCAGTCTGTTCCAATTACTTGCAATCCTCTAATCCTATAATGTAATCCTCTTCCACTCTCTCATCCTTGGTTACCCAAATTGCACCTTCAAGCCAGTAGTAACAAGTACATTTTTCAAGCCTTCTGCTTTTTTCAAGAGCAAAATAGTTATAAATAAACAAATCCAATAGAAGCTTTCCTAGGGGAGAAGCCACTTGAGCTTATGGAAATGTGGGAGATGTCATGGTGCAAGGAGATGCTAAGGATTACAATGGCAGGAAACTCATGAAGCAGTTGTAGCATGGGAAATTGCTGCTCACTGCAAGGATTTTGTTTGCACCTCTGACCTAACTAATGGATGATGAGACTCTACATGCAAAGAGCTGTTCTGCAGTTACCCACTGCCCTCCACCTTCATGTCCCAGCTGGGAGAGAGCAGGGTTAGATTGGTCAGATGTCAGAGGAACTATATATGGCTTATGTGACCTCAGTGGGAAGCAAACTTCTTTTATACTCTGTGTTTGCAAGTTTTATGGCACTGACATCCACCTTGGGAGATTTTAACTTCTATTTGTTATATTTCCAGTGAAACAAATACTCTACAGGAAAAGCCAGATGCTGTTCTTGCCCCTCGGTCCTCCTATCAAACAGTCTGGGAAATGTTTGCTCAACAGTCTGAATCAGAGAGGGATTCTTTCCTGCAAGATGTTTTCCCAAGTGGGTTCCTCTGGGGCATATCCACAGGTGCCTTTAACATCGAAGGAGCTTGGGCAGAGGATGGGAAAGGAGAGAGCATCTGGGACCAGTTTGGGCATGGGGGCCATGTCCAAATGAACCAAACAGCAGACGTGGCATGTGACAGCTACTATAAAACCAGCTATGACATTTACCTGCTTATGGGTCTTCGCCCCCAGCTGTACAAATTTTCTGTATCCTGGTCTAGAATTTTCCCTGCTGGCACCAACAAGACCGTGAATTCCAAGGGTGTTGATTATTACAACCGCTTAATTGACCGCTTGGTAGACTCTAACATTGAGCCCATGGTGACTCTCTTCCACTGGGACCTGCCCCAAGCTCTGCAGGCTCTTGGTGGCTGGCAGAATGAAAGCATCATAGATGCTTTTGTGAGCTATGCAGACTTCTGCTTTTCCACCTTTGGGGATCGGGTCAAGCTCTGGGTTACATTCCATGAGCCCTGGGTTATCAGCTATGCTGGCTATGGCACCGGAGAGCATCCTCCAGGAATCACTGACCCAGGAACAGCATCTTACAAGGTAGGGGCACAGGAATAATTAGCATCCTGCAGCTACTCTTGTTGGGTTGTTTTCCATTATGGTTCTGTGCTTTAACTCTGTTCAAACCTAATGTCGCCTCTGAGACAAATATTTGGGTGCTGGATTTATGATACTTGTTAAAAATGGGTTTGTTAACAGAGGCCAGGTGTTGTTATTTTATTTTTCTATTCTAGGCTGATGTGGATGGATAGTTAGATTCTTTTGCTTATTCCAAAACCTACTACAATCCTTGTCTATCATTATTTGTCAAGGTGTTTTCTTTTGGATGGAGAGGACATTTTCACATGGCAATAAATAAACCAAATGCTTAAGAGTTTTTTTTGCAATGCAGTGTGACACATATTCCTCTGCTTTCTGCTTCCCAGGTTGCTCACACAATTCTCAAGGCTCATGCCAAGGTCTGGCACCTGTATAATGACAAATACCGTTCTCAGCAACTGGGAAAGGTGGGGCTGGTGCTGAACTCGGACTGGGCTGAACCCAAAACTCCAGGCAGCTCCGAGGACGTGAGGGCATCTGAGAGGTACCTGCAGTTCATGCTTGGCTGGTTTGCTCACCCCATATTTGTTAATGGTGATTACCCAGATATGCTGAAGGCTCAGATCCAGGAAGTGAACCAGCAGTGCTCCACGCCAGTTGCACAGCTGCCTGTGTTTACAGAGGAGGAGAAGTCCTTGGTGAAAGGGACTGCAGATTTCTTTGGCCTTTCCCATTACACTTCCCGCCTGGTCAGTGCCGGCACTAACGGGATGTGCACACCGGGCTATGAGAGCATTGGGAACTTCTCCTTGCATGTAGATCCTTCCTGGCCACAGGCTGCCTCTTCTTGGATCCATGTGGTCCCTTGGGGATTAAGAAGGCTGCTGAAGTTTGTATCCCAGGAATACACAGGGTCAAAGATCCCAATATACATAGCAGGGAATGGTGTGCCCACAGGAGACACCGGGGATCTCCTCAATGACACTCAGCGAGTGGATTATTTCCGACGCTACATCGATGAGGCCCTGAAAGGTATGGAGAAATCAAGTTATTTTTTTTAGTCATGCCAAGTGGTTTCTCTAGCCCTTCCATGGTGGTTAACTTTAAAACATCACCACTTGCACAGTGATGTTAGGCCAGCCTCCTGTTGTGTAGGTAATGAGTGTGACTTTATATTCTTAATCCTATCTGGTGTCCAGATATGGAGCTCTCCATTCTCTTTAGATACTGGAACGCATTTTTTTATATATGGATTAATGTAGCCTGGACCCTAAGTTCAGTCCCTCTGTGAAGACACTGTTCATACACTCCAGTTCTCCTGGAGATGACTGTCCTGCAACCCTTCATAAATTGGGGCTGAACTGCCTTTACCAATTAATCAGATCCAACTGACAGTAACCACTTCAGACTGGAAATATCTCCCTAACAGTTCTACCTGAATCATTTTGACAATGTTTAGGTTATGCTTGTAGAATGTTCAAGTTATGCTTGTATCTTTGCAAGATGTGTACCTTTTGACATAAAAATAGTGTTAGTGGCAAGTTCTGGACTAACACAGAGAGCTGAGATTTCAAATAGAGATTTGACTGATGCTCTCTAGATAGACTAAACAATACTGTCAGGAAAACATTAAATATGCTGTATTAAATATGTTGGTGATCAGTGTGTACAGCATTTGATCTGCTTGACCTAGATCTCAACATACTGCTAGAAGTGTTGAAAGAGCTACAGAAAACACAATTTAGCAATGCTGTTATTCCTCAGCAGAAGTAAAGAGGATGGAAGTGAACTTTTTTTGAATAAGGGAGATTTAGTGCTTTTTTGTAAGCAATATGAGGAGGGATGCTAGACTTGCCTCTGCCGGTATTGGGTACACAGTTCAGCTAAAAGAAGCTCTCCGGTGCTCAGGTAAAATAGGCAAGCACTAAATACCTGATTCAAAATCAATGTTTCAGTTTAATTACAGTGTTAAATCTAAAAGTGAACCATACACCTAAATTGATGAAATCTGCTTGAAAACAAAGCATTTCACCAGCTCCTATTACCGTGCTGGCTGCTTTTCCTACCAGATACTCCTAATTGTTTGGGAAGTTGTTTTAGCCTTTAAAACCATTTGTAAGTGCTTGGCTTGTCACACCTCTCCTTGGCTGTGGTGCTTCTGTAGTGCTGAGCTGTGTTCAGGAAATGTTCAGGTGGGTAATTAACAGTGTTTTGTTTCTGTGGCAGCGGTGAAACTGGACGCTGTTGATGTCCGGTCCTACATTGCTCAATCCCTGCTTGATGGCTTTGAAGGCCCAGCAGGATACAGCCTAAAATTTGGGCTGCATCATGTGAACTTTGAAGATAGCAACAGACCAAGGACTCCCAAGGCATCTGCTTACTTCTATTCCAGCGTTATTGAAAAAAATGGTTTTCCATCCCAAGCCTTGAGCAGATCTGCACCAGTGGTATTTGACCGACCTGTGCCATCAAAGCTGCCAAGTTTACCAGCTTCAGAAGTTCCCTCCAAGGCAAAGGTTGTCTGGGAGAAGTTTTCGTCCCAGACTGCCTTTGAAAGAGACATGTATTTTTATGGGACATTCCCAGAGGATTTTACATGGGGTGTGTCTTCCTCTGCCTACCAGATAGAGGGAGGTTGGGATGCTGATGGCAAAGGACCCAGCATTTGGGATACCTTCACCCATGTCCCAGGGAATGTAAACAATAACGAAACTGGAGATATAGCTTGTGATAGCTACCACAAGGTGGAGGAAGATATTTACATGCTGAGAGCCTTAGGGGTAAAGAACTATCGCTTTTCCCTGTCCTGGCCTCGAATTTTCCCCACTGGAAGGAACAACTCAATCAACAGCCATGGAGTTGCATACTACAACCGTCTCATCGATGGACTGATTGCAAACAACATCACTCCAATTGTCACTCTCTACCACTGGGACCTACCACAAGCTCTCCAGGACATCGGTGGCTGGGAGAGCACCGAGCTGATTGACCTGTTTGACAGCTATGCAGACTTCTGTTTCCAGACCTTTGGGGACAGGGTGAAGTTCTGGCTTACCATCAATGAACCCAACATCATTGCCAGGTTGGGCTATGGCGAAGGCTTGTTCCCACCCAATGTCAAGGAGCCTGGCAGCGCTCCCTACAGGGTTGGCCACATCTTACTGAAAGCTCATGCCAGGGTCTACCACACCTACGATGACAAATACAGAGCCAGTCAGGGAGGGGTCATTGCCCTGTGCCCCTTCGTTAGCTGGGCTGAGCCAAAGACACTGAGTGACCCCAGGGACATTGAAGCTGCTGACAGGTACCTGCAGTTTTTGGTGGGTTGGTTCACACACCCGATTTTCAAAAACGGGGACTACCCCGAGGTCATGAAGTGGAAAGTTGGGAACAGGAGCGAGCTCCAGAACCTGCCGTCGTCGCGCCTGCCGGTTCTCACAGCGGAGGAGCGCGAATACATCCGGGGCACGGCAGACGTCTTCTGCTTCAACACGTACTCCTCCAAAATTGTGAGCCATTCAACAACACGTCTGAGCCCCTTCTCTTATGAGTATGACCAGGAAATTTCAGTAACAGTTGACAGCTCCTGGCCTTCCTCAGCTCTCGATGACCATCGGCCTGTGGCCTGGGGTCTGAGGAGGGTACTGAACTGGATCAAAGAGGAATATGGAAACCCCCCAATATATATAATTGAGAATGGTGTGGGGGAAAATGCCAAATCGGATGTTGATGACAATGCCAGGATATTTTACTACAAAACGTACATTGATGAAGCTTTAAAAGGTACCAGAATTTGCTTTTGTTCTGTGTTTTGTTCTGGTGTTGTGTGTCTCCTCTCTAGATTTCTGGTTACTTAATTCCTCTGAAGAGTACTTTTTAAAAGTGATTAATATCAGTCTTTAAATAGTCTGAACACAATATAAACATAGTGTTTGATTTTTATGATCTCCTTTGCATGGCTGTACTTTGTTTCCTATGAAGCTATGAAGATTCTCTCAATGATGTTAGTTGACCAGTACCACCTGTATGAAACTAGGAGCCTGTATGTGCTTGCATGTGAATTCCTTAGGGTTCATTAGTGTATGATTATGCCACTGATGCTCCTCTGTTTTTTTCTGGTCTTTCAGCTTACAAGCTAGATGGTGTTAATCTGAAAGGATACAACGCTTGGTCTCTGATGGATAACTTTGAATGGGTGGATGGTTATGGTCCAAGATTTGGATTGCACCAGATTGATTTTGACAACCCCAACAGGCCGAGGACACCAAAGCGCTCTGCTGTGTACTATGCTGAAATCATCCGCAATAATGGCATCCCACTGCCCAAGGAAGATGAATTTTTATATGGAGAGTTTCCAGAGAACTTCCTGTGGAGTGCAGCAACTGCAGCTTATCAGGTCAGGAAACTGAGATGGACTCCTGAAGTATCTGTGGACAGTTAATTCATTGTGTGGCACCACAGAGAATAACAGGCTGAATTCTGTGCTAGGCTGAGACCTAAATTTGGGTTGTTAATAATTCTTCCCACATTTTCAATTACAGATTGAGGGAGGATGGAGAGCAGATGGGAAAGGACTTAGCATTTGGGACAAATATGCCCACACTCCCTTGAGAATCGGCAAAGATGCGACTGGAGATGTAGCCTGTGACAGCTACCACAGGATTGAGGAGGATGTGGAAATGGTGAAAAGCCTCAAGGTGTCTCACTATCGCTTTTCAATTTCCTGGTCCCGTGTTCTCCCAGATGGGACCACCAGGTACATCAATGAGAAGGGACTGAACTACTATGAAAGGCTGATCGATGCCCTTCTGGCAGCCAATATTGTGCCTCAGGTAACTACATCCAGCCAACATTGTGCCTCAGGTAACTACACCCAGTAACTACTAAAAAATAGCAAACCCCAAATCTGATGCTCAGAGCAATGTGTGTGTTTCCATCCATACCCTCCTTCACACAGAAACTGTTTTTCATGGGTTTCCATTTCATTTTGTGAAGAAACATGGGGTATTGCATAAGCAAATGAACTTAAAATGTAGGGATTTGTTGAAATTACTACCCGGAAAGACCACAGTAAACTTACTGTTGGCAGTTTCCAATTGCCTTCTTGTCCTTTTGCCTTGGAAATAGATTCCACAGGGACCTATGCAGGAAACTTTCAGACACTGAGGTGAGACTGACTAATGTAGTTCCCAGGATCTTCCTTCTTGCCTTTCTTAGAGATGGATGTAACTTTTTCTCCTGGGAGTCAGGAAGCTCCACTGGTCAGTCTTATTTGTCACATATGATGGACAGTGACCTCACCCCTGTATCAATCAGCTCTTGCAACACTGTTGAGTGACTTTGAGCTGTCCTCATACCCCTGTACCAGCCCAGACAGGTGTTCTAATGGATTGTATTTCAGCTGAGAGTCAGTGCAGGTGCAGCAGCTCTTCACTGATGAGTTGTGGCTGTCACAAGGTGGTTTTTGGTAAAAGCTTCACCTTTACCATTAGGCAGTTGCTAAAGAAACTGACAAAAATTATTGAGTGTGTGAGTGATCACAACAACATCAAACTACGTTAGGAACAGGTAATGCAGATCAAAGCACAGTTTATTTGTGGTGATAAATGAATCTGGGTTACTATGAGATTGGCTGGTTGAGTCCTTTGTCCTCCTGTCTTTCCCCACAGGTAACTCTCTATCACTGGGACCTCCCACAGGCGCTGCAGGACGTTGGTGGGTGGGAGAACGATACTATAGTTCAGAGGTTTAAGGAATATGCTGAGGTCCTTTTCCAGAGGCTGGGGGATAAAGTGAAATTTTGGATAACCCTCAATGAACCCTACAACACTGCCTATGCTGGCTATGGCGTTGGCACAGCTGCTCCAGGTAAGACTGCTGGGCATAGCCTCAGAGCCCTCGTGGCACTGTCAGCACAATTGTTTTATGCTGCAGCTGAGCAGTTCCTTGGGGCTTGCAAAGGTAGAACAAGGAGAATGGTGTGCTGTGGATAGATGGGGTTTAGACTGCTGTGGTGTGCTGAACAGGTCCTTCTTTTACTCTGCCTGTCACCTCCAAGTCTGGATTACACTTGCTGCCTGGAGCAGACCTTATTTCCAGACCAGCTCCAGGGACTGTGGAGAAGATTTAGCACTGAAGGAAGACCCAGCTCAGCAGCAGGGTAGAACCAAACGGGGGGATGCGAGCTGACCTGAACACACAGCTTTCTGCTTTCCAAACTGGCAGCAGCAGCCTGTTGCCAGGGCTGGCAGTCCATGTCCCACTCCAGAGGGAGGAGGGGGAAATGCAGGGTTCTCCTTGCAGCCTTCCCATGGCAGCTGCTCCTTCAGCTGCCTCTGCTTAGCACTGATTCCAGTCCAGGGCTGGGCTTGGAGCACCAGGTGTTGCACATTCACTTCTTTCCCAGGGGCAGCTCTGGGTGCCCTGGGGTTGTGTTAACCTGGGAACAGCCATGCTAGGGCTGGGAGGTGCTGCTCCCCTGACCTTGCCTGTCCCTGTGTCCCTGTCCCTGCAGGTGTCTCGGTCCGGCCAGGGCGCGCTCCCTACGTGGTGGGGCACAACCTGATCAAGGCACACGCAGAGGTCTGGCACCTCTACAACGAGACCTTCAGGGCCAGGCAGGGAGGGCTCATCTCCATCACCATCAACTCTGACTGGGCAGAACCACGCAACCCACACAGCCAGGAGGATGTTGAAGCTGCCAGACGGCTCATGCAGGTACAGAGACCCCTGGTCACAGCTCTCCCTGCTGCTCCAGGTGACACCCCCTGTTTGGGTGCTGGACGTGCCCAGAACCCAGGTCAGCATCTCACTGAAATAAAATGGTGAGGCAGAGGCATCACTGCAAGGAAATGTATACCCCTCTTATGGGGAATGATCAAGAATGCAACAGAAATGAGACAAAACATGGTTGCAGTGACAAAAGCTTATTAAATTTACTGCTGTTATATGGGCATCTCTTTGTATCTCCGTGTGCCTGTTGTAAATTCAAGTATCACCTATAAAGCAGCACATGACAGAAGAATGGCTAAATCCCAAGTTTTGATATATGATTTATCCTTCCCTATTTCCTGGTTTAGTTTTTTCTAGGTTGGTTTGCTCACCCCATTTTCAAAAATGGTGATTATAGTGAAGTGATGAAAAGAAGGATTCGGGAACGAAGTCTGGCCCAGGGCCTGAGCAAGTCTCGGTAAGAGCCCAGGCACACACCTGCTTTTGTTTCACTGGCTGTGCTGAATCATGCTTTTCTAATAGAAATGATACATTTCAATGATTCTATTCCAGTGTTACTGTAAAAAACCTTACTGTATCCTCACAGAAAAATTCTAGTGTATATTTTAAGAGAATCAGAGAATGGTTTGTGTTGGAAGGGACCTTAAAGATCCTTTAGTTCCAATCTAGGCAAGGGGGCTTTATCTCTTCCCTGACTTTACCTCTCTTGCACACTAAATTGACTAATATATCTTTGGGGTAATAACTTGTCAGCTCAGTGACACAGTAACTGCCCTGCATTAGCCACAGTGCTTTACCTGACACTTGTGGTAAATTTGTTTAACTTTTCTTAAAACTATGTACTGAACTCATTGGTCCCTCTCAGTTACATTTCTTATTTTCCATTCCCAGTTCCCAGTAAGGAATTTCTCTCCTTCTGTTTGTGGTGCTAGTACCAGGGATCCCAGCATTACCCATGGAGTGTGTGCAAAGTGTATTCTCTGTTTTCTCTTGCAGACTTCCAGAATTTACTGAAAGTGAAAAACAAAGAATTAAAGGCACATATGACTACTTTGGTCTAAATCATTACACCACGGTTTTAACGTACAACCTAAACTATCCTAAGGGTGTTATGTCATATGACTCTGATAGGTAAGAGATGGATGTAAATTATTGGTCAAGTAAAATCTGCACAGCTGGAGCCTGGGTTAACTGACAAGTGTAAATTTATAGCAAATAAAGCTGTGAGATAGGTGTTTTAAGCTGTTACAAACCAATACTAGGGATAATATAACCAAGTAGTACCTGAGGTGCTGTTATTTTCACAAAAGTCCAGCAACAGCCTTTTTCTTACAGACATGAGGTGATAAACAGTATTTATCATATTTCCTGCCTCCAGTCTGCAGTTTAAACTGTGAGGTGTTATCCTGGTTTATGCATGCTGATCCATTTGCTGTTAAACAGGTTTAGGTCCCTCACTGCATTGGCTAAATGTAAGTTCAAAGCCTAAATAGCTAAATCACTTCATGGTTAAGTATAGATTAAGTCAAGATTTTTTATTTAGATACTAATTTCATTTCTCAACCTCAAAAAGTAAACAGTAGGAGCTTACTGAGAATTCAGGTAATTGTGGCACCACACGTGAGGGTGAAATTGTCTCCTCTCCAAAATGTTTCCACAGGGAATAGATTAAATTGGAAATAACTTTGCTTTGCTGGTACATCCCAGCCCCTTATAGTTTAATCCTCTAGGACAGTGTGCTCATTACATTCCTGCATGTAACGTCAGGGGCAATTTTGTGTGCTCAAGCATTATGACTGGAAAAGCAGAAGCAGCATTGTAGCATGCAAAGATTTGGAACCAACATCACATTGTCAGCTGCAGTGGCTGATTTGCACAGAGTGTAATTGTAAATGAAAATATGAGAAGGGTTTTTTAGGCTTGTGAGCACCAGCAGCAGCACCTCAGTCCAGGGCACAGAGCTGCCTGGCAGTGGGACTGGCCCTGAGCAGTGTCCTCCTCCACAGGGGCGTGGCCACAGTGTCCGACCGCAGCTGGCTGAGCTCTGGGTCCCTCTGGCTGAAGGTGACACCCTTTGGGTTCAGGAAGATCCTCAGGTGGATAAAGGAAGAGTACAACAACCCTCCCATTTATGTGACTGAAAATGGGGTCTCAGAAAGGGGAGCCTTTGAATTCAATGACACTTGGAGAACGCATTACTATCGGACCTACATTAATGAGGCTCTGAAAGGTAAGAGTCATTATTGACATCTGGTCATCCAAAGCTCTGAGAGCAGCACTGGCTTTGCCACAAGACTGATGAGTATAAAGCAATTTGTAAAGAGCTGAAAGACCACTGCCATCACATTTGCAAGTTACACACTTACATGGGCTTACTGAATCCACTTCCAAGAACCTTTGGGTTTACCAAAAATTGCTCATGGATAGTCACAAATGTGCCAGGAAAGATAATCTAAAGGAAGAGAAGAAACCCCAGGTTTAGTGGGGTATCCTGCAGATTCCTTGGTTTGCTGCACCTGGTGAGAGAGGTACAACTACCTGATAAACTCCTTCTAGTCTGACTGCTGCTGTGTCTAAAAATGCATATTTTTAAAAAACAACAGTAAAAACCCAACACCCAAACTGGTTTCAGTTACAGCAGTGGTCAAACAACTTCAGGAAAGGGCTTTTTCAGTTTGCTTTTCTGATATACTGGGAGCAGCCAGGTGTTAAGGCATTTACTGCCTTGTAAAGGCCCCACAAACACTTGTTCAGGCAATGGTTGCATTTTGATGGGTTTTCTTCTCTATTCCTAAACCTTTGTTTCTTGCACAAAAGCTTTGACTTTTGGAGCAGAGAAAAGCAGTGTCCAGTCCTGGGCACTGAGTGACCCTGCTTGTTGGCAATAACCTCCCTGTGTGCCATGTGTGGATGTTCTGGAGACCCTTCCTGCCCTGGCTGGCCGAGGGGTGACCACTGACCTGTTCTCTCTGCTCCTGCCTGCAGCCGTTGTGCTCGACGGTGTCGACCTGCGGGGCTACACTGCGTGGACACTGATGGACAACCTTGAGTGGGCAGCAGGTTATGAGGAGAAGTTTGGGCTCTACCATGTGAATTTCTCAGACCCAGCCTTGCCACGGCGCCCCAAGGCCTCAGCCAAGTATTACTCACAGATCGTAAACTGCAATGGCTTTCCAGACCCAGCCACGGGCCCACATCCCTGTCTGGAACAGGAGCCAGAAGGTAAGTGATGCAGCAGAAATGGTGCTTGTGTGTTTGCATCTAATCCTAATCCCAAAAGATTTCCAGAATCCTAAGGTTTTTAGAGGCACAAACATTTTCTGCAATATTTTTTTAAAGACTGCAGTTCATGTCAGTTCCCTATGCAAAATGAGACTAACAACCAAACCTTGTGCAAGAGCACCTCAACACATGCTTAAGAATGTAGCAAAAGTTACTCTATTAGACTTTACTCCAACAGAACTGCCCAAGATGTTTTCCAAACCACACACATGCAATACTCCCACAAGCTTGTTTAGAAAAAAAATTGAATCCTTTATACAAATCCTTGTTTTGGGTAAGGCTTTGGAAATACTGATTCTTTTGTCATTTGTGTCTTCTCCACTGAAGTAGTACAATGAAAAGCAACCAGTGTTAGGTGTGGGTTTGGGAATGAGAACACTCACCTGTACCATCAGGAATTGCACTATCAGCCTCAGCTGGGCCTTTACTCTGAGCTAGAATTGTATCAATCCCTGCTCCTGCCAGAGTATTAAACAGCAGAGTTAAATGCTGGTGAAGGCAGGGAGCAGCAGTGCCCACCCCTGCATGGAACAGGCTCTGCACTAACCTTTTCTCATTGTTTTCCCATTCAGTGACACCAACAGACCCCACTCCAGGAGCAGCTGACGACAGTGTGAGCTTTTTGGGATTGGATTTGACATCCCAAAGGGCAGAAATAGCACTCTATGTGCTTTTTGCTCTTTCTATAATTGGAGCACTGGGCTTGGCTCTTTTTGCATTCAAATATGGAAAATTGTCCAAAAGATCCCAGAAACAATCACACATAGAACTTAGCAGTAAACTGTAATATTTCCACCTCATAAAACGTTTGTTTGGTTTGTTTTTTCTTAAAGTCTATACCGACAGGAAAAGGAACTACTGCTTGCAGTATTGCAGCTTTTTGTCTTGCCTCAGAGATGGCTCCCCAGCATTTTGTTGTTTTCATTCCAATTTAAAAAGGGGGAGGAAAATTATTTTTCTGTGTTAACTGTCTCTTTTGTCCATGGGCATTACTGATTTGATTTCTTAAAGACCAAAGTAAAATTGGTTGTTCCTATCTGCATATTAAGAGTCTGAACATCAGCTGGCATCTGTCCTTGCTTCATCATCATCATCATCAACAGTTCTGAGAGGACCCCTGGAAGTTCTCCTGCTTCTCAGAATTTTAAGACAAATTAGTGTCTCTCCTGGTGAAAACTCTTATACTGCAGCTACTGTACAGATTGGATTTTCACCCCCTTTCTCCTTTATTTCATGTACAGTAAGGTCATTTAAACTGGAACAAAATGTTTGCTGTATTTTAAATTTCAGTGTATGATCCTGCTTGCTTCCCTTGTGATACCAGCACATCAGAGGAACTTCACAAGGTAGTCATGTTTTCTGGAAAATAGTTTATTGAGTGCTTAGGGAATTAAAAACTACAAGGTTTTGCTTGCAGTTGCAGAAGCAAGAAAAAAGTTAAACATAAATTAGTTACCTGATTTGCTACTTATAGTGCTTCTGAAACCCTCATTTTAATCAGTCATTGTCTACCATGACCTTTATATGAATATATCTGGCCCTTTAATTTATGTAGCAGAATATTTATAGATTAAAAAGTGCCTTTCTATGGCATAGGGCAATATTTATGAAAGCTGATGGAGATTTTCAGTCTTTTTACTAGGTTTCACCTACACCCACTTGATTTTTCTGGCATAAGTGACTTTATTCCATAATCCACCAGGAATAAGAATTAAGTAATTCAGTCAGTGGAAAATAAGCCCCACTTGTCCAGAAGCTTTAGTTGACAGATCAAATAAGAGAAGGAAAAAAAAAAAAAGCAGCCAGATAGTAACTGCAGTTACTCAAAACTACATTTGTTGTGTAGAATTTCCATTCCAAGTATTGTTTTCATCTTCTCCATCATCTTGAGTCCTCAGTCTATATATTTTGCCTTCTTTTTTGAAGTCTTCCCCCCGCTTTTCCACTACTCGTTTCCTGACTGCTTGCCTAGGGCACAAAGAACAGTAAGGTCTGACAGTTTCCTCAGTAATAATTACACAAGAGAAGCAGCAAATGCAGTAAACACAAATCATCCATCCTTCTCTTATCCTCAAGAATAGTTTTCTTCAACCCTTTGTTTCCTTGGGAGGCAATACCCAGGTGAAAATTTGTCACTTAACAGTCAGACAGAGTGGCAGACTCTCATTTTCCCTGTCATTGAAGCAATAAGTGGCTTCTTCACCAGAAACAGCTGAGCAGCTCTCCTGGTAAATGGGAGATCTCATTCTCTAGGCAATACAAAACCTGTCAAAACCAGACTTCATCTGCTTCTGTTTCTTGAACAACCATCCCCTAACAGTTTGATATCTCATTTTTATCTTCCAAACAGTATCAGCTGAAGTGAAGCTCACCTTTGTAGTTACAGCTGAATTTCCTATTCATAAATAACTGCCAGACAATGTTTTTCCTATTGTGTAATTGGAAGTTCAGTTCCCCACTACACGATTAAAGCACTTGCAGCAAGAGGCTCGAGAAACAGCTGCCTGAAACACTTTGCCTTACCTGCTTTGCTCGAGGCTGCCCGACGCTGAGGGAGCTGAGTGCTCTTGCTGATGAGCCGATCTCACAGAGGGCTGTGAGGGGGGTGGGCTCGTAAACAGGAAGTTGCTAATGAATCTCCAAACCGCTAGGAGGGGGTAAAGGATTGTGCCCAAGAACTTCCACAGATCACTGCCCGAAGCCTGAACAACAGAAGTCGCAGGTCTTCCTGCCTATCATGAACACACCAAGCAAACTTGTCAGGTATTAAAAGTCCTGCTCTTGTAGACAGAGTATTTCACACATCCTTTTGAAGCAGCTCAGCAGACACAAAGAAACAACTTTGGTTACACCTTAGACAAGTATCTACATCACCATTTATCAGAGACACTGTTCCAAATCAGTCCTGACAAAAACTAGAGTAATTTTGCAATCCGTTTAGACAAAGAAAATCCCCAAATTCAAGCCCAATACCATCATGGCCAACTAACAGCAAGTATCCAGCTACTACTGCTGTTTGAAAAATCAGACACACCAAAACCCAGCACCTACCGGCAGCAGCACTACTGAAGCACTGGGTGCTAACTCGAGTTCCAGTAACTTCTTTCCATAATCTTCTTTGGTAAACTCCCTCCTGGGAAACATTGTCGCCAGTGAAAAATTGCCGTAAGTGTTACCAACCGTCTGTGAAGCACATAAAGAAAACATTTTATTTATAACTGCTCATTTTCAAACAACTGCATATTTGCCAGCTGAGTATACCTTATCAAGAGTTTTGCATCAAACTGTCAATCATCTTCAGAGTAGGAGATGAAACATCGTTCATTTTTCTCTATATCTTACTAATGACACATTGCAGCAATCCAAAGGCACGTGGTGGCACTGGAGAAGGCTGCTAAAACTCCCTTCAAATGCCCAATAAGGAAAGGAATTGATGACAACTCCACCACCATAACAACTACTTGAGGCTCAGCAAATCATAATCAGCACACAGCTGAGAAACAAAATGCCCATATTACCTGTGCAGCAAACTGCCTGGCTTCTTCTAGCCTTGCTTCAGATGGGAACTGGTTGGTGAAGGAAGATCCATCAGGGAGGCGGAACTGAATCCTGGCTATTGCACTGTGGGACAGGTATTGGGGTCAGTCAGGACATGAACACTTATAGACAAAAGGCTCCTGGGCCTTGAGCTTGGTACTACTGAAACGTGGCAGAGAGGGACAGTCATGTGGCCAGGGCAGTGCAGAAGGGTTGTAAGACTGAATTCACAGTGAAAACCACCTGCTGATCTCAATGCATCTCTTCCACAACTCCATGTAAGGTTCCCATAGATAATCCCATGGATAATTCTTAAACCAGCAGTGCTGGGCAAAGCAGGAGACAACTCTGACATGGGGAGCTGATGGCCCCAGCCCAGCCTTGCTGAATCCAAGCCATCCACACACAGCTCCTGGATCTGCACCAAGCTCCCCAGCAGTGCTGACATTATCCAGTCATTCTGTCCAGGCATAATCTTTGGCATTCTCACCTTATCTAGTACGCCACCAAGCTGCATTATACTGGTATTTAAATCAAAGCTGAGACACAAAAAAGCTCTTACCTAACTAAAATAACACCAGTAAAGGTGGTCAGTGTTTCATGATCATGAATGTCAAAAAGCTCTCAAAGAGCATCACGTTTATGTAAACAGCTACCTTTAATGTCACTATTTCAACAGCTCAACACGGCAACATGTTGTCAAATGATGAGGAGATATAATAACTCTCATAAAAAAGCTTCTTTATCTCTCTCCCCCAAAATACACACTTGTGTCTCTACTGCAACTCACCTTCTCTCCCTTT
This sequence comes from Calcarius lapponicus, assembly GCA_039654755.1. Taxonomy (NCBI): domain Eukaryota; kingdom Metazoa; phylum Chordata; class Aves; order Passeriformes; family Fringillidae; genus Calcarius; species Calcarius lapponicus. The sequence goes on along the minus strand of CM077470.1, from coordinate 20,315,639 downwards.
GAGCTGCCTCTTTTCTGGCCTCTATTTCAGCCTGTTTAGCCTGAAGAGCTGCAGCTTTTGCAGCTTCTGCTTCTTCCTTCGACTTTGCAAAGCGAGCTGCCCTCTCAGCACGATCCTGTGGAAGGATCAAAGGGAAACCTTAATTGTTAACATAACTTGTTGCTTAACATTCATTAGACAGCCATGATCTATACTCATGAACCAACTGCACAGATACAAACAGACCATATGGAGAAAAGACAGTGGAACTGCAAAGAATTATTCAGTGCCAAACTGCACAATCTCGTGTCATTAGCCAAGATGACACTTCTCACTGAGTCACTTCCCACAACCAGTTGTTAATAGATGATATTCCCATGCAAGCTCAACACTCCAGGGAAGATAAAGGCAAAAACCTTACACAACTGCAATTCTGAGTGTTCTATATCAAAACCTAATAATGAGGAAGAATTTCAGTTGTTATCTACTGTTTACATCCATATATGCACACACACATATATACTAACTTGGAAAATAATCCTCCTCACCGTTCTGAGAGCAGGGTTGTGTATGTTCTACAATTAAATACTCCCTGTGCTTCTCTTTTAGCACCATGCCTAAACTGCAATTATTTTTAGGTTTATATGATAATTCTCCACTAGGCTCAAGCAATATGACAAAAATGTTTGTTCATATAAAAAAGAATTGTGAAGATGAAAGCAGAAGTTTCATTTTATACACAAGAAATGCAACATAAACCCCAAACACAAAAATTGTTACTATACAAGGCTACAGGATTCCAAATGGAAAAATGAATAATCTTTCAAAGCCTCAGCAAATGAAAAAAAATATCATTTTAGTACACTGTGAGAGAGAGAAGCAGCAAACTCTCTTCCAAAATGCAAAATTTACCATTGCAATCTGTTGCCTTATGCGCTCTCTAGCAGCCCTCTCTTCTGCCTTTTCTCTGTTCCTTTCCTCCAACATACGTTTGGTCAATTCTTCTTCCTGTCGTCTTTTGTACTCCAACATTTCTTTACCAGTTTTCCTTCTTTCAATTTCTTTCTTAATTTCTTTCTGAATAGAGAGATATAAAAATTGGACCTCAAAATTGCTTTGGGCAAAAGACTGAAGTATGTTTGTGTAAGAATGAATTAATTATTTATAATTGATTGAAATAAGGGTTAAAAAAAACCCAAACCTGCAACTGCAAGGGGTTTTACATTTTTGTGTTACCTGTTCTTCTTCTTTCCTTTTCTCTTCTCGTCTTTCTTCAAGCTTTTTTGTTAACCTAAATTTAAGAATAGAGTGAAAAGTCTTATCATTGCAGTATTTTCAAAATGTTATTGAAGCATTTGCAAACCCAGGAGAACACATGAAAATGAGCTACAGCACAGTGCTAATAGCTCGTGTACCAGCAGTGATTCATTCCCATGCGGGTGCTCCTTCCATGCAAAGGGCAGTGGTGATTTCACCACCTCCTTTCTCACTTCAGAGTTGTTCTAACCTATTCCTTTTGTCCTTTTTCCACTCATTAAATGAAGATTCCTACATTTTCTTACTCTTGAACCAACTTATGAAGATATACAATAAGCAAATACTATTTATGATCTGTGGTAACAGAAGCAGTAAATCTCAATCCCTTTTTAGCTATTTAAGCCATCTGTTTTTTCCTGCACATCACCTCCTAAAATGGAACACAAGTAATACATAGCCCTGACATAGATGCATAAGCATCTGTCTCAGCTATCCAGAAAAATGCCTCAGAATAAAGATTAACTTAAAAGAACAAAGTAAATTTCTCAATACAGATTGACAATAAAATCCCAACATACTTGAAGTCTGGGAAAAGGGCAGGCATGACCCAATGTCAAAAGTCTCATAATCAGAAAAACATATGGTAGCTGTTCAAAAGAAAGTGGTAATTACCACAGAGCTTGGCCTCTTTCTCCCCCTTGCAAAAAATGCTGTAGATAAATCATGCATTACTTAACAAGGAACAGTGATAATTATATTAAAATATTGACTGCATTGTCTTATCAGTGGTAAGTAAAAAATATACCTCTTGATCAATAACTTTGGAAGAAAACTAAAATAAGCATGAAAAATATTTAAAATATATTTTAGCATTATACATATTCCTATTTGCTAAACGTGTTATGGTTTTAGACAGGATATTTCAAGTATCAATTACTTACTAAAAACAAGTTTATAAACAATATCCCATATTTAAAAACAATTTATAATGAATCAATCATGTTTTGAGCCAGGTGTTTCTGATGATCATACTTCAAAAAACTGAACTCAAGTCCTTACTGTTCACTGATCAAAACATGAGTCTCAGAATAGGATTCCACTGACTTTTTCAATAAAACCCTAAACTACAAACAGTCACTAAACCAACAAGAAGAAATAAGAGGACATCTCTGCACAAAACCTAGGCTGGCATTTTATTGCACCAGCTTCCAGTGCTTTGAGTTTAATGTTTCAATTAATTCAAGAACCTGCAGCAAACGTATCCTCTCTATTGAAGTTATAGAAAGGTGAACACTTAGAGTTTTCCAGATTACCTCTTTCTTTCAGAGTACATGAGGAATTATGTATATAATAATATTATGTATATAATAATGTATATATAATATTATGTATATAATAATACCTAGTTTGGTATCAGCCCTAGAATTGTCAGAGACATGTAATATAAAGTAAGACCACATAAATATTTGCCAGATGACAACAGATAAAGGACCAAAACCCTGTAATTAAATGTGTTTGTTAAAAAACCCCAAACCAACCCAAAACCCAACAAAACTGCCTCCTGAGAAACAAATACAACACATTAAGAAGTCTGCAAAAAAAGACTTGCCTTTCTACTTTGAGTGTAAGATCATTCACAGGCTGAGCATCATTTGCTTGCTCATCTGCAGAATTAGTTGCTTCCTGGCTTGCTTGACCTGAATGAAAAAGAAAAGGTGCATTTCTTATCATAACGATTATCAGACTCATTGCTAGCCACAATTTGCAACAACTGGGATATCTCATACAAGGTTTTGCTACTTAGATTCCCCCCCTAAAAATTTGATTACAGGTTAGTAAGCCAAAAAAACCTTTTTAATTGAACCCTTTTTCAGGAAAGCATACACAATTTTATTGAGTTATAAACTCAATAGATTCCTCACTTATTAAAACTAAGCAGAATGACAAGTTATCCTTCCCTCTGGACTTGCACAAAGCATTCTGGAACATCCCAAGTTTTTCCTCAGTGAGTCTGCTTAATATTTATCCTTTTATGTACCATCATGTAACAACTTAAGAAAAACCATTTCCAAAGCAAATGAGGTGGCATTTGAGGTGGCAAGAACACTAACCATTACCAGCAGAAGATGCTATTGTCTCAGGCATAAGAGCCTCAGCAGAGTCACAAAGCCCTGCTCTGGATTCTGCACTTTCTGAAGCACCATCAGACTGAGAGGAGGGACAGGGAGCAGATCCCTGACTGCCGTTTTCCATAGGCCGCCCTTTCCCTGCGTGCATCTAAGAAATTGGGAAAAGAGAATGGAGCCTGTGAAAGTTCAAATATTTTTCACAGGTTAAAAAAGGTGAAGACTGAATTATTAGTGAATAATCAGCCCTATTGAAAATATAAAACTAGAATTACCACATATTGTTGAGTATGGTACAATCATGCATTTCATATTTTTTCTAATTTTAGTCTTGCACTTGAAATCAAAGTGATAAAACAATCTACACTTGTATATAACTTTATAAATCCACATTACAGAACAATATTACATAACCACATTATAAGCTGAAGAGTAATCCCCTTAAAGGTGAGTTGTCACATTGTGTCATTCCAGTTTAGAGCTCTTGACACATTTCTCCAGTACTGTGGGTTTGTTTACACAGGTGATCTAAACCAAACAAAAATTAATGCAGCACATGTTCACAGTGCTTCCAACCTGTGTAGTGAACCCGAGGTTGCAGGTTTTATTGCTGGAAGGACAGAAACAGTAACTCACTGGTTCTACTTCCACCAGTAACTTCCCAAAGGCACAAGCTAAGGGCCAGGGCCATCACTGTCATGAGCATTACCAGCTCCACCTGGAAGATGCAGCCTTTCAGCATTACCTGTTTGACTTTATGGATTCTGGTAACAAGCTCTTCCACAGAAACACTGCCAGCAATGACTTCCAAAGGGATTCCATTGTCTCCTATAAAAAAGCTGGATGGGACGCACACTACGGGATCTGCACAGGAAGTTAAGGGCAGTGAATGGCAGGAGTTGACACAGAGTAACTTTACAGGGCAAAGCAGACCTTCCTACAGGGGCTTCTAGCCCAGTGCTCTCATCTCCAACTGCTCACCAGCAGCCAGGGCCAAGGGAGGAAGCAAGAAAAGATGCTAGCAAACATTACATGCAACTGGTAAGCACTTCTTTACTTTTTACTGGTTTAGGTCAAAGTATTTTTCTCCAGCTTTTCAAGCAAGTGATTATGCATTGACTTGAGAATATTTTGTTTTAAGTAGACAGTATCTTAAGTAGACAGTATTGAACTCTCCCGAGCATGAAGGATATCCAAGTTAAGAATTCCCAGCATCACACAGAATTAATGAACTGTGAGCAGTGACCTCCTTGAGGCAGGCAGGGGTTTACCTGGCTTCACACCTGGGTATGTGACAGAACCCAGGCTACTGCTTGTTCCCCCTCCTCTGCACCTCTGAGCCCCAGCTCATAATTTAAAGCATTTTTTGTTTGTTTTCTAATGCTGATTAGTAGGACCAACAGGTTATTTAGATTACATAAAGCTTTAGATAATTTTCTATTTAGAGAATTACATAGGATTAACATAAAAAAACCCAATTTGCTCACTTTCTCTAATAACTGACAGCTAGTTGAATACACAGATGGTATCTATTAACACAGTTTATTGCACAGTTTTGTGCCAAAGTAAGTATTTTCAATAGCATTGCTTGTAAGTATTTGTCTTAAGAAGGGTACTAACTTCTAAAGAGCAATTATCTGTAATCATAATGTAGCATCTAAACAGATCTCAAAGGATACAAATTTGAGAAAACTGCAGGCATGCTTCACTGTTTAAAAGAAAAGATTCATTTAGGAGTAGCAATCATTTTGCAACAACTTCAGATTAAGTCTTTCATCATAAAAATAACTGTCCTACAAAACTATTTAAATACTTGAGAGAACACTAAAAGCAAATTTGCACCGCATCTTATCATTAACATTCTGCAAAAGTGTTGACATGGTGACAATCCTTGGTTATCACAGTTGAGTACATAAAAATTAGGAAAGCAGTGCTAAAAGGCAAGTCAGGAAAAAGAAATCTAGTCTATTGAGCACAAATAATGTAGTAAATCTAATAAAATGTCTATAGAGCATTTCAAAATAATACCATTTGGGGAAATGTCAGTGCACTTTGTGTACATGGACTGGAACACAAACATTAACAAAAATAGCTGAGTAATTTACCCAGGAGCTTAAATGCTTCTCCATTCTATGTGTTACAATGGAGGCAAACACATTTTCTCTGGGGCTTTACAGATTTTTATCTTTCTAAATTCATGAAAGGTTTTAATTCATTATGTAACTTGGCAAACGAAGAACTGCCTCTAGCACTTGCATTTCTAATAGCATTTTTGTGTCTCTTCCAGTTGAGAAAGGGCAACTTCAAGCATTCTATTACTAGTACTGGAATACAGTCTGAAATACTCAATGGGTATGTGCAGAACACAACAATAAATTTTGACATTTTCTCAGGCTTCTCCAGGAGTACTGAATTCACTTCTGCTCTGGAGCCCTGTATTTACACTACCTCCTATCAGGGTGAGGACTTCAAAAGCCTCTTACTCTCATCATCATCAATGAAAGATTGTATAAGAGACAGAATTAGAATAGGCTCAAACCTTTTGGTGTCAATTTTAATAGCAACAAAACCATCCGATGCAGCTTCAGTCACCTTCTCGTCTTCCCACCTTGCAGCCATCTCAGTAGATTGTTCATCTTCACCTGCAAGACACAGCACACACATGAGTTAAACCCACCACAAATTGCTGTTTCTGCCCTGATTTTACCTTTCCTTCAATCCCTTGGATTCACCTTTGTAAAACACTCTAGAGATTTTTTAAGTCAGTTTAAAATTATTTTTTTATAATCTGGAGACAATTCACTCCAGCTGGTTCACTTTGATAACACATCAAAACTATGTTCTGCTTGCCCCTCATTATAAATTTTATTATATATTAGTACATCAGCTGATAGGAGGTAAACCTCTGTTCTTCACTCCCTGTAAATACATAATTCAGCAGATAAGATTTCAGTTTGACAGTGTAAAAAAAATCCCCAAACCAAGAAACATTTATTTGCAGATTATTTATAACTTAGTTTTGTATTCCACTTCCTGACATTAACAGTAACAGTATGATGGGAGGAAAAGGTGTGAGGAGCACAGAACAAGAATAACAAGTGCAGAGGAGCCACTTGGATAAGAGAAACTGAAAAGGTGCTCAGAGGCCACAGATTCAGAGTTGTTATTTAAATCAGATGAAACAGATTATATATTTATGTCCTAAAACACCAGTTTAGTGAAGGTGTGGGTTAATAAATAGATTCTGATGAATATTAACCATCTTTCAACAAGTACCCTGGCCTGCAACCATTTCTTTATCTTCAATCTGTATTACTTCCTAGCAGCTTGGAATGGACTGCACCCTTGATAAAGAATCCAAGTCACAAGTATAGAAGTATAGTAGTCCATTATTCAGTGACAACAACAAACCACTTGTTTGTTTCATCCCAGTTGCCATTCCATGCAATATTTTTGACTTGTTAAAGATCAGGAGTTACATGTGGAATCTCCCAGTGAAGTGCTGCTATCTGGTCACAAGGCCTCTCACAGGGGCATGTATCAAAAATACAATTTTGGAAAAGTGGTTTCAACCACGTGTCGCAGTTTTTCCCTGGAAATTACTGGAGCAAGTAAGAAAGTATCTACCTCTATTATTATTCTTCTGCATAAGCAAGCAAACATTTGGGCTATTTTACGTGGGAACCTTTCCTCTTGCTTTAAGTGCAGTGCTTCCAAGTGTGGTCAATGCAGCTGTTGTGCCCAGAGTGGCTCGGCCTCCTCTCCTGTTTCCAAATGCTCACAGGCAGGCAGCTGCTTCACCACACACTGTTTCAAAAGGACATGTGCTCATCTGATTAGGCTACTAAAAATATCTAAATACTTGCCTAACACTAACTTTTCCACACAGCCAACTGCTGGAGAAAAAAGAATGCTGAAAGACACAAACAGGGCAGAGGCTGCTCACAGTACAGTCTGAGAGATGACTGAATGAAAATGCTGATAGCTCACATTTTATAAAGCTCTGTGCCATGATGCACAGATTAATACTGTGACTACCCACTGAACAGTTGCTTATTCTCATACATCTTTTTGTTTTGATAACCCTTTCTCATTTAGGAGTTAGGGTTCATTTATTACAGTTTGTAGCAGTAATTATATCCTGAAATCAAAACTGCCAGGTCACAGGAAAAACATCAGAGAAGTCAAGAGGTCAAGTGCAATAGAACTTGACATAATTAATAATTCTGCTAAACACTGAGCCAGCACAACAGCCTTAGAATTCTAGATCCCAAACCTCTCAGATTTCTTGTTTCTCAAACAAAAACATCACTCTATTTCACTTAGTGGAATGATCTGTAAACAACTCAGTCACACTTCCTCACCTCTTAAATCTGATCAGGTAAATTTACATAGTGAAAACATCAATCATTTCTCAAATGATTCACATACTGGACAAGACTCTTCTTCTGCAATAATTTACTTTCTGTATGAGGAACCTACTCAAATCCATCACAGGTTGTCAGAAGACTTTAATTCTCCACAGCACACAGTCATCAGGGAAATGTTTTCCTTTCAGAAGGAGAGAGATAAGCCCAACTTAATTTTCCATGTCCAGCATTTCATAATTACTCAGTAAGAGAGGATTGCCATGCTGGAAATGCCAGGAAGCCAGGACATTAAACCACTCACCTCCTCCTCCTCTGCAAGATTTCACTTATTTAACTTGCAAAGTGCCTTGATACATCTTGGCTACAAATAACTAACAAACAGCTTATGTGTGCAAATCACCATTTTGTAAAAAAATTATTAAAATACTAAAGTTATGAACAAAGGGAGGAGGGTTTCGACAAACATTATTGAAAAGAAACAAACATTTTAATTTAAACCTTTTTATTGGCACACACATACTCTTTCATTTTTTCACTCTGAAAAGCACTTTTTATGAGTGGCCTGATATTTTAATGATCTTTGGAAAGATATAAAATAATCTGCAACACCTCAGTCAGAACAGAGGAGGTTTTGTATCAAATGAACTACCAAGTTTAGATTAGTGACTCAAAGGATCAAAGGCTTTTTAACTCTGTAGGCTACAAAATCACCTGCAGAACAGCTACCAACAAGATACCAGGGATATTCATAAAATCATAATATATTCTGGGTTGGGAAGGACCCAAAAAGATCATTGAGTCCAACTCCTGGCCCTGCACAGGACACCCCAAAAAACCTCCCATATACTTTTGAGAGAGCGTTTTCCAAATTCTCCCTGAACTCTTCCCTGAGGAGCCTGTTCCACTGCCCAACAGCCTCTGGGGACAGAAGCTTTTCATGATATCCAGCCTGCACCTCCCCTGACACAATTTCACACCATCCCCTGGGGCACCTGCCTTACCAGACCTGTTTCACTGTCAGGAATCCTCTCCCTGTGCAGCAACACAGGGAAGCTGCTGCTGGCAATTATTCTATGCCACAGAGCAACTTGTGTGTTCCCCAAACACAACCCCCTTACCTGGAATGTCAGAGGCCCCTAACATCTCACCTCAGTATTTCAAAGCAGTTTCCTGAGGCAGACCTGCTCTCTGGGGAGAATGGAGCAATCCCTTTTATTGCAACTTCCCATGAGCTCAATGGCATCTTTAATACCCTTGCACCATCCTGTTACCAGAATGTGCCATGAAGGTTTCAAACACTGAGCTCAAAATGCTGGGATTATGGCTGCAAGCAAAAACGCTTAAGGAGAAACCTGCTTGAACAATGTACACTTACAATCACAAATGCCACCTCAAGATAAATAACCACATTATTCCTTGCTTGACTAGAAAATATTCTGGAACCAGAAAGAATAATCCATTTCTTCATTTTCTAGAGAAAATGTAAGTGAAGTGCAGAGGAGAGGGATAGAGGGAGAGAGGGACAGGCAGATGGTGGCAGAAACCAGACACAGATGGGCATATCTGTCCAATTAGAATTTCCTCATTTTTGTCAACTGTACCTGACAGCTGCCTTACACAATGGCTGCCTCAATACAATTTCAATTTCTTGCATTATTTTTTTTCCATAGATATTATTGGATGAAGTGTACAGAACCAAACACTGCTGAAAGCCTGTTCTCCAGGTGCTTTCCAATGCCTGTCTCCAGTGGGAAGTGTGGGGTGTAAAGGCTCAGTTACCATCACTGTGCAGTCTGAAACACGTTTCTACCCAAACAACAAACCCAATCTGTGCTAACACAAAACCAGACTACTCTTGCAGCACTCCACATCCTTCAAACACAGCTGCTTCCACACACACTGAGAAAGTTCTTGGCCTTCCCAGCTGCCTTTCCCAGCACATGTAACAGAACAGTTTCATGATCAGCTCTGCCATGGGTCAGCTGCCCTGATCCCACGGTGCCCAGGGTGGACCAGATGTGGGCAGAGCTCTCCAACTCTTCCATTTCAGAGATGTGCCTGGCTGAAGTCACGCTCTGCCTTTTCCAGGGCTCACAGGAACAAACAAAACAAACCCTCACAGCACACACTGTGACAAAACTAGGTTACATCCCTGCAACCATAAATGTATCTCCCCTGTATATCTACATATTCCTGCATCCACCTAGTCAACATCAGAATCTAATGGGCCCCACTTTGTGCAGAACTTTTGTCTCATAAAAGATACTGGACATAAGTTACAACATGCATTTCTCCCTGATTTATGTATCAAGTTGAAACTACTCCAAAGCCCACCAAAGTCCCTCTGTCACTGCTCTCCTCAGCTGGGCAGGGGAGAGAATGTAATGGAAGGCTCATGGGAAGAGATAAGGGCAGGGGGAGATCACTCACCTGTAATCTTTGCAGGCAAAACAGATTTGACCAGGGGAAAAATTTATTTAACTTATTACTAATCAAAAATCAGAGCAGAATCATGGGAAATGAAAACAAATCTCCCCACCCTTCCTGCAGCCAGTTCCTCACACCTTGTCTCCGCTGCTCCTTCCTCCTCAGGGGTTGGACTCCTCATACTCTTCCAGCATGGGGTCCCTCCCAAATTGAGCAATTTGATTCTTTCTCAAGGGCTGAGGCTCTTCATGAACTGCTCCACCCTGTCCCTTACTCCAACACAGCCCAGTCTGTGGTCTGACAAGACCTTGATTTCTATTAGTACGTTTACTATCCAACAGAAAATGCTGTTCTCCAAGTACATGGAGAGTTGTGTCAGCAAAGGAATTTAACTGCACTTTTCCGTTCACATCGCCTTTGGGAGTGAACTTCTTAAAGCCACGTGAGTCCCACAGTTCAATAGTTCTTAAGAGAACAACACTGTCACACATTCAACATTGTTACTGTTTCTTGAAGCACCTGAAAATCTTCAAACCACGAGCATGTAAGGCAACAGTAAAATCTTGAGAAACAACGCACATAGGGATACGCAAAAGCTCAAAAATAAGTTAAAGAGCTTGTCTAATCACAGAATATCACAGTTTCAATCGTGTTGGAAAAGACCTTTGAGGCCATTGAGTCCAACCTATGACCAAACACCTCCTTGTCAGGCAGACCACGGCACTGAGTGCCACGTCCAGCCTTTCCCTAAACACTCCCAGGGACCTCACCACCTCCTGGACAGCCCGTTCCAATGTCTAATCACCCGTTCTGGGAAGAAATTCTTCCCACTACCCAACCTAAACCTCCCCTGGCGCAGCTCACGACCGTGTCCCTTTTCCCCATCTTTTTTTCATAGAGAAAGGCAGCGTACACAAGACGATGTGAATTCCCACAGGTTCCAATTACAGTGTTATGAAACACGCACTGTCGGTACGAGGAACGGAAACAAAACACAACGAGCAGCCCGGAGAGCTGCACCGGCGACAATCGGTTGCAGGAGCGCAGAGCGGAGGGACGGCGGCACATCGGACGGGCGGGGGCCGGACACCGACACCGCGGGCTGGGGCTGACACAGCACAAATCCCGCTCGGCGGGAGGGGCGGCGGGCGGGACGCGGCTGGGAAGGCGCTGCCGGGCCCCGCCGGTGGGGGCGGCGGGCGGCCCCGGGACGTACCGTACCGTACCGTACCTGCCACGAACACGACGAAGACGGAGCTGCGCTCCTTGGCGGCGGCGATGGCGGCGGGGACGGAGCCGCCGAACCACATCGTGGGACCGCCGGGACCCGCCGCCCTCAGCGACACCGGCACCGCGCCTGCGCCGCCGCCGCGCCAACCGCCCCCCGCGCGCCTGCGCGCGCCTCCCGGCGCTGTCGGCCCCTGATTGGCGGCCGCGAGCGGCACGCGCCGCGCCCACCCGCCCCCTCCCCGATGGCGCGCGGGGGGCGGTGGCGGGTCCCGCCCCCCTCAGCCCGGCGCCATCTTGGCGGGTTAGGCAGGGAGCGGAGTGTTCCCGCAGGCGGGCGTCGCCCCGTGCGCTGCCCCGCTGCCAAACGGGCTCGGGCCGCCAGGAGAGGCGGGGGGAGCTGCCCGAGTTTAGCCCAGGGAAGGGAAAGCTGAGAGGGGGTCTCGTTTATACACGTCCTGTGAGGAGCGGCTGGGGGCGCGTCTGAGCCTGGCGAAAAGGGGGCTCAGGGGCACCTTACTGCTGTCTACAACTCCCTGACAGGAGAGTGGGCCAGGTGTGAGTCGGGCTCTTACCTTTCGGAACCAGCGACAGAGCGATGGGGCAGAGCCTTAAGCTGCGCCAGGCCAGCTTTAGGTTGGACATCAGGAAAAATCTCTTCTCAGAAGGGATGTTTAGACATTGGAACAGGCTCCCCAGGGTGGTGGTGGAGTCACGGTTCCTCTCGGTCTTTGAAGAAAAGCTGGATGTGGCACTCAGTGCCATGGTGTGGTTGATGTGGTGTTCGGTCAGTTTGAACTCGATGATCTCAGAGGTCTTTTCTAAACCAGCTGACTGTGTGATTCTGTAATGCAGAATAAATACCTCAAATAGAATATAACTATCTCAAAGTCAGGTACCAAGAGGACGGTGCCAGACTCTTTTCGGTTGTGCCCCATGACAGGATGAGGAGCAATGGGCATAGACTAAAATATGAGGAATTTCACCTCAGCATGAGGAAGAGCTTTACACTGGGCATGGAACAGCGAGGGTGTGGGGTCACCCTCTGGAGACTTTCCAAGTGCACCTGGTCATGTTCTGTGTCACTGCTCCAGGTGACCCTGCCTTGGCGAGGGCTTGGACAGTGTGATGTCCAGAGCTCCTTGCAACCCTGACAATTCCATGATTCTGTGAGGCAGCTGCCAGAAAAGGGGGCACCTCCTGCACCCGGGGCTGGAGGACTGATGGTCACAGCCATCCCTGCCCCAGCGCCCACCCTGGGGGAGGCAAAGGTGTGACACGGGGAAAAGTGATGGAGGAAATGACACAAATCCACGTTAAATAGAGCAAAAATAGAGTATGGTGTGCAGAGATCCTCCATGGGAGGCTGGAGGTGAAGCCAGGACATCCTCCGTGCTCCCAGGCTTTGTGAGGGACTGGCAGCAGAGCCAGCGAGGCAGGAGGAGTCCTTGGCAGACATTTCACAGCAACTGGGACAGCACAGTTGATGTCAAGTGCTCTGATGATAACATTTTGGACAGAACACTGCTCTTAAGCTTTTCTAAAACACCATTAGGACTGTGACTGTGTGTACTGGGTAACTTGCTGAGGCAGGTACTCAAATATTGAAAGGCCAAAAGGGTCTCTCAGTCTGGAAATCTTTCACAGTTGTACTTTGTGTAACTGGATAATAACAACTAAAAAATCCTTCAGGCTTACAGTGAAAAGGAAGGAAATCGGTGTTGACAACAGTGTACAGAATCTGTTGTACCTCTCCCAAGATGCAGCATGTGGAAATTGTGTCACAGTGATCCTCACTGGGTAAGCTCTGCATGTATGTCTTGCCTCTGCAAGTTTCTTAAAGGCATACCACCAGAACATGTTCCTGAGATGGATTAAAAAAAAAGCAGATATTTTTGTATTTTCTTTATGATACAAAACAGATTTAAGGGCAACGGCAAAGGTTGGATAGTATCAATCTAAATTTGTTTTTGGAGATGAACAAAGAGACATCTCTGTTACATAAGTGCATGTAGAGGAGGAGCTTAGGTTGTAAGGTGGATCTTGAATTCTCTAATAAATTTAGATGTGTTGCACTAATTCTCTTGGCATTTCCAGCAACTGTAGTTTGCATTTACTGCATCTGATTTGGAACCCTAAATTAGAAGCCAAGTTTCATGAGACAGGTGAGTAAAATGTTGAACGCTGTGTGTTTTGAAAATTATTTTGCAAATATGATTTTCAAAGTCTTTGATAGCATTTGAAACAAGGAAGGAAAAAAGGGCTTACTATTGACTGGACATGTAATTTTTGTGAAGGTCAACAACCTCTTACATCCTCAGGAACTATTTATATTACATTCTCAAATAACTACAATTTTAGAAGTGGAAGTTTCCAACTCTAGGGTCACTGACTTGTTGGATATGCCATTGGTGTTCATCTGAGAGCCTTTAGCACGGGTGTGTCTGGAAACAACAGGGGGCTGCAGTTTGTAGGCGTAGAAAAAGACAGGATAACTAACTAGTAAGTAGAAAGTTTTATTCATAAAAAATAGTTTAACAGCTGGAGCTGTACCTGGGATTCAGTTCTTTGAAGGGGGATGTCTTGTGTGTTTTCAGTTATTGGCATGGGAAACAATGCAAGGCAGTAATTTGCATTCTAAGAGAATAATTTTTTCTCCCCCAAACTAGAACACATCCATCTGGATCAAAATGGGAAGTATCTTCATTAGGGAATTCCTATTTTAAATTGCACTGTTGCTTCACCCTAAATCAGCAGTTAATTAACAAATCAGTTATCAGTTTAAGCCAAGTAAAAAGTCGGCAAATTTGAGCAACTGTGGAATCAAGGTCTGGTATAAATCAGTGTGGTAGACTATCAGTGCACACTTAATAATGATGTTTCTTATTAACTACATTGGAAAACCAAAGAAGGGCAAAGCTAATTAACCCTACAACTCTAGGGCAAAAGTTAGGATATGAGAAAAAAGCAGAATGCCAGCTTCTCCCTCTCAAATTCAAACTGAGGCCACTGTAATTGAAGTATGATGCGCAATATTGCTTGTAAATATTCTTTTTAAACTGCCAAGTAATTTTGGGAGATCAAGTGTAACAGATCCCTTGGTGCTGGAGTCAGTCCATGCCCTTCCACCTCTGCTCACCTGGGTCTGAAACGTTCCACTGCTGTCAGCACTGTGGATCATCAATCCCCAGCTAATTCAGATTCCCAGTGAACTGGGACACAGGAGCTGAATTAAGAATAAACCTCACTGTTAAGCATTATCCACAGCAACACAGTTTATTTTTATAACTTATTCCAGTTTTAAAAGCATACAGCTGCCAGTGACACACAGGTTGTCCTCTACAGCTCTTTGGTTTACAGCACCAGGCTCATCTGACATTCAGATTTCTCTTCCCAAGTGCAGGCACAGTCCATTACAGCTGCAAACATCCCTTTTGATGGCTCAGTGCATGAGCTTTACCAGTGAGACTGGAAAATTAAAAAATAGCAGCAAACACTGAAGTGTTTGTGTCCTGGACCAAATTTTAGTGCTTAATCATGTCTTCAGCAAATTCCACTTCCAACCCAACAGATTTTGACAGACATTGCAGAACATCAGGTAGTTGCAAGCAGGATAAAAATGAAACCTTGCAGTGAGGGCTGCTGAACTGAGTCAGGGCCAAACCCCGGCCCTGTGAGTCTGAGGACACAAGGCAGACACTGAAGTAAGAGGAGGCTCATACACGCTGTGCTAAGAACAGAATTGCACACATTTTCAAGTAATCCAAAAGGCAGCTTCATTTACACTGAAGGTTTTGGATGTGGATGGAGACTTTGGTCTTAGGTTCCAGAATAAGATAATTTACAGGAATTTAATTTTCAGATTTTTCTGGAAATCAGGCCCTTTTAAGGGTTCTACAGCCAAGAAATGAAGCTTCCAAAATGAAGTCACATTAACATTGTGCACTTAAACTTTATACTTACATCAATAGCCAAAATACCCAAAATGTTTTAAATGTGAATAGGACATAGAGAAGACCTTCATGAAAAGACCTTCATTAACCTTCATGAAAACCAAGGTGTAGAAACATTGAAGGGATTGAAATAATTCCTTTCATAGTTAGAAATTCCATATATAAAAATTCTAGCTACAATAACTTTTCATGACCTATAACTTAAAAGTATTTTGGTCAGTTTTCTCCAAAGCTTCATCTAAACATTCTTTGCTTCAGGGCTGAATACAGGAACTTGAAGCCTGCACCAATTTTATGTGGAAAAAATATAACATGGAGCTAAATAGTATTTATAGAAAGTTGTAATTTTGACTCCCTTCCAAGGCATCCAAGCTAGTACAAGGTTAACTCAAAACAACAGACAAGTCAAGTGTGAAGTTTTAAGGCACAAATGAGTGTCATAGGATGAGAATACAACTGTTCGTTCCACCTTGAGAGGGAACTGGCTTGCAAGAAGATGGGAGATAGGTAAAAACTTCTCCCTGTACCCAGGTACCTTACTGGATTGATGGAGCTACACGGTTCTTGTGGTGCTTCGCTAAAAGCCCATCTGCAAACAGCTGCCCTGTACCACCAGATCTTCAAACACCACATGTCCTACAAAAGGGTTGGAGACAGCCAAGCTCTACAGTCTGTGTACACCACAGCACTCCATTTCTGTCTTCAGAGACACTCTGCTCCTTTCACATAATTTTTCTAAGTGTATGTGAGTGAAATAAAAACATTTCATATTAGAACAGGTGACATTTGCTCAGGGAGGAATGCCAGGGAAGTTGCTTGTTCCCAACCAACCCTGCCTTACCAAAACAGAGCAGCCACAGCCTGGCAGGCACATGTGGGCTGCAAGGACATTTTAGGGTGTGCTGGAATGAGCCACCCAATTCCAGCATCAGGCCCATGCAGACTGGGGAGCCCTCAAAGTATGGGGCTTAAATTTATATTCTTAAGTTCTAATGATCTTTTTTGCCCGTGATATCAGAATTTATATGAAGTGTTCACAGTTCAGGGAGGAATTTTACACTATTTAGTGTTAATTAAAAATTAAAATCAAGAAATAGTAGCTTTTAGTGGAGTAGGTAATGGCTGCATTTGTTCAGCTTTTCTGCTTATTCTTCCAGTGCTTTTCCTTAGTTTTAAAAGTTAAGACATGCTCTCAGTAAAACAAAACATATTATATTGTTGCAATGGAAGTCCCTACTTAATTCCTTTTGCCACTATTTGCTTTAAAAATAGCTTTAATGGTAAATGAGAGGAAGCTCAAATACACTGGAATACTAAAAGAATTGGAACATGAGAATGCATTTTACATGCATCTATTACATGCATAAAGTGCTTTTATTTGCTTTCTAGACTGTGATCTGAATCTGTGGAACAAATGCAATTCCAGGGGTTTTGCACATAGTGCCTGGGCTTATGTCGTTTAAGGAACCAGAAGGGGCAGAAGGGTATAAAGGCCAGGAAGGTATAAAGTGGCTTGCTTAGATGAGTTTGCATCCTGTTTGCTTACTAAGGAACGTATGAAATAGCACAAACCCAGGAATAAACACAACTGTGAAGGGGAAATATTTTAATACTTTGTCCACTGAAGACATCAGAAACCTCTGGCAGTGCCAAAGTCCTGTCAATTGTACCTGTGTGGCTCATATCAACAGATCCAGATAAAATAAAGTAATCATCCCTGTTTAACACAGGGTAAAACAAACGCAGAGAGGAAGGCACTAACTGGAAAGGGTCAGTTTCTGGATTAGACTATATGTTTTATATGTTTTAACTTTTTATTCTAGGGCAACTTGCATTCAAGTTTATAACTTCTTTGATAAAAATTAAATATTTTCTATGCCTTATTCCTAACCAGTGTATCCCTCCCTTCCTGTTGCTTGGGCTGCATTCTCCATGCTTACCTCACATTACCTTTTCTTCTCTGTTTATTAGGAGGACAGTTTATGAGATGCAGCAAGCCATGCAACATCCTTTGGAAAGGGTTTGATTTGATACAAATTTAATGCTGGGGTCTTTCAGAACAGATGGAAGCTCTCAGCCACTGCTTGCCCTTCTATGTCTTGGAAGAATCTTGTTGTGGAATGGGTTAATGATGGGAGGCAGCTGCCTTGCTGGGCTGAGACACCTGTCCCTACAGCCCTTTAATCTCTTAGCTACTTTTACAGGATTAAAGCATAATCCTAAACTAGCATGGCAGTCAGCAGGAGGCAGTGACAGAATGCAGCAGTAGTCATGCTGTCTGTGCTGTTCAGAGGAGGGCTAACTGATAAACTGGGGCTTTGGGTGCAGTAAACTGCAGCAAGAAATGCATCCTCAGTCAAGCACAACTTGAATGCCACGTGCCATCCTTTTAGAAAAGCAGACTGGAATGAGTAGATTTGTCTTTTATCTGGGGACTTGGAGGTGAACATCCTCCCCTTTGTTTTAGGGAAGCATCTAAGTTGACCTTTAGTAAATCCCTGTTGCTACAGCATTTCACAGAATCAGGTCCCACAAAGCTAATTTATTAGGCTACGTTATTCCCAGACCGGTCAGTTTTCTAAGTTTTCCTCCAAGTACTTCATCACCGTTTGGGTGTACAGCGATAGAATAATTTGTATAAACAATGAAAATTAATGCCGGTTTAGGCACCTTAATTCTTCACCTTTACCCCCTGTAAAACGTTTTTAAGCACAAAGTTTACCTTGAGTTTCCTCTTTCAAAAGTCACAAATGCACAAAATGATAGCCTTATGAAGTGACCGAGTAGTTGCTTGTCTACACAGCAAATCAGTTCCTGAGATAAAAATAAAAAAATCAGGAGCAGTCCCTTTCAGCATCTGATTAATTTCTTTTTTTTTTACTTACATAGAGAAACATTTAACTATTATGAAGGGCTGGATAACATAAATGTCAGAGGAGGAACAGCAGGTGTTTTTTTAAGAGGTTCTAATATTTGTGGGTTTAAGTCCTTTTCTCACATTTGAAAGGATTCCAGACATTAATATGAGCTCATCCAGGTTTCAGAAGACTCCTAGAAGCTTAAACAAGTGCACTGAAAAAGTTTGTGTTTGTAAACATTTATTCTTTTGAACTGAAAAAGGCTTGCATCAGCACACATTGTACAGACTTGCAAATTACACAAGTTGAAAAAAGTTTTGTTTCATTTATGTGCAATGAATCTTTAATGTCCAGTGAGCATCTGCAAATGATGAAAACTTAAACTATTTAAAAGGTTTCCAGCACTTACCAAACACAATTATCTTAGCGTGAAAAGGAAGAGAAAGAGACCCATACTGGTGGGAACACAATTAAAGTGCGAACATTTTGTCACTTGTATGAAGATACATAAAGTTTCTTCACACTTCTGTTAAAAAGAAATATTAAAATGTGATTCAGTGAACATTCTTTTAACCTATTCATAATCCCCTTCTAGTAATTATTAAACTTGCTGGATCAGAAGCAAATTCTTCAAGGGTACAAACTTGTAATTTCTTTTGACATTGTTTGAATATCTTGCAAAAGACAAGAACCACCTAAGGAGTTAGTTACTAAAATGATACTCTTTTTTTTCTTAAAGAAAAACAGAAAAAGAAAAAGAAGAGGAAAAAAAGAAAGAAAAAAAGAAAAAACACACAAGGGGCAAAGAACAGGTTAACTTGAAGATCTTGGGTAGTTTGCTAGAAAATGAATATAATTCCTTGAGAATGGTTCTCTTTTCCCCTCCACCAATCCTCAGGTTCCTGCCTTGGAATGGACTGCTGTGTGCTGGCTGTGAAAAGGGATTATAAAATACAAATCTGCATATGGATTTTTATGAACATCTGCTGTACAATAGAACTTTGGATCTGATACAAGATTTCAAAAATATAAAACAAAACTACTATAAAAGTAGGGGGCATTTCAGCAGCGTTCCTCACAGAAAGCCGCCTGTCGCAAAGATGATTCCTTGCTATTGTCTGGGAGTAACTCTGTAAATTTTTTTCTTCATCTTGCTGGATTCACTGGGTTATTTATTCTTCAATGGCAAATGTCACGTGACAAAACATCCCAGGAGTCTCTCTGAAGAGAACGGAAAGCCCATGACACCAAACCTATCGAGGAGCGAGACGCGGGAGCAGCAAAGGCCGAGAGTCCGGCCCAGCGGTGCGGCCGCTACTGCGAGCTGGCCCTCTCCAGGCCGTGCAGCTCGTAGTGCTTCTTGCTGCTCCTCAGGCGGAACTTGCTGCCGGCGCCGCCGCTCTGTCTCTTGAGCGCGCTCTGCGCAGCCGCCATGCTGGGGAAGGTGGCCAGCACCGTGTAGGCGGAGGCCAAGTCCCCGGCGCCCCCGCCGCCGTCCCCGCAGAGCCGCCGCCGCTGCTGCTGCTGCTGCTGCAGGCACTGGGAATCCCTCAGCCACCGGATCTTGGCACCCACCTTCAACAGTTCTCCAAAGAGTTTCTCTGCTTCCATACGAGTGATGCCTTCGGGCAGCTCAGTAATTTCTAGAACTTTTCCCACAACTGAAAGAAGAAAAACAGTGAATCTAAATCTGTTATTGCAGTTATTGATACAACATCCTAAATGAAAAATTTTGGCTAGCTGGATATTGCGCTTGGGACAAGTCCAGGCATGCAGGAGCTCGGGTTTACCTCCAGCGGAGAAGCTTCAAGGCGAGGTGAAGGAAAGGAGTCGGGTTGTGCCGGAGGGTTTTGATCCAGAGCTTTTTTCCTGGCCAACAGGCCTCTGAATGCAGCAACAGCTCTAACAGAACTCCCAAACCACGTGGCTGCTGTGTCTTTTAACCCCAGGCAGAGAGGGAGGGAAGGGGCAGGGATCCCACCAACCAGGTAAGGGGGGCGGAGAGTCTCAGGGGACAAATGACACCTGGATGGCCCAATGTCCCCCAGGGCTGAGAGGCATCTTTTGAACTCTGCCAATCACACTATGCCCTTCTGGAATGCCAGGATTGACAGACAGCACTCAGAAGGGGTAAGGGAGGGGAAGGCAGAGGTGATTGGCACACCTGGGGAAGGAACCGGGATAACTGAGGCAAGCTATGACATCACACTGCAACAAAAAATTACTTATTTCATACTTGTATCTCCAGTTGGCTGATACCAAATCCACAGCATTTGCCTTCCTGATATTCTAGAGAGCCTTTGGTCTCACATTTAGCACTGCTTATAACTACAATTTGCTTACTTGTAATAAAAGCAAATAAATAAAAGCTGGGAATACAAAGAGGGTCCTCAGAACAAAGAGGGGAAAATAATAAAATCATCAACAACTCATTTTGCAGCAGGTTTCCAGAGGCCCAGTAAACTGACATACTTGCTCTTTCTTTTAGTACTCTCTGGTCTTTTCTCCAGACTTCAAAACTACACTTTTGCCATTTAACTTCCCTTTTCCCCTTTCTTCATGTTTTCCTCTCCATCCTTATGTTTCCAATGTCTGCCATGTCCATTTCTGTCCGATTTCTCTTTGCTCTGGCCTTTCTCACCTGTGCTTTTCTTGTACATTCCCATAATTCACTTTTCTGGAGGACTGTGTCAGTCAGCAATTCCATACCTGGTTCTCCTGCACCAAGATCTGCTGAAGCAGCCTTCTTTGCTGGTTTCTTTCCCCTGTTTCCATGTCTGTTTCCAGGCTGACACTGGAAAGATTGACATAAAGAGGGTACTTCAATGACAATCCACCAGCACCTTGAACTTTCTACTCAGCTCAGTGACAAGCAGTGCAGAGCAATGTCTGGAAAATAACCTGCACTACCATGGGACAGAGAGGATCTTCACATCCAATTTTAGTTACTGAGTTTGATAATCCTACAGTCAGGCACATTCAATCCTTCACTACAGAAGAAAGGGAGACAATGATGGGGGGGAAAATCACCTTAAATCATCTTGGAAGAACATCCCCCTGCCCCAGCCATCACATCCTCCCGCTGGCATTGGGTGGAACTGAGCAAGGTAGAGGCAGAGGGTTTGTGTGTCCCAAAAATTAAATAGAGGCAAATACTTTTCAACTTTGCTAACACCGATATTTTGGGTTTGTTTTTCTTAAAAGGAACAAACCCACTCTTTGTTTAAAAATTACCACTTTTTAATTTTATTTATTTATTTTTAGAAATGGTTACTTGAATAAAAGAAAATAGTTTTAGCAAAGATTTAGATTTTTGAATTAGCTAGTGAATTGCTTAAAACCAAAAGCCATAATTCAGATAAATGTTTCTCACTTTTCAATACAACAAACAAGAACAATGGGGAGTACTGACATGGAATAAAATTTATTGCAAAGCAAGCACCTTCCACTCAATTACTCTCCAAGTGCAATAACACATTGCCCTATTCTAGGTGGTTGTAATGGTATTCCTGAATTGGTTTTTTTTCATTGTTTCATGAGATTGTTCTCTGTTAATACCTGTTGGCTTGTTACTTGTCCACGTAACAAAGATGGATTGTATTGCAGGGGTTGGCCAAGCAATGGGTATCTGGCATCTCCTTAAAGAGAAAGGTAATTAGAAGGGTTTTTCTGTTACAGGAAAGCTTCCTCCAAGTCCCTCTCACACTGAAAATGTTACACAGAAGAGAAAGCAGAACTGCTGTGCACAAAGCTGAGAGTCTGGCTGGGCTAACAAACTCATCAGTATCAACCACGTCCTGATCCCAAGGTGAAAAGGTACAAACTTGCTGGTATTTAGGGATTGCACTCAA
Organism: Calcarius lapponicus; assembly: GCA_039654755.1. NCBI lineage: Eukaryota > Metazoa > Chordata > Aves > Passeriformes > Fringillidae > Calcarius > Calcarius lapponicus. The sequence goes on along the minus strand of CM077470.1, from coordinate 20,293,591 downwards.
AGTTTTTCTTCACTGCAGTCTTAGATAAGTCCTTTCGTTTAAAAATGAGTTTAATAAGTCTAAAGCTCCTCTCAGCATGCTAATTTAGTCATTTCATGGTTACAGCCCTGATTAAAGCCAGGTCTATCTTCAGGTTGCTATTTTTTGCAAGGATGCACAAAGACAGTGCACTAGAAGTTTTCAGTAATCACAGCAGATGAAGGGAGCTAAGAGGTGTCCTTCAAACAGCCCCCTGGGACCGATACAACATCAGAATACAAAGCAACGACAAAGATTATGCAACAAATAAGACCAAGATAAGAAAATAAGGTTCTCTTTATCAAAAACAGAGACATACAGGATTTTCTGTAAGTTTTGCTTTAAAGTAAATCTTTCTGTAAAACAGACCTGTTAATTTTGAGTTTGGGAATTTTAGGAGGATACTTTTGCTCACTGACAAAAGGGGTTTATATCATTGTATTATCAACTATCCCAACTCCCTATTTTCTGTTGACATGGCAGCAGAAGATTGAACTTCCTCTACAAGGAATTTTTTGTGTCCTTGGTTGGGTCCTATCTGAAATACTAACTGAGGTACAGTCCTGGCTAAAGGCTCCATCCCATCATGTTTGTTGTTCTATAGAGGAATGAAAAATACATACTTAGGCCGTGGTGCAATTCAGTGCATTATCAACTCATGATTTATGGTTAAGACTTGAAGCTAAATTCTAGCAAACATTTTATTAATATTTTCAATGCTGAAATGGGAAATGTCACAATATGAGAAAGCCAGTGTGCTAGAGAAACACATTAATGAGGAGATGAAAAGCCTTTGAAGATATGAGGGACAGTACCACTGCAGAGAGATAAGATGAAATTTAAATGAAGTTTGAGTGAATAATTTTGGTGATTCTGCTTCAACAGCAATACTACTAAAGTGAGCCACAACTCATCAGAAAATCCTCATATTACTTGTGTTTTAAAACAAACAGAAATATTCAAATAGGAATCACATACACATTTTAGTTAACTAAAAATATACCTTGTCCAGGGACAAAAGGTCTAGAAAACTGGGACACGATAGAAAGAGGTGTCAGTGTGGGACGGATGTTCTTCATGTTTGACAGCTGGGCTGGTGCTGGTGATTGGGCCGGTGAGGTGGCAGGGCTGCCCAGTTGAGGACTATGCTGCAGCTGGAATAAACAACACTTTACTGTTTCAAAAAGTACTGCTTGAACAAGCTGAACAGCACCCACGGCCTTCAAAGATTTTAAAACGTTAAAATAGCTCTAGTAAGTATAACCAGAGCAAGATTTTTATTCCCTGTGAAAAACGCCAATCACTTGTTTTTAAAATTTTAAAAGTTTAATAGTAATAAAATGGTTATAAAAATAGTAATACAATTAGAGTAAGAATAATTTGGACAATTTGAATTAGGACAATATAGACAAAGAGTTACGGATGTCTGGGTACCTTTTTCTGGGCAGCACGAGCCAGATAAAGGACACACATTAACAAAGGATTAACCCTTAAAAACAATAGCCTGTTGCACTTCACACATGATGCATAAATTCCATTCAAATACAGGATTCTGTCTGGTCATCCTCAACTTCTGCCTCTGAATCCTAACAGTGCCTTTGAGGGGGGAAGAAGTTCGTTTCTTCTGATAAGAGGGCAATAAATTCTTTTTCTTGGAAAGATTTAGGTGTCCTGTGGCTGCTATTTCGCTGCCTTTCTTTAAAATAGAAACTATGCTACGTAGGATATTTTTTAAACATTTTTAATAAGCCAAAACTATATTTAACACACTACTTAAGAGAATGAATACATCATTACTTTCTAACACAAAGCATATAATATTCATTTGAATATTTGTGAAAAGCCAATCATAAAATACGCATTTTTCACATTCCCCAAAAAGAACTTTTGAAAAAAGACAGAATCGATGCACATTTCAAGCCGTGCATCACCTCGTACCTGCGCAGCTCCGTCTAAAGTGCTGATTTCCGTGCCCTTGTGCCCGCGGGGGTGCTCACAGTAGTACTTGCCCGCTCTCCTCTGCGGCGGGGACGGGTTCCGCGGCGCGGCGCTGCCGGGCACGTTGAGCTGCATCATCACCACCCCCCCGGCGGGCGGCGGCGCCACGGCTGCAACACAGGGAGGGAGCCACGGCACCGTCAGCACTGCCCGCTCCGGGAAAGGGGGAATGACATACGGAACGCGTCTGGCTAAAGGAGCTGCTGATTCTCAAAAACTGGAGCAGTAGCTTTCGTGCAATTACATCGCCACTTTCAACTACACCTGCAAGAGCTAACTTAGAGAGGGCTTCCCAGAAAATGAGATAGTGAAACTCATTTCATTTTTGAAAGAAATCACTCTATTTATTAGTAGTTGACAGCATTCAACATTCACTGCAGTTTCTATCAGAGCACTGTGTTGCAGAATGTGATATTAAGTGAAAACAGTTTTACATGATGTCCAGCAATGCAGACTCAAAATGCTTTCTCTGATACAATGGCATATATCAGAAAGGCCTGGGATCAGCCTTTAGTCTAGGAGGGCTTACCCTCACTTGCAAGTTCTCCCTGGAATGCTTTTCTGGGCAGATGCTTCAAACTGATCCCCACACCCTGTCCCACCTGTGTCCTGTGGTAGTCACAGAAACCCCAGAGCCAGGGGAGAACACCTCAACATCCAGCACAACTGCTCAAGGTTTCATACCAGGAGCTGTAAGGAGAGGCTGCCCAAGAGACAAACCATCTCCCCCCTCTGCCCCAAGTAATTTATATAATGCCCTTTTTATTTGTAAATGGCTGTTTGCAATTGCCTTCTCTGCTCTACCCACTTTTTACATTTTTCAGAAACCAAGATTAAAACACACTTTAAACATCATTTAATCATCCAGAAAGCAGGATTCTGCAGTCTTCTAAATTTACTGCCATGTCATAGTATCAAGGTACAGATTATAAAAATGCATTCATCTGGTACTTTTTATAATGGCTATTGTTTTCACTACCCCTGGGCTCCACAGAAAGAAAGAGACTTCTTCAAAAATCAAACCAAACCATGTAGAATAAGGAGTGCATAACATTAAAACTACATTAGCTTTTGTAAATTCTATTTGGAAATATTAATTACATGGCTAACTGAATTAGCAGTGTTTTCAAATCTATACTTTCTTTTTAATAGCAAGAAGTTTTACCCAGGTGTTACAAATTGCAATTGAACCATCAGGTATCTGACCAGCTTTAGCAGAGGATTTAAATTAAGAAGTCCCTGCAAAAGCCACATTGTGAATATTTCTGTTTTGTTGCACAACAAAATAAACTCTGTTTATGACTGCTACATAATCAGAATAATATACAACACAACAGTTTTCCACTGGTAAAGCCATAAACTTATCTAGTCCCAATATGTAAATCTGAGACAGACCGAACACCTATACACACACTACATCTAGCACACAAAATGGGCTTCATTTTAATATTGTATGCATATAATTATATATTTTATAAATTATAATAATTTACAGCTTACTGGTTTATATGTAGTATTTCACTCTGCAACACTCTAGCATACTCTTTCTGACTTACTCTTCTGTGTTTCTTCTCACTCTTCTGTGAGAATGGAACACCCAACAAAAATATGTTTGTCTTTCAGAAACATCTATAGTACCATCTCTAAAAGAGTGTCAATCTAAAATGCAACTTAAACTGCAAAAGAAAACTTTATACATTCAGAAAATCGTGTTTTTTCTTTTGGTTCTAATTCCCCAGCATTTCAGGAAGTGAAAATAAAGGAATTCTTTTCCTAACCAAATATCCTGACACAATGAAGTGTCATACAGTGCATAAGTCAGTTTGCAGACTCTTTATGACCTGTCAAATCTCATGAGAAGGGAAACCCAGGAATTCTTCAAAGCCTCCCCAGCTTTACAGCCTGGTTCCCTGTAACACAACTCTGCTGCTCATTGGCCCCACCTCAGAGGCCTTCATTCAGCATCTCAATGTCTTCACTTGCTGAAAAGCACAAGTTTTGATTTGTTCCCCAGAATTTGCTCCCCCATAGAGGGCTTTCTCCCTGAAATTCCCTGAACTCCCAGTTTATAGGTCTGAACCAGGCCATCCAAACTGCACAGAACCAGCACTTCCAGGATAGGAGGGCAGAAAAACAAACCAGTGCAAGGCTCCCTTTAGACATTCTGAAATGACAATCTTCCAGAATTAAAGGCAAACAAACTTGAAGCAAAATGGAAACCAAACTGAACCGGCCCATGAACTGCTAATCCAGCTAGCTTGCCACTTAACTGCATGTTATCTAACTCCTAATAAACAGGTTCAAAAAACACTTTAAAGATAAATGTTTTTAAGAAACACCACATCTGTAGCAGAATCTAGGTCATTGATCTAGGGTTGTTTAATCTAGTGCTTGCTTGCAAAATACTGAGATAGCAGAATTTGAGATTATCTCTTTTTTACCAAGCAAGCCTCTAATGTATCAAATTCCCTAATAGTAAATAAAGACCGTGCCACTGTGGTCACAGGATTGTTCTGTAATCTCTTGTTTGGTGGCTAACCCTAGTGCTCTTATTTTCCTGACCCGTCCATCATCAATTTTATGGTTGGACCTTCAGAGTTTTTAAGCGTTTGGATATTAACATTTATAAAGGTTTCATGGATTGACAAGATCTATGTCACTGCTTTCAAACACATTGAGGCTTCCGTTTACACACTTTCTAAAAATGACCCATGTATTTTCTAGCCCAAAACCTTCTGAACCTGACTTAAATGTTTCTGCTCAGTAACATTTACCTGCTGAGTGTGGCTCCAGGCTGCCCCCATGAGCCACTGTTTCACTTAAAATCCAATTTATCATTTTAAAAGGTACAATAATAGCAATACTGATGAAGAATTAAAAAAAAATCAGAGATGGCACTGAAGTTGCAGTTGTTCTAGCAGTTAGCCATGAAACCAATCTGCAAATTTACAGCATGTTCTAGACAAAATGGCTTAGATGAAAATCCCAATAAAAGATACCTTTTTTTGGCTGCATGATGGAAAGACCAGTGGGTGAACTTTTACATGATGAGGGTGGAGACACTATGCTGTAGTGCACAATGGAAGCAGCCTGCTGTGGCTTTGACTTGGATGAAGGTGGCAATAATGTAGGAGGTGATGGCTTCTGACTTGAATGGTTGCTATAAACTATGAAAGTAAAAGCAGTAAATAAGGCTGCCATAAAAACAGAACACCCCACACAGATCTGAAGTTCTTTCAACTTCCAGCAGGTCAAAAAGCTACCCCACAATGCTCAGTTTTCAAACTCCCCTCAAGACCTCCTAAGAAAATCACCGCTCCTACTCTGTTAACTGAAATCTAGAATGGTTCTTGAGTAGAAGAGCCAAGTGTGCTGCTTCCAAAATGTATCTCACTCCTTCTGTCAAATAGACACCCAAATCCCAAAGTTTTCAGACCCATCTGGCTATTGAGAAAAGGATGGAAGTGATTCTGCTGCCAATGTATGGTTCCCATGTCTGTCTTAAATCACCAGTAGATGTGCAAGGTATTATGATGTATGGTATTGGATTGTAAGAAAGTAACTTGAGATATTTCAAAGAAAAAAAATTGAGATTTCAAAATAATCTCCTTCAGTGTTAAAAATGGAAAAAAATTTAAAAATGGAACAAAAGAAGAAATAGAATACAGCAGTTAATTCTAAATCACATCCTTAGTAGCAAATATCCAATCACCCAGCATAATAATAGCTAGACATTTTTAAACTTATCAATAAAAACTTTGTTCTCCCAACCTGCACACTGCTGTCCTTGAAGCTGCTGTGAGTTGCATGGTGATGATGTTCTAGGAAACTGTATCTGCTCTGATCCAGGAGGCTGCAAATATCCTACAGATGAACTGTAATATCAAAAAAAGAACATGACTAACAGGTATTTATGCTGCACTTATTTAATCACGACTTCTGCATTTGCTGTGTACATGTACTGCAAATCACTGAGCTTTTGTTCATTTTAAATCAGTAATATTCCCACCTACCCTGAATTCATTCATTCTTCAGAAGACTGAAGAATCCCACCTCTTCCTTAGGAAAAACATGTGCCTTGCCTACACTGAGAAACTGTATTAATTCACCTGTTTTGATACTCTATTTTTGTGTCCACAGCTCTATATCAGCATAAAGACGTGCAGCATAATAATAACAAAAGACAATTTGTTGTCTTGCTCACTGCAGCAGAATTAGGTCTCAGTTACAAGATCCCCACGGCCCCTGCCATGAGGATTTGGGATGCAGTCCCTCAGCTGGGGGCTGGCCCTGGGCAGCTGGGGCAGCACAGCAAAGACAGCTCTGCCCCAGGGCCCACTGACACAGCCCAGAGAGGAGATGGAACAGGACTCCAGGGGATAAACAACCATTCAGCTGTTTGCAAAATGTAGGAAAAGGATAACTTGAAAAGTTTATTTATGCCAGGTAGTTTTTCAGGGTAATCAGGGGAAAACCAGGTAACAGATATAGTTAGATTCTATTTTACCACTAACGTTCAACCAGAACATCAGGTTGGTGGACCATAATCAGATCAGTGCCTATAGAATCCTGTACTAACAAATAACCATTCTGAGAATAAAACAATTCCATCAAATTGTGAGAAAAGTAGGTTTAATCCTCTTGGACCTACTATTTTTATCTATGTTGTCAAAAGTTTGTTCCATCCTTTTGTCCCATAGGTCACTTATATAATTTTAATTTAAAGATTCCCTTCCATTAAAGCAGACAAAACCAAGTGAAAACACAGATGCTTTCACACAGCTTCTGCTCTGCCTACTGATTGTAGTTTTCAGCAGTGACCTGAAGGCTTGACACTCAGCTCCTGCAGAACAGCACTCTGCTTTCCTTGTTCAAGTGCTGCAGCATAACTATTCTGATGAAAGCAAATGCTGTCATTGGTTGCTAGTTTGCTCTAAATTCCTAATAAATGAGAAGGACATTCTAAATTACACAAAAGATCAAGCAACCAAACTTAATTCAAGAAAAGTCTGGAATTATGCCTACCTGTGACTTCACTGAATCTCAAATATAAAACAGAAAAGGATTAAAAACCTTTCAGATAGAAAGAACAGGAATTCAGATTTAAGTAGACGAAACCATGCGGCGATGACACAAATACTACTGAGGTCTGTGCTCTCAAAAGGACGAACAAGCTTCAAACTGTTGCTACTTGTTTAAAAGCTCCCAGGTATTTTTAAATGCTGCACATTTTAAGTTCAAAAAACTCAAGAAAGAAAAATTTGTAAGAAGCTGAATCCTAATGAATTCTCCTAGGTACTTGCCTATCTGTTCTCAAATAGACTGCTTTGGGGACACAGATGTATATGCAGGGAGGGCTGTACATGCAGACCAATTTGCTGCTACCAAGGTAGGTAAAAAAAAGAAAAAAGGTTATTTATCAAACAAAAGCCAAGTTTCTACACTTGTTTCACACCCAGCTTGGTGCCAACAAGCCTCATCTACAATACAAAGTAAGCTAAACCTTTTCTATGGAAAGTTCCAAAAAAGAAGTCAGTCTTTTTCTGGGATTCAAATTATTTTTCCTCTACACATTATTAATGTAGTATCTTTGTCAAAACCAGTGAATACAGATAGTCATCTTAAATATTACTGCAGAAAGACTGAACTGCTGAGCACACTGGTGTCTCATGGGTAAGAAATGGAATGCAGAAAATTTAAGAGGTGGAACTGCAGTTAAGTATTGCTGAAAGTGCTATGGAGACAATTTCCAGTCCAACAAGTATGTCACAGTTAAAGCAGTACTGCTTGTTTCACTTAATTGCATAAGAGCAAAAAATAAATAGAATGTAAGTCTGCTTTTAAAATTATAGTTTTAATAACTGCAGTACTAAAACCAGATCCTGTCAGTTCTTACAAAGCCACTAAGCCCAGCTGAGGAATCAAGTATCAGTTAAACTTACCTTAGATTGTTCTGTTGACCTGATGGAATGACACTGTAGTAGACTGGCATTCCTGTGGTGGGCAGTCCTTGGCTGGACTGGCTGGGAATTATAACAGGCTGCTGATATGTCTGCTGGGGCACTGCTTGGGAACCTTGAGGCACCGAAACCTGCAATGGGCCACACAGTAAGATTTTCTCCTGCAGACAATGCTTCTTCCTCTTGACTATCATCCAGTTGATATAAGAATTTAAAAATAACCCCAGAAACGGAAAGATCTCCTGGAATTCTCTAAAACTAGAATAAGAGTGGTAACAGTAGCTAAAATAATAACACCATATTAAAAAAAAAAAACCAACTTTAAATTTTCTTCCTCCCAAATGGAAATATTGCCTCCAAGGGACTCCATGAATTAGCAAGCTATTTTCTCTACAATAGAAAGTGGAGTGGTGGGAAGGAAACCTTCCAAGCTTTTCTCCCCCACCCTCTGAACTGCAACTGATGCAGCACTTGGCTTTCAACAGCACTAGAACTTGTGCACTTGTGACAAGTCCTTGTTTCTTCTCACTTCAGTTATGGGTTTGTATCTTTAGCTTCTGTCCCCAAAGTCACCTTTGGCACCTGCTTGCAGCTTTCAACCATTTCTACCATAAAGCAGAGGACTTAAAGAAAACCCCGACACTCAAAGCCACAGAAGAGTCATTGGAAAGTTATGAATACATTACCCACCTGATAAGATGGCACTGAGGGATATGGAACAATCACACCTTGAATTTGATTCCCAATGTTGTTGTGTTGGCCACTGACTAGATTTTGATTCTGAGACTGCTGAACTCCAACTAAGCTCTGGTAGTTTTGCTGCTGGTTGGGCAAAATCTGGTAACCTGAAATTATACATTTAAATCTTACTTTGAAATAATGAACACATTTGAAGCATAGTTGCCTATTCAAAAACACATGTGTAGCATTTTCCAATGGCTTGTTTAATCTGGCAGCTTCACAACAGTTGAACTTATCATGCATATAAAAAGAAGCCAACATTAAAATTAATAGATTTACTCATTTGGATTCAGCATGAAATATTATCCATACTGTTTGCAGTGCTGCTCCCACATGCGTGCACTATCATTTACACTCTGGCTTACATGCATTAACACCTTGGTTTGACAGGTGAAAGCTGGAAGCACTTGAACAAAGCATGCTAGACAGGATCAAACCCAATTCTTTGTCTGGTATTGTGAACAAGGCCATTCCAGGTACTTTGGTTTGAAAATTCTACATTTGCAAAATTCAGCTTGGACCTCAGGTGCCCCAGGGGTCAGAGCATCTTGACTGCAATTCAAAACTAAATCAAACTTCAGAAAAATTTGCATAAGGCCAGTGTGGTGCAAATCCTTTCCAAAGGGGCAATTTCTTCTGAAATCTGTAATGCTAAAACCAACTGGGGACTGAGAAAAATCTTCCAAGTTCAAGCCATGTTGGTACATAGTGGAAGATGTTTTATATTCAAAGTTATCTTAGGGACACAAAGAAAGATTCTCATATACACCCCTCTATAGTGTCTCTAAAACAATTTATTTTATTTAAACTGGTATCCTCTCCTGTCTTTCAAAAATTGCCCAAAAAAAACCCACCCTACCCCACCCCAAAACCGAAACCAAAACACCCCAAGCATGAATGCCAAACAGGAAATTTGTGCATTTATAAAGTCCAACCTAAACTCCCCTTTCCTCTTTTTTAAAAAAGCATTTCACAGGTAACTGCTACCATGATCCAAACACATGCAGAACACAAGTTCTTTTTCTCTCATGTTCCATCATACAGGTGTGCACTACTTACCACATCAGCAAAACCCCAACACAGTCAGTGTTTCTGAACAAAGCCAGTTATCCCTCCAGAATAACAAAACTGGGCTTGTCAAGATGCACTGACGGCAAGAAGAGTTTGTGTTTGAGTTGGACACATTCACAGCCCACTGACCTTGACATTCCCCATGCTCCCTACCTTGGCAAGGAACTATAATAGAGCAAATTTAGCTGCAAAAACTCCCTTGGGTTTTCTTTAAACTGTGCTAAAAAAGGCTCAGGCTATTCTGAAAGTAATCCAGTTAACATAAAACACCTTTTTGTGAGCAGCACCCTCCGATGTTCATTGATTTCGTCCGCACAGTACAATGAACATTGTGCACTAACAGCCTCAGCAGGCTCTCCATAGAAATTGCAACAATGAACACCAAACAAAGACTGTTAATATTATCAAATATTGCTTCAGAAAATTAAAGGGAAGAAGATTCAGTTTGTTAAAACCAAGACAGCTATTCATTAGAAACACACAACACTATAAATATTTTCAGAGGACTAGACAAAACTTCAGAACAATACATGCTTGAAGTAAGATTAGTACTTAGAATTCTCAATAACTTAAGTTTGAGCTGTGCACAAAATGCCCTTCATATCTGTAATATACAAAATGCTTTAACATACTTTATAACAAAGTGGTCTATGGCCCCTAAAAAGCAGCAGAATGGGAAGTTGTGCTGTGACAGTGCACCTGCAGTCTGAACCCCTCATGTCCCAGAAACTGCAATGGACTGTGAGTAGCTCTGCAGCCTTTTCTGGCACTTGCAGAGACAGATACAATCAATTCTGCAAGCAGAGGGAACTGGAACAATACAAATTGCCTGCCACGAAGGTTCCCCAGAGCGTTCCAAAGAATGCTCTATTTTTAGCTGCAGTTTCACCTCTGCATAGAGTGGGCTGACAGAAATGCAGCACTCAGCACAAACCCCACACCTGCCATTACACACATTGCCCCATTATAAAGAAATACTCTGAAACTGGAGGTAAAAATAGGAGCAGGTTTCTTAATATTTACATGTTCAAAAGAAATCACAGTTAAGTTAACTCACAGAATATAGAAATACATTTTTGAATAATGCATTAGGAGTGAGAAACAGTGTTTATTGAAGAACAGAAAAGTAAGTACAAGCACTCAGTTAACAAGCTGGGAGTTGATGAGCTTGGTTTTGACTACTACAGCTACAGCTACTGTTACAACTGGAGTAGTTTTATCCCTGGCTTGTGAAGCAGAAGCCAGTTGAACTGCAGCTGATGTTCCTACAGGAACTGTAGTTCAGACTGGATTTTTAAACAACCTGGAGTTAGGTCTCGTGGTAACTGGGCTCACATTAACATGGCAATTGGAAATGCTTTTTTTCTTAAGGAGAGTTTTCTTCTCCCAACATCTTTTGGGCAACAAAAGCATTTTTACTAAAAGTGAACCCCCCAAAATATTTCACCTGAAACCCCTTTAAAAAGGAAGCCAGGAAGCAGCTGAAAAAGAGACCGGTTCACTGTGAGAAATGTAAACCTCTCAGACAGTGTTACGGCCCCGAATCCAACAGCTCATCAATAAAGTCAGGCCACTCCTCAACATTAGACCAGAAGTGGCTGCAGTTGCCATGCTCTCAGAAGCTGCCATCTTTTTATCTGAATTTGTGTTTGCAAAGTTATTTCATAGTTAGTAACCACTTCCTGAGATGAAAAACCCCCATGGCTTTTATGTAATGCAAGATTTGTAACTCTCATTTTTGCCCAGCCACTTTGCTGTATGAGCCAAGTAATGAGGTGCCTTTGGCTCAAAACCACACATTGCTAATGAGCATCAACCACTTCAGGTGTAGCTTTGCGTCAAATTAATACAAATATCAATGGTTTAAAATAAATTACAAGGGAGAGAATTTTCAAATACACCATCTTATGAGGTATTTCCAGAACACATAATAAGACATGGAACCATCAGTTTCTAAAATGCTGATTCAAATTTTCCTATAAAGCATTAAATGAGAACCAGCAATAGCTGGAGAGCAGTTTGGAGATTTTCAGTTAAACACTAATTATGCAGTTTCTGGTAAGAGTCTTCTTTCTCCCATTAGTGCTGGTAAACACCAAGTAACCCAACATTGAATAGAATTGTTGGCTGGACCATCCCCATACTACTTAAACAGGATCCCTTGATGTCAGAGTGCAGGTACAGGGCACATGATCAAAGTGGTAGAGCAGCTGTCTGCACAGCTTGCTTATTTTATTTCTTCCAGGACAGAGAGGGAGTTTATCTGCTGCCACTTTTCATTCACAGCATGTGAAATTCAGTTAAAATATAAAGAGCTAAAAATATACAAGAAAGGAACTTACCCAATAGCAACCAGTTCATCCCTTTGCACCTTATCACCCCATGCTTTCCAATTCAGACTGGATTGTTTGGGTACAAATGTGCACTGAGCTCTCTGATTTGGGGAGTTTGTGTGCTGCTCACACAGGGTGTCCCCACCGTGGGAAGTAATCCCCCTTGAGCCTCAGACTTTTTGCTATTAAGTAGTCTAGGTATTAAAAATTCTGAGGAAGGAAAGCAGGTTGTGTAATACAGTTGGGTAACACATCTCTAACAGCATGGATAACACAAGTTGCAAAACCAAATAATTTGTTTTCCTTTGAAAAAAATCTTTGTGAACTGAACCCTGAATAACTCCATCGAATGTTGCTACTATTGAAGCACTTCCTAGAAGTGCAGAAGAGGAGCTATCCCTCTTACATGCTGCTTCATAGGACACAAATAAATCCAGTTAATTTTTGTAAAAGTTGATCTTCCATCCTGTTTCTGTAGAGCAACACATAGATGGGCAGGGGAAGGAATTAAAAAGACCCTCCTGAAGGAAACTCAGAAGGATGTTATGTATTCAAATGAGAGCTAGTATAAAAATTTGGCTTTAAGGATCTCTGCCTCCAAACATCACTAGTTATTTCTGAAAATTTAGACCATGAGTCAAGATATTACTGAGAAGTAAATTTGTTTCAGGAATCTTATTGAAGAAATCATAACAGTATTTAGAAATACAGATTGCAAGAATAATGGTAGCCTACAGTTAAAATCTGTAAGGGGAAAAAAAGACAAGAAGAAAGGAAGGAGATGGAAATGAAGCTTACTAACATTCACAGAAGGGTAAGTCAGGTGAAAAGTCTTTACTAGAATAGGTAACCACATTATATATTCCATCCAATACCCTGATACCTTTAATCATAGGACAAAGAGTAAAACAGTATCACCAATATCTTCTGCAGAGCACTCTTTTCATGCCACAGCATCTAAGATTAGGATCTTTAGCTTAGAACTTTCAGTTAAGGTACATCTCTTTAATGTCACATTATTCAAAGGTACTAATTTATCTTACTTTACAAGTTAATCAACTAATTAGTTATTAATTACAAATTTTTAAAATTATTAACTTTTACATTTAAAAACCCCTGTAATTAAAGTTACAGCATGAACCACTCAAAGGAATGGCTTGAATCCCAAGTTTCATGCACAAGTGCTTGAAATTTCTCCACCTTAGGTTAGTTACACTTTGTATTTTACATTTGATCCTCTACTTTATTTGAAGTTTTACAGCAAAGTAAGTTTAAAATGAAAAAGCAGGAGAAACCACCCCAAGTGCCCCAATGGAATGCTGAAAGAGTTGAACAAACCTGTCTGCTGGCCAGGCTGGGGCAGGGCCTGGCTCTGCTGCGTGCTGTAATGGACAGACACAGGGCGGTACTGCTGGCTGGAGTGCGGGTACTGGCTGGGGCTACAGTAACAGGGTGGCATCTGCAAAGAACAGTCAGAGGGTCACTGCCTGCAGGCAGCTTTAGAGAAGGCAGACATCTAAACGCAAAATCCATCAAACAAAGATGCAACGTTTATGAAAAGGTGCAACGGATGTTAAATAATCCAGCAATTCAAAAATCCCTTACACTACACAAATTCCCTCTTTAACAGCCAATTTCTCTACTTTCCTCGTCAACAGTTTACTTGAGGAAAATAAACTTAAGTCATTCATTACAAAACATATTCCCAGCAAAGAGCCCAACCCCAGAACAACAGCAGAGCTGCAGTTCCCCAGCGAGCCCCAGCGAGCACGAACAGGCCCTGAGCAGAAGAGCGGGGTCAGTTTTCCCCCAGCCCTCGGGAGGCCGCGGGGTACCTGTGGCACGGGCTGCTGCACGAATCCCTGCTGCGGGAGCACGGGCTGGCCCGAGTAGGGCGCGGCGGGCGCGGGGGGCGCTGCGGGCGCGGCGGCGAGGATGAAGCCCGGCTGCTGCGGGGGCTGCAGCACCACGCCGGGCTGGAACAGCGCCGCGCCCGGCTCCGCGCCCTCGGCCGGCGGCTGCCGCGCCAGGCTCAGGTGGCTGAACTGCGATCCCAGGTTGTCTTGCTGCAGGCAGGGGGAAAACAGGGAAAACTACATTTGCAAATGCACGTTCGAGGAAAAAGAAAGAAAATAGCCAAGTACTTCAGTAAGTTTCGGACAGCACGTCTCACATTACTGGGCGGTAGCAACAGCAGCCAAAGAACAACAGCAAAGAAGGCGGAACGGCAGCAAAATATCCTCAGGGCTGACAGCAGGAGAGAACATCCATGTTCGGACTTCACTCTTTTCACTGCAAATATTCTGCTTTTTGGTTTACATCTGCCTTTATCTACTTATTGTGAGAATTCGTCAAAAAGAAAGTTCAGAATTTGTGTCACTAACATTTCCTGCCTGGACTCCAAAACTTGAGTGAAAACATCTAACCCCAGTTAAAATAGCAGGATGCATTAGGATTGCTGAAGTAAATTTCTGCTTTTAAGAGTTTAAGATAATGAGGTTCTAATCCTGAGTTAAAAGGTACATTCTTCTTAGTTATTATCCTACATGCAGAGATCAATTATCTTTTCATCTGAAATTAAATAACATCAAGAAATGTGTTCCAGTGGCTACCCTCTATCTGTGTTTTAATAACATCTGAAAGGATGCCACTGATTGCACTCTGCACTGCAGGGGTCCTGTGGAATCTGAAACTTCTGTCACCGCAACCCCGAGCTCCTTTTCTTAGCAAGCAATTCAGCATCAAATTAGCAACATCCTGAAAATTAGAAGTGATCACTAACTAGTATTGCTTGTTTTTTGCTAAACAGGAAGATTTGGTTCATACTTTGATAGTGGACTCTCCAAACATGCAGGTACATTAGAACTATTTCAAGATCATCTGGTCTTAGATCATCCTAAGAAATAGGAATTAATCAAGAGAAAGTAAGTGCAAGCTCCATCTTTTACTGATTAGCTACATTCACATTTTATGATGTTATGGTTTTTTTAGTTTCCAGGCTAAAGATATTATTAATTACTGTCGGAAATATGAATTTGCACCTAAAACTTAATTTAGTATACCTTTCATATGTATTTAGTACATCTTAAAAAGCCTTATTTTCATTAGGTAGTAGTCTGAGTTTGGGATTTCATTCCTTAATGGCCTATTAAATGAATTTTACATTCTGCTTTCCCAAATCCTGAGTTTGAAGAGGAGATACTGCATGTGAGTTTTATCTTAGCTCTAAATATGTCTGAAGGATAAACCCAAGCCACACCACATTGATTTCTGTTACACTACCAGTGTAAGTAAAGTCTGACCTGGTCACTTTGTCCTGCAGTGACAGGTATAGTACAAGCAGGATTCAGCCCTGGAACATGGCATTCCCAATAAATGGAGAAAGCACTCTCCTGGTGCCAACTACAGAGGTGTTACACTTGGAATACAATCCAAGACCATCAATCTTTTTCATGATGTTATATAAGTTACCATCAGCAGGAATAAATTTTTGAATTTGCCAGGGCACTTAGTGTTGGAACCCATTTCCTGAATGGGAAATGCTTTGAAATTACTACAAACAGGAAGGAATTTCCTTCTCTGCTTTAGCACCCATTCACACTCTCAATTAACTTCAGAAGCAACATCCCTTTTGAATTCAGCCTAAACTGTATTTATTATAAGACATTTCTGATTGATGTTGAAAATTAGCTGCTGTACAATGCTGATGAGTTAACCTTGGCTGGCTCCTAAGTGTCCCCCAAGTCACTTCATCCTTCCTCTCATCCTTAGCAATACAGGGGGAGAAAATATGATGAAAGGCTTATGGGTCAAGAGAAGGACAGGAAAATCATTCATCAGCAACCACCACAGGAAGATTAATTTATTTATGCCAATTTATAGCAGAGTAGGATAGTGAGAAGTAAAAACAAAACTAAAACCAGCTTTCCTCAACCCCACTGCTTCTTCCCAGACTCAACTTCACTCCCAAATCTTCTACCTCCTCCTCTAAGTATTACAAAGGATAGAGAATGGGGCTTGTGACTGATTCCTAGTCATGTATCTACTGTTTCTTCCTCCTCACTCTTCTGCTCCAGCATGGGGTCCCACCCACAGGATACCATCCTTGACAAATCTCTTCAATGTGGGTTCTTCCCAAAGGCTGAAGTCCTTCAGGGATGCAGTGCCCTAGTGTGGGTCCTACCAGAAAACCTGATCCTGAAGGCTTCAGCTTCCTTCAGAGCACCTGTGGGATGCTCCAAGGGCTGCAGGGTGGATATCTACTCCACCATGGTCCTCCATGGGCTTCAAGGGGAGAATCTGCTTCACAAGTCTCCTCCCCAGGCTGCAAGCTCTGCTCCAGCATCTGGAGCACCTCCTTGCTTTCCTCCCTCTGGCCTTGATATCTGTGCAGTTGTTTCTCCCTCCTGTCCCTCACACCCTTTTCCAAGCACACTCAGAGGTGCCACCAGTGTGAATGATTGACTCAGCTTGGGCTGTGCAGGGTCAGCCCTGGAGCTGCCTGAAATGGGCTCTGTCCAACGTGGGGCAGCTCCCAGGCTCTTCTCCCAGAAGCCATCCCTGCAGCTCCCTGCTCCACAAGCTTGCCACATAAACCCAACACAAACATGCACTCAGCAGAGTATCAGAGAGACTTTGACCTGTTCAGATCTCCCTAGTTCAATCTAATCTAGTTCAGATTCTCCCTTGGATAACAACTCTCTTTTACTAAGTTTCAGTTTCACTTAGTCTATCAAAAACCAGGAAAAAAGAAGTCACACAAAGATATTTTATTTCCAGCTTCTACTTATTAAACAATGGATACTAGAGAAGGGGGAGTGTTGAAAGTTCTACCAGAGAAGCAATAAAAAGGTAGCAAGAAAAAAATCAGAGGAGCTGATCCCTCAGAATGTATTAAGGTTCAGCAGAAGAGTGAGCAGACAAGGAAACAATAGGAAGCAATGGAAAGAGGTTAATCCAGAGACATAAAGAGGTACTGACTGGCTAATGAAACA
Source organism: Calcarius lapponicus (assembly GCA_039654755.1). Taxonomy (NCBI): domain Eukaryota; kingdom Metazoa; phylum Chordata; class Aves; order Passeriformes; family Fringillidae; genus Calcarius; species Calcarius lapponicus. Next base: position 20,276,476 of record CM077470.1, on the reverse strand, counting down.
GCACTGAAAAACTTTCTTTACAAAGGGAAAGAATGTATCTCAAAATATAGAGATATATCTATATAGCCTTAATTGCATGTATTCCTGCCGAACGTGAAATGTTCCCATCTCGGGCACTCAGTGCTGTGTCACAGAGCCAGTCACTAGCCTGGTATCACACAGCACTCAAGCAGCCAAGCAAAAGGCAGCAGCCACCAGAGGAGCCTGTGCAAGGAGCAGAGAAGAGAAGGTGTAATACCACAGAGTATTGCTGTGCAGAGGAGGCTGGCAGGAGCGGGGGTGGGTACGACACTGCAGAGTACTGGACAGGCTGGGAGGAAGGTTGCAGAGCCCGCAGAGGCTGCAGAAATAACAGGGTTATGAACAAGGTTAACAACAGAGCCAGAGAAGTGAAAACAAGTCTTTTGTAACAGAGAAAAGCAACTGTACTCCAGAAGAGCAACTCGCTCCACTCTCAGAAACAGAATGGATACTTCTTTTTTCTTAAGCCTAAGACTGAATAGAATGAAAACAGAAGTAACTCTGAATACCTCAGTCTCTCATAAGACATCCATTGCTTTATTCGTTATACACTATATTAGCTATCTCAGCAAATTGCTCCTATTTAACATTTACTGTTTCCTTCTGAGAGACTAAAACCTCCACACACATTTTAAACACGAGCTCTTTCAAAGCATCTAAAGGCAGAATGAATTTACTACTAACCATGGATTCAAACATACTACTTTCATTTATTCAACAGTACTAAAATATTTTCTCTAGATAGTTATCATTGCTCATAATATTTCAGGCAGGTTTAATTCCAGCATCCATGAGAAGGTAATCAGAGAATTAGTAAAGAATTTGTGAAGAGAATAGCAAATATTACATACACACTTCTGTGAACTAGAAAGAGTACAAATGAGACCTTTTTCAAAACAGACCAGCTCTACTGTGGTATACCCAGCTATCTGAACAGGTTTGAAGAGGGAAAACAAACAAACAAAGGTAAAAGGTTTAGATGAAGTTCTATAAATAACTTTTCGATAAAATTTAAGAACCATCTGAAAATACCACAGGAGACTACAGCCAGTACCTTGGTGCCTGAAATAGCTGCTGTGGAGAGGGAGAACCCTCCCTTCTCCTGCCCAAGCATTTTGCTTTTCTTCTCCTTCTAGGGCTGGGGCAGTCTTTAATCTGGCCTATTTTACTAAACTCTTGTACAAGACAAGGATAAAATACATTTTGTACTCGTGTGTGTGGTTTTGTGAGCAGAATATGCTGAAGTGTTACTCATGAGAAGTTCATGCTGTACCAGTCCTGAGCTACTCCTACTGTGCCATGACTCCTGCTTGTGCTGTACAGCCCAGGAATTTATTTGGCTGAGAAACAACACTGAGACAAGAAGCCCAAGGTTCCAGTTGGATTAACTCTTCCCAGCTGCCAACTATATTGCTTTTAATGCCTGGGTAACTCCACAGTGCCATTAGGGATGAAGGCAGAATCTCTTGTTCTTGGTTACAGAATATTTTCATACTAAAATTCCTCCGTATTTTGAAGAAGAGGCTGCCTACCATGCTCAGGCATGATCAGAGCTGACAGTTGTGAGGACTGGGAGGGAAAAAGCCCAGCTCCCCTTACAAGTGTGACTGTTCTCCCCATTCACAGCAGAAGAATAAATAACCCCCACCCCTGTTCCCAGTGGTGAGCGAGACCCCGGTGTCCCTGAGCACGTGTTTGACAAGTGCACCTGTGAGAGGACGGGGTTGGCTCCGGGCTGGTGCTGGCTGGGGCTGGGCAGGGCTGGCTGAGGTGCAGCTCCAGGCACTTGGCTCCTAACAGGCTGCTGAGGCAGGGGAGGGTTGTACACCACCGGAGTGCCATCGGGATTGAGGAACGGCTGACCTGCCCGGGCAGAGACAACAAACACAGCCAGCTGCATCATCTCAGCTGGGACACACAGACAAATGTACTTACAGCAGGCAAAATGAATACAATAACAACACTGGAAAATAAGGGAAGCCATACTGGTTTATATGACAGATTCATGCCAAATAAATGCCCACAACCATAACAACAATGAGCTACATGCAGCTAAAACCCAAAACACTGAAGCTAAACAAAGATACCCCAGTCTTTATGTAGTTAACACACATAAAAATTTCTTATCTTGAAACTTGATTTTTAACCAAGTAGATTAAATATGACAGGAGCAATAAAGGAAAACTCTACTAAAATACTGTTTTAAGGATATTTTAAAAATTTACCTCCTTTAATCAATTTGAAAACCAGTCAGAACACAGGAGAGCTTAAAGGCAAATATTTTTTGAAAACTATATAAAGCAAAGCTGCCCTGGTATTCCCATGACTGCTAATGAGATTACTGATAAAGGACTCTCTTCCCCTATGCTTAGATTAATTGGCTTTTAGCTTTCAAAATAAATAACACAGAATTATTCTCCTATTTAATAATTTGCAAGCTCAATATTACAGCAACGGGCCAATGAAAAAGAATTGAAAAATAAATGGCATAAAAGTAAACTATAAAAAACCCCAGTGATTTCTTTTTGTGCCTGGGTTGGAAAAAAACAAAACAAATCAAAGGCACAACAGTCTGGCTGGCAAAGACCTGTGCCTACCTGCTTAGTGACACGTGTCCTGCATTGGCTTATTCTGATGCTTAAAGAGCCCAACACTGATGTAAATTTTTCTCTCCTCTGATTTAAAGAAAGGTTTATACTGAGCCTTAAGACTTTTCACCCTGTCAAAGCAGACTAATGCTCCTCCAGACTTCTTGATGCCATCATATTAAATGCAACTGCCCAACATAAAGAGTGGAACAGTTACTGAAGAAAGGACAGAGGAATTCATGGCAGAGGAAGCATGAACAGACTTGCTAAAATAAGCTACAGCAGCTGGACTGCAGCTCATCAGGTGATACTCAACTGAGCTTAGTAGATTTCTCTTCAACAGTCAAGAATTGGGAATGTTCACATCACCAGGGACTCAGATCTTCTTATTTCCTTCTACTACTTCATGCTAATCGCCAGAGCTTCACTTATTTCTTGTAGTGGTTGGCTAGGAACTGTCTTTTCCTAATTACCAAGGCACAGATTCCTCTGTCAGAAACCCTGAGGAACCAATCTCTGCTTTGGCTGGCATTGGAACAGTAAAGCCAGAGGAACAATTACAGAATATGATGATTCAAGTACATTGGAAATTAAAGTTTATCTGCACCTAAATGTTCCTTGTTCTCCAAGTTCTTTGTCTTCTACTAGAAGCTCATTAGACATTAACATAATTACTACTAATGAACTTAGCTCTAAGATGACAAATACATTCTCCTCCAAATCCAATGGCTTCTGTGAAAATTAAGTCCTACAGCAACTCATTTGTAACCAACTTTTTAGCAATTGATTCATATTAAGGAAAAAGAGGAATTTATCTATTTCGACCTTATACCTTCTAGTTAAAGAAATTATTTACTACATTTAACAACCTCAATGAGAAACATTTTGCCTCAAACATGTGCAATTATATTCAGACATAATCAAATCCATCTACGGAATGATGGTAAGTATATCCTGAAGTATTTTCTTTTCTATGATGAAAACAAATCATTATACCAAAATTTAAAAATAAAATTTCCTAAAATTATGATCTTTTACAAAAAAGGTAAATTAAATTTTTCAGTATTTCTTAGTTTTTAAGTAAAAGTTTGCCCTGAGAATGCTAACTCATTATTTAATCCAGACAAGTTATTACATATCTCCTTGCATCTACATTATGAAGCAACAATTTTCTACTACTTACTAAAAAATAGCAGTATTGGCCAATTACACCAACACTGATTTAATCCTGTTTTAAAGTGACACAGACAAGTTTAGAAATAGTATTTCATCCTGTACTTCTTTCTTTCATTTGTATTAACAGCCTTGAGCATGGAGACATGAGTATGTTGCATCAAAAAAAAAAGAAGGATGATAAGTTCTTTCAAGTCAATATAAATCCTTTCTCAGGCCCTCTCGCCGCACTGAAACTGTGTTATAGAAGCACTGGAAAGGAAGTTTTCCTCTCCTGAAAAAAGCTGAAACAATTAAGTTATTCTGTGTTCTGGATAGTAACTCATATGATTTTTTCTATTTTGTGCAAGTCACTCATATATATAAGTTAAAACTCTTCTAGAGAAAATCATGTGAGTTTATTCATTCCTTTGATCCTCCAGTCACGCTTCCTTGTTAAATTAAGTGCATTGAATGAACACAACCACATTAAAAAAATAAAGAGAAAAATAAAGGACAAAGGAAAATGTTGACATGAAGCCTTATGCAAACACTCGTGCATTTTTTTCCAAGCTCCCCAGTGTAACAGAGACACCCCCAAGCATGTACCAACCTGTTTGAGGGTTGACCAGCACACTGCCAGGCGGGATGCCCGCTGCTTCCAAGGGAAGCAGAAAGAAGCTACTGCTAGCAGCAGGTGCCACTTGCCCGCTCATGCCACCATCAAAGGAAAGAGAGTTACTAGAGCTGACAGTTGGATACACGGCAGGCGTGCCAGGGGAGGGCTGGCTTAGAGCTGGCACTGGAAGAGGCTGCTGGCTGTGAGAGAGAGAACCAGTGGAGGACCCTACACTACTAGAAGACTCTGAACCTAGGAGAGGAGTAATGAGAAATTGGTTTTACCTGGAGATAGTAACATCAAGCTCACTTTAAAATATACACTTGTAAGCACTCACCCTGAAAGCTCAGCATTAAGCACATTATTCACAGCAGCCTGGTCTATGGACTCCCCCTCCATCTCCCCTGGAATACCATTACAAGGTCCCTTCTGTGAACCAAGGGTCAATTCAGCACTGCTTTGCACTGCAAGGTAAGGCTTTCATATCTAGCTTGGTTTTCTGGTCAGAAAATGCATATTTGTACCTCCAGAATTCATGGAAGTGATTGGTCATTAGTGCAAAATGGTGGAGTGGATGCACTGAGGCAGTGAATCCCAGCCCCAGCTCCTGCAGCCGTGCAGGGAATGCAGCTGCAGGGCCCCGCTGTCCCTGTGGATTCGCTGGCTACAGCCTCATGCCCCGCACACGCTGCCTGCATGCGAGCAAGGAACAGTTCCTTTCCACTGCTGGGGGTCAGATCTTCTCTGACTCACCTGCTGGACAATTTGCACTACAGTAAAACCCTCAACACTGTTTGTTTCCTCCTCTGACAATTTGCAGGCTGAAATCAAGGATACAGCTAGAAAAATGAAATGAGGGTAAGATGGTAGCTTTAGCCTGGCTTTATGCAACAGTTCGAATTTCAAGGAGGATGAAACAGCCAGTTGAAATCAGTACTCATTTCACAGATATGAATTACTATAAACATTGCAAGGCAGTGAAGAACCAGACCCTGAGCTTCCTGAAAGCCAAGGCATGCAGCTAAAAGAAATATTCCAAAAGTCCAGTATGGAGAGGGCTGTGGAACTGCTGTTCCCAGACCACCTGACACCCGGAGCTTTAGGTACACCATTTAGCAAAGACTTTGTAAGAAGTGTGTGATACTTGCAGTACTTGAAAACAGAATACAGTTGATTAAATTTACAAACTCCCCATTAGCAGCCTCTATACAATCTAGAAGAAAAAGAAAGACTCAAAAAGCACACAGATGGAATTTATGTACTGCTTGAAGTTACTCTGAATCCCTTATAAAAGTTGCTAATTGTAACCCTTCAACTTGTGTTTACAAAGAGAGCATAGCTTGAAGCTTTTTTTTGATTGCTGAATTAAGTGAAATCAAAGCTATTAATTGTAAATTGGGTGAGACAGCACATTCCAGCTCTGTAAAACCATCATTGCCTGAGCAGAGTTACTTGGATTCATTTCCAAGTGTGTTCACTTCTAGATTATGCAGAGAAGTGAGGCTGAAACCATTATAACCAGAGCCAATTACATCCCTGAACAACATGAACAAACCCAAGCTCAACATGTGCCAATCACCACAACCTGGAGCTGCATGAAGCAACAAGCACCAAGGTGGGCATTCCCAGCCTGGAATGTCCAAATTCTCATAATGCCAAAATAAAGACTCCAGCAAAAATTTTAAGAATCCATTTATGTTCTTAAAATTTAGCCAACAAAGATTTCTAAGAATGTATTTTACTGTCAGGCTGCAGTTTCTTTTCAAGCTGTGCCAAATAGCATCACTACACTGCTAAATGGAATAACTCCCTATGATGGCACAATTTTTACACCAGAAATACCTTCAACTGTTTTGGGTCTTTTTTCATACAAGTATACAACGGAAGAACAGAATTTGTTACTGTTTTACTGCATTAATATATAGCAGTGTGGCCATATATCTAAAAGGCAGTAGTGGTTTAAGGAAAAGCAAAAAATTTAAATAGATCCTCTTTAGAAAGCAGTTTTATAAATAAGATCAAAGCCAATACTAATAAGGTAAGCAATTATATTCTGCTTTTTTATAGTTCTGTTTCAAATTCTGAAGCAGCCACCAGTAACGCACCCATGTATTACAAGCCTGAAAATTCTCCAGAGATTAGCAACTGGAACAAATTATGTTGGCATTTGAAATACAAATATTTACTAAATTTCATTTTTGACCCACAGAAGATTAATTCCCATATTTTCTGAGATTTTGTTTTCACATTAATTACAAGTTAACCCCCTTTGAAACCCTGATTCTTATAAGAATTTTTCCCCAACATTTTTGAATTTGAAAATTAAACAGTAAACTTCGTTCCACTGACCTCATTTCTCAGCAGTCTAAAAATAAAGTAAGCATTTGAACCATATTCATTTTGATTTAACAAAAGAAAGAGAACACAATAAAAATAACTACCAATTCATAGGCTTTAATGCTGTTTTATCTGATAGGATAGCAGTGCAGAATTTCCTAAGATGTTGCAATGCAGTTTTGTGTAGCCATGATATTTTCTGAAAAATCCTTTCCTTAGGATTTTTCCTCCTGAGAAGCTGAGAGGCCTCAGGAACAAAATGCAAACAATGGTTATCTGCTGCTGTGGAATGCAACAGGTGCATCTGGGATTGGTCTCACGTGGTTGTTTCTAATTAATGGCCAATCACAGCCCAGCTGGCTCGGACTCTCTGTACAAGACACAAGCCTTTGTTATTCATTCCTTCTTTTTCTATTCTTAGCTAGCCTTCTGATGAAATCCTTTCTTCTATTCTTTTAGTATAGTTTTAATATAATATATATCATAATAAATCAAGCCTTCTGAAACATGGAGTCAGATCCTCGTCTCTTCCCTCATCCTAAGACCCCTGTGAACACGGTCACAGTTTTGCCCCACTGGTAATCAAGACCTGAACCTCAAATATTTTATACTAAAATATTTCTGGTAAAAAAAGTTTTCAAACCCTTTGCATGAGATGAAAGGCATTGGCACACTTGGAAATTCTCCTTCCAAAGCCGGAAGTGTTCACTGCATTTGTCACATTATGGCTCTAGGGCTGGGTCTGTAGCTGTCCCGAGGGAATGGGACTGGGAATGGGATGCAGGGAGCCTCCCCACCGGGAACACCAGGCACGCCCAACCAGCTCAGCCCCCAGAGCCTGCCCCGAGGCTGCTGTACCTGTCTTGGACAGCCTGCCCGTGCTCTTGCTGCTGCCAGAGCTGTCCCCGCGGCTCAGCACCGAGATGCCGCTGAAGCTGCTGGCCTTGGTGACGGCGGGTTTCAGGTTGCGCAGGGAGCTGTCGGAGTCCGTGCTGCTCCAGGGCCGCGGCTCCGTCTCCGTGCTGCTCTGGTGGCTGTTGGCCGATCTCCCCGATGCCTCCTTATTGATTCTGCAAGTTACAAACTCAACTGTTAGCATGAGCAGCACTTGCAAAAGAAGGGAAAAGGAAAAAAGAAAAAGAAAACAAAAATCAAGAAAGTAAGGTAAATGCATGCAGAATATTTTGGGTTTTGTTTTTTTAAAAGAAAGCATCAAATACCTAAGTATCTGTCGTCTTTGTTGTGTACTATTAGTTTCTTCCTCCTGGATTCTGTTGACATTTTAATAAGACAGCTTAATATTTATTAAGAAAATAGGAAGACAAAACAGAATTAAAAAGCAAATTTTCTTACCTTTTATCAGTGAAATAATTCTCTTGGGAACACAGGGACTGAGGGGCAAAGAAGTGCAGAAATTAATATGAATGGCATTTAGAACCCCTACTAGAGAACATACAGCAATCTGGAGTTTTCTGCATTATACACAGACTTCTACATCATCCTCTTTATATTAAGCTGCCTTTAAAAACTTTACCTGTTGGTGGAAAAATTTCCATGAGGAAACAAGACAAGATAAAAAGGCCCATGTGCAGGAGATCAAAGTCAGCATGAGGATAGTTACAATGCTGCTGAGTTGGTTTCTATCAGATTTTTTCTGAAGTTACAATTCTTCCCTTGGGCCTTTGGTGCCTTCTGTCACTTGCAGCTGGTGTGTGATTTCTAGGGCTGTCACAGCACCTGAGCTGCCTTGGCTCCTGCTGGGAAGGGTGGAAGGGGAGAGGCCACTGCTGCTGCAGTACCTGCTCAGTGCCCTGGGTACCAGTCTGGGTGAGCTACAGAGCACATGGAACAGAACCAAAAAGGCTACTCCTGACTCAAATTACGTTGTCCTTGACTGTGACTCCCAACATCTGGCACAAAGCTTCTAAGGGTTTAATACATAGTAAATTAAAATGCAAAAGGAAAATGTAATTTTATATCCAAAAGTCCATTCTTCTTGTTTGTTACTAAGGTGAACAGAAAAAAATAAATTAGCCTCTCAAGAGCTCATTACTCTCTTTGGAATCTGGTTTTGATGTGCAAGAGTTACAGATAAATGTTAGAAGTGGATTATTAAAAGTAACACATTTTTAAAGACATATTTGTTCTGTTTTACTCAATATAATCCCTACTTGCAATTTAATTGTAGCCTGCAATGTTGTCCTGTGGGGCATCTCCAGTCAGGAGATCAGATTCCTGACAAGAATTTCACATTTGGGACCTCAAATCATTTTACTGTTACCATTCATAATGTGGCTGTTATAGATACAAGTGAGAAAAGTTTGGTTTTTTTTAATTTGCTTGGGTTTTTTTCTTCTTTTAATTATTGCTCTGAGCAACTGACATGATTGCAGTACCAAAACCCTGTAACTTAAATTACAGTGAGGGACAAAACAATGCACAGGGGGGAAATGCATTGCACTAGGTAACACTAGAGAACACTCCTCAATAATTCTTGGGTTGTTTAAGTTTCATACAGCAGCGATTAGAGAAAACAGATTTCTCAGTAACTGCAATATCATTTAAAACTCACTCAGGCCACACTCTCTTATCTGCTCAGTGTCATTCAGAAACAGTTTCCTGGAACGCCACCTGTGCATGTATGTGTGTGAAGGGTTCATAGAGAAGAGTGCCAGACTGGTTTTCATACGTACATCTTGTGCAAATATCCTTTCTCTAGCTCTCTGATATTCTTCTTCACGTTCTTCTATAGATTTACTTCTTCTGTCATCTTTTAATCGTATTCTCATCTAAATTAAGTGGTACAGTGTTATTTTGCAAAGGAAAACAGTAAGAATGCACAGTCAAACACAGCAAGTGGAAGGAATAAGCCATGTGTCCTTTACCTGGTTGTCATCTTTGTCTAAACTAGAGTTATCTCTCTTAAGGATGTACCGCTTCTGGAAGTCATCACTCTTCTCATCCTTTATATGCTCACAAAACTTTTGGTCAGGTCTGAGAAAAGTTGTTACAAACAAAACATTTATGGTTTTGTAAACATACTGGACACACAGTGGAACAAACTGAAATATATTCAGGTGTAACTTAAAATATACTTCATATTCTAACTGAAATAAATAGATTTTGGCTGTCTGGGCAATGCAAAAGACATGGTGCACCCCTGACAAGTCCTGTCCTGAGGCATAACAAACCTGCTTTTAAAAACCTCTTCCTCCTTTCAAAGCTTTTGCTGCAACTCCCAGTTAAGGTGGGAAGCAAACCACATGCCCTTGGGGAATCAGAAGTGCTTTTGAATCCCAACTGGTGCCATGCAATGGATATTGGGCATGCATGGAAGTGAAGACAGGTGTTTGCCGCTAGAGCCGCAATACCTCAGAGGTCATTTCAAGGGAAAACAGAAGAAAGAAGGTAGAGGAGAAAGCACTGAAACTTAGAAACTTCTAAAACAAAATTAAGCAGAAATGAGTAAGAGAAGAACAGCATAATGCAGGCAAGCAAGAGCTTCACACAGTCATAGGGAGAGAGAGAGTGAAGCAACAGATTATATCCTTTGGTATTTTGTCTACTTTGTGAAGGAAAAAGTGCTATTTTGCAAATCCTTGTTATTAAAGAGAGATACCAAGTACCTGAATAATAACACAACTGCTATGGTAAGAGAAGAGCTCAGACAATCAGGAAATATTTGTCTAATAGAGGACAGAATAAATGTATGCTCTTCTCTATTTCTGTTATTTATCATTACCTAGGACTTCTGGATGGAGTGAGGGGAGCTTTTTCTACGAAACAGCCAGCCCTGCCTATTGGGTACTGGCTGCCCAAACATAATTAGCAGGCATTTCAGAGAACCTTTAGACTGTCTTACCTCTTTCTTTTAAAGGTCTCTGAATTTACTGCCCTGCAATCACCAACTCCCACTCCACTGAGACGTGCCAGTGTGCACTGGGTGGTTGATGTCAGTAACATCCCTGCTCGGCGAGGGAGCCGCGAACCTGCCTATGAGGAAAAGGTAAGTTTGGCTTTATTCAACATGGAGCAGATCTCCAAGGTTTTCTTTCTAAATTCTTATTTTGTATCCAGAGTGATTTAAAATAAGAATATTGAAAACATCAAGAATCTTTATGTCTGCAGGTTAGATGAAATGCCTGCTAATTAGTAACTACACCTACAGGGGCTTCCAGAGGCCACAAGCTATTTAAATATGGTCTAAATTTTTTTTAAAAGCATAAAAATGAAATAATCTTTTATTAGCTCTTATTCCACAGTTGAAGTGGTAGACTGAAGCTTCAGTATAGAGATGCTGGTAGATGCAAAGGCAACAGATTTGAAATGTTTGGCTTTCTAGGTCAATTTAGATATAGATTGTACAGCCAAAGCAAAAACACATACATAAATAATACAAGTATTCAACATACATTTAGGCTCTCTATATATTTCTAAAATTTCTGACGACAAAGTGTTTACTTAAGTGAAATTTCAGTATGGCTTATCATTTCAGTCCTACTGACTCTAAAATAGGGTGGATAATTAGATTTTTTTCTCCCAAAGCTATAAAGAGTGCACCTAGAGACAGAGATTAGGATACGCAGGCACTGTAAACTCCTGTTTTCATGTTCAAGACCAACAAAAAACGGTGTCAGGCAAATGCTCTAAGTTAAAACTGGAAACTAGGTGGCATAAATATGTCAACACATTAGACCTTTGTCTTTTTGAGAGAGAATGAGGAGAGAGAGCAAGTGCAGAGAATGGAGAGAACAGCTGGGTCCCTTGAATGAAAACCTCAATTCCACACAGCTTTCAGAGTTGCTGTGGCCCCAGTGCTATCTTCTCTGCAATATGGATTTTCCTGGGGGTTTCTCCAAGAACTCCCCTGCCCTCCCAGTAAAGCAGCATACCATGGCTTGTTAACCTGGTTGACATTTTCACTGATGTCTGTCTTCCCTGCTATGTTTATTTGTAAGGCCATGAGAGATCTGTAAGCAACATTATTCCAACAGAAGAACTTCAACAGCTGAATTTTCCCAGTAGAATTTTACAATACAAAAGCCACAGTTGTGCAAGTCCCCTCCCTTCACCAAATCAGAAATGACCCTGTTCTAAGATAAGAGCTGGCTCTGCTATCCAAAAGAGACAAAGAATGCACTTTGTACACTTTACTGGTATAAATCTTTAAACAAATAAACAGTTGCTATAAATTCACATTTCACAGAAACAAAATTAGCAATGTGTCTCTGCCAGAAAAGCAACAAAATTTAACTCCGAGATAACATCCTTCTTTCCCCAAAAGCATTCAAACAGGTCACATTATTACACAGCAAGAACATGAACAGTAAAGAGCTCTCAACTACCTCTCCTTGCTGCCTGCTCCCAGTGAGGAGACAGACCTCACCTGCTACAGCATCACTGCCTCACACATCCCAGGTGTTAAGAGCTATGAATCAAAAATGTTTTTCAAGGCTTTGACACTTACATTCTTGTATTGCTAGTTTTATTTACTATGACTGACTTCCCACTCTGGTCCACGTTGTGCTCTAATCCAAAGTAAGCAGCTACCCTGTGCAACAGCATTCTATGGTAAGATGTCATTGGGGGAAACTTTTTTCTTGGTACTCTGGAAGAAAGGAATAGTAGCTTTATTAAATAAACAGGAACATTCTTGAATTCTCTTTTCCTATGAGAGTACAGTACTTACTCATTATTACCAATGAAATCTAAAATTTCCTGTTCTAATTTCAGCAGCATCATTCTGTCCCTGAAAATAAAAACACAGCAACTCACATATGAGACACTCCAATAACTGCAGTTGTATTCATCTTAAGAATACACAGATCAGGGCTGTGATCAAGGGATGATGGCAGACTGGAAATAGGACCAGCAGGTGTCAAATGCAGAATTTTTAGGACAAGGTATTCTTTTTTTGCTATTTTGCATTGAACCATGCTGTTTTGCTCTCAGATATCAGAGTACACAGGTCCTCCAAGAAGTCCCTGCCCAGGAGGCTCAGCAGGAAGCGCAGTCATGGAGAGGACAGGCTCCAGGAGGAAAAGCAGGGCTGAGGTTGTTCCTTGTTGGTTGGTGTGGGCAGGGAGTGTGCAGAGGCCTCAGCTGGCCCTTGGATTGTGAAGCACATCAGGGGATCACTGAGAAAGTGATGGGGCACATCACCAACAACCAAGGGCTTAAAGCTGGCACATGTGGCAATGTGCTGACATAGCAGAAACACAAAAAAGCTAAACCTCAAGGTAGTAGGAAGGAACACAGTTCTTAAAACTGCTTGCACTGGTTTGAATAAACTATTAAGATGCAATGAAATCCAATGATGCACGGCTCATAATCTGTGCACATCAAGTAACCAAGCTTCCCAGTCACTGTGCATGGAAACACATGGAGCTCTTCACTTACAATTCCTTGTTTCCACTGGGATGCTTCATTGCTTCAAACAGAAACCACCTACTAAGTCTCACAGAGGTCTGTGCTTTCTGATTTTACTCTACAGGACTATGGCTTTGGCCATATGATGGCTCATGTCACATTTATTCTGAATAAAATGGAATCCAAATAAATTACCACATTGGAAGTCCTACCTATAATATGAATGAATAACAAATAGCAGTGAAGCAGCTTTTGTGGCAGAGCACAATTGCACCAAGTTAATTCCTTGCCTTGCACTACAGCCACAAAACCAGCACAGAACCCCAGTGAGGGAAAGAACAAAGAAGACAGGGACAGACTGCAAACCTCAGAGCAACAGAACCGGGTCAGCTCTGTTGCTAACAAATGATGGACTCGGATTAGGTCAGATTTGGTTTCTCATGTGCAGAATGAAAATCTCTAACTACAGTTATATGGTACAGCTTTAAAAAATGCCTTTATCTATAAATTCAGTGCAATACAGATTAGGGTCAGAGAAGGCAGTTTGGTCTCTAACAAGCAGGCGCCAAGACAGTTCAAGGTTTAGAGACAATGTACTGAAGCCCATTCAGGGAGAGAATTGCATAGACTGAACACATCATTTGCATATTAAGCATTAAAAGCATTTAAACCACTTCAGTGTCCTGAACCACTGCTCAAAAAGCAAACCAGTTACAGTGGTGTTTTAGACAGTCTGTGCAACAGAATCTCACCCTGAATAACTGACATGGAGAGTTAGACATTTAAGAGGGGGAAAAAATAAAACCACAAACAAAAAAAAAAAAAAAAACAGGTAGTGTGATGCCTCAGGCAACAAGAAGAAAGAAAAACATAAAGAAAGTTGACATTATTGATTCTTACCTGGGATTGTTTTTTAATGTATTTACTAAAAATTCATGAAGATCTATACCAGTGGAATCTGTATACTCCTGGCTGGAATCTAAGGGTAAGGGGGAAGAGAGCAAAATTACACTCTGAAGAAGCTGCTTTCCAATTATTGCTGAACATACTATAAATGGATCAATACTATATAACATTAAGTACATTATTGCCAAAATTAAATGCTTCCAGTTTCCAGGAAAAAGGCCCACAAGTCAAAAACAAAACAGAAAATCCACCACCACCCACGATCTCCTAATTCAATGGTAATACAGAAGCAGAAGTTTCAATAACACCACTATTAATAACAACTGGCTGTATGTTGTGAAGCAGGTAATCACCTTGAGAGATCCAATTTCTCCCAGCCTGCCACATTTTCTCACTATCCCACACTCCAGGGTGTGTACATATCTGTGGAGCAGCAGCAGCCCATCTACTCAGCCACTGGATGTTGCCCAAAGAAATTTTGTAATTCAGACTGTAACAGTTTAACCTTCACAAGGGGGTGTTTTGCATTACTAAAAATCCTTGTTCTGTTGGGCTTTGTTTGCACAACATCATGTTGAGATGTTCCCAAAAGTAGTCTCAACATTCCTCCTCCTTTCCAGTTTCAGTGAAGGAAAGTGTTCAGTTACATGCTATCTCCTAAAATCTGTCCCTGAAAGGAGTGATTTAACCCCAAATCTTCCCTTACATGAGCACCTTTGGGTTCCAGGTACTAGGATTCAAACCAACAGGTGCTGGAACAGTATTTTTAGAACTAGATGTCTTCCAAGAACTACTTATGTGTTAACCTAGACTAAACTTACTTAGACACAACTCAAACTTATGCCTAGGTCCCAGCTCTTCCAGCTGCCCAGAGAGTTTAAGTGAAACCAAGTCTGAGCATTTATGGTTTGGAATTACTTGTGATTCTGAAAAGGAGAAGGCAAAAAAGGCTATTCCTGGTAAAAATGTTAAGATTCAGTAATAATTTACTTCAATTTTTCTAATTTGCAAGTGAGAATGATTTAGTGATAATTACTAGAACTGATGCTAAAATTCCATAATTTTCTATTTTGGCATATCCTATATTGGGAAGCAATTAACCTTCAGAGGAGAGAGTGGTTGAATTCAGAACAGCCACCTCTACCACAGGCATTTTGTCACTTTGCTCTCAATCCCCCATCATTACCTGCTGGATATTTGGGGGTGGTGTTTAAAGCATCATTTCAAAGACTGAGATTTATAAATGCAGGTTAAGTTCTCTATCCCAGTTCTTTTTATTTCACAAATACCTGACTGCCAGCTGGGACAAGCTGCACTGAAATACCACACGAGGAATGCCTTCTGGAATTGCAGGACATGAGTTGGACAAGTGCCACTTGTCTCAGAAAAAATTCCAGCTCTAAAGGTATTTCCTATACTCTGTCTGATCTAAGATATTTAGGTAAAGATTCTGGATATTTAAAGGAAGAGCTGTAAAATGATTTGCCAACTTAAATGCATAAAGTCTTCTACCTGTAGGAGGCATTAGGTGGCACAGACTTAAACTGATAGTTTATGTCATTGATTTCACAGCTGTCTTTCAGATTAACACCCATAGATTTTCAGCACACAGACTGTAACTTTAATTCAGGAGGCAGGAATATTTAAGTGAAAACATAATACTTGTCCTTTTTATTTATGTAGTTCTACCCTTACTGAAAAAATTCCAGATACTATGTGAAGTAAAATAAACAAAGGAGAACATAGACACCTGTTGAATGAGGATCAAAAAAAGTACAAAGGGACCCGCGCCATTCTCACTTCAATTTCACAAGACCTGTAACAACAAAGCCCAGGAACAAGACAGGAGCTTCCACTGACTCATAAAGTCAGCTCAAAGAACCCTTGGACACAACTGAGACAACACAGCTGGTTTTTTATGCTGCTCTGCACAGTCAGACAGGACAGAAAGGAGAAGCATTTGCTGGAGTGTTTGATGAAGTCTCTAAAGCTCTCTTTCCCTGGGGACCAATTCCCCCTCTAGCTCAAAGATGATCTATTTGCTTCATTTGCTAATAAAATTCTAAAAAATAATGCAATGTTTATGCAATGAAGACCTGGAAGCAGAACTGTATTTTCATATGTTCTTTATCTATATTGAATAACACAAGGAGAGAGAGCAAACCTCTTGATAACATTTTTCTGGACAGTTTATCACTGGATTTTTCCTTTTCTGATTCATCTTTTGCAGGTTTTTCTTCTTTTTCAAAAGACTGTGACAACTGGATCTGAATTTTCTCCTGTCAAAGAGTAAAAATTAGTCACCACACAAATTATTTCAAACAATACCTGCAGGAGAACTGTTCTGTACTATATTACCTGCAAAATAATAAAGCAACAACAAAAAAAATTGTTTACGTATTCTGGTTCCACATGTGCTCCATGTTACCACACAATGAAATAATTTATCAGTAAATCAGAGTGTACAGAGAAGGCATAGAAAGGATCACAGACATTTTAGAATTTATACACACTTCCAGGCCCTGAATGCTATTGCAAAATGAATTCAAAGTATCCTACTCCATACATGTAAGAAAATCTTCTGGTTTTTCAGATGTATAAATTTTATACTGCTTCTTTATTTTTAAGTCATGTCTCATCCACAATGCTTTTTTCCTCCCCATTCTTCACAGTTCTTTACTGTAAAAGCTTGTTTCAAATTTTGATTTGGTTCATACCAAGAAAAAACAAAACAAAACAAAAATTTCTAAGGCCAGCATTTCCAGATCCACAAAAAAAAAGGAAATATTTACAGTACAATATATCAAGGCAAAGTTTGCAGACCTGTCATCAAGGCTTAGTTTCATAACTTCCTGTGTATTTTGATAGAGTTGCTTTGTTTGCAATCACCTCAAAATCTGTTGTTTTATACCAGTAGGTGAACTATTATAAAACCTGTTTCTCAAAGACAGCAAAGTTTCCCTCTGAAATTAGTGACATTATGGTCCTCTAAATACCCTGAACAGTGCAAAACTGCAGTTTGTTTTTCATGCCCCCTTACTGTTTCAGGAGATTGTCAGCGGAGGACCAACACATTTCAGAGCCGAGGAGTTTGGAAGCAATGGAGTCACCATGCCTGAGGGACTCCCACCGGAGCAGTGGCCAAACCCTGTCAGAACCAGACTCCTCTGTCACCTTTTAGCTCCCTCAAATGACAGTTCTGCTCCCCCAGATGCCAGCTGAGTCCATGCTGTCACCACATTCCTTCTCAATCCAGAGAACTGCTCCTCACGCACTCCTGCCTATCCCTGTCCTGCCCTGCACCGTAATCCTTTCCCACACAAGTCCTCACTCTTCCCTCGAGCCCCTTCTTACCCACATCCAGGCTCTTGCTCTAAGCTCTGCTCTTGTGTCATTGCACAGCCTTGATCTCACCCGTGGAATGCAGCCAGAGTTAAATTTAGCCAGGATCCACCAGGCTGGAAGCTGTTCACGTGCCCAGCCCGCAGCCACTCCCGCCTGTGCCAGCACAGGGGGAGCCCTGCACCAGCCAGGCTTTGCCCAACAGGAGCTCCCATCTGCAGATCTGGGGCCACAACTTCTGCGTTCCAATTAAACTTCTTAATTCATGAACACCCGCTAAACAACAACTCAGTGTCAATGAAGCCTTCTCAGCTTTGCACAGGACCTACAACCACACCTGATAAATACCAGCAAGTCACCAGCAAGGAACTCTCTCATCTGATTCTTTCCCATCTTGAGAATTCACTTGGCTACAAAACTTAAGGAGTCCAGAACAAGTCTCTGCATTCCTTGCCTCATAAATCTGTGGGTAATTCAAACGAGCAATTGATTTGTCACTACAAAATTCTCTACACTCACCATTCACCAAGTAGCTGTGTAACCTTTATTTGAGAAAGAAATGTTTCTGTCCTATTAAGAAATTGTTCCTGACTTGGATTCACCAGTGTGTTATCCTCCATGTTACAACAACACTCTACAAAACTATCAGTAAATTAAGGAAATTTTCATAGTCTGATGTTTCTTCACTAGAAAAGTGACTGCAACTTCTAAACTCATTCCAAGTAATGCACACAGCAATAGTTCAGTCAAAGGATCTCAGCAAGTAATCATTTTCATATTTCCTTCCCCAACAAGAGCTAAAAAAAGGAATCACCATCTGAACAGCCAGTTCTGCTACTACCACCAGCTCTACTTCAAAGTGTGATACACCAGAACTGGGTACCAAAGGGCACTTTCTTGTGATTTCATGCTATAAAAACTGTAGCATCTAATTAAATATGACCTACTTGACTGGAAAGCTGCTGAAAAATCTTTTAACTTCTCTTCCCCTGTAAAACTCTCTTAATCCCACCCTGTTTGCAGCAGGCCTCTGCTGGCATTTGGACTGAACAGACTCCTTGCCCTAACTCTGCTCACCCATTCCAAGCCCTCATTGTAGAAGAGGAAATTGTCACCAAATTTTGATTAAACAAGAAAAGGCCAAACAAACAGGAAAATGTCCCAAACCATCAAAACCTGATAAATCCTGCCTGCTTAACACATTTGGGAAAAAGGTAAGAATATATCTCAAAGGCCTACATGCTGAGGCTGGATTTTCTACCAGAAAAAACCAACATAAGTCAATAGAAATAAACATTACATCCCCTTGCCTTCTCCTCCCACTCCCTCTCCACTGGGCTATTTTATTTTGCTTAGAAAGTTCAACCTTTTGAAGATTTATTTACTTGTTACTCATAATAACAACTGTCATTCATATGAAAAAAACTCTTCCTAAAAAAGGGCTGAACAGGATCACCCTTTGCTAGTGCTTGTACTTTGTGTTGGAAAATAGAACCTGATGTTTACACAAATGATGGCAAGAGAATATAGAGTTAGATAAAAGATCAAACATATCACAGTTATGTTCTTCCTCTCACAATAAATTTGTAAGCTCATATTTTCACAGTACCTTTTAGTAAAGGGCTGCCAGTGCTTTTTAACAAGTATCAAAAATATGCAAGGCTCTTATCGAGGTTTCTCAGGAAGAAGCAGTATCTTCCTTCATGTTGCAATTGAAAATAGAAACATAGATCAGAAAACAAATTCATCTGCTTGAGACAATTTCTTTGGTCTGTCACCCTCTTCCATCACAGCCTTCTGAGGAGAAGCAGCCAGTGGTGCCTTGCTAAGTGCCTCCTGCACCCACCTGTGTCAGGAATTTCACCCTGCTGGAGCTGCTGGTGTGAAGGGCTGACTCATGAACAGTCACAGACAAGACCA
Source organism: Calcarius lapponicus (assembly GCA_039654755.1). Taxonomy (NCBI): domain Eukaryota; kingdom Metazoa; phylum Chordata; class Aves; order Passeriformes; family Fringillidae; genus Calcarius; species Calcarius lapponicus. The sequence goes on along the minus strand of CM077470.1, from coordinate 20,257,222 downwards.
TGGAGTTATCCTCAAGCTCACACTATCACCAGCAACATTATCCTGAATTTAATCTGTCTTGTGTCTTAAAACTAAACTGGAAGCCACTTTTTAGTTGCAATCAGAGATACAACAAAGCAGCGACTCTTCCAGGAAGGGGAGCATCAGAGGTGATTCTCCTGCTGCAGACACACCTGTGCAAGGCAGGCTCTTCCTTCTCCAAGCCACTGGACCTCCCACACATCCCAAGCACAATTAATGCTTCAGGGTATGGGGCTGGAGGCATATTAGTCCCAATTGCAGCAGCTGATTGGCACATATGAAGAGCTCTCCAGTGCTTTCCCCAAAGATAGTTTAGGAAAGGAGGCAAAATGGGTGAAGAAATTGCCTGTGTGAGTTGTTACAGAGGGTCATGGGAGACCTGTGCCCCACAGGATTGCACTCCAGCATCAGAACTTGCAACAGATTCCCACTTCCAACTCTCTAACACATTTCTCCACCCTCCAGGGAAGAACTAAATTTGTTCTTGCAATCATTCTCTGCACAGCTATTGGGATTCATAAGCCATTTCTTCTACATTACTGCTTCCAAAGAAAACTCACAGCTAACTCTAATTTTGTTCTTAAGGCAATCTGCTTTCTGGTATTCCTTTTGTACAAACTTACATTATCACACAATCCAATTCATTCTGCAGAACCAGCCTTGACATCCTCCTGCTGCTGCACAGACTCCTTTCAAGGGCCACCTGGCAGCACAGAGCTAGGGACAGATTCCCAGAGGACTTGGCCACAAACATCACCTTATAAATGTCTGACTTTAAACCATTCAACACATGGTCCAGTGTGGTGCTGGAGGTTGGAAAATCCTAATGGCTCTTATGTTGGAAATATACCACTCATGATCAGTCCACCAAATTAGGTTTCTTTTAATTTGCTACGGTGACTGACAAACTCCACTGCTTCAGACTGAACAACTCAGCCTGACCAAATCTCTCAGTCTATTTTGTTATCTTATAGGAAACATTACAAAAACACTGTAAATCATTGTAAAAATCATTGTAAACTCTTCTGTTGGCTTAATCCTTTACTCTGCAACTGATTCCAAACTATGACTTAGATTTTCATCATGAGAGCAGGCCCAGTTTCTGAATTCCTCTAGTCAACACTTCAAATTCTGGTATATTAGTAAAAGCCTACAAAAATACTATTTTCTTATTTTTCCAAAGGAACAAAACCCTGCAAACCTGGAGGGTTTCAGTCCAAACCTACTGTTTCAGTCTCAAAAAATTTTAATTAGCTTGACAAAAACCTACACAAGCTCTCAATGTCCATCTTTCCTCAGAACTGAATGATTACCTCTGCAGCAAAACTCCCTCACATCCTGCTTTCTACTGCCTCCTTCTTAACCAAAGGGAGACTTTTTACAAAAGCACAGTTTAGAAGCTTTTCAATAACAGCAAAGGCCCATTTCTGTTTTGATAGGCATGAACAAACCCAGCATTTTGCTGGGCCTCACTCATGCACAGAACTAAAGCCAGCAGCAGGGTTTTGTTCTGAAAATATAGACTGGTATGGAGGTAAAGTCAGGAAACGTGGATTTTGTTTAAATTCTCTAAAGTAATTTTACATCTTTAGTTCAGCATGTAAGAATTTCTGTAAGTGTGTTCTATAATTTTAATTGACTAATTCAGATATACCTCAGGCAGGTATTACAGAGTTACCAGCAATTGGGACTAATATGCAGAAATTCAGTTTCAACACCAGAAATCACAACAGTTTCCATTTTCAAAATGTACAAAGACAATAAATTAGGCTCCATACTAATCACAATGTTTCTGTCTTACTAATTGCAGACAGAACTTAAGCAGTTTAAGAGTCCCTCAAGTGCACTGTTGGACTAAGGAGTTAAAAGAACTGACAAACCCCTCTTTCTGCCTACAGATATCAACTAGTATAGCTCAGAAAAACAAAGCAGCAAATTCTGCACCTGATATTATCACCTCTATTAGATCAGTAGTAAAAAAAAAAAAAAAAAAAATTAAAACCAGATGGTATCCACAGATTTAAAGAATACCAAACAGACTTTCTTTTGAACAAGAAGTTACTTGAAATTGTTCCAGAAACTTCAGTAAGGTGATTTTTACCTGGAGGTCCTGGGATATTTCAGCTGTGGGAGGTGGTGGATATTCTTCACATACAGCAAGGCTCCGAACTAACTTTAACTTTGTGTTTGACTAAAGGAAAGTATGTAAAATTAAAATCTATGGCTTATAAAAGATAATATAAATATACCATAAGCCATTATTTTTTTCATTCATTATATGAAAAACAAAATGGCTGAAAACAGCATTTTTCATGTTTTCAATAGAATAAATAATTCCCTTTAGAATGAAAATACCCAAGCAATTGCAGCTTTTGAAGGCACTACCAGCACAATAGAGCACATCTAAAGAAAAGTAAATAAAATACCGGGAAAGTGTTTCTCTCCGTAACAATAAAAAGCCACCAAAAATATAAAGGCAAATCACAAAAGCAAACAACTAGGCAAGACAAAAATCCAACAGAATAAAACAAAGCTACAATGCCAAAAAACAAAACTAAAGGCACTTTCCACAAAGTAACGAAGCTGCACCAAGCATGAAGGGCTCCCTTCGCATGCCAGCACGCCGGGCTACCGTACCTTGGACCTTTTGGCCGTCTGTGCAAAGGACTGCGCTGGCCGCTGGCGACAGGCACAACAGAGAAGGGTTACATTAGCTCATGGCACAAGTTTGTTAATGCACAGGCTGTACAAGAGAAAGCTTTGACAGTTAGCACCGACACGGGCAGATCTGGGAAAGGAACAGCAGGTGCTTTGGGCTGGCGGATTCGGAGCTCTCCCGCTTTCATCAGGCTTGTCCTCGATTTCCCTTCTTCATTTATCAACTGTAGATATCAGAGCACTTTTACAGGAACCAAGCATTATCCTTGTTCAGTGGCATCCAAGCAGTTTACTCTCTCAGCCAGCTCTCAGCTACACTTTTCAATTCTTGTTTCCTAATTTCCTTGGCAACGTGACATGGTTTTTATAAATTTTCTTCCTACTCCTGAAACCTTCCTAGAAAAATTATATTAAAAAAAGGAAAGCATTGCCTCTACCAAGGGAACAGATAACAGATGATAACCTATCGTAAGCAGCTTAAAACATGTGGGATTTTTTCTTTCATCTTGGGACCTATACAAATATATTTTAAAATGGGCTACTGATTTTTTTTTTCATTTAGTAATTTACTATGAAGTAATATGCTTTTTCTCCTCCCAGAGCCATTTTAGTAACTTATTATGCAATAATTTTCTTCCTTCTCTCAAAGCCCTTCTTCTATTGGAATTGATCCTTAAAAAAAAATTACCGGGCTTTTACTACAGTATGCACAGCTGAAAGGTACATTTGAATCAACAAAAGCATTTAATGATTTGTTAACTGCACAGTTAAAACTAACTCAACCCTCAGTGCCAGCAGCACAAGAATAGAAACATTTAGAGTGACATCACATAATTTAAGTACTGGTTTCCCAGGAGAACTACAACTGATGAATAGACAAGCTTTTAACAGAACAGGTTTTAGTGAACACAGGCCTAATATTTGTGAGGAGAAATTAACATCAGTAATGCAATTTCGAATGTTGTTTAATGGACAATATTTACTCCTTTAAAAAGGAAACTCAAGTGAAACTCTACTGGAAAACTCCATCAATGCAGCTCTCCTTGTCTTAGCTCACAGGAGATATCTATCAAGCACCTGAACTTCTTAGCAGGGCTTACAACATCACTAAAAAGAAACCTCACCTACAGCAAAGAGCTCTACCATGTAAAGGCATTTTTCTCTCATTTTCCTCAAATCCCTCATGTCTGTTTTGGATGTTGCCCCAGCTTAGCTGAAGAGCAGCAGAAGGGAGCTCATTTCACTATGTAACAGAATTTTAAATAGCTGCACTGAAAACTAACTGAACTCAGCGCCAGCTTTTTAAAGGAAGCTTGCTGAGATTTTGAGCAGCAGAGACGGTTCAAATGCTTTCATACCTGCAACCATTCAGACTCTGAGTTTTACTGTTTCCACACCTGGAACCACACAGAGACTTTGAGGTTTTTTTGTTACGTGCAAAATATGTTTTCATTTCCATCATCTCCTCTGAAAGCATTCCTTGCATTCTGAAAGCTGGAACTGCATATCCCCGACAAAGTTTCAAGCTACTAAATTTCAAAAACTGGATGATTTCCCAAGCTCCTATCAATTACTCCAGCCTCAATCAGCTTAGGTGTGTTCAAATCAAGTTGTGCAAATTTAAAGTCACATCAGGACTGTTAGTGGAGAAGCAAAAGAATCTATACTCGGACAATTATCTTTTGCAAAATTTTGCAAGCTTTGAAGCCAGTACATAAGCCAAAATAATGCATGAAAGCAAACACCCCAGATTCAGATTTGATAGGGCACAAGAGGGAATTCAACCCAGTTATACAGGACATTGAGCTACTGCTCACTAATTAGATAAGTCACACATTTCAGTTCTTTTTAAGAGTGATTTGAAAAAAAAAAGAAGAAATGGTTGCTGGGACTAAACACCAATAATACTGGGGAGAGCTGGAGGGCCACTGTAGGAGGGAGGTTTTCCTTCACAGATGAGACAAGTATAACTCCACCCATCATATTCAAACTTCTCATCTAGAAACAACTCCCCTGTCCAACACTCCTGTGATAGATGTGGACTCCGGGCGTCCCTGTGTGACTTTAAGGATATCAACACAAATTCCCAGTCCCCAAGACCCAGCTGTGACTGTGAGCAGTAAGCACCACACACATGTCAAGGGAGAAGCACTGGAACAAAGCTGGTGGGGCTGGGCTGCAGGGACAGCTCAGGTGAGCACAGCCCAGTGGTGCAAGGTCTGGCCTGGAAGTACAAACCCCAAATTCCTCTGGCACCACCTGCAACTGCCCTCTCCGTTTGGAGATGGGTGAGTACAGTCCAATGACTGCTTTCTTGGACAAAAGTGACACAGGATGACACCACTTCCACTGGAATTCCAGGACAGCAGGTAGCCAAGGCACATTGTAGCTGTTAATGCACATTTTCTCTCTTTTCAGGCTCATGAATTTTATCTCTGTCCTAATTTCTCTGCTTTTAAGAAGTTTTGCTCCTACAGAACATCTTTATGTTCCCCGTCTGTGAAAAATAATTTCTAGCTCATTTAGAATATGCCAATCCTTGGTGAGTGCAAATTAGGCAATTTCTTTATATTTGCAGCTCTCAAAGACTTTCACTGCCTTAAGAAAACACTGTGTTAATGAAAGCCCTATTTATAGCCATTATGGGCAGGATTTCAAGACAGTGTTTAAAAGCAAGTATTCCAAATAATTGCATAATGAAAATAATGATTAGTTTCTTGCCTTTGATAAAACCCCACCAACACAACTTTTAAGACCAGCTACTATGCTACATTTCCAACTGCAAAGTAAAAAGGGAAGTAAGACAGCCTTTATCAAAAACATATAAATAACCAGGTTTTCAGTAGGAGTATTTGCCTACTTTTTTTTTTCCTAAGTACCTCACCAGCTCACATATACTAAATGCAAAGTAAAGATCTGGAGCTGTTACATGCCTTCCTCTATCATCACTGTGCTGTCTAAACAAGCTGGATAAAAACAGGTCAGGCACAAGATGGCAAACTCAGACGTGGGAAAGGTTTTGTGAGAAGGGGTTTTATTTCTGAAGTACCATTTGGGCATTTCTGAGGATAGGCACAACATGACAAACCTCAACAAAGAGTGTTCTAAGGACATTGAGTTTTTTACCTTTCTGCAAAATTAGGTCTCAATTTTAAATCCAGTCAAGTGCTGCAGTCCCAAGAACCATGGATAGCTTTGGAATGCTGAGGGAAAGAACAGTGTGGTCCATGGTCACTTGCTGTCCTGCATTAGTGAGCAGTGACAGCAATTTTCCATGACACAGTAGAGGATGACTGATGGAAAAATTGTTTCACCCTTGGACATGGAGGCAGCTCAAGAATAAGAGAATCTGCCCAATCATTTATCTATTCAAAAGTATTACATCCCATATTTTGGAGACAAAGACAGGTAAATCTTGGCAAGACCAAAACAGCTGGGGAAGAGGCAAAAAAAAGACTCAGAGAATTTCAGCTGTGAAACAGAGAGGGAAGCTCAAGGTTTGTGTTAGTATGGAAGGAAGATACTTGCAGAAAGAGAGATGTCCAAGTTGCTAAGTAAAAAAAATTATCTAATTATCCTAAAGGACAAGAATATCTTCTTAATTAGCATAAAACAAAATCAGAATTATACTCAACACAACATTTGCCTTGCCTTTATCATACAGTAGATGAGTACCCTGCACTCATGCCATGAGGCTTTTTTTGGGTTTTAAAACAGAAGTGTTCCTAATGATAAACATAAGGAACTATCTTGCAGGATAAATCCAGGATCTTTAATTTGTGTCAGTATTTCCTGCAGCTTTTGTCCTTACAGTGGATGACACTGTCTGTCTCACCACCTAGAGACAGAGGCAACACAGACCCTGTATTCCAGCTAATTGTGAATTCATTGGTTGGCACCTGGCCTGGGTAAGGTGAACAGGTAGGACACAAGTGACTGGTGAACCAAAACCCTTTTGATCACAAAGTCCACCGTAGTGCTGATGTGCACATGACTTGTGTGAAAGTACCTTTCATAACAGTGCCTCTTGTCTCCAGTGCCATTTAAATGACACTTGAACCTCACTGCAAATATGCCAGTTTAGAAATGTTCTCTGTATCAGTAACACTACTTGTGCACTTAAAGAAATGCTTAAAGAAATTGGGAGTGCTGGCCATGTACTGTAATTAGGTATTTTTCTCATTCACATTGTACCTCCAGCATCAGACACAGCAGCCAATCAGTTATTAATGTACAACCTCCAAATAATCTGGAATTTACAACCACAGTTGCATTTCAAAATATAACCATCAGTTTCTGAACTGTGCTGTTCCAGAAACATGCCTGAATTCAATGGCCCATGATGGAAAGTGTTGCATGAACCTATCTGATCATTCAGAATTTATTCATAAGGGCATACAGCAATGGAAAGAAGGTGTAGTTAAGATCAAAGTTGATGATGGGACATGGTTAGATGATCTACTCGATAAACTGAGCATTACATTTATCATTGAACATTTCATTGATGGAATGTCATGTTCAAACAAAAGAAAACACAGCCTGTTTCTTCCTTGGCTGTAAAGAAGTCAAAAATTAAGTGATAACTGTACTGAGGAATGTGACTGTAGTTTGTCAGTAGGTACCAAACCTATTCTGCCACCAGGGAGGAGAGCCAAACCCAACCCCCCACACAACCCCCACAGACCAGCCCATCCTCTGAAGCACTCAGTTTGTAAACAGAAGTACACAACAAATTCCAGTAAGTTTCTGATAATATTTTCTGACATTTCTCAGTGAACTCTTTGCTTTTTCCCACCACACAGTAACATTCAACCTGCCCTGCATGACAAGTACTATGTCTACTGAAATTTCATCAAACTGTTTAACCATCCATTAGATAAAAACTTGCTGAATGCTATTGTTCCACAAGGGTTTTTTTTACTATGGACAAGCCCAAATTTTGGTTTTGTATTTTAGCATAAAACATGCTTTAAATGGGAAATCCTCAAATTTGAGACTTATATATTTGCACTGGCAGCCTCCACAGTACAAGTGTCATTAAATTCTGCTGTTTCAGTTGTTGCTTGCTCACAGTAGCCAGGTTCCATTTGGTAACTGTCTGTCTTCCTGCCACTCTGGAAATCTGTATCCTCAGCCTCAGTTTTGAATTAAGTGCTCATGTAACATCAATGTTCTGAGTCTGATGGAGACTCCAGGACACCACACTAAATGCACTGACAGCAGAGCTGTTTCTATCCACCAGCCTTCACCACACAGTGTCCAGTCCATTTTGTGGATGTGAGATAATCACTTCAGCCAGCAGCTCTTGCTCCTGAACAAGCACCCAGCTGAGCAATGCAGCCCCTGCCAGCCCACAGCACCGGCAGCACTGCCAGGTTCATCCTCTGCACTCTGAGGAGACAGCAGTTGTTTGCAGGAAGGCTTATTTCTTATTTGCCACTTGAGTCTCACAGATATTTCCACACTAAAATTTGTTAAATGAGAAAATGTGAATGAGATTTTTTCCAAATTACTGAACTGCATGAAAATAACTAAACCCTAGATTAATTTTTAAGGCTCAGTACTAGAATATTCCATTAATTAAAGAAAATACCAGCTCAGCTACAATATCTCCCAGCTTTTCAGTAGCACTTATTTCTCATGTTACAGGAGAAATATTTCATTTCAAGGATTTATTTTTTCCATAAAATTATCTATTTACACTGATGCCAGCCTTAATAAAGCCAGCAGATATTAAAGTGTAAAACTATTGTTATTGCAGTGGTCTACAAGATTTATCTGGAAGCAATTTAACAGAGCAGATAAAGCTTACTTTACTCAGTGGAATATTGAATTGTTAGTCTTGAACAAAACTACTCCCCAAAGAACTTTTTACTCAAATCTCAATAACAAAAATCTAATAAGCTACTGTCCTGTCTTTGCAAGCCACAAGAGATCCCTCAGATCCCAATCAGGATTTTTATAAAAAAAATGTTTAGTATTAACCCAGAGACACAAAATTCCTATAGACAACAGTAGTTTTTGCCAAACACAAGCTTCTGTGTTTCCTTTTACAAATCTGACCTGTTTTGTAGGTTGTGTCAGAAATTTTCAGTTGCTTTCCTGAACTCCTCCCCTCATGTGAGCAGCTGACAGCCCTCAGTGACCAGGTGGGCAGCCTCAGCCAGGAGTGAGCTCTCTTGTCCCACACCTAAATCTCAGATTAGATTAAATGTGCTGCCACAAATTCCTAACCCTTCCTTATCAGTGCGTTCTCCATTGACACAAAGTATTTTCACACTATTTCCTTTGCCTCCTTCTCACTTGAAATGTGATGCCATGACTTCCTTACAGGTACTTCACTTCTCCCACCTCCAAAAGCCATCCATTTATATGCCTCAGCTTTTCAGTGTGTGCACAAGGAGCTGCCTCGGCTTTCCTACCTAAAAGTCACCTCCCAAAACTGTCAAGCAGTGAAGATCAGAGAGGAGAAGGTGCAGGGAGTATCTGCTGCCCACCAAGGCAGGATGATGCTCCCCAGCTCATTCTGCAGGTGGCTGGGGCAGCAGCCAGACCTGCCAGCCTCAGGAGCTCTGGATCCCTCTGGCTCCTGGGGATTTGGATTACCTACAGCTGATTACTTCAGCCTTATGCTGAACAGCTCTGCTGGAAAATCCACATCTGAGCCACCTGTAAAGTGCAACAGCTCAAAAGCCCTGGGCTGGCCACCCCTGCCTGGCTGAGCTGCAGCACCATGTCCAAAGCAGCAACACAGCACACACAGCCCAGCTCCAAACCCTGTCAGGATTCAGCAGCAGCAAAAGCCAGCCTGAGTTTGTTCCTTGTTCTGCTGCAATGAAAGACTTCACATATGCACTCAGGGAAACACAAACACGGGCAAATTGTCTGGTTCCCAGCAAAACCACTCCTCTACTTCACAGAAATAAAAATGACTGAGTCATATTTACATGAGTATAAACAGAGAAGTGGGGCAAGGGAGGAGAGAGGAAGCAATAATTGTCATATTTGCTTCCCTAAAACCAACAGTTTTCCTCACTGTACCAAAGAAACATATAAGAGGATCAAGAGAATGGAGAACAACAAGACACAGAGTTATTTAACATGATATACTAGTGAAGAATAAAGTGAAAAGCTTCTTACCGGCATATTGTTTTTGTTATCAGGACAATTTTCATCCTTTTCCACTTGAATCTCTTCCTGACTTCCTGATTTTTTTAGGTTTTCATCTGGGTCTGTATCTTTAAATTCAGCTTCTGAACCCTTCATTGCATCAGTTTCATCTTTTACAGTAAGAATATCAGACATCCTCATTAGAAAAGGTTATTTTAAAATTCTACAAGAAATATGGAACCTTTAGGACAAAGAAAAAGTTAAATATTGAGTAATTTAAAATAAATTAAAAAGCCACCCATACCTAAACAGCTACCCAAAATAAACATGATTTTGCAAAAAGGATCCCCACTCTGCTATGACACTTTTTTCTGTCCTGTATTAGAAGGAGTGATTTCTTTTTAACCACTTTCATCAGTGGTCTGTAACAGCAGATATCCACACAAACAAGAATTGAGAGCTACACTCTTGGATAATGCTCAGAGATTTTCTCTTCCACATTTTAAAAATAAACACCTGAACATTCAGGTACTTCAAACCAAACTAGGCTCCAACAGAAACAAGACAAGATTTTCTCAAAGGAAAAGAAAATTACATATAGATTTATCTTCAAAAGGTTGGAAGTAAACAGATGAATCATAACACCCCAAGTGTGCAAACATTCATAAATTTCATGAACTTTTAAAGTTTCCTTGTTGACAGGTAATAACTGGACAAGTTCTGAATGCAGGAATTATCTTACTACAAACTATAGCAAAACTAGTCTTAATAAAATTAAGCATTCTCTCAAAAATAACAAAGAAGAAACAAACAATTTAGTAATTAGGATAATAACCATGATCAGCAATTACAATTTATAATAATAATTTTAAATGCTATATAAAGATAACTAATAATTAACCCCCAAATTTTCCATAGGAAATAAGAAACACAACTCCTTGTCATTACTCAGCTACTGCAAGATGTAAAACCAAGGATTTTCCATTTCTTACAAGAAAAAAAGACTAAGATCTGAATGCCTAAACTCCTTCATAAGAAACAAATAATATTCCTAATAGTGTTATGGAAAGGCTTAGTGCTTGATTTAGTACCTGATATGTCCTAGAGTTTGGGGATTGTGGTCTCCCACAAAAATACAATTGAATAATCCGAAGATCCTTTTCACAGTTGTCAGCCAAGATGTCAGTTGTGATGAACCAGCTGGAATCTGGCAGGAGGAGTCCCATGTCCTTATCCCCAGTGTAGTGTCCTGGACAGAACTGTTTGGTCTTGAATCAGCAAGAACATCCCTTTTGAATGCCTGAAAAATCAACAAAGAAAATGCATTATACTTCTATTTGCCATGGAAGGGGAGATGGAACACGATGACACCTAAAAGCTGAAATAGTCATTTTAAGAAAAAAAAAAGAAAAAAGAATCAGCATTTGTCATATCCAACCTGCTTGCTCTATCTAGCAGCAGTAACAGTTTCATTGGATGTCCAAGACATGTCTGCATTACAGAGTTAACAAGTAGTCATAATAAACATTTTGTTGGCATTCTTGAAACTCTGTTTCTATAAACAAACAGGTATCTTCCCAAAGAGTCAGAAATATGCAGCCCAGCAGGTGTGGAGGAGTAACAGGCCATGAAACTCACAAATGGCTGTCAGCAGAACAGTTTTTCTCTTTGTTGGAGTTAATCATCTATGAGTACAAGCCATAAACCCTATTTCGGGCAACTGCAATCACAGAAGATGGCTTTACTTTATTCAAGAAAATAATTGCCCTGGAATGAGGATTTACACATTTTTGCAAAACTGATGAGTTTCCATCTTCCCTCTTTTTTAGAGTTGAGAACCAAATAACAGCACCAGCCCCAAGGAAGCATTTGAAGGCCAGGCCAGAGCTCCAAGAGCAGAAGCAGTGGAGCCCTGAGAACACCTGGTGGTGCCCAGCTCCTCCTGCTCCCACGCAGGGGAGATTAAAGCCTGGCTACAACCACTGCTCCAGAGCTGAAGAAACACAGTTTGGTGAGAGATGAGGTACTACAGACATCTGGAGTACTGAAATTTGCTGTAAAGCACAGAAAAGAAAGATAAAAAGATGGGCTATGGTTCAGGCCTGTAAGAGATCCTATTTACTGAATCTAATGGAGGGAAAGGACGACAGATGAAAGGATAAACTGGAAATAAAAAAGATGCAAAAATGCAACAAAGGATATCCTGGATTGTTGATTGTTGAGGTGTTTTTTTTCCAGACAATTTAGATGCTGATATAAAATTTATTAAGAAGCTCAGAACCTTTACAGTAAGCAAAACTTGAATAGAGATGCTGTTTCACTTTGTTGACTGACATGTGATTTGTACAGTCTTTAAAAAACATTACAGGCTGAAGACAGCAAAACAAAATCCAAAACATTTACGTCCAGTTGCAAATATAATACTGCAAAGTAAGTGTAATTTAATTACTACTCCCTACACAAATCATAAAATAGTAATGATAATCAAGATCAAGTTTTTCTTTGATTCTATCAAACATACTAAGAGCTCCTGTCCATTTGCAACACCATTTTAAAAACACATAACAGCATACTCAGTTACCAAAACACAGTCTGCAAATATCCTTGCTGGCCTAGGTCAGTCCAGGAAACTGATGCACAAGAAAAGTCCTTATATTTCCTATGACAGACTAAGTGCAAATTAGTTTATAACTTGTTCTGAACAGATTTTTCCCTGCAGATAGATTTAAAGCCTGCAGATTTGGTGCTAGATATCCTACTGTCAAAGAGATAGAACTGAGGAAAAGCTGTGGAGCTCCAATTCACACAAAAAAATATCTCAACTTTGGGTTCATAGAATGGAGCTATTTTGAGTCAACTGGAATCACCATATGTGCATCTATGAGTAAATGCCAAACCCTGTGCTTCACACTAGCAGCAAAGCACACAGAATAGAAAGATTAATCTTTGCTTGCCTGATTATTTTTTAATAATACCATCCACAGATTGATTGAGGTTGGTAATGCAACCTTGTGTTTGTGATCCACACCTGTGAGATCAAGTACTTGGATAACATTCCATCCCTGAAGTTTCCTCTAATTCAGCAAATTTTCATAGCTGACATAATCTGCCTCTAGGTTCTGAACTTCCACAGACTGGATTAAAACAAGATTTAAGGAATTTTATGTGCTGCAGACTGAGTGGAGGAGCAAACCACAGCCCATCCTTATTAATCCCACCTCCTTCACCTTCCCATATAGTTGGATGTTAATTTCTTGGGTCCCATGTAGGACGGGTAAAAGGAGAAAAAAAAGCAGGAAGGCAGTCCTTAGGAGCTGCTCTGTTTTTGGGGGAGAAAATAGGGTCTGGTAAACAAACTGATTAATTGAAACAAAATCCCAGCACTGGCTTTACACTGGATTGCAATACAGACCAACATAGTATTTGCATATTTTAATAGGAGGGACACAAATGAGGTTCTGCCCTAAAATTATCTCAACTGTTGAAAGGACTGAATATTAGGGGCAGAGCATTACCTGGGTTTGCAACTAAAAGCTCATACAGCTCACAACATGTCTCATGAAAGAAAATCTACCAATTCTAGTACCTTTTATAGGTGACAAAAATAGACACCTACTTTATTAGACAGGAAGTAAAAGAACTTGCATGTAAGAGTAGAGGATAAATGTCATACCTATGTTCTTCACCCTCAGGACTGCTGTGCCCATCTAAATACTCAGAAATGAAACGTGCATTCTTCTTTGTCACATTAGCAACATTATACCCCAATATTCATCCTAAAATTAATCCCATTATTATTATTATTATTATTATTCATCCTAAAATCTGGTAATCCTCTTTCCAATAAGTGGTCACCACTTTGTCTATGCAGCTACTCTTCCCTTTCAGAGGAAAAAGTGTGATTATCAGCTCTGAGATGATGTCCAGTACTGCACAGACATGAGCTTTGCAGTCAGCAGATCAGAAAATCAGTCAGTGCTGTGCTCTTACTGCTTTCTTTTGCATAACCTAGAGGATAAGTCGTAAAAAAACCCAATAGATCAAGCAAAGTCATTCCTGAGTTTTATGATGGCAGCCTTGTGAATCTTGATACATGAAAAACCACTGGGTCCCTCATTTTGTGTTCTGGCATGAAAATTACCATATATAAACCCACTAAACTGACTTGTAATGAGCAGAGATATTTCTGGGAAGAGGATCTAGGATCTACTCCACTTAATCCAATTTCTTTAAGAGGCATCAAGAGTTCCAACTCCTTGTTGGCAGTGTAGATGGAGATAGGAAGCTTTGCACAACCCATGACAGAAGAAATCCATTCTTTTTCTTCTAAAGAGATGGTAAAAGAAGGTGATATTTTTCTTTAATTATTGATATCATTGTTGTCAAACAAATTCAGGGCAGAAAACAGGATTAGAAGGGTAGGGGTGAAAAAAAAAATCTATGTTCAATATGCAAAGTGGACAGAGTTTGGCAAGGTAACATGAAAAAGAACATGGAAAGGTAAACTGAAAATTTATTTCTTAAACAAGCTTCTGTTAATTGATAAATCAATAGAATTCCTGCAACCAACAATGGCCTCTTCCCCACAACTTCCCCAGCAAGTTTGTACACAACTCCCTCCTTCAAGTGGAAGAACTGATGGATGAATTCTCCAAACTCTGTGGGAAAAGTTTTGCCTTACCCCTGACATAGTAGTATAAACCCTTCTTGAATGTGGAAGTGTTAATTTTTTTTTTTTTTTTGAGAAAAGCCAAGACCTTGCCTAGGAAAATGGATTTTTGAGGATTCATATGAGAGACCTGCACAAGAGCTTTTTCCTGCTGCTTTTCACATCAATTATATAAATAAACCTATATTAACATCATAACCTCAGGGTTCCTGTGACTAGAACTCAACAGCACCAGCCCAACTTAAATAAAGCAATGAGAAGGTGCAGATTAATGTTATTATCTAGTAGCTGAGAGCCTGGAGATGAATCCTGAGACAAAAGGTGGACAACCTGGCAAACATCTATATTTGGAACAAATTAGCTCCCCCTGGGAAACTTCTGTTAAGGCAGAGGTGGGAAAAGGACTGGAGAAAAGTGCCCAAGGTGATGAAGGAGAGGAAAGGAGAAAAAACAAACAAAAGCAGCCCCACATAACCTTGAAAATCCTGACTTGGAGAGCAAGGGAGGATTCCAGAGGGAGTAACAATTCTCCTGCCCACAAACAGACCAGGCTGTGCTCCTGGATGATCCAAGAGCCATGTGCTAGGGTATGCAATTTTGCTCTCCCTAGTAACTAGTGCCTCAGAGCCCAGGCTGTCAAAATATACTACCCAGCACCTGTAAAAATGTAGCAGCTGTACTAAGATTGTCATTTATTTAACAGAAAATTCAAAGCAGCTTTGTACAATTATCAGAAATATAAACTGGAATTATGCAGAGACAGCTGTTCCCTGTTTCCAGAAAAGTCAACACACTCCTGTTTTCTGCATGTCATGGCTAAAGTTTGAGACCCATTCAAAGACCAACTAGGGAGCAAAGAGTCCTGGCCTGCCTACTGAACTCTGATATTGTACAGGTCTGATCTTAATTAAAACAATTATTAGAAACAAGTAAATGAGAAATTGGTCCACTTTTGAAGAATGAATCTAAAAGATTCCCTAGTTTTGTTTACTGGAACATGCTATACAAGTGAATCCATGTGCAATCATTTAAATACACTTAAATCAAAGGTTTATGCTTTTCTTGATGATGCTATTTACACAGATTTTGTAGTTCTACATTAATCAGTTAACAACGAAATGCTATTTACTCCATTAGTATTAGAAGATTCTTCTTATTTGATTCAATTTACCAAGGTACTCAGTAATCAGATTTTCAAAGGAAGAGTATGATAAATTAGAATACAAAAGTATAATGTGCAGCTATGCTACCTCCTCCAAAATTAATTAGGGAATGAATGCATCTCACTGTCTGTGCACGTTATGTCCTGCTACCAAGTGTAGACATCATTAAAAAATTAACTGGACAGAAATAGAACCAAATGCACCAGAAGCCATTTGCAGACCTTCTCAACAAAGTTTCCTCCAATTTGGAAGGAAAATCCCCCAGAAGTGAACCCAATAAAAGGCTATCCCAGGTCTTGCCCTAGTTCATCTTGCTGCAGTTTTACAGCAGTGATCTGCTCTCCTGTTTCCTGTGCTGCCCCTCTGCCAGAGGTGCTGTTCCAGTAGCAGCAGAGCACAGGTTTGCACTCCCTGAGCTCTCAGGGACTGGCACTGCCTGCCCCAGGGCAGGGCTGGGCACCCCCATCCCACCTCCCCTCACTGGCACAGCCTGGAGAGAGGAAGGAAAGGCAGAGATGGCCTTAAAGCACCAGAACACACCTGTCAAACATCCACTCCAGACATACACACACCTCAGCACACAGGGTGTCATTTGGACAACAATAATGCTGAACATTAGGAAAAAACCCTGAAACTTGCCCCCAGTCTTCTCAAAGACCTTCTTTTCTTTACTGGGACATTTTGCATGCTACAGCCTCTCTTACAGAGCAATATAGTGCCCTTCTTTTGCACACTCAGGGCCTCAGATAGGACACTACCGCTGCTCATAAGACAGTTGACAGGCTGTTAAAGAGGACACCTTTCACAGGAATAGGCATGTGAGAAGCCAAGGTGTATTATTAGCAACTATCCCTCCCCCTCCTTTTATATTTTAAATTCTGAGCAATACTCTAAGGCTCTTTAATCCTGCTCACCTTCTCCTGTGAGTTCATTCCTGAATGCAATAGAAACACTGAGCTGACAGTGACAAAGAATAACAAGATAATTCCTTCAGGAATGTAGCTGCATAAATGAGAATAAGATATTTAATGACAAGCAAGACTAGAGCAGTCTTTTATTCTACATATTGATAAGAAACTGCACTATCCAAATACCCATGGGAATCAGGAGTTTGTTGACATTTGTTATCCATAAACTCAAAAAATAAAACTTGAAATGTACCCTGAAAAAACTCTGCCACTACCCAGTGCTTCTTCAGAGTGCTCTGGTCCCCAGAAGGCTCAGCTGCTCCATTCTGCACAAAGCACTGTCATTCCTCTTAGCTCCCTTCTTGCACTTCACCTTTGATACAAATGATCAGAGCCAGGTACATCAAAGGAAGTAAACACCTTTGGTTTCCTCCTGGAAAATGAAACAGTTCTCTGGATGTAGCTCCTGCTACAGTGGAACACAACAAAGGAGTTCTTATAAGGTGCTTCCAGCTCACTATTAAATCTGGCAGACTACAATACTGCTCTTTTCACCATTTAGAAAAGGAAGAGGTTGGGCATACTAGGATACTACCTAAGGAAAAACAATCCTACTACAGTTCTTGTTTTGACTAGAGCAGCTACCCAACATGAAGAACAATGAAAGTCCAAGTTGCAGGGTTTCTGATGAAATGGCAGTTCTAGCATTGAACAATCTGTGGTGGATGAAAACCAGCCTGGCTAACATTCACATACTGTTATTATAAAACACAGCTCTGTGGCTAGGCCACCCTCATTAAGGTAACAAAAATAATCTTATATGGTTTATATACTATTTAAAGTTGTAGCTCTATTAGGATCTATTCTCCTTTTTTTTTTGGTAGAGAGAGAGAAGAAAAAAAATAATTTCCCAGACAGATTTCAAAACAGTTCACTGAGTACTATTTTTTATATAATTGTCTCCTGGCGAGCATCTGCACAGTGTAAGATACCTTGGCAGACAAAAGCCATTTCAGCTTGAACACTATCAGAGCGTTAACCTTTCCAAAATGCCATACCTCAGAGAGAGCAGAGCATTAGGTTAGTGGAAAATCCATCTGTTGAATGGCTAAGCCTCTCGTCCCCCAAAGAACACACCTGTCCAAAGGCATGAGGAAAGAACTATTTAGAAACGCTCATGAAATACAGCATGACATATCTTTAGTTTTTGCTAGCATAGTTCTGTTGGCTTGGGAGGGGAAAAATGAATGCCCTTCTCACATGACATTGCTGTACCAGCAAAAGCTCTGTAGAAATGACTATGCTGACGAAGACTTTGTTGGCTTAGCTTTCATCATTCAGAGAAACCCAACTGACAGCAGAAAAACTCCTCCTGGCTCTTGAGCCGTCTCTAGGGCTGATATTCAGAAAATTCTGTGTCCATGTGCCCACACCAGCACCCTCCCACAACTTCCAGCCATTTTATCCTTTGAGCAATCCCCAAACCTGCCCTTGTTCTCCTCACCTTGTTCATACTGTATAGTCACCCATCATCCTTTATCAGCTCCTTTTGACATCTTGCACTTTTTTTCACACACAAATTTTTCACTCACTTTTAACTATGCCTTTAGAAAGCCTCCAACAATTCTAGGAAATGCACACATAGCACAAAATACCACACAGCACAGAAGTCTGCATCACCACATAATCTGTTTAATATTTATCTATATGTATCTATTTAAAATACCTTTAAGTCATAAAGTCAGTCAGGTCATGGGGGGGGGGCAATACAAACTATCTACCTGTTTTCAACTATCAAATAGCAACAGTTGTCTTATTAAAAACAATCCTTAAAAAGTGAAGAATCATCTGTTATTACATCATTCTCTGAAGCCTCATTTCTAGTGTCAAGGCCTTAAAATGGAGTAAGAGTAACAATATGCTTTTTTGGTGTCAATTGGAAATCAATAGTTTGGGGAAAAATACTTGGTTTTCTCTTTGAGGCTGTTGATGCTTGCTAAAGGGCAGAGGTTTTATAGCACAATAAAGTATAAGTATAGCCTGAGCTGTTTACAGTTGCTTTAAAAGACTTTTAAATAAAAAAATTGGAAACTTGTTTTATATTACCCAATTGTAAACTAACCAAAGGTATCTTCAAGAATCTTTTAAGCTCAGCATTGGTTAATTTTGGTATATTAGAAACAGTCCAGAAGAGAACATAACTATTTTAAGTTCAGATGATGTAAAAAAAATCATCTTGCTACTCAAAACACTCCATAGAAAACACATAAGATCAAACAAAGTCATGCCATCTACAAGTCCCCAGATGATGCAGTACCAAACTAAAGCCTTAAAATAGTCAAAGATTGATTTTTCCTCCAGCTATTTTAAGTAAATGAACTGAAGCATTGCCTGTGACTATTTCTAGTGGAGATTCTCCAAACAGCAGCTTTCTTAGGAAACAAATCTCCATTTCATTTCGAAAAAGTCATCCATAACTGCATACAGCAGCTAACAATTTTCTGTACATAAATCAGCTTTCATTCTTAGAATATCTAAGCTAACCATCATAGTTTCATCAGTAACATGCAAAACTGTCTCTAAAACTGACAGGAATTTCAACAGTGGATGACAGGAACAGACTCCTGGAGTTACCAGGCAAGGTTAAAGATTCTGTTTAGGACCCTAAGACATTTGAGATTATGCAAAGGACTTAGTTTTTAAAAAAAATTAAGAAGCAAAAGCACCAACTCTAATAGGCCCTTTATTTCCATTTTGTAACAAAATTCACTAATTCAGTAAACTACTGTACCATCTCTGCATGAGATGAAGACAAAAATCATCAAAGCAAACAAGAGAAACGTGACAGAACTTTCCCTGGGGCACTATCAATACTCTCACCTATGTCCTGTTGCCACAGCTTCACTAATACCACACCACATCACCACCATACACACAAATCATCTGGCTGCTTCAAAATCTGGTAATTCCAAACATCAGGCAAAAACAAATCACAATTTCAAAACTGTCTACCCTACAAACTTGAATCCTCTAGCAGTGTATTTTTGCTTAATTTGGAACAAAACCACAGCAGGTCTGATGTCAGCAGTTCTGATAGTGCAGAAATTTGATAAAAATTAAATGACTGATCTTTATGGAATCAAATGTCATCAGTTTAACAGCCATCCAGAATTACTTGTTATCTCAACAAAAAGACATTTGGTCCACAACACAAGACCGTCATCAACCGCATAGGGGGAAAAAACATTTTCACATAGCCTACTATAAATACTGTTTTCAGTTCAAAACTTATCTTTAAAAAAAAAAATAAGCTTACTTGTACTTCCTCATTGGAATGGAGATAACAGTAACACTTTAAATAAAAAACACAGGCAAAAAAAATTAGGCATCTCCCCCATTTCTGCCACCTTGGGAAATTCGTTTAGCAGAGATATTTTTAACGGTTTTCCAAAACCAGCACAAATAAAACACCCAGAAAATAAAAAGAAGCAAAAATGCCATTATTAAATAAGATGTAAGAAAAAGTCTTTTTCAAGTCGATGTTTAAAGAAGGAAGAGATTTAGGGATGCTAATGATCTCTGCTAACTGATTAGGCCTAGAATTGCTTTTGTGGGAAAAGGGAAACCAAAGGCAAACTGCGAGACATTTTATTCTTCTCCTCTCAGGCAGCGTTTGGATGCCCTGTTCCAGGGCTCACATACCTGCATACTCTCGGCATTTTGCTCCATTATTCAGCCCCGGGGCGTGCTCTCCATCCCCTGGCCGGGGCTCAGCGGTGCCCGTGGCGGTGGAGCGGCCGCCCCCCGGAGCCGCGGAGACAATGGGAAGCCACAGCTGGGAGCCGCGCTGGCACTGGCACTGTCACCCAGCACCGCCACCCAGGGAGCTCCTCCTCGGCAATTCACAACCGCCCGAAGCTCTCCGGCTGCTAGAAAATGGCTGGACACATTTTAATCGCTTTCTCCATGAACAGTCAGACTACTCTAAAATTAAAGTTTACACCACGCTGAGAGAATTTTGATGTGACAAAGAAGCGGGACAAAAACATTCGTACTGTAAGGATATTCATTTCCTCTCTAGACAGCTTTATTTCTGCACTTTGGCATTGTGAACACAACGCAAAAAGTCATCAGTAAGTTAGTCCTCGGTGCCAGCAGATAAACACGCTTGTCACTGGCAGAATGAATGCTATGATAATTTTCTGGGCTGGCACATACCCACTATCAGAACCCAATATGGAAGAAAAACGTCGTCTAAAACAGAGGGGTAAAAAAAAGCCAGTTATATGATAATTATCATACTTCCAAAAGCAGTGCCCAGACCAGCAGTGTGCGGTTTTGTTGCTTGTGAGAAACCTCTATCCCTACCAGCTGCAGCATCACCCTGTGCTCAGCAGCACTGCTGCACACTGATAACCATAATCCCTTTCCTGGACTCTCCAGAGACCTCTCCGAGGGATCCTGCACACCAAGTTTGGCTGGAAGGAGAATGGGACAGTGTTTTTAATCTGCAGGCTCCAGAGAGGGGAACTACAAGCCTGGGAGGCTGCAATCCCTGCCAAACAGGAGATCAGTATCCTGTATATTTAAGTGACAAGATTAAAAAACCATACACACACACACACATATATATATACATATACAGACTCATTTCTACAATGTAACAAACATAGGAACTAAAAATTCTAAATCAACCATGGAAAGATTTAGACCTGTCACGGACTGCAGCAGTTTCAGTACTAAAATAGATTTTATAAATAAATAAATATAAAATATAGATAATATATAAAAACATCATTTGATATTGAGACTGCTGCGGTTTGCAAAAGATCTTCATCTTTCTATGCTTGCTATTCCCCTCTTGTGCCACCTATGTGCTCCATCTTTAAAGCCTCCACTCGTTCTGCCCACACATGGCAGTGTCACACACTCCACGCATCTTGGCTGCTGTCCTTGAGCAGCAACGTCATATGGGGGGTGGGGGGAAGTCAATCTTTTTGATTTAGCTGAAGACAGCAGTTGTTGGAATCCCTGCTTTTCTCTTGTGCACTGAGTTCAGTGTCACTGCTGGCTATGCCCCTCCTCTACATGCCAGTTCCCTCCACACCTCATCATGGGATCATCCCTGAGATCCCATCCCAAACTCGAGGAAAATGCACACAAAAGGCATAATTCTGGGAGGCCCTTGCTATTTTTACATAGGTTCCAGCTGGTCTGTAATGGGAGCATTACTTTTCATGAAAAAGGCTTCCTCAGCAGGATGCTAGACAAGAAAATTACTTTTATTTTCCTAATTGTAAAATGAATTCCAAATAGGTGATCACCTATGTGCACAAGCCATTTACTGCACAGTCCACACCCTGAATGTTGCCAAAGAGAATAGTTTTCGGTTTCTGAACACATTATACAGATTACATTAATGTCAGAATAATCTTTTAAGCAGTCTCCTCACACAATGCTAGGAAAATGTGTCTGCTGTGCATGTCTGGCTAGTGTTATAATCAGATTTGGTATTCACATCCACCACGGCAGAGCACCTCGGAGAGCTTTTATAATCAGCAAGATCAGCATCAAGATGCAGCTAGCCTCAAACAGGAAATAAAGGAGCACCCAATGGAGAAAAAACTGAGCAATGTCCTATTGTTATACTCTGCACTGCCTCTAGGAACATTGTTGTTAAGTTTTCTAAAACTCACACACCTACACATTATGAAGAGTTGGGGCTTCTGTAACTCTTATCCTGGAGACTCATCCTAAAGGAGAGAATAGGCTGGTCTAGTTTTACATAAAACCTTTTTATCTCCTACGCACATGTGCTGGTCTGCTCTAAGTGATGGATTAAAAATTGGAATAGCACTCATTACCTGAACTGTTCCTGTATAAATACCCAGCTGATGCTGCCTGTTCAGCTCTATGGCTGCCTTTATACAAAGATTATGCCACGTGCAAATGAACACAGGCATAACATGCTAACGTATGTGAAACAGGAAAATAATTGGAATGAAATATCATAAAAAGAATGCTGTAATTTCCCCCTTAAGTTAGTCAAGATACATAATTAATATGCAGTAAAAACTTATAGCCTTCTTTATAGGAAAGAGGAGTTGGAGCACTCAGGGCTGATTTACAATCACAACCCTGACTTGATTGACTAAGTTAACTCAAAACATGTCAATTGTATCTCCATTATCAAACACACACAATTACATTTGCTGAAATACCATCTAACAGAATAGGCATCATAAGCTCAAAAACAGCTGAGCAAATAAAAAGTTTAAATTCAATTTAAATTTCAAAGCCATAGCACAGATCAAATATACAAGCCAGGTATTCAAGAGATAAAAGAAAAGAAGTCTAGAAAGCAATCAGACGCTTGCCAAAGGGGGAAGAATTCTAGACCTAAGAAAAAAAGTGAAGAAATGCAACATCACCTCTTCAAAGCCATTTTCCTGACAGAGCAATACCCTCTGTCATAGTTGTACTTAAAACTGCAGTATTTAAGTGATGAAAATTAATCTTTATTTTTTTAATCTCATAACAAACTTACACAACTCAGTAAGAGGCAAAAGTGCACTATCAAGTGTCTGCAAACCAGTGTTTGACTCAGAGTAGAAAAGACTGGACTGTCCTGAATGAAATGTTCTTTAAAACTTAAAAAGGAATACTGACACAGAGACAGAAATCCCAATTGATAAAAAGGCTCTGCTGCATAGGATACACTCAGGAAGATGTTCCTGGCTCTGCAATATCCAAGCACTTGGGGCACAAGGGTCCCTTTTCTCCAAAACAATTCCCAGCAAGACTTACAGGACTGAAAAGGCAGGACACAAACTCTGGGAGAAGGACACACACACTGAAATGTTCTAACTAACAACAGCCTTTCCATTTAGAAGAAAGAAAAAGATGAGAAAGAAAATCAGTTATTTGAAGATTTTTAAATAACAAGATAAAAAAAGCAAGCCCCTGGACCAACCAGAAGATACTTAAGAAAAATTTTGAGACACAAAAAGCTTGAAAAATACTAGAATACTAGGGATTATGGGTAGTTGAAGTACCCATTCAAGTACTTATCCCAATTCCAAAATGAAATTTATCTATAAATCTAAAAGAAATAGATCAGCTTTTCTCATTATGTGAGAAAGGGAGACATTTACAGAATTTGTCCCATTCATATGAGCTTAACAGAAGCACTGTGTGAAGCCATATTCTGACTACTCCAAGTTCCATCCACTTGACTGATTTGTCTCTTCTGAACAGTTACTCTGCTAGTAACTCTTTAACAATTGACAGAAATATTTGTATGTCTACCCTAAGAGAAATTGTCTAAGTCCAGATTGGTCATGAAGGTCTATTCTGTTCATATCATCTCCCTATAAAAACCTCTCACTTCCAAGAAAGCAGAAACAAGCACTGTAATTTCATTCCTTTGCACCACAAACACAGTTTAGACAGCATAGTGATGAAGCTGAAATAAATATCTTTCTCTGGTGATTTCATTTTTCTTCTGAGACATAAAATATATCCTCACTCTTACAAGTATAAATGAATATCTGTTCAGATAGCAGTCACCATTTAGCCATGGTTACTACATGATGACAAGGTCTTGTCCAAGTCTAAATGCAGGAGATTTTAAGCCAAAGCCTGAAATATAAACAACCCCCAAACACTGACTGTGCACAGCTAGTCTTCAAGACTAAATGAAATTACTTTTCAAATACATTCTGGACAATGGATGCCAAATGAGCAGGTGTCTGTCTGGTGGGTCTGTTTGTAGGGCTGATTGCTGGTCAAAGATTAACTTACTGTTAATTAAAAATTCTAGAGGAAGAGTACAAAAGCAAACTGAAAAAAATATTTCAAGGCTTCACAGAATTCAGTATTAAAGATCTCTCAACAAGTACTCATTAAAGCCACCTATTGAAAAAAAAATCAATGTATCTCGGAGTATAAGTAAACTTTTGGTGTTAGCTGGAGTAAAAAGTTCTAAGTAATTAAATAGGAGTAACATTCACATGACCATACTTTGAAAAGGAAAAAACCACCAACCAAACCTGGCATCTCTCAAAGTTCACAAAAAATGTGGGAGGATGTTTTTGGGACCTGTTACAGAAGCCAAAACATATTCTGTCCAATTCTTCACCTCTTGAACAGGGCAACTCTTATCTCCTGCTTATTCAAGGAGTGAGAACAACTTAGGAAAAAGCAAATTCTGGTAGAAGATGATCCTAGAGTATTGAGGTAGCCATTGATTCCATTAACTATGGTCCTTTAAGTAATGCTTAGTGAAGCAAAAAACAACCCCCAAGCCACCAAGTATCTTATTTCCCTCTAGAAAGCACATTAGCACACATTTCAAAAACCTGTACTTCTAATTTTCTGTGTGCTAGATAATTGTGTTACACAAGAAAGGGAAAAAAAATGTTACTAGAAGAAGATCTGGCCTATCTCCATAATTTGAAATAAGAACCACTGAGATTATATTCAACCACAGACTGATTTTTGACATCTACAGGAAACATTGCTGCTTCATAAATGAAAACCAAAGTATTGCTTGTACAGTTAAAGCAAACAACAGAGTAATGGCTCATGCTAAACCAAGCAGTGAATATATTACAAAGCAAGACTAAAGATCACTTACTTGGTTTTGTCACATGTTTTATCAATGTAATTTCTGTCCTTCCACCTCCAGTTGTTCCTACTACTATTTTCATTCACTCTTACATCTAAAAACTGGGTGTATAACCCTTTCAAGAACCTTCCCATTTTCACCACAATCTTTGTGGAGAACAAAAAGAAAAGAAAATTAAGTGATTGTAAGTTTAGTCTCAAGATGAAAAATTCATGCACACCTAATGAAAACACCATGTCTAGTTTTGCATTAATATCTTGATATTAACTTTTTCCTGAGCTGCAGTTTAAATTCAGACTGTTCTAGACCTTCTGTTTTATACAGTCTCATCTAAATGCCAGGCATTAGATACGCAGAAAATTAAGCTACTCAGAGGTTGGAGTTTAAGGTCATCCTCACTGTCTGAAAGCAAAAGCTGTAATATGCTCTCACCCAAGAGGTTCATTGTGTTTTGGTTTTTTAATGAAAAAGCAACTGTTTGAACACAAAATAATATCCATGAAAAACTTCCTCTGAGTTTCTCCATAAGTGACCCCATAAGTGGGCTGACACCATGGGCCAGGCATATGTAGGCCCCACAAGCTGAACAGGAATTCTTTAAAACCACAGATCTGCTTTAGAACCAACAGTCAGAACAAACTTGTGTTATTTCACTGGATCTATTTTTTCTGGTTTTTTTCCCCAATATTTTTCCCCTCATAAGAAAATCTGTCACACATAGCAGGGGATGGGAATGTTGAGGGGGTGTGAAATCAATTCCTTTTTTGGTACAGACACTATCAAGCAACCAAAAAAACAAAGGGCTTGTCTATTCCAGCAAAAAGTGACCAGTAGTTTTGTGAACACAAAAATGAGAATAGAGAACTGTAAGAACCTGTTTATACTAAATCAGGGTTATTTTCTGCAAAGGGACAGCAGAAATTCAAGTTCCCAAATAATAAAGTCAACCCCCGGAATAACAAAAACCCAAACAATAAGACTTCACTCATGTTTACAAAACTCTATGTTTGGGTAGCACAACTTGTGTTATCATCCAAAAATTCTAAACAATTAGAGCATGGGAAGAGGCCTTCAGTGCCAGGTGCCTAAAGGCAAGACAAGAGGAGAGAAGACTTCAGCTGAAATCACAATGAGCAATTCAGTTGTAATCCCACATTTCAATTCCAATCCTTAAGTACCTCAGAGGCAAAAGACTAAAGAACACTGGTTTAAACCAAGGCAGATGTGAGAGCCTCAACAAATCTGTATTTTTCAAATGAAGTTGGACTACAGCTCGTCAATTTACCAGAAGTCTTTATTCCCCTCTGGAATTCTGAATCTGAAAATCAACAGGTCAAGTAAGACAAGAGGTAAGGCAGATTTTCTCAGAGCAGGCATGTCTTACCTTCCACCCACAGGAGGGAATGACAGGAACTGCAGGCTTGACTGCCAAGCAGGTTCTGAATGCACAAGACAGAGGGGAGCTTTTCCCTTGCTTCATGACAAGAGAGGGGATTTGGAAGGAACAGTATTTTCAATGTTGTTTTTCAAGTAATTTTTGGCTCTGGGAAAAATAAGATCCGGCTTATCATTCTTCCTCCTCAATTTTGTTCTAAAAGTAAATCTTCTGAGATAAGCATGCTCAACCTAAAGCAGTGAGTGCTGCAGTTGAAACTTGTGTTAGCTGTGGCATTGACACTTTCAAGGACTTTGTTAACACCACCCTTACTCCTGCCCTAAACTTGGCTAATGTCAACTTCATAACAAAATCTTTTTAAATCCAAAAGTGCTAAAGGTTAAACAAGATCTGACTTTTAATGTAGAATTCAACAGGGGGTAGGAGAAAGGAGGGCAAGGAGAGAGATGGGAGGAGAGAGAGGGAGGAGCTCCTAAGAACACTAGGAGTCAACATGTGATTTTTTACTTTCTTGCATATCTGTACAGTCAAGCATCTCCACTCAGAGGATACAATGGCATCATCAGACCCTAAAGGGACTTTAAACAAAATCAGCATCATGTTTAATTATCTATGACTAGGTAGGGAAAAAAAATAAGATAATAATTTTCAATTAATGTTACATAAAAGGAAATCATTATTTTTTAAACAGTTAGGGCTGGGGCCTGGAGTCATCACTCGAGATGCAGCATGCAATAATACAGATTGGCTAGTGGGCTCTGCTAGATAAACAAAAGCTTTTTCATAGATGCAACACTAATTTTCAGAATGTTGCTAGGGCAACAGCAGACTGTAACAAGAATTTCTGAATAATGAGCAGGTGGCAATATACAAAGATCTTCAATTCCTGACTGAATTATTTATATGTAATCCAGAATAGTGAGATTTTGAAAAGCAGTAGCCTTATTCCAGCACCACAAATGGAAATACTACATACCTTGTCTAGAATATTTATTAAAGTTCTAGACATGCATCTTTTTTTTGTTTTAACATGCTATGTAAGGCAAGATCACTAGTCTCACACCTCTGCCATAAAGAAGCAAAAGCAGTTATTCTCCATAAAATACACCATTTTAAAAAGTAGTTTTTCTAATTCAAAACTAAATCTAACTTTCTACCTAAGATTCTCCTTGTACAGATTCAGTAATTCCAGAAGGACAGGAACAAATCTTGGCAATTATGAAATAAGGACCAGACTAACAGAAGAGAACTGGAAATGCTTTATCCATCATGACCATCCACAGCAGGAGTTTTGCCAGATATAAAATGTTATGGAAGGAAGCCTAATGGGCAGTCTAGAGTCTATCGCTTGAAAAGCAATGGCAGCAAGATTTGGCACATTTTTTGTTAATTTAAAACTTTCAACTGAGCTAAGTCATTATATTACTAACCACTACTAACAAATTCCATCACCTGGCTTTCCAAGTTTCTGATTAGTTGGTCAGCAAAGGTTTGGGTATCTGGAGAAGGCCAGCTGTAACATTATTCTTTTGCTGAATGACAGAAAATAACTATTTTAATTTAGTCCAAGACTGAACTGCTTCTCCTTGTGAGTTCCTTGAGATACTGTAATATATGCAAAAATCACAAACCTGGTCTACTTTTGGGGCTTTTTGTCACAGACCTCTTGTTTTAAATATCAATAAAACAGTAAGATTTGTAGTTATGTTCAGTTATGTTCCCAGTTTTCAGAGATTAACAGAGTCTGTGTATTGAGATATAAACTCACATGCCACAAGACAAGTGTATATCAATGTTCATATATACATATATTCACAATAAACTACAGAGCTCTTTTACAGGTAGCTGGCATTAGCAGAAAAACCTTTCAAAACACAGTAAAATATGGATAATCTAATAATTTGATATATTTTGATAAATACTCTCAATTCTCCATGAAGCCTCTCATGAGAAAGACATGGAGGTACAGGTGTGTGTCCAGAGAAGGAGCAGAGCTGGGAAGGGTCTGGAGCACAAGTCCCAAGAGCAGTGGCTGAGGGAGCTGGGGGTGTTCAGACTGGAGGAGAGGAGGCTCAGGAGAGGCCTTATCACCCTCTAATTCCCAAGAGAAAGCTGTGATACAGTGAGGGTCAGTCTCTTCTCCCAGAGAGAAACAACAGGACAAGAGGAAATGGCCCCAAGCTGGTGGGCAGGTTTAGGATGGATATTAGCATTTCTTCCTGGAAATGCCAAGCACTGGAACAGGCTGCCTGAGGAAGTGCTAGAGTCATCATCTCTGGAGGGCTTTAAAAGACATGCAGATGTGGCACTTGAGGCCATGGTTTAGTGGTGTGCTTGGCAGTGCTGAGGGAAGGGCTGGACTCTATGATCTTAGAGGTCTTTTCCAACCTAAATTATTCCATGATTCTGTTATGTACTGTATGAGAGCGTTTCAATTTATCTGATTTTCTGATCTGAGGACAAGGCCTGGAACAAGTTACATGTTAAATTGTGCTGTCACTATGTGTGCCAGACCTGAACACCCCACAGACACCTAGAACAAGGTTCTAAACTAAGTTCATCCAGTGAAATCTCACTGTATGACACCTGGTCAAGCTTTACCAGCAAAGGCTTCCACGCCAGCAAGGCTTCTTGAATGAGGCTACAGCTAAAGCAATTCCAGCAGAATGTCCAGTGGAGACAGCTGAACTCACAGAAGATTGAAGTTTTGGATTCTTACAGCTGGTCTTCTGCATTGTTTATAAATGAGCTTCATTCTAACAGGTTTAACAACCAGTGCTGAGCAGCTCCCTGCACTGCAGTTGAATCCTGTCAATTCCTTTGTTCCACTTTCTGGTCAGAGGGAGGTAAGAACACAATTGCCTCACTAATATGATGCCTCATGGAACAGCTGCTTAAGCATCATCTTAGATCTCAAAACTGAGGATCCTGGCAACAAGACAAAGTAGAATAAAATGAGCATCTTGTTACTTCCTTATGAACACTTCTGAAAATACATCATCATCATCATCAGATCAGCAGCTTAATTGCCTTGACCCAGGCAAAAGGGAGACAGAGAACTAATTCCTCCTTTCCCCAACTGAAAAAACCAGGCAGCATCTTATTCTGCCACCATGGAACTCGTGCTTTGCAAAGATATTTCATGTTCCTAAGCAGCCAGCATTGTGGTCAGCAAGCAAGCAATGCTAGCAATTTACACTGAGTACCAGTTTTTGTGAGGACAGGCTCCTTTCTCATGGCATGGTCACTGAAACATGAAACTTACCTGAACCAAACACTGTATTTCTCCTTAGAGGGTAGGAGAAAACCTAACTTAATGAAGATCTGGTTTACAGTATGATGGATTTTAATTAAAAAAAACCTATAAACATAGGACTAATACTGCCATCACTAAGTTTATATTCTGAAGGATTTTTGTAACTCAGAATTTAGATGAGAAATTAATACAGTGCATTAGAACTTAGTGAATTTCTTTGAGAAATTTTCTTGAAAGCTGTTTTTGGACAAGTATAAAGGCATGAGGAAATTAAAAAATAAGCACCATTGTTTCCTTCAAGAATACTTCAAAGGTTACATGTCCAAGAAGGAGACAGGAGAAAAATAGTCACCATCAAAATACAAATTCCAAATAGACTGTTCCCAAGCTGAACACAGGCACTAACACCCAATTCTGGGAGCAGAGAGGTTTTGAAAGCTTAAAAAAACAGGAAAGAAAATCTTTCTGGAGGTCAGATTTTTCACATTTGTATTATGCTTTGCCTAACATACTCTGGAAGTGTGAGCAGATCAGAAGGTCAGGGCTACAGCCATTCTGTGTGGGACCAAAGATGGGGTAAGGAAGGGAGAAGGTTTAAAGAGATAGCAATTTTAACTGATCAACTACTGAACAAGTCAATCTCAAAGAATCTTATTCATGCAGTCAGAATATTTAAGCAAAGGATTATTAATTATTAATTATTAATAGAGTATCTATTAATAATTATTAGAATCCTGCATTTCTCTGACCAAAAGGCTTTGCTTTACAGGCAATTCAGGACAGGGACTTTGACATAGTCTTAGGCTACAACGATCCAGGGATTGAGGATAATCAGGCTGTCCTTGACATATCATTTCCTTATAAAGATATACAACACACAGTTACATGAGAATTTATTGACATGTTTTAATGTATATTAACAGCATTATGTGTGTAAAGAATCATCTATAAAATACCTATGGAACTTGCTCTCCCTAAGGCACAGGAAAAAGAAGCTGGGAAGGGAAGAAAGCCCTTTAATATGATTAACCACAAATTTACCTGGAAGAATAAATGCAGAGGAAGGAAAAAAAAAAACCAAAACAACCAAACAAAACTCAGAAACAGACAAAACCAAAAATAAAACCCACTCCAAAATATACTGACCAACCAAAAGGTAAGCCTTGCAAGTCAGAAACAAATTCCAACCTGAGTCAGAACTTTCTAACAAAAGATTCATTATCCATACAACCAGAAAAAGAACAAGTACACCAAAAACCCACTACAGCACATCTGAAACTGAATTGGAAAGAGTACATTCAAAGGAAAAATAAGATTCAGAAAGTAAGTGCTGAAGACACCATACTCACTAACTACAGAAAATTAGATGCCTCTCATCAGATCACAAGTCCCAAAAAAGAGATTTTTTTCAACAGTACAAAATACATGATGGTATCATTTGGCATTGGAAAAAAAGCACTGAACTAAATATGAAAAAAACCAAACTATGCCTGGCTTCTAAACAAGTTTTAAAGGAAAGAATGAATTAAAGGCACTAAAGTCAATGGAAAATGAGTTGACAGAAAAACATTGTAGCAGAGATTGTGCCAAACAGCTCTATTTAATACAGTAATAGCTCCTAGGAAAAATAAATGGAGGAGGCCTAATCTATTTAAATTACATGTAGTATTATAGAGGAAACTGATAAAGCAGAGACAATAAAGATTAAGAAAATTCAAATTTTAAAGATGTAACTACCATTCAATTTATTCTCAGAAAAGCTACAGAAATGCCATTCTAATAAAGCCCTGGTAAGGCCATATATGGAAAATGGTATTTGCACTGATAAAAACTTGTATGAAAAACTTAATTTCATGTGGCTGCAGTAGATAACAGATAGATAGAAGAGCTACTTAATCTAGAGGAAAACTTTACCACAAAGCCATGTGTCTGTAAGTTTTCCCCAGTCAGCAAAGCTGGAGGCCAGTAGATATCAGAACCAGATTTTACAACTGCTGTTCAGCATGCAAGAAGATAACCAGCAATTTAATTAACATTAAATAAAGTTTGACACAGTTATGGAAGCATTATTTCCCGTAAGAAGAAGGGACTGGACTGAATGACCCAGAGTCTGCCCTTTCAGTCTTCAGGCACATTCAAACAGTGCACAGTGCAGTAAGTTGCATCCTTTCCACAAACATTCCATTATTTTACTGATAATTCCTGCTATTTAATACCAAGGTACATGAGTTGCCTAGATTCAGTGGGAAACAACTGGAATATTTTTTTTCATCAGACTTCACTTTCAAAAGCCTGTTAAGAAGCCTTCGTAGGATCAAGAATTTTTCCTTAAAACTGAAAGGAACTGGGAAAAGGTCACTTGCTAGTACTTTATTTCGAAAGATTTCAAAGGATAATTTACAATCAATTTTATGTCCTCCCATGTTTTATATGGGAGTCTGTCTCATAACAAACATATGTGAGAATCCATGTTCCTTAGAGAAGCCATGCCTGCATCTAAGCTATATATGTCAAACATATTTCAGCAGTTTTAGAGTCACCACTATAAGCAGGTAACTGCAGACACGAATAAAATAAGGACACAGAAAGCAACTCCTGATTCTGCAAGCAGCAGAGTCCCAAGGTTAATAAGTTATGAGCAGGATTAGAGCTGAGCCTGCTCACGTCATGCACCAGGACTTTCTTACTGTTCATATCAAGAGCAGTCAGTTCATCACACACAAGCCCAGGCTGGGCAGGTGTGACACAGAGCTGCAGGACACTCTGCTGCCTTTCTGCAGCACACAGACACTAAATATTTAGATGGACAACAAAGAACCCCATCAGACCCCTGTGATGTCAAGCCTGACAGTCAAGCCACACACTTTAGAATCATCACCACTGATCTAAACCACGCCTGAATTCACACATTGTCTGACCAGAGCTGAAAAATCTTCTCAAGGTCTCCCATCCCCAATTATTCCACATGTTACAAATGGGCTTAACTGTCTCTTGCTTAAAAGTAATCTACATTTCACTGCATACTGTAAAACAGGACAAGAAAAAAGAGTTACTGAAAGAATATTTACACATCTATAATTCTTGATCTTTATGGAATATTATTTTAAGCGTTCACACTGCTACGGACCAAGGAGGACAGACACAAACCCAGTTTTTAACACTGTCTAATATTTCAACAGAAAAGGCCAGATGAAAAGCTGATTGTGTTCTGAGTTGGGACAGCTTCCACTACAATTTTGAGATGCAGGCCTTAATAAAGATTACTGCTCTTGGTGCTTTTCAAATCAAACTTTGCAGTGTCAGGAAATACAAGATTATGTAGCAACTTATGGCATGTCATCATGGTCAAGGATGAACAGCCAACTATTGGAATATCATACATTGCATTAACTGAGTTAGCCCAGTAACACCATTTATTCTTTTCATATTACTGCTTTAAGAATTTAGTCTAATGGTACCATCTGAAGCTCAGAAATTTTCCTCAGAACATGGTATTATTTATTCTTCTGTATTTAATTCATTACTAGATACGCTCAGTCTGGACTCAGTTCCTTCTCCCAGTAACAGGAATGTTCACATAAAAACAAGTGTTCCTCTCCAGAAGCCAATATTTGAAACTAGAGCAAAACAAAACATCCCCACATGAAGTATTAGGATGAACATCATAACATTTTTATAAATTAACACAACAGTTTGTGTGAAAGATTCATATTCTTTTGTTAGCCCACAAGTCTAACCAGACTGCAGTAGCATTCCTACAGCAGCTTCCATAAAGTCACTTAACAGCTTTCCAAGTACTGGGAGTCCTTTTCCTCCTCCAATCCACACCACAGGGATGACATCTCAGAGCAGTACTGGCACTGCTTTGTGGTACAGCTTTAAACCCTTGAAAGAGCAGTTTATTTTTCCATGACAATAATGCAATGTACAACCAAACTAGCAGCTAGAAGCCTTCTTAGAGATTAAGTGCAATGAAAATGCATAAAAGATCACTTTGATGTGCTTGAAACAAAGAAGAAACCACAACACCTAAACTAATAATGGGTCATCTTCATTACAAGTAAAAATTAAGGACTCATTACAGTAAATTCTAACAGTGAAGACAATATCAGTAGATACTTTGAGTATCTAATTGTCATTTTACCAATTTCTGCCACTAAAACATATGCAACAACCACAAACACAAGAAAATTCAGTTTCCCTTGGTTTTCCCTTAGAAAGCCATTAGACAAAAGTTCTTGTTCAGAATTAGTCTGACTTCCCAAGTGGAAGAAGGACAAGGACCCATGAACTGAAATAGGCAAAGCAGGTTTTATTTTGAATGTAAGTATTGCCAGGGTGTGTAACTTTGCTAACCGATCCAGCTATATCTGAGGGGAGACACAAACTGGTGAGGGCTCAGTTCTTGCTTTAAGTTATGGAATAGATTTAGTGGATTGCAAAAGAAAGGGAGAAAAGGATTCTAATCCTAGCAGCAAGTTCTATTCTTTTTAAACACCTATAGAGCACACTGAACCTGAAATGGAGCTCTTCATCCAAAAAACCAAGGGATTAACAATGCTTTAAAGGAAAAAGGCTTTTTCCTGTACCTTCTGTTGAAATGCTTCAAATCATGCTGTGATAACATGGACAAGAATTCTCCACAAACTGATTTACTCATTTTGCTACTGCCTCATTAGGGCACAAAAACTCAGCATTTGATCTAAGCCAGCAATTTTCCAATGCCTCTCAAAACTCCTGCTGTACCTCCACAAGAACACACCAAATTTTTCCCAGTTCATTTTGAACATGAAAACAGATGGAAATCTGCCTGTGGATCCAGCGTTGGTCAATGATGCAACAGCTCCCAGCTTCTCAGCACCAGCAGGAGGTTGTGATGCCCAAAGCTGACAGTGAGAACACTCCTCAATCTGCTGTTGGCAGAAGCACTCGAATCAGTTCGAACTTCACTCACCAGCTGCACACCAACAGCCTTTTCCAGACTCAGCTGCACCAAAGAAGTCACTGATCTCACTTCCAGTCACCATTTCCTCCATCTGCCAGTTAAACTGCTCCTCCAAGACTCCCAGTAGATGCTTTAATTTGATAGAATAAGAGATCTACATCTTACACAGATAAAAGTTCAGGAAGCACTCTCAGTAACAGCTCATTCAACAGAGCAGAGGAGGTGGAAGAGGGCAGGAACAAAAAGCCAAGGATATGGCACCACGATGGCCTCTTTCACAGCAGCAGGTAAAGACATCTATTTATGTCTTGCTTCACTTAGCATAAATTAAAATGCTTTAGTTGGATACCTACAGCAAAGTATCACACCTCACTTGGCTGGCAACAATTCTCTCAACGACTGTGGCAGGTTAAGTGCTAACCAATTATACAGAACATTTTCTAGAAAAGTACAAAACTCAGGACTGGATTTTTGCTAAACCAAATCCAGCAATGGTATCTTCTATCTTTATGTATTTTAGAGGTTATTTTTTGACTCAGAGATGCAAGCTATCCAAAACTATACTTTCAAATAGAAGGAGCAACTCTGCAATGCTATACAGTCACAGCTTTAAAGATATTTATGGCATTTGTCCTGACAAGCTTTAGCCTTCAGACCATTCTATACATGACTGGACAAAGATCTTTCACACACAGCAGTACACACTTGCTAACAAACCTGAGGAGGGGGCAGAAAAGTTAAGAGTGCTAAATAAGGGACAGAATTCCACTTCATACACAAATTCAAGTTACAGATTAAAGAATAATAAGAGCTGATGTTGGGAAGGAGAGTAAAGAACAAGAATTCAGCAGCAGATGAAAAAAGACAGTTGAACAATGGGGTAATACCCCATTTCCTTACAGAGATCCAAGATAAGGAGTAGAAAAGAAACCCTGGAATAAGCATCCCACAGCCATCTCAAATCTTCACTTTGCTTCAGCAGTCTGGATCAGAACATGCAATAACCAATATTTTTGGAAACATAATTCTATAGATTGGAGAGAAGTGCATATCAAAAAATGACACATTGACAGGATTCTCATAATACATACATTAAACTGCAGGAGACTAACTTATGCACAAAAGTAGCAGTGCAGGCTGTTCCGTCATTAAGGCTGCCGTCCTTCATAAATCAGTTTTCAGACATTATTTCCTCTAAAATACTCCTTCAACAAGTTATGAAATCAAAATAAGATTATAGGCAGGCCCAAAATGCCATTTTTTCCAACAATATTTAATCATCATCTGTTGCTGACTTACCATCTCTCAGAAAGATCTTTCCAACACTGCTTCCCAAAATCTCCTGACATTGTTATCCAGCACATTCGTCCACCACCTCCAAGAAAAATCAAGGAGGATCCACCAAGAACCACATAACCCCAGCTTCAATGGGCTCCCACAGATGCTACCTATCAGCCAGAGTAAGCACCTCATTGAGGCACTCACATTGATTCTTCCTGCCTAAAGAATCCCGTGTGAATGACCTCATTATTCAGGTCTTGCACTGCCAAACGACTCCTCTTTCCATCACTAAAAGGCTCCACGTGGAATGCAGCGTTTAACAAAACCCCCTGGGTCATTTCTATCTGGCCTTTCCTAGGCGGGATGGACATGGGAAACTGGCACTAAAAGCCTGCCCGGGCTCAACACCTCTGCAGCCCTGGAGCCCAGGGATGGCAGGATTACAGGATATTCTCCCACTCCTATGGAAAGCTCCTTAGCTGTCACACCCATGAATTACAGCACTTCGTGTTTACTGGCTACTGCTTAACTCTCCTCGTATCTTTGAGACGAGAATTCGAGCACGCTGAAAAATTTCAGATGCCAATCGCTTCAACTAATCAGGACATCCAAGGTGGTTCGTATTTTATCCAGGTAGTAAAAGTTGGAGCACAGTTGTCTAGCTCACCGAATCTGAACCATGCTGTCAATATATTTAAAAGATTTCTATAAAACCGACTGTATGCCACATTTTAGCCAATTCAAAGTTGACGTTGCTCCATTACCTGACAACTCACCCAGAGAACACGAGGTCAAAAGGCCGATTTTCCCTAAAGTGTCCAAAAAATGCAACTGTATCAGTTACTTTTATAAGTCTGGACTAGAGCACCTTGAAACTTTAAACACACAAAGATATTTAAAAAATGTAGTTGCTACACATCCAAGTCAAATTAACTCCGGGGAGAAGTCGATTTGTGAAAGTGGTGATACAAAGACATGGAGTTGAATTAACAGGGGTCACTGTAGCAAACTGACTTTAGACTGAATAACCCCCAAACCCACGGAATTTGCGTGGTACCAGAGCTGAGCCCAGAGCACTCGACCTAAACCATCCACTGGCTTGAAGCTGTTCACAGACAGACTTTAACCAAGCAACACAAAATAAAGACTATGGTGTAAGGCAAATATACTGAAACAGGAGAAAAATGAAAGCCAAAAAATTAAGTTAAAAGAAGAAAAAAGGCAGAGGCAGAATTGTGTTTAAGATGAGAATGGTACTACTACTTTGCTCTGTCTCCACTACTTTTCATTTATTCCTCTTAACAGACACACAAAATTAAAACACAAACAACCACTGCAGCAGATGTAGTGGCTGACCCTTCCCAAATCTTTAATAAATAATTTCTGGAGCACTGCTGACAAACCTAACCCAGTACACTGCACATCCCTCAAAATTACTGATATTTAGTCAAATCTGGTTTTACTCACTAGAAAAGTACTAGTTGATCTTGACAGCAATTTACAGTTTTCTAAAATAAAGAGTGGCCAAGAAGTGCAGTTACAAGTGCTACATTTTTGATCTTCCAAGATTTAAATGTACACAAGTCTTAACATTATTTTTGCTATTGGGACTTCGGTAAATTGAGAAGCAATAAGTTACTTAATTTCCACAAAATACTCAAACCCTTGACATCACAGTACTTACTGCAAAACAAAGGTTTAATATCAGGTGCATGCCAAGCCAATGGAAGACTGTCAAAGAAAATGTGTTTCCATTGCTATTTCTTTCTCCTGAATAGCAAATTATTTGAAAAAAAAAATTTGAGAAATAATCAGAACTTCATTTTACTTTTCACTTCAACAGTAAATAAATATTCCTAATCTAACATTCACAAGACATACTGCACTGTAAAATTGCTGTTTAATATTCAGCCAAAGAGCATGTCTCAAATACATTACTCCTTGTGGAAGACAAGACATGAGAAAGCAGCCCCATTAAAAATTGCAGGTTAATACCTCAGTGGAAAAAGGCCAGTGTCAGACACTGCACGAGAAAAAACCCAACACATTCCCCATTCTGCTTTGGGCACACAAGATCTCTTCGGTTTCAGAACAATGAGAAGGGGGCATCAAAATTTAACATTAAAGACTATTAGCAAATCCACTCCAAGATAACAAACACTAAGGCAGACTGTACTATGTGGCAATGCACCCTAAGCAAAGCGTGCACCACTCTTTTTGGTTTTTTTCCGTCACCTCCTAATCCAGCTTTCTATGGGCATCACACAAATCCATCAACACGTAGGATGTGTGCAAATCTCTTCACGTGAATAATCTGAATAATTCTTAGACCTCATATAAGAAACAGCTATTCCTCACTTCTTCTTCTACCTCGTTCCATCTACCCATAAAGTGAAACCCTTCTTCGGTGCTGAAAACTCATTTTAAAACGTTTTTAAAAGAGATGGTAAAAAACCAGGCCGTGACGTAGTTTGCTCTCAAGTCTACTTACACTTTACACTACAATATGGTAGATATACCCACACGCAAATTATCCAACATGCGGCAGAAATTTTAAGAAAATGAACAGATAATAGATGAAGAGCCCTGTGTCCCGCTCCGGCCAGCCCTGGCTATATTAGGGAAGGGGAAGGGCCGGGCTGGCCCTGCCGGACCGTGACCCCCGGCCGGGCTGCACCCACCGGCCCCGCGGCCGCGCCCCCCCCTCCCTCAGCGCTGCCCCCGCTCTGCGCACTGCGGGCGCGGCCCCCCCCTCCTCCCTCAGCGCACTGCGACCCCCGCCCGCCAGAGCGCCTTCCCCGGCGGCATCCCGGGCTCCTCACCGGGGCGGAGCGCTCCTTCCCGGGCTCGTACCCGGGCTCCTTCCCGGGGCGCCGCGCCCGGCGGGTGGCGGCTCCTCACACACGAGGGGCGCCGAACCCAGCGCCGAGCGCCGCTCGGGTTCCTCCTGCTGCTGCCGCGGCGGGGAGAGAGGCCCCGCCCCCGGACTGCCACCACCAATGGCTGCGCGGGACGCTGCTGATGGACAGCCCCGCGGACCAATAAACGTCGCGGCGCCCTCCCCCCGGCGCTGCCGCGGAGTGGTGCCGCTCGGCGCTTACGCGAAGCCGAGCCCGCCCGGAAGGCAGCGACCAATTGGAAGGCACGGCCGCCTTGACAGACAACCGTGAGCACCAGTAAGAGCGGCGCACCGGCACCGCAAGGCCCGCCCCCTGCGTGCAGCCCATGGCCGCGGGCAGATGGAGCGATCCCGCGGTCTGTGGCAGTGCGGGATCTTAGCGGCTTCCGTTCCGTGTCCCGGCCGCTTTCCCTTCACCCGCGCCGGAGCTGCTTCCCCTGATCCCGGGCTCGTGGTATATCCCGAGCAGCAGCTCCCCGGTTCCGCTGGTCCGCTGGGCCAGCGCTCCCGCAGCAGCACGGCCCCCGCACCCTGGTGTGGCAGGCTGGGATCTGTAGTCGGGACTTGTCCGCGCAACCTCCCGGTTCCTCACCCCGGCCTTCACCGTTCTTCCCAACCCCGGGAGCCGGCGGCACTGCCCCGTCCAGCCCGGCCCTTAGAGCGCCATCCTCGCCTCCGTCCGTACCCAGCCCCGCTTCCCTCTTCCCGCCCCTCCGGCTCCCTCAGCCCGCCCGCTCCAGCGGATCAGGGACCGGCGCGACGCACGGCCGGGCGGGAAGATGATTTTTAACTCGCTCCTGAGGAAACGAGGCCAAGGGCGAGAAGGACGGGGAAGACAAAAAATAAAGAAAAAGCGGTGCCCGGGCCCAAAAGCGCTTCCCGTCCGTGACCTCTGGCCATGCGTCACTTCCCGGCGGCCGTTCGAGCGCGGAGCCCGCGGCCGTGAGGGGGTGCCCGGGCTGGGACGCGCTCGGCGCCGCTCGCCAGGCGGGGACCAGCTGCCGGGTGACTGCTGTTTGTCACCAGCCCGTGTTTGTGACAGGTTTCACTTCTTGCGGTTGCTGCTGCTGGGTCGTCGCATGGTGCGCTCAGGTAATTCTGCGATTGCAGCTGCAGGGACTTGCGTAAGTAAAATAAAAAACTTGCCCCCAGGCAGGTGTTGAGGTGTGCGCCTCCCTCCAGCACGGTACAGCGGCCTGTGGAAAAAATGTTCTATGCTGAAGAACTGTGTGGTGTCCTTTGCTCCAGCTGATTGCTTTCTCTTGTAGTGTTCTTTAAAATGCTGTCTTCTGATGGGTAGATTTTCAGTTCTATCCCACTGGTGGCTTCACAGAACAAGAAAGACAAGGAGCTACTGGAGAGGGTCCATGGGAGGCCACAAGGTGATGGGGGATCTGGAGCATCTCTTACGAGGAGAGACTGTGGGAGCTGGGCGTATTTAGTCTGGAGAAGACCGAGAGAGGATCTCATTAATGCATATTAATATCTCAGAGGTGGGTGCCAACAGGATGGTGCCAGACTTTCCAGTGGTGCCCATCAGCAGGATGAGGAGCAATAAAATGAAACAGGAGTTCCACCTCAGTCTGAGGGAGAACTTCTTTACAAAGATCGCAAAGCACTGGGACAGCTGCCCAAGGACCTCGTGAATTTTCCTTCTCTGGAGACATTCCAAAGCCACCTGGATGTGTTCCTGTGTTACCTGCTCCAGGTGACCCTGCCTTGGCAGGGGAGTTGGATGGGATGATCTCCAGAGGTCCCTTCCAACACAAACAATTCTGTGATTCTGCGAAATAGTTGATTAATCAATCGGCCAAGATGTTCTTAGAGCTTTGAGTTCCCTATTAAGTTTTATTGAACATGCAGTCATGGAGCAGTTAAGTCCATCTAGAGGAAATTTATGAAGCAAAACCCTTAGTGGAAAGACTCATTTGTCTTAGGCATGTGCTGCTGAGCTGCATTAAAGGGCTATACTTAGTGGCCTGTAAAAATAAGCAGTGGGTTTATGTTATGTAATCAGCTTGTGTTGACAAACAGCTATTGGAAAACTTAAAGTAATCCTTGAACTTGTCATCAGTCTTGCACCTGAATTTCTGATAAAGAAATAGCCCCAGGAGTAATATCCTCAACAAGCTGGGTCTCAGTTGCTGCCTCTGGAAGGATAAGGGCCTATCGTGAAAGGCTGTATAGCAGTAGCAGTGATTAGAAAGAAATTCAAAGTTGGGTTTTTTCAAATTTTATTTTATTGTTTGCATTGTCCTTATCCTCAGTAGCTAGTTACTTTTCCAGATCATTTATGATTGATTGAACATGATAGAAGTTGGAGCAGATTACTTGGAAATACTGCTGATGTTGTTTCTCTCATGGATGAGCTATCTACTTGCTTGAATTTTAAAAGCAGTTTCAGTGCAATTTTTTATATGGCAGCTCGGTTTTCTTGGAAGTTTGAGAGGCTTTTTCAAAAGTTTTCCTGGAAATTATAGTTACTTTGCAAATACATTTATAAAATTTATTCTGTTTTAATTCAGTTTTGAAAAGTAGTGGGAATTGCATCAAATAGTTATAAGTACATTGTTGTAGAGCCCTTTCAAAAAACTTAATCAGAGTGGAAAAATGAGAATCACGTTTACAAAACACATGGTGACTCCCACCAAATAAAAGCATTTATCCTGGTGTGCATGGGTTCTTCACTTCATAATTTTTTACTGGTTTTTTATGCCCTATGAATGAATCATGATGTAGGTCCATGAATCTTCCTCACTCCTGCTTTTAAAAGCTGGGATCATTTACGACTATCTAGTCCTGAGATGCTTAAGCAACTTTAGATTAATAGTTACTGAGTTTAGTAGTTCAACTATTTCATCCCTGATTTCCTTTAAAACACTTGAATAAATACTCTAGAGCTTGAGGTTTTTAAGTTGTGAGACTTGTGCAGCTGAATGAAGTCTCTGAATGAAAAGCTAGGTGTCTACACAAAACTTTTTAGGTCTATTTTGTCTGAAAAAAAATGAAGCTCCAGAGCTGGTGATCTAGAGATGTGGGAAGATCAATGTGATCTGTATTACAGCACATTAAGGACACAGAAAAAGCCATGAAAAGTTGTAGTTAGAGAATACATGCACTGGTCTTTCTCTCTCCCCTTTCATCTTCTAAATCTGCAAGGACCAGAACAACAGATACAAACTGGTCTTCTGCTACACTGGTCAAATTCTTTTTTAAAACAGATTATTTTTATTTCTTGACGTTACTGCAGTTTGTACATTAGTACTCTGTCTCAAAACATACATGACCACCACTGCCACAGTCGTTGTATATATTGTTTTAATATCCATTGTTCACCACATTGGAGTTCTTTAATTATTCACCTAGTCTGTAATTATTCACCATTCATTTATTCAATCATTCACCTAGAGAAACTAAACAAAAACTTGTACATATCTGGTAGTTAGTGCTTTCTGTTTTGCTGCTTTCCAAGATTGCAAAGTCAGTTTTAACTGTATTAATGACTGATGCAGAAACATTTTTCATTGTAGTATTGCTATGTACTGATGACTCATGTGCCTCCTCTAATTCAGATCTGTGCTTCTGAAGCTGCATGGTTCCTATTCAGTGTTTCAGTGAAAGGATCTTGTCATGATCTTGTTCAACAGAAAGTTAATTATGTTAACATTTCATTCTCATATTGTCACTCACAACAAGCTATGTAGGGAGCTGATCACAAGTACATCATTATCTCTGCATTTATAGAATGGAAAATTATCAAAGAAAATGAGTCACAAACTTTCTTTAGAGGTGAATCTCAGAACTGAGTGTTGAACAGCTTTAGGCCCACCAATCCTGCAGCATTGTTGACTTGTGTGGCTCTACAGAAATGTTTTAGTTTTTGTCTTTAGTTTTTGTTTGTTTGCCAGCATTCTTAAGTACCATACCTTAATCAACTTTTAAAGGAAAAAATGTGCAATGGAAAATATTGTGATAGAACTGATTATGGTTATTTTCCCAACAGTTAGAATTGAAGCATTCGTGTTTGTTCATTTGAGAGCAGAAGCAGATATTTATTTATTGGAGCTTTATGAATTTTTTTCTGGGAAATGCTTGTCTTGGGCACACAGGGGCTTTCCATCTTCTGTTAAGCAAAGCTCTGTGATGGACATGCATGAAAGAGCCTGGTACTCATCACAGTTCTTTTATCTGCTGCTGAGTGTTCCAGAGGCCCAAGGTATAGGAATATTGTTTCTGTAAAGCTATACCAAAGATTCCACTTAAGAAAATGGGGGACTGTTTTTTCTTTTATTTTTTCTTCTTTTTTTTTCCACTCCCCCCAAAGTGGGCATATTTCCCCCTTTTTTTCTGATTTAATTTTAGGATTAAATATTTAAACAACTGTTAGTTCCATCGTCGGAAGTTAAATAGCCAGGTTTTTTTCCCTGGAACTCTTCTGAAAAATGTAACTAAAAGAGTTATATTTCAGTGTCCATGGGTAAGCTTGATTTGAATGGCAAATAACTTCCTTTCATGAATAGGGTGCTTGCTAAAATAATTATTTCATAGTGTTAAGGGAGAGACACATGCTGCCATCTTCATCCTGGAATATAACTGGCCTAATGCTGTTAGACACAGTAAAATATTCTAAATTAGTCAGAATATTTTATGGATACTGAGGTGAGGGACTCTTCCTCCAGCATCTGCACAATTTTATGCTTTCCAGAGAGAATTCTCAAAACTCGAGGAAAGCTGTGTAGATATGAATTATTTCAAGATGAAGTGATGATTATTGTTCCATCAAGCTTTATTCTCTATTCTGCCATGTAGGTAAGATATCTTCTTTCTCTTTTGTTTCCCTCTGGTTCAGCATGGCCAGTGCTCTCCAGGAAACCCCTTCACTCAAAGCGCCTCAGTTAGAGGATGTTGATGCAAAGCTGTCCTTCCTACCTGAAAGACTGAGAAAGAAGCTGCTTCCTTTTCAGGAAAAGGGCATCATATTTGCACTTCAGAGAAGTGGCAGGTAAGATTATTGTATTCAACTTACTGTATCACATGCTAAAGATTGATGTGAAAATAAAGTATGCAGACATTAAGTAGAAAAATCATAAACTTAGGTTTCTAGAGTTGAAAGTAAGAATACGATGCTAAAAATAATTACTTTAGATACACATTGTTTTTTACAAAGGCTATTCAATACCAACAGTCTTAGGTGAGTTATGTTGCAGAAATCTTTCATAAACTGTAAGGTAACATGGTTTAAAATGAGTTGTGGAGGTTTTTTCCACAGAGGATGAAGAGGTTTAATAATGCATTATGCAAAAGAGAGTTGTAGTATCAAAGTTCTCAGGTGAAAGGAGGTTGATATCAGTAGGACCATCATTTTTGTTATGTTAATGGAGAATTCCTAAAATAAGTTAATTCACATTTGATTCTTTAGTTTTTAATGGCATGGTAGAGCTGTTAAGGGAATGACTAACAGATCTTGATGCATTGATTGGTTTTCTATTTTAAATTGGGTACTATTCTGGAGTGTAATCAGGGTGTTCTGGAGCTCGCTGAGCTGCAGCAGCAGAGCAGGAGAAGCCTTGCAGAGTGCTCAGTTAGGGCAGCAGCTGATGGGGTAGGCATTCAACAATTAAGTACCTGCTAAATCAAAAAACACAGTTTATGCATCAGAGGCTGGAAATATTTTGCTGAGTAAGAGCCTGTTAGTGAGTTACAGGGCCAAAAAGGAGAGGG
This sequence comes from Calcarius lapponicus, assembly GCA_039654755.1. NCBI lineage: Eukaryota > Metazoa > Chordata > Aves > Passeriformes > Fringillidae > Calcarius > Calcarius lapponicus. Next base: position 20,212,566 of record CM077470.1, on the reverse strand, counting down.
GGAAATGCTATTTCCGCATTTATAAATTTTAGGAAATGTGGGCAGTTGCAGCCTAAAGCTGTGAAACCACTGTATGCTGTTGTTTTGGAAAGAAATGATGTTGGGGAGGTCTGGCACAAGTAGAATTACTGTAGCCTGTGTGGGAAAGATGGATGAAATTAATTCCTGATTATTTCAGCATCTTGCTGAGAAGGAGAGGCTTAGGGCCTAAGGGGGCTGCTCGCTGATGTTTGTGATTGTTCTCGGGGAAAAGAAATGTGCATCTTTCCCTCTAAAGGTGAAAAATTAGAAAGGAAATTTTTATCAGCAGCTCTTGGAATTACATGGAACTTTTAATCAATTAAAATCTCTGCATTTTTTCTCTTTGATTCTTTTCCTTTGGCCAAAACCCTTTAGCAGTGCTGTCTCAGGGAATGAACAAACCTTCTGTTTTATGCTGCTGTGTTCAGTGGCAGAACAGAAAGATGAGTCCAGCCCTTCACATGAGAGCCTGAGATTTGATATGCTTTATGCTGAATTGGCATTAACTGCTGGTGACCACCAGCCATATCAGGCACTTTCTTGCTGCACAGATTGAGAATGGGTGGATATCATTTTAATAGATAGCTAAGACTTTGGTAGGATAGACAGCAAAGTCTGTGTGAGAGTTGAATTTACTAAATCCAAAGCCCTTGGCTGCCATAGAACATGCAATTGAGGTGTATATTTGTGCATACAAGTAGTGAAATAACAGACACCATTAAAATTAAAGAAACTACACATTTAATTAGTATAGGTTAATGGATATATTTGAAAGTGACATAATCTTCTGCAGGCTCTTGTATAATATAGAGATTCCTTGGGAAGCAGCTTAACTGTAGGATGGGACAAATTTTTATCAGATGTTTCTTTTTTCTTTTTGTTGAAGTAGTAACAATTGCCTGCAGTAAGTATTCAGAAAGGTTTGGAATACCTATTCTAATGACTCTATCATGGAAGGAATCCTATGTTTTTCATTGGGGTTATGGGTTTATGTTAATTTTTTTTCTTTAAGTCTAAGTTGCTAACAAGAGTTTTGCATAACCCAGCAGTGAAGGTTTTCATGTGACATGCGTATGAAATAATGTTCATCACGATTGAAATCTTGCTGCTTGGCACAGCAAATCCTGTGTGTAAGCTGGGTCACATTGAGGAATTGTGTGCACACTCTCAGCCAGCTTCTATATAAAGTAAAGTGTGTTAAGTCAAACTTTCCCAAGGAGTATTTTTTAAATCTGCCCCTTGCTGATGCAGATCTATTTCTCTTCCTGTCCCAAAACAGAGAACAAGAGCCTCTGGTGCTTGTAGCTGCGTTTTCTTATTAGTTTGTCAGCCCTTACCTCACAGAAGTCTTTCCCCTTTGTGTACTCCATAATGATTTAAACCTTCTTTCAGTATTCCCAGTGGTATATTTTCTGTAGAAGTGTCTTTTCTAATTTTAAAAAATATATAAGCATAGGACTTGAAGTGAGCAATATGTGCATCTCTGCCCGTCATTCTTCTTCCCCCAGGCTATGCACTCCCTTCACAGGCATCACTCAGTCCATGCTTTGCTGTAGTGGTAGGAAACTGGTGTAGAGCAAGTGTTGGCTGAAGAGATTCAATTAATATCATTTTAGATTAGAACCCAGCATGAAAAGGGACTTATTATTAGAACAAACTCTCTATTTTTTGCATGGAAGGGGCTGGGAGTGAGCTATTAATTCCCTTGTCTCTTCCCAAAGCATAAAATAAATATGCTGTTGTGGTTTGTATTTTTGATTCATTGGTAAATGAATCAAAGGCTTTTCCAGTAGATGCTCCAAAGGCGTTATCTCATCTAACAGAGATTGCCTAACACTTCTCTAGGAAATGACAATTCTAGAGCCAACAAGACAGTGTGTGCTTCAACATAAGCTGACACACCTTTTATCTCACAAACATGCCTTAAAGGTGAAAAACTGACTGGCTGCTTATTCCTTCCTAGAGATTATTCTTCAGACATGCACTTTGGAATGGCTGCCTAGGGATGGATACAATTTATAGTCATTATTTGTAGCCTCAAACATTAATGTGCAGAAAAACTGGGTGCACACAACTTACATCCATTGAGATGTAGTTGAAGACTATTACATTTTTGTGATTTTCTTCAGAAAGTGTAAGTTACTTTTAAAAACAACAATAATATGTATTTATTTATTTGTGTGTGCTTTAAGCTGCCTTGTAAATAAAAACCAACCAACTGGTCCCTTCCAGGAATGTGACCTGTTAGCAGCAGGCTCAGGAAATCCTGAGGGTTGTTGAGGTCAGATGTGTGTGTGCCTGTTGGGAGTGGAAGTGAGCAATTCTCTGCTCTCTGCTGCTTCTTAGTCATGTTTGGGCAGATGTGGACAAATCCCCATTTCCTAAGAACTCAGGGTAGAGCTGAGGGATCACCAAGTGTTCGTGAAGAGGTGGCAGTTTTGAAGCACGATGCTCTGGAAGGAATGGTGGAAACTTGGGTAAAATATCAAAGATACAGAGATACATGGACAAGTGACTCAATAGTGTTGATCAGGATGGTGTTCAATCTCATTTGAGCTCACATCTCTCTTTAATGTTGCTGATTGTTGCTGCTGCTGTTCACTAATGTCATAGTTGGAAAGTCACAGTTCTTTTTACCATCTATTCTTGTTTTATATCCTCATTTTTACAGAAGGTGTGTGATGTGTGTCTAGTAATACAAACAATTTGTTCACCTGAATACACTGTAGAAGAGGCATGCTGTTGTTTGAAATTTAGCTCTCATGCTACTGGATATCACTAAATGCTTTATCAAGTTTTGTAATAAAAAACTGTCAGCATGTGATTTGCAAGCATCATTATTTAGCATTGCTTGTCTTGTAGATGGTATCTGTAAAAGATGCCTTCAGACACACAGATGTATTTCTTTCTAGGCATGTTGGCAGAACAATTTGTTTCAGCTGGATGCAAAAGAGGACTTGGAGATATTTACCACCAATGAAACAAGCAGTTTCCATTATAATTGTATGCTCAAGCTGTTTTACTGGGGTGATCTTGTTTCCTCTGTAAGTTTTGAGAGGTAATACATAAACTTATATATTCAGGAGCATGTGATTTTTAATTTCCCATACATGCTGGCCTAACGCTGTTAGATACCGTAAAAAAAGAAAATTGCCATGGATGGCAATATCAGGGTATGCAGAGTTCACATCTGTCACTAAGAAACAGATGGTTTAATGCAAGGGCAATTGTTTTTGTTAGGCAGTCCCCTATCTAGAGTAAGAAAAAATTTTATAATGCTTAATTTTTTTTTTTATAATGGGGCAACAGAGAACCATTATGGCAGTGAAATCATTAGAGAAATAGAGTGTGAATGTCCTCTGTTATAATATTGAGTCAGTTTGCCTACACTTCAAAATAGTACTTTTTCCCATTGACTGTGTCTCTGATCTCTAGCAAGTTCCTCGGGAAGAATACATTGTTAGTTAACTCTTTGTTAATTAAACCAGAATATTCCTTCAGAAATTATGAGTCTTTGTAAAAATTAATTCCCCTTCTCCAATCTTCAAAGTAGACCAGAAAACCAAAGGTTCAAATCATAATTTCCTTGAAGTTTATGAACACAGCTGAAAGATTCTTCAGTAGAGAAAGGCACAGCATATACAGTCTGCTGAGGCTTTAGCAGCTGGACCACAGAATTGGCAGCTCTTGGGCAGGAAGCAAACAGAAATGTTTGGAATTCCCAGGCACAGCCCTTGGTAGGGTGAGGAATATCTGATATAAGTCCTATTTAAATTCTTATGCAAATTTCTACACAAATTTAACTTTCTAAGATGTATTATCCATTGAGTAGTATGAAAGGTATAATTTCCATTTGAGTTGGGTGTCTAAGGAAGCTATAGTTTTGGGATTTTGGAAGCTGATGGAATAAGAGAAAATACGTTCAGTCTGTGCACTCCCATGCACATTTTAGTTTCTGCTAGAGCAGTAGGCCCTTTTGTCCTACAGTTTTTCTATAACTATTTTTCACTTTCACTCTTATTTTTGTCATCATTACTGAGTTTGCTTCTGGGTTTTATGTTGTATATTAATCTTTCTTTTTCCTTCTGTACAATGCAATTGTTGCTTTCTGTCTTGTATTGCCTTTTTTAAGTTAGCAAAGCTTTTGTTTTACTTGCTTTTATCTTTGCTATTTTTGATCTGTGATTACTGATTGATTTGCTCTTTCAGTGCATTTCTATTCTTCAGTTTCTTATCTTTGATAGCAGCTATGAATAAGAGATTTGTCTCAATTCCATTTGGAAGCACTAGGCCTAGTTGCATGTCTATATATCTCTTACTGTCTTATCTAATTTTTCTGTCCTTTGTTTGAAAGGTCATAGGTTTCTGCAAGTCGATGTTGTGATTAAATGCAAGACCAATCTGCTTTTTACCATTGTCTAATTTTTTTTTCAGAATCAGCTGCATGATTTTAAAGGAACACTTACAAAAATATTTTACAGGCTACTGTTGAATTTTTTCCAGTTACACTGACTTCAATAAAAGCCAAATTACTTAAATTTGCATGTTAGAAAAAGAAACTACCTTCACTCTTTTTTTAACATGTCCTATGAGTATTCCTTTAAATATTACATTTTAGTTTGTATTTGGTGGCTTGCAGATCAAGTGCCATCAACGAGTCTCCATTATTTGTAGAACTTGAGATCAGAGATCAGATTGGAAGAAAAATAATGGTAACTTTTTTTATTTCTTTCTCTAGTCTCAGTAGTTTATAGTTAGATAGCCTGAAAGAGCTATTTGAAACAAGGCATAAGTGTCTTGCTAGAGTAAGAAAGAAATAATCTTTTATTCCTATATATTCAGCAACTCAGATGTATTAAATTATTACAATTTTCTGATAAATGTGAGTCCTTAAACCTGCATTATAAACAGGTGAGCAGTTATCTCCAGTCTTAGAGAAACAAAGCACAGAGTAATCTCTGGGGAACCAAGAATGGGATTGCTATTTAGTGAATATGGAGAGGATCAAACAGTTAATACATTTCAGCTCTGAGGGTTGAAGGAAAGATTTCATTTTTTTAAAGACGTTGGTTTGTAATGATTCAGAGTACATCTCACATTTGAGAAGTGCCAAGGAAGAGAGGGATGAATAAAAGAAGATGCTAGCTCACAGAATGAGGTTCAGATGCAGGAAGTATGAATGAGAGACTGAGCCAAATTTCTGCACAGCTTTCATAGCCAGGGAAGCTTGTTTGGAAGTGATGCTGGAGGAACTGGGAAGCAATTCAAATAGAACAAAAAATGCATTGTCAGTAAGTGAATCTAGGATATAATTCAGGAGAGGAGCTATGTGGGGGTGAAAAAGAGAAGAAGAAGACTTAAGAACAGAAAAAAAAAAAAAACAATGGGGGAAATACAAGAATTTACCTGGGTTTAAATGAGGACTTGTAGCAGCAGGAATAGAGAAGAAAAATGCAGATTTTAGAAATGCAGGGGCACCATTCGTTAGAATGGAAGAGGAGAACCAAGAGAGATAAAGATTACAAGTGTGGGTAGTAGGTTGTCAAGAGCGATAGAGGGAGGGGAAAGGGGAAGTGAATTGATTGTTTAGCTCTGTGCAGGGAAGGTTTTGCAGTGTGGGAATCCATGATGAGAAGTTGGTGTTTAACCACAGCACTCAGGAGAGGACAAAGGGGAGGGAGCAGTTCTGAGTGTGAGACAAGTCACTTTAATGAGAGTAAATAGAAATAAGGTCTTAAATGAGTCACATTCTGACTGACTTAATGCAAGTTGGAAGAAGAGGAAGAACATAGGCACAGGGGAGAAAGTGCCCCAGATCACCAGGGAATGCAGTGTTTATTGGGGAAGTAATGATAAGTATCTCCATTTCAGTGAAAGCCAGAAGACTGCACACTAAGGAAGGTTTCTGCTGCTGCTCACAGGTATTTCAGTCATGCCAGTTAACAGCAACGTTAACATTTGCAGCCTCGATTATCAGGAGCTGAAAATAGTTGAAGTTATTCTGTTTTCTTGCATTGAGTCAGCTGCTGAACCCATTTGTGTTTGAAGCCAGTGACTGAATAGATGAGGAGTTTTCACTGTCACTGTTGGGTGTCTTCTTGGCTGGAAGTTTTTCTAACCTAACAGTTCCATTAATATATTCTAAAAACCTATTGGCGTGTCTGAGCTTCACCTTCAACTTGGCCACTTTATGTGTTATTCTACACATCTTTGCCAAGCTCAAATACCAGAACACGTGGTCTGAGAGCTTTCAAATACTAATAAAAACATTTTAGGTGGGTTTTTCAGTTACATGTGGGGTGGTTGGAGAAAAGCATCAGACAGCACAATGATTCTCCTCTACACTCCTTTTCAGAATCACTAACAATGCAGATGTGGCAATTTAGTGCATCTTATGTTAAATCAAAGGTTGGGGTTTTATCACTTAGGGGTTTTTAAATACCTAGTGTAGTTCAGGAGCAAGGGTAAGATTTATCTTACATCTTCTGGAGCATTATTTTTGCTGCAACACCCTTGATTAATTGTTGCAAGGGAGTCAGCTCTCTTTGTTCCAGTTTTTAGGACTGCGTGCTGTGATTACTGACACACAAATGTAATGGTTTGCTTGCGCGCAGTTTTTATATAAAAATGTTCTAAGTTCAGATTCCTTAAATAACCCTTGGTTGAGATGTTAGTGCTGAAGTGTTGGCTTGTGAGTAGGAGGTAAATTATATGTTGTAGTGTTATATAAAACTGACTCACATGAGTAGGTGAGAATCCCAAGAATATCAGGGACACCCACACCAGCGAAAGAAAGACTCAAGCTTCCTCTGTACAACATGTTCCAAAGCCTGCATTAACAAAAAAACAGCTTTAATTTGCTTGAGTAGTAACAAAATTTTTCAGTGTTTTAAAAATGAAGTGCTACAGCTTTCACTGTTTGCCTTGGAAAATGCATTTTAAAAGGGAAGGAGTTTGTTCTGAAAAAGCTACCTGCAGTTCTTAGTGGTTTTTCCTGGATAAATAGCTGCTGAAAAATCAATCAAGAAGTTAAGTTATCCTCACAAGCAAGCAACAGATGTATTGTACTGCTGTACCCTTTTAGTTTTCAGTCTACCATGTAAGGAAGCACAACTCTCTAGACAAGATATTATCTAAATATTTCTATAGTTACAAGAAAAGCTCTAACACCAGGTGTTTTGACTTGGTAGGATCCTTGGTTGTAGAGACCTTAATTCCAGTGTATTGTTAATCAATATTCCTCCAAGAGCAAGGTTCAAAATGAGATTCTTTCTCTTTACAAAAATACCTTGCTGCAGTAGACATAACTAATAGAAGAAACTTTAGCTGTAATTGTTTGCATGGTTAATAGTGCTGACATTTCAAAAGGGGTGACCCAAATGGAACCCAGATAGAAATGATTTTCATTTAAATGTTTGTTTCTTCCCTGAAACTCATTTTCTAAAACTGTGTTAGCATTAACCTTCTGATGCAGACTATTTTTGTGTGGCTCTATGACATATGCCACATGAGCTTAGCCTCAGTTTCCTTCTGTTTCTCCAATGAACTCATCTGCATAAAAATTTTAAAGATCTGCTTGTCCTTCTGCTTTGCGAAGCTGATTCCAATCTTCTTGACATCAACACAACCAGTGTTTTTTTGAGGTTTGAAAAATTATTCTTTCTGTCCTTTTAGAGGCAGAGCTTTCCTGATAGAGCTTTCAGAGGGCTCTGTCAGGAGTTTTTGGTTTCCTTCTTAGCTCTTTCACCTGTTTTTTTTTGCTTGCTTCAGGTTTCTCTCCAAGGTTTGCTGTAGTTAGAATGTATAAATGCTCCTTTGCCTGGTGCTTGGTACCTTTACCAAGGTATCAAGTACCAAACCAAGCCTATTCTGATAGTGCTGAAAGTCTGGTTCTGGGGTTTCTGCCTCATCCAGCTTTGGTGGTCCCTTCAGCTTATGGATTCTCTACATGCAGAAGAAAGCTGGGGTTTTGTGTACAGCCTCAGGTGCTTGCCTTTGTTCTCTTCAGTGAACAGCAGTAAGGGTTTGGACCTGTGTGCACCTGAGGTGCACCAGCACAGCAGACCTTGCTCTCTGCAGGCATGTTCACTCACCAGGGTACATCCTCACTCAAAGCTCTTTTGTGTTTGCTTGATTAAAAAAAATAAAATGTACTTTTATTTTCAGACTAATACACCTCAAAATGCTGGGGCTGTTACAGTCTAGTGGAGGCCCACATGATGGTTCCCTTCTATTTGTGAAAGATCCTACTGTGTCTGGAGACCATTGCTAACTCTACACTGCAAAAGGGTTATGAATAGTAGTAGCAAGGTTGTAGCAGCATGTGCAGTGGCATCCCAATGAGATTCTGCTGCTTTCTGCTAGGAAAGAAAAAATAGATTTCCTTGATGAATGGACAGAGATTCAAACACAAGCAATTTGCTCTGAAGAAGGGAAACATTTAAAGATTAAATGCAAAAGAATCTGAAAGAATTTGCCATTGACTGGTGCTTTTTGCATGGTTGGACTTTGCTGCTGAGAGCAAGTGCAACTGAGACATCTCAAATTCCTTTTTTCCAGGCTTTTCTGAAACTTTTGACCATGTGGGGCTGAGCTTCTAAACAGGATATGAATCTGCGTATCATAGCTCTGATTTATATTCTTGGATAGAGCTGTTATTAAGGTGTCATATGAACAGATGGGACATGAATGATGAAGCTCAGATTGGGTAACTACCAGTTGAGAGGAAATGACTAATTGAACTTCAGAGAACAAGAAGTCTGTCTTCTTGCAGTCAAAATATGTGAAACAAAAAATACATATTTGTCCCTTCAATGTAGCTGAAGATCTGTTTCTTCTGCTTTTGACAGCATGGAACCTTTATGTCCATGTTGGCAGCTTGTCTGACTGCAGTAATGTAGAACATACTGAAGTTTGTTTTAAATAGAGGCTGCATATTTTTAAGATTATGTAAAGTATTGCTTTTTAGCAGCTTAGTGCAACTAACTATTAGGTATCTTGTAAGTTCTGTGTGATGTGGGCTGTAAAAATGGGGAAGTTCTTTACACTTCAAATCTAATTGTTGTGATTATAAACTGGAGACATTTCATGATTTTCCTCTCTTCTATAAGGTGTTTTTCATTGCCCCAGAATCCAATGAAAATAATTTGGACTTCTTATGTTTTGTAACTACATTAGGCAGACATCTTTAGAATTCTTATATTAAAACTGGGAAAGCTACACAGATGAATGCTTTAAAATGCATTATGTCATAAAATAAATTGAATATCCTCCATTTCCACTTCCATTAACTCCTACCTGTATCATAAACTCAATCTTGTGTGCCATGTTAAAATTTTGTCAAGTGTGAGTGTCAATAATGTTAATTAGTTGGAATAAATCAGCAGTTTAAAAACTGTAGCACTTCAGGAATTTGAGTCTGAGCCGTGTGGATCCAAGCAGTGATTCATGTCACTAACTGTATAATCACAGGGGACTTTACACATTCAGATAACTCTAACTGGAGCTTTAAAACCAATTTAGTGCACTCGAATGATCTCAATCTATGATGTGTCTGGTCAAATTTTAAATGCTGAAAAAATGGCTGGATTGCAAGTACAGGAAGAAAATCCCAACTACTTATGACAAAGCAATTCATCATTGGGCAGGAGAAGAGAGTGAATATTTGCTGTCAAAATATCACCAGAGATACCCAGCTTTAAGCATAGGGGTTTTTCTGTGGCTCTTATTCTATTGGTACTGCAGAAATGAGGAAGATAAAAATCTGTGTTGATCACTTAATGTCACCTCTGTTTGCAGAGTTATTATGGGTAAATTATTATTGTTATTATTATGATGGCAGCTACTTTGTACTTTCCTTCATTTACCAGCAACAAATTGATGAGTTTCTATAAATATTTTAAAGTCATCAACTTTGTTGCTGCTACATAAGAAATTTAACTTAAGGACATAATCAGTATGAATAGAAGTTAATACACATTGAAAACAGGAGATACTCTATAGCAGCAAAGATTTCATGAGTACCACCTGAAAATGAGTGCAAAAAGAAAAGCAGAACTGTTTCCTCTGATGAAGAAATCTAGCTTTATGGAAAGCATGTTCCTGTGGTTGACATGCTTTTAAAGTGGATAGTTTTTTATTTGCTATTCGGTTTCTAATTGTCAGAGCCATTTGTAAATCACTCTGAATTTCTTCATTTTTGCTTGTTTTCCTGAAGGGAAGAAGGAGCATCCAAATAGTTCACCTATGCCAAACAGTAGTGCAATAGGATCTTACCTATTGCTCACATTTTCTTACTGTCTGAACTGGCATAATTAACATTTCACTATTTATGCAATTCTACTAAAATTTAAGTTGATTTGCTGAGAAATACTGTATTTATCAGCAGGAGTTTGCAAGGAATACTTTTCTTACTGTCCTCTTTACCACATTTTATTGCTACCAGATGCAGCTTGGTTATATTTGTACTTCAGCTCTGATATTCCTACAATAAATAATCTTTATTGTTGAAGAAGATCTGTGGTTTATTCTTGAGCTATCTCTGCTCTGTAGTGTTAGTTGTAGCCTTACTCATTTGCTGCATTTGTATAAGGAGTACTACTGCAACAGTAGGTTATTGTGCATTCCAATTGATTTCAGGCCTCAAACTGTTTTTAAAACATGATTAATGTACTGAAAGCAGTTGGCCTCAAAGAATCTGCAAAAAAGAAAGACTTGTTTTGTAAACTTCAGTTCAAGCAATTAACAATGAGTATTGAATGGAAAAAAAGTCTTTGAGCAAAAACTGACATTATTTTAAATTAGAATTGTGTGTTAGTTCTCTGCAAATAAATGTCTTTGCCCAGCTGCAAAATCACAGACATTAAGGTCTCACAATCATGAGTTGACACTAAAAATAATTTGTCTTCCTGCCTTTTATTCCTTTGTAAATCTGTGCAGGCTTGGGGGCTTTGTTTTGTTATATTTTCTTCCTATGTTTTCTTTGCTCCATCCCTAACAGCTGGGGAGGGGAAGTTGCAAAGCAATTGCAAATAGATAGTTTGTTGCTCATAAAAATGGAGTTGTATAAGAATTAATTTTGAATCAATTGTTTTACCTCAGTTGAATGAAACTGCAGAAGTTAGTAGACACAGGAATTTATACTGGCAGGCAGTGAGCAAACAGCATTAGCTGTGGTTCTGAAATATTCAAACATTTTATCTTTTTTTGGCCAGCTCCACTAACTCCAGAGTAGCTACCACTAAAAAAAGCAGTTCTGTATTACTTGGAAAGATTTTTCTGGATCAAAATACAGAATGTTTATATCTTGTTGTGTTAAATTTTGGTTAAAGACATTAAGACCTGGAAGTTCTTTCCCATTTTTTCCAGGAAGGAACACTATATATGAGATACATGGTGCAGTGGGTACATATAGATCCCAGAATGGTTAAAATACCTCAAGAAATTCATATCAAAGATGGCATTTAATGTTTACAAAATGTAAATATGCTGAACAGAATTTAATATTTATGACTGGTGACTCGGAGTTGTCATTGTCTTTACACAGAGTGGCTTTGCCAAGTGACTCCAAATGGGCAAAAAATCAAATTCATTCTCTAATACTTTAGCTGGTACAATTGGTGGGGGAGAGGGAGTGTCTGCTTCTATTTCAAAACAAATGTGACAGCTCAGGAAAGCACATTTTTTAAAATCAATCTGAAATACAACTACTCCTTAATCATGAAGCACAAAAGCATTGCTGTTTCTGAAAGACAAAAGAAAATTGAAGATATGCTTCTTGCCTTGGAAGTGTCTCTTATGATTACAATTAATCTATCCCTGGACCTAAGCAGAAATTCAGTTTTGCAATTGCAAGTTCTGCAGTAATGCCAGCAAACTGAATAAATATTTTTAGAATAGTTGTTGTACTTATTTTCAGTTCATACCAAATTCACTTTTTGTAGGTGATATCTGGAAGAATGAAGTCACCTTTTTTCCTTTCATTGGTTCTGTAAACCCAGAATTAAATTTATTAGTAAACAATTTGTAAGTATTGGTTTATGTATTATGTTTTGTATTAATTTCAGCTTTTCCTCCCCTTTTTTGTTTCTTATTTAGGTGTATGATTGCTGATGAGGTAAGTGATGTTCCTGTTCCTCTAATACTGTCTTTTCTGGTGTTAATGCACTTTGTGCAGATGTGACATTTTTTTGTTTGAGAGGTGTGGGCAGAAAGGCTGGTAATAAAAGAATCCTAATTTGTGTGATAGTCAGCAGATATCCTGAAAATGCCTAAGTGAGGGGAAAAATTGAAACCTGACATAAGTTTAGAAGAATCCTTGAGAAAACTTAAAAGGTTACTTTTAATTGTAGGGTTAAATCTCCTGTACTGTTACATTTTAAAAATACTGACTCAGTTGATTTTTTAAGTGCTTTATAATTGCATAGTGAGCTATTTTTAGTGCATTATTAGGACAATCCTGGCCCAAAGAGATTTTTAACAGATATGGTTTCCAAAGATGAAATTTTTAAAGTGCTCTCATCAGGTAGTCAATAGTAACATTCATTGTGTCCATACATTAAAAAATATATGTTGTATTCCTTATCAAGCAAATCTGAGTCCAGCATTTCTTCCCCCAGATAAAATATTTTTGTAATAATGTTCTTGAAGTATTGTCAGTATAAAACCTTTCTTTAAAAGAGAATTGCTGTAATCTCAGAATTCTAATTTGGGTTTTCTTGACACACTAGGAGGGAGAGGAAGATGAATTATTGGGATTTAGGCATCTCCTCATACTATAAAAATCTCATTATATCTGGAGATAAACTGTCCTGGCATAGAATGCAAAATATCTGGGAGCTGTGGAGAATACAAAAGTATTCAGGGGAAGAGAAAAGGGAAGCTTGGGAAAAATCAAAATATCAGCAGTAGCTATTTTTTTATTAAAACAGTTTATTTCCAGCCTTGAACTAGAAAATGAGCTGTGCATAATTATGTTAGCAATAAAAAGTCCTGGAAGATACATTTATTCCAAAATAAAAGTTGTATGTTTTGTAATGACAGTAGGTGTGGCACTGGAGGGATATTGTGCACTGGTGTGTGTCCTGTGCTTTTTGTTCTATCTCTAAATAAGAAAAGCTTGGTAAAATTAAATATCAGTATTGTGAGCTTTTATGTAAAAAGAAATTATGGAGGAAAACTCAAGGTCGGAGAATTACTGTACATATCCCTGGGCTGTGTAACTATGTAAGGATTAAAGTAAAATAAAACCAGTATTTTTTGAAAGATGATCTACAAGTATGTTTCTATTTCTTCTCAGAGTGGGGACAGACAAAATTTTTCCCCTAAAATTTCAGTGTCATCCATTTCCATGCTGGAGAAAGATGTGTTTATATCAAAACCCAAGACCATAATATCTTCTTCAGTTTTTCTAGTCTCTCACATTGTTACCTACCTGCTGATCAGCTCTGTGGCATCTGCATCCAGCCCTGGGTGTGCTGATGATAAAATCCTTGCTTTTATTCCATATGCATTTCAACCCAGTGCCTGGATTACCACCAGGGCCTGCACAGCCTGAGTTAGGGCACAGCCATGGCAGCAAACTAAAAATGAATCTTATTTTGATGGGTTTTTTTCACTTGGCGTTAATTTTCAGATGACCTAAGAACTGCTGATGACACAAGGGGAACTTGAAGGAAAATTTTAATGAAAACTTGGCAATTTGAATGAAAACTGAGTATCACAGTAGCTTTCCTATTATTTTCTTTCTAGTAATAATGATAATAATAATAATATTATTTTCCACTAGTAATAGTAGAAAAATTCATTGTTTTCTTTTGTACTTGGGAAATCTCTTCATTACATCATTAAGTCGCTGTTAGACTGGAGATGTAAGTTGTTTTATGTCTCACCACTGTGAGTAGTTAGATAGCAGCAAATCCACTCAAATATCCCCTGGACTCCATGGAAATCCTGCCCAGAGCATTTTAAGGCTCATCTCTGCTTTGGTGTTTCACAGGAGTTGGGAATTATCTCTTGCCATGTGAACAAGCAGAGAAAATAGCTGCATTCTTTGATAATTTCTTTTTGGGGGGGGGGTAGGATGTATGTGTGATTGTTTTTTAAACAAAGCCCTAAATTATGAATCTTATAATCATCTGTTGCCATGATTATTCACAGATGGGAGCATTCCCACCTTGGCAATATGAAGCATGTATTTTCCTGTTAAATGTAGATCTTTTGAATCCTCCCCATGTGTGTACATCTGAATTCTCACTCTCTGGGCTTTCTCATCTGTGGTGCAGGCCAAGGACAAACCATCAGCCCTGGTGAATCAGAGCAGTAGCTGCTTTTTGTTGACCCATTGGGTCAAACCCAGAGCTCTTCCCACAGGTCTTTGTTCCTCACTTGCCTATGCAATTGAGGACAAAGTTGTTGTTGTAAGAAGGCATCCTGTATTTTTATTTCCTTTGCATAGTTTTTTAAAAATGTTTTTAGTAGCTTCACAAGTTAAAGAGTTTGATTTTTTTAGTCTCTCCTATTAAGACTCTGAACTGAAAGTCTTCTGAGATGAATGGAAATGCTGCTTCTGACTTTGATGAGCTCACCAGATATAATACAGTATAAATGTATTAATACATTTAACTAGGAAAATCTTGTTTCATAAAAGATGATCTGTGGTAACAAAGTGATAATTAAATACGTGCGATATAAGCAGCTCTTTGACTGGGTTTCCTTTATTTGGTTCTGTCTTTGCAAAATCTTTTGGGCTCTTCTGAATGGAATATGCTTTCTGAGCTGAGACTTCTGGTTTTAATGTTGTTCTTTTCTTTTCCCAGATGGGACTAGGAAAAACAATTCAAGCAATTGCCATTTCATATTACTATAAAAATGAATGGCCTCTCCTAATTGTAGTGCCTTCCTCTCTGAGATACCCTTGGGTGGATGAGATGGAGAAGTGGATTCCAGAGCTCTCTCCAGATGACATTAGCATCATTCAGAACAAAACTGATATTGGGTGAGTAGTTTGTTCTTCTCTGGAAAGGCTTGCTCATCACCCTCTGCTCAAGCAGGGCTATCCTTGGGCTTTCAGAAACACCCTCTGGGCTATCAGCCACTCATCCCAGTTTTCTGTCTTGTGTTATAGTGGTTACTCATTTTCTTTGAAGTTGAGGGATCTGCTTTTTGCAAAGTAGCAAATGCTTGTCTGCTGAAAATTAGATTACTTCAGTGTGTCTCAAATTGAACATACACAGTTATTTCTCAACTCTGATGAATTCATTAGCTTCTGTAAAACATTTTTTGAGAACTTCTGGTGTACATTACAAAATAAGGAAGTAATTACTGTTAGAATTCCATTTAGCACGCTGAGGAAATTTGTAAGTTCAACTAAGTAATCCCTAAATAACTGAAAAGGTCATCGTGCCCTACGCTTTCTATCTTTAGATTTGATAGCATGAATTCATCAGAGAGGCTATGGCTTGGGTGTTATTTGAATAACTCTCCTATTACCCTGAATTGCAAGGGTGGTTTTTGTCTGCTTTACTGTAAATGACTTGGTTGATTTTATGCTAATGTTTAAATGTTGTTCTAAAACTTTGGTGTGAGGGAGACTGATCTTGATCTTTTCTGGGAATATCAGAGAATGACTTGACTGCCAAGATGTGCTGCTTGGAACCTTCCTGGTAACCACAGAAATCCAACTGAAAATGCATTTTGAAAGCTTCATCAAAGGGTAATTCCTACTGATAGTCAAAACTTAAATTCTTCATAGGAATATAGAAACTAAAATTAGCTTTTTTTTTTAAAGGTATTTATCTGAAATGCACTCAGTGCTTATAGCGCTGGATGCATAAAGGGGAAATGTGGACTAGGCAAAATGATGGGAAAATTAAATGGCAGATGAAATTCTGTTCCTTTTAAGATTTTTTTAAAGTAGACCTTAACTATTATTACTTACTTATATTCAAAAACAAGGAAAGATGAAAACTTGGGTTTCTGCTCATTTAACTCCCAGGAGGCTTCCTAGCTATAAGTGAGGTTGCTGTTGAATTAATTAATATTTTAACATTAGAAAGAGTTTTGTGCATTTGTAAAAAAATGCAAAAATATAGCTGCCAAATTTGGTTTAGCATTTTGTTAAATTCTACTTCCATATGTTAAGCTTTGATTTCTCTCAGTTTAATACTTTGCTTTTCTTCAAAACTTCCAAGTTTACTGCTTGAGTGTTAACTTCTTGATTAAAACAGGTTAAAATAAACTTAGGTTTCAGTTTAGGTTTGTATTTTCTCGCCAAATTTGAAAATGGAAGTTTCTTGAATAAATGGGTTCCACTAAAATAAATAAGTTTTTTTGGTAATTTTTTAAATGTCCCCTTTAGAAAGGATAAGGGAAATTCATGCTTTCCTGGTTGCTACATTTATCTGTACAGTGACAGCCAGAGTCTGCAATGCCCACAGTGCCCACAGTGCCAGTGCTCAAACCACTGCACTTCCATATCCAGGAGCATGAATGTGTAGCTGCATTTACTTTCTTCATCTTAAATCCTCAAGGAAACTTCAGCTTGTTTGGTTTCTTGATCTCTTGTACTGCAGAAGAAACAGAAATGATGCCAGCAGGGCAGTGGTGTATGACAGATGGGTAGACCAGCTATGACCCCATCCTGGTGACTTGTGTGTCTAACAGCTTTGAGTTCCTGTGCTGCTCCTGAAGGGCCACAGTGCTCTCTAGTGATTTTAATATCAGTTCATGCCTAGGACCTGTATACATCTTGAAATTTGTTTTTAAAAGTTCATTTTCAATTAAATACTGTTTTTTCATCTTGTGCCATGTTGACTCCCTGCTTCCAGATTTTTTTTGTTTTCTTCTTGTTCTATTTGAGTAAAAAAGCTGGGTAACAGCTCTGACAGGAATGGTTTTTCCAGGTGGTGAGGTTCAGCCCAGTCTGAACTTTCACAGTGCCCAAATACTCAGGGACAGTCTGATTAACCCTCTCAGGCTGCTGCTGAGGAGACTTTTTGTACCCAGAGCAGTAGAAAGCTTGCACAGAGACTTTATTACTTCAGGTGCTTGGGTGCTAATTAAGATCTTGGCTTGTGTGTAACTTTTTGTCCTCAAAGTAGATTTTTCCAATGGGATGCCCCTGGAAAAGAGCACAGGGTGAAAAAATGCATCCAGATAAATAAAATTCCTTCGAAATGCAATGTGTGTCCTCTGAAAATGGTTATGAAATGTGTGTGGTTGAGAAGTGTGAGATGTTTTAAACACCAAAAGCTGTTGTTGTTAGCCTGACAGCCCATGTGTCAATCAATCCAAAAGGATACATACATACCTTCTGAGATTAGTTTTTTTATAATCTCTCTGCTATATTAATTGTCCTACAATAAAAATTTACTAAAAAAACTTGTGGATTTTCTCTTTCAGGGGAATATCAACGAGCAAAGTAACAATTCTGGGGTATGGGCTGTTAACGTCTGATGCACAGACCTTGGTAGACACTTTGTACAGGCAGAAGTTTAAGGTGGTTGTGATTGATGAGTCACACTATATGAAATCCAGAAATGCCACCCGTAGCAAGATTTTACTGCCAATTGTTCAGAAAGCTCTCAGAGCTATTCTCCTTACTGGAACTCCTGCTCTGGGAAGACCTGAAGAGGTATTTGACACATTGTGTTTTATTTGGTTTGTTTTTTTTTTTTTTTTTAAGGATAGTATCAGTAATAAATGTTCAGTTTTGTAGTTTCCTTGAATATATTCAATTACATGATGACATCAAAAGGTGCACTGGCTGCATCAGGAAGGACAAGTATATGAAACAAAACCAATTTTGTTTGAGTTGATTTACAAACTTGTTTCAAGCTTGTGCACAGGTGACTTGAGACAGTGTTTCTTGTAAGAAATGAATCTTGCATGTAACAGACTGATAATTGGGTGAAATAAAAGCTAAAGAGCCTGAGCTGAGAACTTCTTGTTTCTCTTGGGTAGGGGAGTCTTTGGTGGGCAAGATCTTGTAATAAATCTTCTACTTCATCATCTGATAAAGAAAGCCCTTAGTGTCACTGGTCTGTTGGATATTCCTAATGTTCACTTCTATGGAAGAAAATACAGGCTGTGCTTGTTGCACATCCAGAATGACAAATTTGCCTTTGAAGGAAGTTCAGCTTATGGAATTAGGGAGGAGCAGAGAGGTAACAAAAACCCTCTTGGATTTTATACTGAACTATACTTAATTTATCTAATGTAGGGGGGAAATGGAATATAAGAGCTAATTTGTATTGAGGGAACTTAAAAGAGTTATATAAATAATATTTTATGCTTCAGAATTCCTTACTGTGTAAAAAGAACTTATGCCAAGACTCTTTATCAATTTAATTTGTTCAAAGAGTTCATAACTTGAGGAAGATATCTGTGGTATGGAAAAGAGCTTGGTATATCATGAGTACTTACCTAAAAATTTAATATGAATATTTATGTTTATGGGTGCAGATAATTACTAAAACTTCCTGTACAATGACATTGCAACCAGCCCTGGATGAAGAATTGGAGAGTGTTCTGCCTTTATATAGTACATGGATACTGAGACCAATGTCATTGTTAAAGGTCTTTAAAGGAAATTCCACACAACCTGTCCTTGACCACAGCAATGGGATCAAAATTCATGACCAAATGGAAAACAATTTGTGATATTTTTTAGTGATACTGGTGTTTTTCAGGGGCTTACAAGGCAGAGTATAAAAAGCATTAAATGTCTTTAATCAGTTTTGTGTCATAAGCAGAATCTTTGTATAAAGTCTTTAAATGTATAGAAAATGATCTCAGAAGCCAGGGAGCTTTTACAGTATAACAGCTTGTAAAGCAGGATTCCTCCTGGTTAAGGTCATCTAAACTGGTATTTGCCTCCTGCTGTTCAGCAGGGAAAAAAATGTGAAATTTCTGGTCTGCATTGATATTGTCCATTTTTTGAAAGTAGGTTTTTCATGTATTTTAGGAAGCAGACCACTCATGCAGTACCTGCACTGAAGCTTTGCAGAAGCCCATGCACCTGGCAAATGATAAAAACAATATTTTTAGGAATGACTTCATCTCATCCATGTTTTCTTGTTGAATGTGAATCTTTTTCAAGCTGTCAGAGCTGTTACAGTGTTACAGAGTGCTCTGTTCTTTGAGGGCTTCCCACAGCTGTCCTCTCTGAAGCCTCCTGTACCCTGTGGAATTTCTTTTGCATGCAGGCCAGGCTCTGTGGGTTTTGTGCAAATATTAAATGTAAACTTAGCACAAGAACCATGTATTGATTATTTCTGATTAGTCTTCCATTTACAGGGAATATTTAAATTTTCACTGTTGCTGTTTTATTTTTTATACAGCTCTTCATGCAAATTGAGGCACTGTTTCCAAGAAGATTTGGAACTTGGAATGAATATGCTAAAAAATACTGCGATGCTCGTGTCAGGTATTACTGCCCTTGCTTATTTACATTCTTTATTTACATTTTCATGAGCATCTTTGATTTTTCTTGTCATGCCAAGTGAGAGAATCAGTAGGTAGCACCTCTGCTGCTCTATCACACCATCTTGCTTTGAAACCCAGGATCAGCAACCGTCTCCTCCATCAGAGAGCATTGGGAAGAGGATGACACTGATTAAATTAATTAATTAATGCTGTTAAAGTTTGAGATAAAGTTGAAGCATTTACATCTGTTAAGTAAATCGTTTATACCTTTACTGTTAGTAGGAGCTGTGGAGGTTTTACCTTCAGAACTGGAGTTTTTGACTCTCAGTCTTAAGCTCATGGTCATGTAATAATTTATATCTCTCTTTATTGTGGGATCCAGGTTTTTTGTGACCTCACCACATTTGGGTGGGGGAAAAAGTTGAGTACTTGTCTCTATATTTCACAGGCTGACTGTCTTAGCTAAAAATTTCATATCTGCAACTTTGCATGTATTCAGAATAACAGATTTTTGTCAGCTAAATTGGCTAGCATTTAGATTTAATTTTTACAATAATAATTACATGGTTTCATTTTCATAAAACTTGTTTTTCTCCCTCCATCATATGCACTTTATCAGTATTTAATTTCAAATAACATGGAAGATCACTGTCTAATTTTCAGACAGAGGAATGCTATTTTTTCCACGGTGTTTTGACTGAATGCATCTGTAATTTTCACACCACAAGTGTGCGTGGGTACAGCATGGTTAGCTACTCAATCATAGATGATTATCTTATTTTTGGAATACCATAAATGTAATAAAAATCAAGTTCAGGGTTTGGCAAGCTTTCAGTGAATAACTTTTTGTTCATGACTTGGCTGGAACAAAACATCCTGTGGTAATAAACTTGATAGGATTATTTTATGCAGCACTTCCTGTGAAAATTTGGGTGGTTTTTCCTTAGGTGTCCATAGACACCTGTTTTAAGGATGAACTCCAAACTATTTCTGTGAGGGTTAGCCTGCCATTTCTGTCTTATCCCTGATGCTGAGGGTGGAGGAAGGAAGCCTTTGTAAGGACAGATATATAAATAGACCAAGGAAGGGATATGAGCAAAAGATGTTGCTGTCTCCATCTGTGCCATTCCCACTTCACCAGTGCAGAAGTGACTCCCTCAGCCCCTTTCCCAAATGATTATATTCAGCTAATTAGAACACTGTTGATAAAGTTAATAAGGCTTGAAAATCTCTAAATTACTGTGGGGGATTTTGTGGGGGTTTTGTGGCTGTTTGTTTGTCTTTTTATTAAAATTACATGCTTTTAACACACTCTTCTAGCTCTGGAAAATGCTACCTGGGCTTTTCTCCAAATCTGTCATGTTCATTATTTTATTGTCTCTTGGTGATGCTGACAGAGAAAAGCTGTTGTTCCTGCTGCAACACTTCCTCAAAAACAGCAAAGCAAAAAAAGAATAAGGAAGATTGAGTTAATAAATGTGATCTCTTTACAGCCTTTAGCTTCCTAATGTTAGACCTTCTTCCTCTATTGAACTTTTAAAGATGATAGCTTAAGCTTTAAATCCTGTCTCTGACAGTAACTAAGAAGGAATTCTTAGGGAGGGAAAAAAAGGAATATTAATGGTGATATTTGCAGTTTTCATGATGGCTTTCCTGTCCGTAATATAATAAAGATTATTCTCATGGTGGTGCATTCTTCTCATTAGTCCATTGAAACAGGAGTTCCAAAATTAAACCTGAAACTTCTGTTTCCTGTGGACAGTCAAGTATGGGAAGCTGGGAATAGACAGAGGATTGTGTGCAGGTGATGGGCAGGGACTCCTGTAGGCAGTGGTGGCTGCTGAGAAGTTGAAGCACACTTTCATATCCAATACTGTGCTTTAAAATTGATTATGTACTGAAGATTTCTATTGAATTTGGAAGATCTCATGTTTACACTCTGTATTGATTTATCATTTTCAGGTTTTTTGGTAAAAGAAGGCAATGGGATTGTAGAGGAGCTTCAAACTTAGAGGAACTACATCAACTTCTAAGTGAAATAATGATCAGAAGACTGAAGAATGATGTCCTAACTCAGCTGCCTCCCAAAGTCAGGCAACGCATTCCATTTGACCTCCCACAAGCTGCAGCAAAGGTGAATTTTCCACTTTTGTTAAAAATACATTTGTTAATAAATAGAAATATCTGTGTATGGATATGTATTTTTATGTATGCACGTGTATTATATGTAGTTATAAAGATTGTGTGAGTATAAAGCAGAGTATCTCTGTTACTGGTTTTTTAAATATAACACAAAGAACACTAATACTACAATTCCTTTTCTCATGAATAATAAAGTTTGTTCTAATTCTAATACAATCTTCTTTTCTGTCTTCTTTTCCCATAGATTTTGAATCCTACATTTACTTTTAGCCAATTTTGATAGAGTTCTCCAAAGCTCCTAAACATTTCACGCTTAAAATGTACCTGTACTTTGTACTCTGTGTCTAACCATTGGTCTCTTCTGCCAATTAGAATCTGAATGCCACTTTTGCAGAGTGGGAGAAATTAATGAGAAGTCTGAGATCAGATGCCACTGAAAGCCACTTTTCTCAAGTCATGAATCTGATCACACGCATGTATAAGGAAACAGCCATTGCCAAGGTGAGCCTGCAAGCCTTTCCTTAATATCCCTAAATTATCCAGTGTTTAACCTCATAAGATTGGTTTTATTGGCCAGAATGCAAGATGAGGTTATTTGGTTTGTTTTATAATCATGACATGGAGAAACACTCTCTTTTTCCCTGTATGGAATAGGAATAGGAATGGAATAGGCAGAACCCCATTACAGTGAAAAAAGAAATCTGAAGACCACTGCAATGTGTATTGCATTAACTGCTGGTCACTGATAAATTTTGTTATTAACTGTCATCATTGCTTTAATGGCTTTTGCAAAAGATACTGAAAATTACATTTGACACAAAAGAACTCTATGAATCCTTAAGGAGAGCAATATTTTATGATTATGGTATCGTGAACATATCAAATTTATTCTTTCTGTTTTGATATATGGCTTTGTGTGTGTGGATACAGAAGTTCTGATTAAATATTACCTTGTCTGTTTGAAATATGTTTGTTTTTCCACAAATATGGATTAAAACATCAGATAATGATGTCTGAATTAAAAGGGAGTTTATCTACATCTTAATGTGGAAGAAGTGGCATGTAATTATATGATCTTTTGAGGATAAATATGTGGTTTTTCTCTCGCTGAAGGAGGAAGTTAGGTTTCTCAAAGACATCATCAAGTTGGGATATTTTTTAAAACAAAATTAATCTGAATTATTTGATTCTTAGCAATGTCAGTGTTTGATAAAGTCTTACATGGATAACAAAAGATATGGAAATTTACCTTTTTGTGTTACAAGGAATTGAAAGACATGAAAATAAAAAATGTCTTTTTGAACATTTTGTGTGTCTCACTAATGAAAACACTCACTGCAGGCAGGAGCAGTCAAGGACTACATCAAAATGATGCTCGACAATGACAAACTGAAGTTCCTCGTCTTTGCCCATCACCTGAGCATGCTGCAAGCCTGCACAGAGGCAGTGATAGAGAGCAAGGTAAAGCCTTAACAAATGTGCACACAAATTCACCTTCACTTACACAAATGGCTGTCAGCTGGGTTTGAATTCAGCAGAACTGCACACAAGTACAGCAGTGGAAGGATTTTTTGTGTGTACAGATCAGTGCCACTGCATTAAAAGGGATCATGTGGTTCTGAAGAACTGCTTTGTGTTTCAGGATGATGTAAATACACTTGTATCTGGTATGACTTTATTATTATTGTTATTATTATTATGCTTCTGTCTATTTTTGAGGGGTTTTAACTGCACACTATCATCTCACCTGAATGTTTAATTCAAAGCAGTAAAAATGTTTGCAAACAGCTTTCACCTTATTTTGATCATGGACTCTTAACTATTGCTTGCGAATGGTGGCTAACTTTGCTATTTTGTATTTTTATTCTTTTTAACTGTTTGGAATTTTAAAAAATGGTGTCAGTGTAAGTCCAGATTCTTCTGTGAAATATTCCATTTTAAGATCCCATGTTCATTTTATCTTTACTTTTGCAAACAGGGAATACAAAGTCTCCGCTTCTCTAGAGAGAGACTGAATTTTAAATCAAAGGGCAAAACAGTGCTGGTGTATCCTGATCCCCATGGAAGGAATAGAACAGCCCTTTTCCTATTTTTACTGGGGGACAGGGAGGGATTGGCTCTGAAAACAGGCACTGATGATGTCATTTAGTCTCTGTTCTGATGTCACAGGCTCGCTACATCCGCATAGATGGGAGTGTTCCCTCTGCAGAGAGGATTCACCTCGTCAATCAGTTCCAGAAGGACCCCGAAACCCGGGTTGCTATTTTGAGTATTCAGGCAGCTGGTCAGGTAGGGCAGAACAGAAGATATGAGAACTAATGCACTTGAAGAATATAGCTACTGAAATCATTAGTGAATGAAGTGGTTTACTGAAGGCAGTTTATCTTTGTGCAATTTGTCCATTGTAGGCCCTGTATTCATTCCTTTGCACTAATCATGTTAACTGTTCTAAGCCTCTATTGAATTTGTTTGAGCTAAATGATGATAAGCAGCAGTATCTCATTCTTGAATAATTAGAAAAACTCAGTTTCTCTAAAAGCACTAGATTAATAAGAAGTAGATGTTATTCCATAATGAAAAGCAATGTGCAGTCTCTGCACAATATTGAAATATTTTTTGAATCTGAGGCACAAGGAAGAACCAGTAAAATAAACCCATCTGCTGTTGAGGACCACCTCTTATTTCCATATTAAGATATCCTGTACAATCTGTAGCTTGTTAAAGATAAAGATAATCAGTTTTTGTGTCTGGTGTCTTTTTTTTAAAGAATGCATCTATTTATTCTGCTTAGGGTTTAACATTCACTGCTGCCACTCATGTTGTGTTTGCTGAATTGTACTGGGATCCAGGCCACATTAAACAAGCAGAAGACAGAGCACACCGCATTGGGCAGTGCAGCTCAGTGAACATTCACTTCCTGATTGCCAAAGGAACCATGGACACCTTCATGTGGGCCATGCTCAACCGCAAGGTGCGTGGGCCTGGAAAACAATTTGAGATATTTTTTAGTGATACTGATGTTCTTCAGTGGCTTACAAGGCAGAGTATAAAAAGCATTAAGTGTCTTTAATCAGTTTTGTGTCATAAGCAGAATCTTTGTATAAAGTTCACAGTGCCATGGGGCCGAGGGGGCAGAGCTCACTGGGTTGGGGCTGCACTGCAGTGCCACAGCAGTCTTGTTTGTCTGGAACGCTCTCTGAGACAAAGTGATACACCTACAATTGCTGATCATCAACATGTCTGTGTTTGTCCTGATTCAGTCTTTTCTAGCTTTTTTGCTCTTCATTCAGGATGCAAAGATAATGAGTCTTTGCCAAGGGGAACGGGAGGGATCATATCCACAGGAGATGGTTGTTTTATCTTCCAGCTCTTTATTGCTATTGTTTCTCAGTCTACAATTTTAAGGCATTCAGGCATTCTGCTCACTCATATCAGCTAGAATTTGTTGTGCGTTTTTTTTTTTAATTGAATGAATGCTGTGCCTATACTAAGCTTCCTTTCTGAGAGGAAGAGGCATTCTCAGATAATTCTTTTTCAGTAGATCCAAGATTACACTAATCTTTTCTTCGGTTGCCATTTTCTACAAGGATCACCCAATTGTTGTTATGGTTTAGGTTGGAAAGGTCCTTAAAGGTCATCCTGCCTGGTGCATAATGAATCTCCTTCTCCTGAGGTGGGACTCAGTAATTCAACATCAATTTACCTTACAAGTTCTGTCACTAAATAATTCTGCCTGTATTTGTCTCCACTTGCCAAGCAAAACATGTTAAGGCCTTTAGAGGGTGTACACAGTGTATATATTCTCTTTTATCTTCAATAAATACTGACATTTTGTGTACAGCTTCACTGGTTGCAGTGTGCTAAATACAGCAGTTACCATTATTGTGTTCCTGCAGGCCAAAGTCACAGGCAGCACCTTGAATGGCAAGAAAGAGAAAATGCAGGCTGAAGAAGGGGATAAGGAGAAATGGGATTTTTTGAGTTTTGCTGAAACCTGGACCCCAAATGAAAGTCTAGAAGACCCCCAAAATGAACTTTTATTTACTCATGTAAGACTTGAAACTTTGTTTTTTCTCTTTCCTTTAATTTAAAAAAAAAAGTAACAGCCATTTGCTTCAGGTTTCTGTGCACTTCAGACATTACTAATGGAGAAACATCAAAAAAGTAGGAAAAAGTAATGTAAATTCCATTTTAAAGCTTAGGTGAAGTTGGGGAAAGTGCTCTGTGGGGAATAAATGTCATCTGCATCTTCTGATGGGTCCTTATGTTATGTTTAGGTGACTGAGCCACCCTCAGAGTCAGATAAAACCAAGTAATTTCTGTTCAAATGACATCTTTGCTAACTGTGCTGAATTAATTGGACTAATATTTAAAACAGTGTTTGAAGACCTTTCCTTGTAATGAACATCTTCAAAAAAGGCACACAGTTTATCAGTTCTGTGTATCTGTTTTCTGGTAGTGCCATTTCAGAATTTCCAGGAGAATATTGAAAATACTTTTCTGGAATCAGGAGAGGAATGTTGAATTGCTTTTTCTGCTCACTGTTTGTTCTTGAAGTTACATTTGTTAAAGATATCTTTTGTTTAACAGTTTCTGATGCAGTCATAAGTGGGGTTTAGAGGTCTTTTCCAATCTAAATGATTCTGTGATTCCTATTCCTTTCCTCTTCCCCAGTTTGAAAAGGACAGACAGCATGACATCCGTTCCTTCTTTTCCCCCAAATCCTCCACGGAGAAGAAACGCAAAAGATTTTCTGGTGATGAATTATTATATAATGATTCAGAATCTTCTGCAGTCACAAAAGAAGAGGGTGCAGAGAAGAGCAATGAAAACCTGGATTCCTCAAGGATAAGTGAGGTGGAGGCAATGTGTGATGAAGATACTTGTGAACATGATGCCAAAAGAGCAAAGAGCATAAGTGGATCGACCCCAGTCAGCTACAGTAATAAAAAGAGAACATCTCTGAATGGAGAAAAGCCTTCTTTGTTTTCAGAAAAAAGCAGTGAACTCCGTCCTTGTGGCTTAAATACTTCAAGTGAAAGTACAGATTTAAATAAAGTTTGGCACTGCAGTGCCTGCACTTACACTAACAATGCTCTGCTGCCTTACTGTGAGATGTGCCATTGCCCCCAGAGCAGGGATGGTGAGTAAGGGCTGCTGCAGAGGGAAAGATGCATTTTTCATTTCAGTTGTGATCAGGCTCAATAAATACAATTTTTTTAAACCTATGACTACACACAAGTCCATGAAAATATGATATTCTTTAGTCCTGCTTTCCCCAAGGATCTTTTATGTGAGTCTAACTTGAAACAAGTGAAAAATACTCATAAAATGTTAGCAGGTTATAAATTCCATAAGGAAGAATATATCCTTTGTTTTGTTTGCAGCAAATGTCCCTCTCATCTTCCTTGAGGTTTATGGTTACTCTGAATACAATTAAACAGCAATACTTTTCTTCACCTTTCAAAACTAAGCAGTGGGGTGTTGGAGTTTTATTAACTTGAGCATTGTGTATTTGTCATGAGAGACATTATCTGGAAAATATGGCCTTTCTTTCTTCTCCAGCTCACAGTAGATTTCTTTTACTAAATTTATTTAAGCTATCTGGAAAATTAATGAAACATTTTTATAAATAGATGCCAATATTTGTCATTTCAGTTGCAAAGCCACGGGTAAGGTTCTTTTTGCTTCCTTTTTTATTTGTTTAAATCTCTGGGCTTGTTCAAATAAGGACAACTTCTGAGTTTCACAGCTATGAATCAATGCCTTGGGAAACTACTTTGTGTGTTTATAGTATACAATAACTGTATATAATATAGAATTGCTAACTGCATTGTTTATTTCATATATATTTTTACATTAATCTGGGTGCAGGGGATTACATAAATTAAAAGCTTTATTCCACGTGTTTCTTCTCCTACCATTAAAGCTAGCTCTAACTTCCTAAGTGGTTGCACCACCATTAGAGAATGCAGTGCCATTTCTTTGCATTTCAGAGATGTGTTCCTGTCTCAGGTGTGTTATTAGGTATGTGCCAGGTAACACAAATCATTGCTTTGCTTCTTTCTTTGTCTTTAGGTGAGAGAAACGGTGAAGCTCCCAGGACCCAGACTGAAGAAGAGGAGCCCAGGAGAGATGGAGAGGGAGCAGAGGGCAGTGCTGAAGGCAGAAGAAGGAATTTGGGGGAACTAGGGGTCCACAAATCTCTTGAAATCAGAGAACAGGAAACTGTTAGCACTGAAAAGGAAAAAAGTGAAAAAGAATGTGGAGAAGGTAAAGTGGGACTCTGAAAGAACAATTCTATCCCATTGTGAAACTGGATTAAATTACTCTGGCATGAAAAATGGCTTTTAAATAAAAACCTACACCTCTGAAACACAGAAGTACAAACACCAGCATGGGACTTCCTCATTTTGGCCTGGGCCA
Source organism: Calcarius lapponicus (assembly GCA_039654755.1). NCBI lineage: Eukaryota > Metazoa > Chordata > Aves > Passeriformes > Fringillidae > Calcarius > Calcarius lapponicus. The sequence goes on along the minus strand of CM077470.1, from coordinate 20,184,552 downwards.
TCTGTTGAATTTGGATGCTGGATAAGCCCAGCCTTTCCACACAGCTCCTGGAGCAATCCAGAGCTGACTGACTTCAGGACTGTGACAAACCAGCAGCTGGGAATGTGGATGGTTTTACTGGAACTCGGGACAGACACAGGCAAACAGATGATGGGTCATCCAGGAGAAACAGAAAAATAAAATACACAAATACCTTCAGAGTTTGCTGCTTGAGCTCTGCACCTTATGTAGTTCTGGAATTAGATACATATTAAATATTATTTTTAATGTCAGAGTAGAATGAATGAATAAAAATCTTTAATGCCAACTTTTTTTCTTTTGTAGATAAATCAGACACATTCCAAATATATGATGGGCTTATGTTCTGTGCAAGCAGGAATACTGAGAGAATCCACCTCTATACAAAGGTAAACCTGAAATATGCATGGGTATTGTTATTTTAAAATTGCAAAGGAGAATGTTGCCCTATGAAATGTTTCTGTATGCTCTCCTTTGTTATGTTTGCTGTAAAAGCATTAATATTTTTGTATTAACTGAAATGTACAAAAATTAGGTAGTTTATCATTCTAGTTCTTTTTCTTAATGGAATTAAGTAATAATTCCTTAGATACATAACTTCCAACACTTCTCTTGGTTTACAGAATTGGGCTAATGTGTTAAAACATCTGGAATAGAAATTCCAGTGACAGTTGTTTAAAATTCCTTTTTTATTATTAGTGTCTTATCACAAAATAACTTGAATGAAATAACATTCAAAATTCAAATAAAAATGACAGTAAATCCTGAGACACTAAGTAAATAAAACATTGCCACCAGTCTTCGGAAAGCTCAGCATTGGTGCTATGTGTAAGTTGGTAATTTCTTGAATAAAGCCCATTATCATTAATTTGCAGTGGTGATTTGGTACAGAAACCAGCAGCTGGGAATCTTCCAGGTCATTATTCAAGGGGAGGTCAGGACTTGCCAATTTCTTCTTTCAAGTGATAGGAAAGTTCAGTGGGAAGATTTCTTCCAATTCACAGAGTGAATCAGTGTATTCAGGTGCCACTGAAGCAGCACAGATAACTGAGGGCAAGCCTTTGAGATAAGACATTTCTATGAGGCTGATGCAGCTGAGAAAAGTCAAAAAGAGTCAAAAGTCCTCTTGTAACTGAAAATTTGTTACATGTACTTAAAGTGTATGCTGCTGCCTAGCTTCACATGTTTTATTCAGACAAAGCTGCATTTGGGGTGGCTTTTGGGCAATTGTCTGGTTTGGGTTTTGCTGGGATTAGAGATTCATGGTGCCAGATACTGCACAAAGTCTGCTGAATGGTGAGACCCCAGGGAATTCTGCTTTGACTCCTCTCAAATGCTTGTGAATCATCAGTAAGTTCTGTCACCAGATGTACCCACTGGACAACTTATTCCTTTATAAATTAAGTGGAGAACTTCTTCAGACATTAAAAAGAAGTATGATAAACAGTGTTCAAGAATTCTTATTTTAAATTGTAATGAAGTGACATTCTTTTATCTACAATCATTCATTTCCCTTAGAATTCAGTCAAGAGGATTGTAATTTCAGTTTAATATAAGGCAGTTTGTGTATTCGAACTATTTGCAAAGAAAAAATCAGATCTATTAAAAGTTAAAATATTCAGCCTTGTTACTTTCAGGTAGATTAATATGAATAATCTTCCTTGTATTTTTGCTGTTATCTCTGTGCCTTATTGTTAATTCTGGAAAAATTTGACCTTGAGGGACTAAATTTAGTAGGAAGGGAGGAGAATTCACTTGAAACAGATTACTTTTCTACATTGTGCTACACTGCATCTGTAAACAAAACTGTTTGTTTGTCTAGGATGGTGAACCACTGAATCATAATTTCATTCCACTGGACATACAGCTGGATAACTGGGAAGATTTACCAGAGGCTTTCCAGAACAAAAAGAATCGTGCATTGGTAAGAACAAGCTACTGGCACAGCAATATAATATTTAATGCAGAAGAAGATTACTTACTTTTACAGAAATAAATACAGAATACTGCCAAGCCTTGGGATATAGGCACAGTTTCATCAAAGCAATCTTACAGATGTTGATGTGAATATTAATTATGTAATCTATTACTCTGGCTAGTTATTATGCCTCCTGTTCACATTGCAGTAGAAGGAATTAACCAGGCATCATTTCATTTCTCATTTACAGGATTAGCTACTAACTTCCATAAGTCAACGAAATAACTTCTTAAAAGTTCTGAATTAAATGGGGCACACTCTAAATAAGAATGTTCTAGATGTATCAGAGCTGCAGGCCTGAGCAGACCTCCACTCTCACTGTCCCTTTGGTCTGCTAACAGTTTTCAAAGCACTGTCAGGCACAGCTCCACAGAGACATTCAGTTAATTTAGGAATAAAGATCCCATTCATAATGGGGTTTGAGAAGAACACTGCAAACACAAGTACTCAAGTAAGGAAATTCAGATTTAAACTGGATGGGAAATATTTTCTGCTTAACTTAAAATCTGATTTTCCAAACAGAAAACCATTATGTAGGAATAAAACTGGTTCCTTCTGTAGGTTCTCCAGCAAGGTTGGAGTTTAAATTTGTAGTGGGGATACCTGACAGATTGAACCAGCTGTTGTGTGAAGCAGCTACTGAGTGGGTTCCACAAAAGGGGGGGTATGAAGAGTTACTTGAAGGCACCATCTCTGGTTGTAGGAGCTGTTTCCAGACAGTGCAGAATGCATTTATCTATGGCACTGTTTTGCTGTAATTAGCTCTGTGCAAAGCCTGTCCTGCTGCTGACTGTCATGTTCTCTGCCAGATCCTGAGGTTTGTGAAAGAATGGACTCATCTAACAGCAATGAAACAGAAGATTGTCAGAAAAAGTGGTCAGATATTCTGTAGTCCCATTCATGCTGCAGAGGAGCTGTCTAAAAAGCAGTCAGTGGGCAGCAGCACAAAAAGGTATGTGGGGTTTGGTTTTAATTCCTCCTACTAATTACTGCAGAAAGTTTGATTAATTTAATGTGGCCTTCAGTGGAATGATGCTAAGTCTGAACTGGACATTCAATGATTGCTTGTCACAGTGACAGCCAGGCAGCCAGGCATGTTGGTGAATCTGCTGGAAGTGTCTCCTTCCCTGCCCAGCTCTGTGCCCCATTCAGCAGCTGCTCTGGCTCTGCTGCACTGCATGTTTCAGCATCTGGAACTTGCCAGGTGTTTTTAAAGGAAAAACCCTGATCTCAGGACTACAACAGAAAAGTAAGGTCAAAGCATCTTGTTTCTCCCCACCTGGAATCAGATATAAATCATTAGTTGCCATCAGTGAAATGATGTTTTATTCATAATTCACAGCCAACTTTCCAGTTCTTGTTTTTCCTTTAAGCAGTTCTGTTCCCTGTGAACGACATTTGTGGCTCTCTTTGCTGAGTATCACTGAAAAGGGCTGGTGTTTGATCCTTGTTAAAACCTAAATGTACCTTTGATTCCCTTTCTTTTTCTGATGTGATCTTAACAGGCATTTGTAGCCTCAGTGTTGTCATTGCTCTGCACAGAACGTGTCATGCAAACCATCTAAAACCTCCCTATTCCCCTCAATCCCTACTGTTAAATTCCTCAGGGTGACTCTATTTTGGCTGTAGGTAAGAATAAATAGTAATTCCAGTAGTATCAGAAGCAGAGCAAATGTTTGTTAACCTCTTGCCTGAGTGTGTCCTTCCATGAAGTACAGGAAAAATCTGTGAATGGTGTTAGAAAACCTACCAGGACCTACAGCAGCCTTGTAGGGTGCAGTGTAGGGTTTGGCAGATGTTCAGTTCAGAGATATCCTCAAAAGAAGTTGTCTGAATAGTGGTTTCTGTGAAGCAATTTTAAGTTTTTAACTAAGACCAGTTGTGTTTTACAGGGTTTCACATGAAAATAAAGCAGGGAGATCAACAGAGCAAGGAGTCCTCCAGAGCTTGTAAAGCTTCTTGGATTATCCAGTGTCACTGAGACATCACCTAACTGAAACAAAATGCCTTTCAGGTTTCAATGGCAGGCAGTATCAAACTGCAGTCATTTTTTAATTGTTATACACAAACCAAGTTACCTGTTCACTGGTTAGAATTCACTTTTAGAAAAAGGTATTTAATATGGAAGTATATAAAGCGCGTTTTCCCAAACTTTCTTCATTTCTCATCCAGAAAATGAGGAATGTTTGAAGAGAATGTGCTGTACCAATGTTGCTGCAGCCCAGAGTGCTGTTCCTCGAGGGAGATTGCTCCCTTTGCTGACAGGATTTGTCACTCTCTCAGGTATGTGACCAGGGAGGATGTGGCAGCAGCCTCGCTCTCCAAGGCCAGCAGCAGCGGGGGCAGCGTTCGCCTCATCTCCAAAGAAATGGGGGCTTCTCTGGACAAAGGTGCTTCTCCTAAACCATCCACAAAGTAGGTTTATTAATGCAATAGCATGATTAAATTCTTTTGCCACTTTTTCTTTTAATGGTAGTAAAATTATTTGCTATGAGTGTCTGCTTTGCTGAATCAGTACAGTAGTTAGATAAGAAACTTGCTGTAGTGCTAATGAGCTCTGTTTTATTCTGTTAACAATTTAGATTTCATCTGTTGTCTGCTGACAGAGCTGCTAATTAACTGAGTCTCACTAACATAAAACAAGAGAATAGTTATGTGATTCAGTTAGAGAAAAGAATGTTAGCTCAGCTCTCCTGTGAGGTCCACATCAAATTGAGGACACCGAATTTGCTCCTATTTTGCCTCAGAATTTAAAAAAAATGGTAACAAAGAAGTGAAAATTCCAAACAGAAACTGCCCTTTTAAAAAACTTTCTTAAACAACACTGTGTATCCTACTTTGTTTTGAGTAGGAAATTCATAGGCAGCCATGGAGATTGTAAAGAGAAACCAGGATGTGTTTGTATGTGTACATGCCTGATAGAAATCACCATGTCTTTATAAATACAACATTATTTCAGCTAATAATTGCGTGCAGTAAGATATGCAGAAGAAAAATCTGCCTTGTTTTATTGCCAAATTTTGTTTAAATGGAAAAGTAAACCAAGTAAAGGATTTGCACTGTGCAGCTATCAATCTGAGCAAGGTATTATTTCAGCTAAAATGATTTTTCAGAACACAAAAGATATCTAATGGAAATACACAGTGCATAAACCTCCCATGAATTCGCTGCTGAGTACATCACTTATCCAGGGCTGTACTTTGTTCTCTACCATCAGACTGCTTCCAGAAAGTGGGACTGATCCCTCAGCCCTGTCTCCAGGGCAGACTGATGCTGAAGGCCCCTCCCTGTGCAGAGGGTATCTGCAGGCCCTGGACAAGCAGGGCACCCCGCTGTGTCTGAGCTGCCAGCAGCCAACAGCTCAGCCCCCGCCCGGCTGCCCGGCCTGGGACACGCGCTTCTGCTGCCACGCCTGCCAGGAGGACTTCTCCATCCGCTCCAGCCAGGGCTACCTGCGCTCCAAGGTGTTCCAGATCGAGCACGGCGTGTGCCAGGGCTGCCAGAACAACGCCCAGGAGCTTTTCCTCAGCGTCAGGGATGCACCCAGGAGCCAGAGAAAGCAGCTTCTGGAGAGCTCTTGGATGTCTCACCTTCCCCTTGGGCAGGTGATGGTTCTGGGGTTTCAGCAGGAACAGCTGGTCTGGGCATAGAGTTTAGAGACAGCCAAAAATGTTCTTACAGATTTAAGATAGAAAGGTAACCTACCACCAACAACAGAACAAGAAAATCAAGTCCTTAAAAACAATTACATTAACTAAATCCCACTGTCTTCTAACATCTCTAAAAGGCACAGGCATCAGAGCTCTGATTCTGTAGGGAGGTGCGTGTACAGCCAGGGCTGGCTGAAAACAGGCCAACTACTTAGAGTTGTTGCTTGTCCAGTGGGAGTAACTAAAAAATGCCAAGGCTGGCTTTCTTTATCCTGATGAAAACTGTAGCTAGCTCCTTCCCAGGATTTCTTTGTTCCTACAGTAGCATGTCCATGTAGCTGAGGAGTGTTTCACCCTGGCATGTCCTTTTGTGCTGCAGCTGAATGAGATGATCAGGAGCCCGGCAGAGGGGCAGTTCTGGCAGGTGGATCACATCCAGCCCGTGTACAGCGGAGGAGGACAGTGCTCCCTGGAGAACCTTCAGACCCTGTGCACAGCCTGCCACAGGGAGGTCAGTGTGTGGAGCCAGGAATCCTGGCCCTCTCAAAGGGAACAGCAGGGGGAAACTGCACTTAGGCTCCTCCTCAGTCCTGCTCCAGAACCCCAGTGCTCACAGCCTCTCCCTCCCATACAGCCAAGGTGGAAAGGCAGCATAAACTATTACAATATAACAGTTTCCTCTGGATTTGGGAAAATGTTGCCTTAATAAACATTTGCATTTCATCATGCTGTCTGTCTACTGCAAAGACAGACTGGAGTTTAACTGTGGGCTAATGCTTTCTGCTGCACATGTTTCCATGTATCAACACTCACTGAACCTGTCTCTCTCTTTTGCAGAGAACTGCAAAACAGGCCAAGGAAAGAAGCCAGCTGAAGAGAAAGTCTTTAGCTACAAAGTATGCCTGTGATATAACCAAATTTTTGGTGAAGAAGTAAAATGCACAGTACATTCAGGTACATTGTAACAGTGAAACTAATATAGTTAGTGTTTTCCTCTTGCACTGATTTAACAGAAATTGCTGAGATCATGCTGTTGGTAGAGAGAATAAGGAATTAAACCAAAGAAATTATCTGTTACATCCAAAGGGCTTGATCATCGTGGTTTTTAATGGCCCTGGTTTAAAGCTAAATTTCTGTGTATAACTTTTAATGCCATTTTGAAGCATTATGCACTCTTGCAGGTCAGGACTGCAAGAATTTAAGGAAGTTCTGTTAAACCTGCTGGTGGTATTACAGGATTCAATTGTATTGGGAACTTCATGGACCTAGAAGGTGTATTACTTTAAATTCCTTTTGTTGCTCACATACCAAAACCACAGAATACATACCAAAACCACAAGATACAGTGATTATGCCAAAAACTATCACAAGTGATTTGTTTCCTCTAGTGCTGCTCACCCACAGAAGGCTAACTCCTGGCATGGACCTGACTTACAGGATTTTGGCATTTAGAATTGATGTCAGTTGAAGTCTGGTTTTATTTAAACCAGCTTGTATTGAAATGTTACTCAGGATAGGAAACATTAAAAATTAGCAATTATCTCATCAAAGGTCGTTTCTGGGAAATGCTACAGTCAAATTCTCCTTAATGAGATTGCAGAGATACTGGTAATTTTGGACTGCTTACCTGGCTTGCTTTACAGTTACTTTAAATAAATACAGTTCTTTCTCCTGATGACTTTTTTAATGCTCTGTCTCTCCTTCCCCCCAAATGCTGAACTGTAAGCTCATAAAGCAGAGCTGTGCACGACACAGTGCAGGCCTGAAATTTCAACTACAGCTACTTAACATAAACTGAGTTATCCTTCTGAGAAAAATCTTCAAAGTTATAACTCTTGAACAGAGACAAAGACTGTTTAAGACAAGGTAGTTGCCTGAGTGCACTATTTTCTACAGTCAAACTAAACGGCCTTTAGCTGTGTGGATGAGGTTTGTGGTGTCTGAGTATGATAAAGGAATCACCTCTCCAGCACTTTAAATGACCAGGTAGGAATAGCCTGATAACTAAGTATGAAAGTATGAGAGATTTTCAAGTTTTTGCAGCCTTTACAAGGTGCCACACTGCAGTGTAATATTTCATTAGAGAGGAGGAAGCCAGAAGTATTGGGGAAGAAGCTTAACCTAAATTTTACTTACCAGTAATCATGAATTGTTTAGTGTAGTTAATTTTAAAGAAGCCACAGAGTTAAAGAGCAGCTACAGGTCTTTATCATACTTACCCTGATGTCTGAGGAAACACACAAACAGCCTGGAAAACAACGTCTGTGACAAGATTTTACCTTGTTAACTCTTCTTCATCCTGAAAAATGTATTTCTGCTTCATCCACACTGATCCCTGTCCCCTCAAAGAAGTTTTAGGGTAACACCTGGGATGCTGCTACTACCAGCAGAACTCAACTCTCTGTACTCAGTGTAGTCACAATGTCCCTCCTGGATCAGAGCATGCAAGGAGGGCACGGAAAAGCATGGGAATACTGAGAGCCAACAGTACGTTCATATTTATTGAGTAACGTCCACAATACTGTAGCTGTTTGTACATCTGTAATGTTGATTCTCATTCAAACAGATGAAGGTCACTGTAAAGCAACATTGGCACAGGTGGGGTGAGGGGCCAGAGGTGACAGAGCTGTCCCCTCCTGTCCCGTCGATGGCAGGGAGTGCAGACAAACAGCCTGGGTAAACACCAGTGAGTTGCTCACAGTGAAACACCTCCGGGGTGTCATTTCCATCCAGCTTTGGGCCTCGCACCAAGGGAAGGATACAAAGTATCCCAGGCCCTCAGTGATCTACTGCAGACTCACTGTCCACTTAGTTCTGTCTGGGAGAAGTGACGAGACCGGGACAACCAGGAGAGTTTAGCACAAACTAGAGTATGAACTGTACACTTTAAATAAAAATAAGGATATTTCAGAAGCACTTGAAACAGTGATTAACCAAAAAATACTGGGCTCTGTGATTATGATTAGTAATAAATATAAATTACTTAATGTTTTTATATATATCAATTTAAGTAGACTAACGTCACTTGATAAAGTCTGATCCTGAAGTGTAAAGCAGCACATTCTGCATGAATTTCAACATGAATATTTGCACACAGCCCATTCAGGTCCGTAATTAAGCTAATGCAAGGAAAGGAAAAGATGCTCCCTTGGGACAGAGAGTTTGAAACCACTCCTGAAGCCATTCCAGGCTCCACTCCTGAAGTTATTCCAGTTGCTCCAGCCACCTGTCGGGCGGCCGATCCAAGTCCTTGGGAAGCAGCGCTGCGGTCCCTCGGCAGCTCCCCGGCCGCAGCAGCGAGTCCCGGCCGCGGCCGTGTCAGAAGAAGGTGGTGTCGGCCGAGAAGGCCCCCGCCAGGCGGAAATCCTCGCGGGTCAGCACGCTGTACATGCGCTGCGGCAGCGCCTTGGAGTAGGGGGCGGGCCGGGGCACCGAGGCGCGCAGGATCACCTCCCGGCCCGCGGGCGGGGGAAACTCCGACTGCGGCCCCGGCCTGCGCTCCTCCGGAGAGCCCGAGCGCCGCAGCTCCTCCTCCAGCGGCACGGCGGGCACCTGCGACAGAGCACAGGGACAGGGCAGGCTGCTGCCTAACGCTGGGATTCACAAAGCTGCTCTCAGAGGAAGATTAAAAATGGGGAATACAGCTAGAGGCTTCACGTGTACACAGAGCAAAGCGCTAATGGGATGCTAGGAAATAAAGCCAACGTAACCAGATGGAAGAACCCTCGTGTGGATGGTGAAGCTCTGCCCAGCTGAAGTTCTGATGTGGCAGTGTGAAGCAAGGGTTGTGACTGGAGGAAATGGCCCCTCCTCAGACAGGGTGCTCTCCTCAGTTCCCTGCAGCTACAGGAGACCAAGGCAGCCTCCACTTGAAAATTATCAGTGCCATTACTGCAGTCCTGACAGTCACCTGCCTTTCAGGCTCCAACACTACTGCAGGATGGGTCAGAGAGCCTTGCTGAAATCCCTCTGCTGCACAATCCCAATTGGAGGAGGAGTTCATTGTCTCAGAGCCAGGTGGCAGCAGCAACACTGACACCTGGATATTAGAAGAAGGGCTGGCATGCTCAATAAACATTCCCTAATTACTTATTCCTATGGACACACACATCTCCCCCAGTACCCTAATAGGGCCCTTCCTAATTCAAGCATGTGCAACTCCACACTGGCACCATCCCTGAGGTGTAGCAGCAGCCACTGGCTGCCCCTTGTGGTCCCTTGCTGCTGTCCCTCTGCTCCCAGCCCTCTGCCAGGAATGGGGGGACCAGCCCTGCTTCTCTGTTGTGCCACAGAACCCACCAGGGACAAGAGCCATGTGTTCCCACAAGAACAGCTCGAGGAAACCAACAGAGAGGATCTTCTCTGTGCTACACTTCACACAGTCACCCTGCTTCTTTCCCAAATATCTATGTCCAGAAAGTTCCACACCTTCAGGAAGCACTAGTGTTGGGAATGCAGCATCCAGCTAATTGTTCATCACCACCTCCCCCCCAAAACATCAACAAACAAACAGTGGTGGCAACAAAGAATATAAAGGCATGGCCACATATTTCAGCATCAGAAAACACCAATACTCACTTGAAGAAAGGTTTTTGTTTGGTTCGGTTTTTTGAAAGGCTTTTTTTTTTTTAAACATTTCTCTCTCTTTTTACTATGCATTATTAGGCTCTGAAAATAAAATGTGAATGCAGAAAAACCATTCTGGAAACGCAAAGTTACTTTTATGCTCAACATGTGAACACCAGTACAAACTAAATCTGGCTGCTGCACTATATCCACCAGAAGGTTCAGCTCTATGCAGAGAAGATGAGAGGGAAAGGAGGGACAAAGTTGGTTACCTCATCAGAAGATTCAGTCAGCTTGGAAAGGGATGAGAAAAGAACCAGTGATGAAAGACAGAAACAAAGGCAAGTCAGAGGTGACTTACAAGAGGTTAGGAGGAGACTGTAGGTTTAAGAGACATCATGCACTCTAAGAACATGCACTGGCTATCAGAATTTTCCTGAGAAAACTCAAGAACAGAACACATTATACACAGCTCAGAGAGAAGTCTAGGTTCAAAAGGTAATGAACAGGGAACTCATTTCACTCCTATTTACCAAACAGCTCTCTACTGAAATAACTTGTGGCAGGTTAAACACAAAGTGAGGTTTGTAGCAAGTTGGTTCCTGTCCCAGTAAGAAACCTTAATTAACACTGACCAGCTGCTAGTGGGAAATACCTGTAACCCTGCTTTAGTTAGTGGTGTTTCAGAACAAAACCCTTAGAAATTTGCACACATCCTAAGGGTAGAAACTTAGTCACATTTGAAAACCCACTGCCTCTCTTAAAGAGGCAAGTACATATGTGTGCATCACTTACAGGGCACAGTCTTGGGCTTTGAAGGGTAAAGGTGGCTGGTTAGCAGGTTCAGGTTTGCAAACACAATTTCCCTAGAGACTGGAAGAATAAAAGAAGTGTCCTGATTTTCATTCCTCAGAATAACCATGGTCTGTTTTCAGAATGGTCCTTTCTATGCCAAGTTGCAAAATACAGATTATTACAGAAGCATTGATCCCTTTAAAGTGTTTAACACCCAATCACAACATTTTCCCAGCAATTATTTCCAAATGGGATTTCCAGCTGCTACCTTGTTATTACCACTGTAGTGAAATTTAAGTTAGAGAATCTGATGCTATAAACAGGTGTAATTCTGATAGAAACTGAAGGCTGACTGCAGTCCATGAGGTTTGGAAATCAATACTTTCAGACTAATTATTGCAAAGATTGCTTAAAAGAAAAAGGCAACATTTATATAAATATCAGGAAGGGAAAGGTCTCCAGAAAACAGGAGCAACACTGGTAATAGGTAAACTGAATGCAGAAACTGAAAAAGAACTGAAACTTCCTAAGCATGCTGGTTTCCACAGAAAAAATCAGTTTAAGAAGTTACTCCTTCTAAAATATATAATATTATGACCTGTTTCTCTACATTCCTTTGTGAAACTATCAACACTTGACCTTGCTGTGATAAGGCAGAAGTTTGTCTTGCCTTAATAGCATTACTGATGATACTATTTGCAGTACATAAAGCATTACTGACACCTCTATCTACCCAGCTGGCTTCAACTGTTTAACTTCCCAGCTCACTCACTCTTCTTTGGTCTTGCAAGGTTCTGTTACTGCCAAAATCATGTTGAACATCACAGAAACACCTCAAGCACATATATGACAATACATGCAGATATGCAGACAAAATACACTGGCACCATATGGTAACTCATTGGCTCATTCTGGTTAAATCAGAAGTGGCTGCAGCACAACCCAGAGCTCTCTCTTACCCTCTGAGCATTCACAAACAGCTTGTGAATGATGCTGCCAGCAGGTCCTCTTCCTGCACCAACCACTGACACTTCTGGCTGCTCCAGGAGACTGTTTACAAATCTGATGGAACAAATGATTGAAAAGGAAAAAGGAATGGTTAATCCTTGGCCAGATCCAGTGTGCTGACCTAAACGAGCAGTTACCTGTGCCAAGGCCTTTACCAAGCATCATTTGCTTAGGGTGAGAACTGGCAGATTCTCTTGCTTCTCTATTCCAAAAGTTTAAGGAAAAAATTCTCTTCTCTGTTACCTAAGAATGAAGCCCAGGCTCCTAAAGCAGATGTATAAAATCAACAGGAAAGCCTCCATGGTGTTGGACATGCAGAAGTATTCACAATGTGACAATTTTCTATAGCACCCAGACATTGCTTGGGTCAGACACCACATCTCTGAACTCCCAACAAGTACTGCACAAATGTCATCTCTCCCTCCCAGCACAGCAGCAAGAAGTTAACTTGGGTTTTATAACATATTGGTCATCTTGAGCAGCAAGTAAATAACCTGACAGCAGGTAGTGATGCAAGGGAACATTCCCTGTCGCTTTCCATTCGGAGCTGCTAAGTGATGTTTCACATCAGCAAGGAGACAAGAATAAGAAAACAACTGTGGAAGGGGCTATTTCATTCCATAATATTTATAAAAAATACTAAATTTCTAGTCCTAATTTTAGGTATGACAACAGAGTTCGTCAAATATACCTTTTATATACACCAAAAAAAAAAAGTTAGTCCCCAGTACTGTCAAGATAAAACCAAATTCTATTAAAAAAAAACCTGGATCAAATGTCTCCAAAAGATGCTTAATTGGAGGAGCACTGAGGTACCCACACACATCATCTCTAGACAATCTAGTGACAGGGATACCCAAATATGATTCCTAAGTATTTCTTTATTGTCACCATTGTCCTAAGTACAAACAAGGGCATCAGAGGAAAACCAAAACACAGTGAAAAATAAGAATTAAAAAAAAAAAACAAGTCACCTTTGTAGATCTTCTTTCTCCTCTTCATTTTCACATTTCTCTACCCCAAATTTTGCTTTGAGAGACCTTGCCCTGGCAATGATGGCTTCCACACTCATAATCTGAGCGATGATTTCCTGCAAGAGTTTAATAAAAGGGAAATTAAAAAGATGTTCTTTTAACATTGCCATGAACACTGCAGAAGTCAATCAGGTTTTCAGCCCCAGCCACTACAAAAGCCTTACTTCCAACTTCTTGTCCTCTGGACTGGGAAACCGTAGCACTTTGCTGGAATGGGATATTATCTGCTTAATAATCTTCTTAACTGAAGATATATCTTCTACTGCTTCTATTATAAGGAAAGAAACAAAGTTGTAATTACTGACTGCATCACTGTTCCCCCTTAAATATCTTAATAATTTATTAAACATTATTTACCTTCCTCCTTTACCTTGAGTACAGCTGCATGGATGATGCAAGGCAGGAGATGCCTTGCAAGGTCAGCTGGTTTCTGAACTGCAAGGTAATGAAGTACCTGCAACATTAGAAAATTCAGTATTTTAGTGATCAAAACTACTTCCCAAAGATAAGGTTACCTTGGAAAGATGAATTCACAAGAATGGAACACTACTGTAAGACCTGAGAGGTAGTTTTACATGAATCTGCCCAACAGGTTAGAATAAAACTAAGAATAACTGCAATAGGAAACTAAAATGTTCCTAATACATATGCAGGTAAAAATCTGGCTTATTACTAATAATTCAAAGAAATACCAAAGTAACATTGCATACTTTTAGGTACTTCAAAACCCCTCCTGTACAGCAGCAGGAATTTCCAATCAACCCTAAGCCATGCACTAAACAGTTCAGTAACTCCAAGGACACAGTGCAATGTTTCAATGCTGCAGGGGGAGGACAGAAGGGCTGCAGGGAGCCATCACAGCCCAGACTGGCACCAGCCCCAGAACTTTCACCTTCTCAGCCTCCCTGGTGTCATCAAAAAGCCTCTTCTGCCTCCGTGCTGGGACTGGCTTTGCTGTCTCCCAGGCCTCCACCCACATGTTGCTGGGAATCTTCATCCGGGCACTCAGCTCGCCCCTGATGACTTTATTCCCCTTCTCATCGATCACTTCCTCCTCGATGTAGTCCCGAGGTGAGTACCACCTCACAAAATCCTCCAGACAACAGCCAGGGTTAGCTGCCTGCAGGGAAGAGAGGACAGAAAATTTGTTCCTGAAAAATCCTATAAAAACACAACAGCCTGAGAGGAGGGAAATATGGTTTAGTGGGTAGAGCACAGAATAAGAGACAAAACTCAGGAAATTCTTTTGTCCACAGCCAACAAACTGTACAGTAGCATAGAGGGAATAAAGCATAAACAAAGACAATGGCAAGGGGTAAAACCCCCATCAGCAGCAACAACAAAAAAAAATCACCTTCGCATCACCTACTATACGTACGTTCATTACATTCATCAGTTATTTCAGGCAAGCTCAAAATTACACTGTTAAGATTCCACCTGGCACCTGCCACATGCAATAAATAGGAATTTTCACTCAGTTTATCCCATTAAAGACTAAAAGAATCAGTGGGCTGCCTAAGTATGCTTTCAGCACTGACTTTCCATCTTTTAACACTCCAATAACAAAATTCACCATTTCTTCTTCTTTTGAAAAGGAACTTTAAAGAAGTATCTTCCCCAAACAAAAAAAACTTCATTTTTCATAGATGCAATATGACCACAATTAACTACATCTATAGGTCCAGAACATAAAAAGAATCCAAGTTTTCTATTTGATGTACCTATGAAGAGTGTACTTGTGCTTCCAATTATAGTCCCCTATTTTTACTTTGAGATTTTAGATTACTTACATCATATAAATAAAACTTCTACATATATTTAATATGCCATGAGTCCCTGTTAATAAAGTGATTACTGTTATACTATAAATACTCTAACTGTACAGCACATTATATCCTTTTACCATAAAGACTGCAATAATTAAAAATATATATATGGCTATTTCATTACAAAATCTCCAATATTTTTAGTGTTGAGCTCCTGTGATGACAGCAGTGGATGTGCTCTTAGCTCCCTCTACAGAGCTCAGATAGGAAATGAAACCCAAACCCACAGTTAGTCCAGTCCCAACCTGATGAATGTCTGTTTTAATTCACAACTGAGCAATCGTATGTTTGATGTGCTTTTTCCCTTCCCACAGACATTGTGTAAATTTACTGGGACGTTACAGTGTAACAGATCACATCCTCGTAGATTTTCAAAGGTGCCAAGAGTTTTCCCAACAGGTTTTCATTTTCAACTTGAAACTAACTGGAAACTGTTTTGTGGAGAAAAAAAAACTTAGAAACCTTCAGAACTGTCCAACACAACCAAGAGGGACAGCTGAATGAAGAAGCAAGCAATGCAATGTCACAGCAGTGCTACCTTGAAGGACTCCATGTCAGAGAGCAGGCAGGCGCTCTGCATGCGCGCCCGCAGGTGAGCGCCCTCCGCCGATGTCCCCAGCTTGGCCAGCACCTCCGACTGCTCCTCCAGCAGGTCCTCGGTCATGGGGGCTGGCTCCTGTGACAGGGAACACACAGGGTTACTGACAGCCCCTCCTGGAGTCAGCCCGGGGCAAGGGAGGAGGAGCAGGAAGCTCCTCCTCACCCCTCTTTCACTCTGCTTCCTTTGTACTCAGAGGAAATGATCACAACTTTCTACTGTCTGAACAGCTGAGCCTCAAGTTGTGCATCTGAAGAGGACACTAACAAAGAAACTACACAGAGAATTACCTGGAAATAAGGAAACAATATAAGGATATATTTCTAAAATGCCAAAATCCTAATGAAATCCAGAAAGTGTTTGACTGGTACAATTTTGCTGAGATGGATGAAAATCTACCCAAAGCAATGCAGAATTTTTGCTGTCGATACTGTCAGCAC
Source organism: Calcarius lapponicus (assembly GCA_039654755.1). Taxonomy (NCBI): domain Eukaryota; kingdom Metazoa; phylum Chordata; class Aves; order Passeriformes; family Fringillidae; genus Calcarius; species Calcarius lapponicus. The sequence goes on along the minus strand of CM077470.1, from coordinate 20,168,639 downwards.
ATAATTAATTGAGAACATTTTGCCTGACTACTCTCTGCTCATACGTTTTACCCAAGGAAAGCAACACTAATTAGAAGTAATTTCTCTCAGGAGAATGAAAACCACTGTATTCTTCATGCACGGCTGATTTCAAACTACTTTCTGTGACAGCACCACTTCCTATTTCATCCCTGGTCACTCTGCAGGAAAGGCTGCTGATGTCAGGTAACATTTCTAGTTTTTTGATGATAAACCTGCTGTAGAGAATGGCACCAAACCTAATGACTGTGGCCTTTTAGATGTGAGCTGAGAAATTATGAAAAAACCAAATACAGCAGCAAAACTCATCCAGTACTGTGCAAAGTCAGGCAGAAATCTCCGTGGTGCAAGGACCATAGCAGATCCTATTTTATAGAAAAGAAAGTAAGGAGGGGATGAAAGATGCCTCAAGAACTGGAAATAAAAAGAACCTCAAATTTAAGGTAGGTAAGGAAGTTTAATTCTTGTTTAAAAATATTGTTTGGAGTGAAATTTGGTATGGACACACACTCTCAAATAAAACAAAGAACGTGTGAGATTAGCAGCCTCATTCAGTTTTAAAGATTAAAAACAAGGTATTAGGTGAAAAACACTCAGGAATTTTAACAACAGACAAGGTTGTAACCTGCAAACTGTTTGCAGTTTCACAATCCCAGGTATGAGGTATGTTCTGTGTGTTCTACTGCACATCTGGCTCAGCTCCTGCTCCCTCACCTGTGTTATGGGAACGTAGAGAGGCTCTCCTGGATGCAGCAGCATCAGTTTTCCATGTGGATGCAAACGACCTTCTGGTTTTAAGTTTACAGACTCTTTTGCTCCTTTCTTGCCATTTTCCTGTCCATTTCCTTTAAGATCTTCTGTGTCACTAAGACATTCAAAAAACTCCTCTTCGCTGTCACTCCACGATTCCCAAGACTTGCCAAATTCTTTTTCCTTGTCAGGGTTATCTCCAGAGTGGTCTCCTCCTTTGGCACCATCACCAGAAGCACCACCAGGTGAACGATCAGATGTGCTCCCCCTTTTCCCCTCATCTCTTGCTTTCTTCCTTTCAATGCAACAATTTAGCATCTAATTTAACAAGTTAAAGGAACAAAAATAAACTGTTCAGAAATTATTTCCCTTTTATCATACAGAAAAACTTGTAGAGCCACTGAAAAGGTCTTGAAATTCTGAAAGATAACAATTCCACTGAACTTGGTGCTATAAAAAAATTTTTCTCAAGAAATAAATTCCACACACAAAAAACACAAGCACAACTAATCTACAAAACAACATATTTAGCTAGTCATTGCTATAATTTTGACAGTTCCTTTAGGAGAAAAATCATTCTTAAATTTGGGATATTTACCTGAAGTTTCTGGTGCAGTAAACAACATCTCAGATCTGGAGCGCCATTAGCTAATCTAACAAAAGGCAGAAGTGTAACCATTATCAATTATAAAGCTGAATCTTTCATACACATGTGGTCTTAAATCACATGAAATCTAGAACAGGGACAAACACCCACACTGAACCCACCCTCACCATTTCAACTACACAGTTCTTCTATTATCTCAGCAGACAAGCCCAGTATTTAAATTACATGTATTTCCCAGAGGTCATTTCAGGAGCTCAGAGATCACTCACACTAGTGTGAAACACCCTGCATTCCTGGTCAGTTTTCCAATTGGAAGCTGAAAAGGTAACTGCTTTCAAACAGGAATTAAGCATCCTTGACTGTACTTCTAAAACTGCAATGATACAGTGGAGTCATTGCTATACATTTAAGCTTCTATTTTATCTGTTAGTGTAACTATTTCAAAGTACAAACTAGTGACTAAATAGCCAGTCTGTCACATAACAAAAAACCCCCAACCAAAATACCACAACCCTAAAAGCAGGGTATGTTACTGCTCTACCTCATCTTGAGAGAGCCCCTGGTTTGGTGTGTCCCAAACTCTGCTGCAGCACAGAACCTGGAAGGGCTGGAATACCTGAAAAGGTCATTGCACCAGCAGGACCTTGGAACACCTCCCTTAGAAGAGAGGTGAAACTACAACATAGTAAGTTTTTCTCCCCACCCTCATTCACATAGTGGAGTGAATGTCTAAGTCCAGCTTCCCCAGTCATCTTGAAATTTTCAAAGGAGGGCACAGATGCTTGTCCTTATTCCCTGCCCTTTCTTTCATTAAGGAAGCAGGGTAATAAAACCAGAGATAGCATTTGCAATTAAAAAACCCCAAAACTATATGTTTCAAAGTCACACCCAGCTCCTGGAACAAAGAACATTTTCCATGACCAAGAAGCAACAAGTCTCACCCTGGAATAAGGTAGTTGTTCTCCCATCTGTAACGCATTTCCAGCACAAACTCTTGCCAAAGATGTGCCACTCCTTTGACTCCTCCATGGTAGAAGTTTATCATACAAAGACATAAAGCTAATTTGTATGTCAGACTGTCAGATGGAGCAGACTTAAACTGACTGAAGAGATTCTAGGGAAGAAATAAAAGAAAGCAAGAAATACAGAAACAATGGCATTGTTTTCCAAAACCATGTGATCTCTTTCCTGTTTGTAAGTGGCTAAGCAACACTTTAAGCTTAGAAGATACCAAAAACTACAGTATTTGGAAGAAAAAAGGAATTAGAAGTAAGCAGAAATCATCACTATTTCTACCCAGAGATTCCACAAAGGTAAATTCATCTTTCCAAAAGTTAAGTATTACAAGATATAGGGCAAGCACAGCAAAGTCTATATAAATACACACTCAAAATTGCATTCTCTCTTGTGTCACTCAACACAACTTACATAATCTTCATTCTCTGGAGGAGGATTGTTTCCTGCTGAAGTGCTGGCTCTGTTTTCAAATACATCTGCAAGTTTGTCAGCAGCATCAGGAAATAAGAACTTGAAGAAAAAAAATTAAACCCTCCATCAGTATGGTTTTCCTGCCTTTTCCACTTTCTCCATAAAGTTACTGCTGGCTTCATCCCAGCAATCCCTATCATTAAAATCGTTAGCAGAGTTCAGAGATCAGTTTTAGCTCACTTATATATATATATATATACACAGACTTGTAACAACCTGGGCTGTTCCCAGAAGCTGATAAATGCAATTCAAGCACTGGAATTGACATCAGATGTCTTTAAATCAGCCATAGGCTCTAAAGCAAATGCATCAGTGTATGAAGTGCATGTGCTCTCTGCATCCATGTGCAGGGACAGCTCACTCACCAGGAGAATGGTGTTGAGCACGTCATTGTTCAGAGGAGACTCATCCACACCTCTGTGCTTGCGGATCTTCTTCTTGGCACTGTGAACCATATTTGTGACTGATAATTTGGGGATTGGGACTGGTGCTGGCTCTGTGAGCTTCGACAGCGCGTGGGTGATATCAGCAACCTCTAGCAAATAAAATAAAAACAATTAGAACAAAATAAAATAAACCCCCAAACACTAGAACATGTCTCTTCAAGAGTTCACCTGCCTTAATCAGCCTTTTTATCTTGTGTTGATATTTAGCCCCTTGTTAACCAGAGCTACACCTCTGCTGCCAGGTTCCATGCCTGACACTCACTGTTCTTAGCAAATACAGGCAGCAGAAGGAGGTCACAAATGAGTCACAGACTGTCCTTGATTTAATTCACCAAATGAAGTCTAGACTGAGCTGGCTGCAGGTAGTGCCTGCTGTAGCAGCACTGCTATTGCAGAGTTACCAACAGAGTATGACAAAAGCCTCCTGAAGACTCAGTATTTAAACCTTGTTTATACATCATACCAATAAACACACTGCAGGTAACAAAAACTGCTCCAGCATATGCTAAAGCTTTAGATAAATATTAAATAAATCCTGTATTAATCACTGGCCTCATATACTATAAGCACAATTTAGAGTCCTCAGGTAAACTTCTCAAATCAAAAGACTGGGGTTTTTTTTCAGACCTGCTGCTGGTAAACTCTAGAATCTCTTACAATAAACTGAATTAATATTGTTATAAGGAGAGCTGACAAACTTAAGTGAATAATTAGGAGCAGCCTGAAAAAGCCCATCTTGGCAAGCCCCAAGCTAAGAAGGGCTAAAGGAACTGTATGTCAAGCACTATGAGTAATACACACCCTCCTCAGTCTAACACCTTTTTAAGCTCACTAGCAAGCTCCTTCAAATCTAAGATCAAAACTAAGATTGTCAAAACTAAGTATAACCAAGGAAAATACATTGATACAGGCCATCTTTGGAGGGAAAAGAGCAGCAGGAAGGAAGGGAATTTCCACTATGTACATCAAGAAAAGCCAAAGAGAGGGACAGAGACATCAAAAAGATGGCAGTATTTATATGGGATAAAGCCTGACTTGCTGGTCAGATAATTTGGGAAGTTTTAATTTTCTTTTTTCCTTAAAAGTCATTAAAATGGAGAGGATGAGAGGAAAGCCTCTCACACAGATTAAAGACTCTTTAAACTGGTTGTTGACATGTACTACAGAGTACAACAAAAAGGAGAAAGAAGTGGAAAAAACAAAAATACATAAAACTATACAGACAAATCTGATGTGTCCTGTAACCAACTCTTGTACATTCTAGTCAAATTTTAAGCTTTTCTATTCTTGTAAAAAGAAAGAGACACAACATTAAGAGAGGCAATTGTCCCTCTGGGACTCTGGGAGCTAAACTTGTCTAGAATTCATGAGAAATTTCACCATGAAGCCCTGGCCAGAAAATTCCCAGGAGTATGTGTAAGAGTTATAAATACCACTCAAGATAAGGGTACAGGGAAGGTAACTAACACAAAACTATTAAATACAAGTAACACAAATCAACTGGATTTTAGTTTTACCTTTTCCTTCCTCATCAAAAGCAGACCTTCCAAGTATCTCATCCGTTGACTCCTTCCGACGGCAAAGCTTGAAGAACTCAGTAAGGAAGTCCCCTGGTAGAGGAACAAAGCTCCTGAACTCAGCCAAAAATCTCACCGAGCAATGAGCCAGCACTCAAAATTATGCCCCAAGGACAGTAATTTTTATATTTTCTTCTGAAAGAACATCTGATAATTTGTTCTGAAGCACAAATATCTGGTGCACAAAAACCACATCATTAAAGCTTAGGTAAATGTACACTAAATAGCTCATGGCCACCTCTCCCAGAGCACAGCTCTGCCTGCAGTTTAATCCACCCAAAACAAGATAAAGCTTGGAAAGTTTTGAAGCCCTTTCCCCCACAACCTTAAAGGCAAGGACAACAGAGGAGTACAGCTCTCCACAAGTATTAATCCTCCCTGTCAGAAGGTTGGTTGAACTAAGGAGATGGATACATGCAAAACACAATAAAATGGGAAGATTCTAGGAAATCTAAATTTTAACAGAACATAGAGAAAATTCTTATTCCCTGGAACCTGGTGAAGTAAGAATAGCAATGAATTTCACCATACACAGACACAGAAAAAACTACAACAAGAACTTTACGTATTTGCAAAGCTTGTGTTCTTCTCAAAATACTGTTCACTCAAAAAGATGAGGGAAGTGAGCAAACAGGCCATCACGTAATCAACTCAACCCTAACTTCATAACTTGAAAGTTTTAGTTTAAAAGCTGCAAAAGAAGACAGGAAATTCTGATGTCTTACCCAATAGACACTGAGGGTTATCTGCTTTTCTAACTCTCACAGACCACTGGGGTGCTTGAAGTGGATCCAGGTCACTTGGGGGAAAAAAATTTAAAAAAAGAAAAATAAAAAAGAAGATAAAGAAAATAAAAAGAGAAAAAAAAAAGGAAAAAGAAAAAAGAAAACCAAATGCCACTATAAGTATCGGAAAGATGAGTACCAAATTCCCAATAAATGTCATGTAGAGGAGAACATACATTACATAGGAGAACATGACAAGCAAGAGTCCCTATTCTCACATATGTGCATGACATGAACAAGAAACACTTCTTCCTCTTTAGCAGAAAACCTGGATGGCAGGTTTTGGGAAAGAGATATCAAGCAGTGAATTCTTTTTACCTTTCATGCTCTGCTATCATCTTTTCCAAGAAATATGTGATACACAAAATTTTCAAGTCTAACATGAGAATATGCTCAAAACCAGAGGTTTGTGTTCTGTTGAGATTACAACACAATAATATTTTCTCACAGAAATGCATTTCAAATGGTGTTTTCCCAAATTAGATGTTCCATCAGCTGATGTTAGCATTCCTCAAAATGGGTTCTTTTTCACATGTGAAGCCACAGTGTTTGAGATGACACTAAGATGCAGCAGTGAGCAAAAAAGCACACTTATCTGCAACTCAGACAAGATACTTACGAATAAACATCATTGTCAACAATTATCCCTTCTGCAAGGTGAGGCCATGTTGTAGCTAAATGCAGCTCACTGAAACAAAACAAGAATTCAGTCTTTCAGTGATGGCAGAAAGTGTTCCCTCCACCATAGTTCATGTTTTGAAAGGTATTTGTCATAGTTCATATTTTATTCCCTCTTTGTTCCCCAGTAAGTTTTCTCACTGCATACATGGGAGCAAGTCCAACCCTTGCACAAAAGTACATAATTTTTAAGATTTATCTTGAGGTATACATCAAGATAATAATTTCAGAGATAAATGGGGTACTGCAGAAATTTATTGTAAAAGCCATATAAGCTTGAACTCTGAATATCATAAGACAATTTTACAAATGGTCTTATTTGCAATGAAACCATTACCCATCACAGACGTTTCTGATGCACTTGAATAATTAATTATCTGTTGGACATGCTAATTGGTAGGTAGGCAAAGCTAAGATTTGAAATAACACATGTTTAAGTCCTCCATTAAAAAAGTTATAAAACAGTTTTCTGAACTCTCCTCTTACCTAATAGGATCTTCACAGGCACCAAATGGTAACTTCCCAAATTCCAGGCCTCCAACTTCTCCCCCAACCAGAGCATCTATATCTGGAGAAAAATCAACACATTTTCCATAAAGAATTTGTGGAACATTTGAAGCAGCATATCACCTTATTTCACTGCAAAGACTGTAACTTGCAGGGTGACCAGAGAAGAGCTGAGCAGCTAAGGTGACTGAGCTAGGAGAACACAATCCTAACATACAGTCAAAGCAATTGCTTCCAACAGAAACTGAAACAGGACATTCAAAGGGACAGATACAATTCCTGTCATTCATGTTGAGGGAAGGTTATTCCCTTCATACAGGCAGTGATGATAGCTATAAAGACAGCCCCAAAGATTCAATGTTGGCACAAGAACAGACACAAAAGTGCCATAAAAATGCTTGGGCAGGAAATCCATACCAAGCAGAGAAGGGAGACTCTGGAAGAGCAACTCAGCAGAGTGAAAAAACAGCTACTTTTAAAAGTTACAATTTTATCAAAAGAGGACTTAATCAAATAATCTGGGGGATTCCCTGTAGTCCTTAGAGATGCCTCCCAGCACCCTCAGGCACTTCCCATGTTACAGTCTTCAAATACATAAATCAAAACCAGACAGCCTCTACTGAACAAAAATTAAAGTGGGCCATAATAATAATGTATTGTAATGCCATTATAATAATGCTGTTACAGCATCTGATCTGCAATTTTAACTGCATCTGGCAAACTGTTTACAAACAAAACAAGTGAGGGATTAGCACAGATGAAGTATCTGGATAACTTAATTACATAACTTCTTCTGCAGAGAAGATAAAAGACATTTAAATTCTTTGGTTTTATTTGAGAAGAGCTAATTGAGTGATGGTATATAATCTTCCCAGTGAACATAAAACCTCAACTGCACGTAGCAATAGCAGTAAAACTGATGCTGTCCATCTCCAGTTTCTGCAACACACTTTGACACCCTTTACCACAACACCATTACTAAAGGAGTGGAAGTTACTCAAACTGCTCCAATCAAGAAATATGATCAGAGTGATACAGCTCATCCATGACAAACCTGAGATCCTGACTTAGTGAATAATTACAGCAAGGCAGAGAGACTACAGAAAATAGATTTTGTGTCTGCAGAAACAATAAAAAGATAAAATCTGTGGAATACATTTCCCAAGTTCTTTAAGTAATCTTGGTTAACCAAATAGGAACTAACATTTAAAACAGCACTAATTTTCTAATTTTTCTAATAAGCAGGACTCTCTTTAAACATGTTCAGCATACATTTCTTAGTTACAGAGCACAGAATCAATCCCACTGCGCACTTCTTCAAAACATAGGATTTTGATTACTGTACTTTTTCAAGCAAAGAAAAGCCAAACAATTAGATAACCAAGGCCACATGAGTTCTGTCTCTCCAAATGTACCCTAAATACCTCAAGCATGTTATGTAAAACTGCTACCAAGTCAAGACAGAACTTGGGCATTTTAACTGTTCCACCACTTTGTACCTAAAACATCACATCACTAATAAAATGGATGTTAAGGAGCAACTAATATCTACCTTTTCCCTATGGGTTTGTTTTCCTTTGAGAAGTTTATCACTTATTTTCTGCTACTACCTATATAAAAATAGGTCTGTTAAAACCAAATCCTTGATATTTAAGGAAGACAGCATCACCACCAAGAATAAAAGAGATCATTGTGAGACTACCAAACAAGTAAGTGCCTCTGTTTTTCCTAAACAGCATCACTCTGGCATAAACTTATCAAGTCTGCTCTACATACTTTATATTTAAGACTATATATTATTTCTCCCCTTCACACAAGGCTACTATAACAAAAGACTTGTTCAGAAATTCCTCCTGCATTAAATTTAGTCAATGCAGTCAACAATAATAAAAATCCAAACCTTTACCTTAAGTGAGGTCCATGTTATATTTTCTGCTTTTCCCACTGTTAATACACTTAGACAGTGAAGTACCAAAATAAAGTACTTTATGGAAACAATTGACAAAAACTCCCACAAAGTATTAGCACCTTCTAGAATATGAACATTTACCTAAGAAATCCAGGGCAGAGTACTTCACAGATTCAGTCACTCTTTTCATTCCACATAGATACCACTATTTTAGAAACATCATTGTATTTCTAAATGCTGACTAACCCACATTTCCAGGCACAGGCCTACCCAAAACACCTGTCCCAGCCATGAGCTACAACCTGAGAGCAGCTTTAAGCTGGCTTGCTTATCATACAAGGTGGGATTGGACTGAAGCCTTTCCTAGCAAAGTAGAAAATGTTAAGAATTCTTCTGGCAAGATTCACAAATATTTTCTTTAGCATTGACTGGCTGTCTGAAAAGGAGTTATTGTAGGACACAAGTCTCCTACCTGGTGGTTGCTGTGGCCAGAAGTACTGCTGCCAGTCCTGGAGCACAAAGGTAAGGCGAATAGCCATGCTAACTGGAGGCAGAGGTGTTAAAGGGCAGCCCTTCAAAATACCAGAGAACAAATTCAATGTAAAGAGTATCCTCTCAAACACTAGGGGTTGAACATCAATTATACATAGCATCAGTTTATACTTACAATCTTGGTTTTGAAGATGTCCAGCAGCCCTGACAGGTGGGTGTACTGGCTGGGCACCTTGCGCAGATGAACCATCTCAAAGTCGGTGCGCACGCCCGGGCCCTGGCACTCCCCCACGTACATGCGGCGCCACTTGTGATGGATCTGCACGAACAGGGGCACCTGGCTGCACAACAGGAATACTGCACATCATTCAAGTGTCCTGCTGCCTCGTAGTCTCTAAAACTAGCTGAATATTCTAGTGTAATTTCATCCTTTAAGATATATTTTCTCTTAGACGAATACACTTTGAAACACTTCACAGGAATCACAGAAAATCACTGTTAATGTCATCATGAAACAGAATGCCCAACAAATTGCCATGCCATAATCACAGCCCACTTCGTGACTTCATTTACCTCACTTTCAGTCTATATAATTTTTGAGGAAGATTAGGAAGTTACTGTTACTACACATAGGGAAGAAATCCTCTTGCAAAAGTGACGCTTTTTAAATTACATATTATTCCTACAACTTCTAGTAGCTTTTAATAGCCCTAAAGGCTTTCAAACAATAATTAAAATAAACAAAACACTGATTCAGTCTTTACACATGGGGATTTTTTCAATTCTTCTCTAACAATATTACAGTACAAATAAACAAAAACCCCTGAATCTATTTTGCTAACAATAATACCTATAATACCTGTAATTTAATACCTTTTCCTCACCAATGCAGTATGCTGGAGTTTTACCTGGACATGTAAAAGGGTTTATGCTTTCACCTACCAGCCAGTGTTGCCCAGTGCAATGGAAATAGAACTCAGCAAGAGGTTGCACTTGGATTCACTAATAACAGCATCGTTATTTGCAGCTGGAGCAATAACCACAAACTCACGTAAGCCATACCTTGAGAGACAGAGAGAAAAGCACATTTCTAGTGCCTGGCAAGCCAGCTAAAACACGATTCTTAAAAAATATTGTGACCTGGAGAACCCAACTGCCACCAACAGATTGTGAAATTTGTTAATTTGATGCAAGTGCCTCTATATTTTTAGAGAGGTCAAGAACTGAGTGGGTATGGAGTGCTGCAAACCTGAACTCACAAACTGTCTGAGTGTAACAGCATTCCAACACTGTAATGTGTTTGACTGGGAGCACTTCCAGGTCTAGCAGTCCTGAGGTTTTCCATTTTATGTTCCTAATGACTGAAACTGTTTATACATAAAACCAATCTCTCCAGAACAAATCCTATTATGTGCTCAAGATTTGCATTACTAAGAATATAATTGTTGTTTGTTAAGGTGGTGCAGCTTTCCTTTTTAAGAATGTACCTAAATATTACATATATAAAAGCCTGGTTAATATATGAAATCGAGAAAAATATTTGGGGGAAAAAATCCAAATTAAAGATAGGCCCACTACAGCAGGCTTTTTTTGCATTCAATCATTTTACTTAAGCTTTTACCTTTAATTGAAAAAACAAATACACAACTGATTGTGCCAGATTTTCCAGCTGCTATGCTCATTTGCAGTAGAGATGAGAGGCAGTACACATACCATCTCACCAGACAGTGGGCTCGAGGAGGAAAGTCATTGTTCATGCACAGCAAGTCCTGCATTGGCAGAGGAAGGGCATCTGTGACAGAAATTGATACATTATCAATGTATCATCACATCCATCCAACTCACTTACAATTGCCTTGTATTAGCACTGTGCGAATGCAAAGCAAACTAAAAGCAGAAATGTCAGATCACACTCATCAGACCTCAGAAAATCCCACACAGACACAAATCAGCACACTGTGGACTCCACATTCTGACACTGTCTTTTGACATTATCCTTACAACTATGGAAGGGAACTACCAGGTACCTTCTCCCAGCTCTTCTTTCCCATCTTTGTCACTGGGTTCTTGTACAAGATAATGATGGGTAACTGAGAATTTGAAGTCTGCAAATGAAATTTCATCTGTTTTCTCATCCCATGTTCCTGTGGTAAATATACCCTGCATATAAAAAAAGAAGACATTATCTCATAAATTTAGGTCAACATTAATTAGTCTTTAAAATTAGTCTTTCAAATATTGCCTATGTGATCAATAATGTTGATTCACATTTTTCTACTGTCTAATGGCTCAGAATGATTTAATTTCAATAAGCAATTCTCAAAGCTCTTCATTATAAAGGTAGCTGGCTGCTAAAATCCATGTTGCCAATAATCATGTTCATTCCAAAAATCAAACATCATCTTGCAGTCTTCAGAACTATAGGGCAATAAAGATTTGCATCCTCACATACACAACTGTACATCTGAAGATATGCACCCTCAGCTTTGCCCAGAGACAGAAGTTTCCCACCTGGGATTTTATCTATATCTAAACTGTCCTGTGCAAATATTTACCTTCACCAACAAATGATGATTTTTATTTACAACTTACAAAACTTGTGTAAGAATAATTAATTTTTAAACAAAAATACAGCATGGGAATGTCTAAAAAAATCAGCACCACTGCTCCTACTAAAAGCAACTTGGACAATCATTGGATCCTTACAGGGTGTTAGGAAGAGAGCTCTGGTCTAGAAAAGAAGACATATAGGAATACAGGGACAGCTAAGGTGCAATTCATTAGATAAGTTTTATTCCAAATACTCTGTACCTGACTAGAATGAAAAGCAATGAGATTCCCCTGGAAACACAGCAGCCATTCCACACAAACCAGCTGAGTTTATCTGCATTATTATGCAGAAGAGCTCAGCAATTTCCTCTGCATTTCACAGGACTGAGAAAGCATCACAAAAGCTCTAATTAGACGCTGAAAAAATCTCTCCCATCTATGAAACACACTGAGTCAGAAGTAGCACTGTGCAAACCTCAGCCATAAATACATGAGGTGTGACAAAGGCACAAGGCAGGACAAAAAGATTCCTTGATTATTTAGAGCAGCTTCAAGCATGTTTCCAGGTTCAAACTGTGAATTAAAAAAAAAATAATAATCACAAAGCCCTAGCCCTACACGAAGATCCATCTTTGTCAGGGAAACAGCCTGTTTGACAGATGACCCACCAATGAATTGACAGTAATTGTTTATCATATTGACACTTCTACAAGTGAAATTCCCTAATAAAGTCATTATCTGCCACACCTACAAAAACAGTAATAGATGAAATACATGTGTGCATTACTGTATTACTAATTAGCAATTCAAATTCTACAGGAAAATTCAGCAGCAGTAACTGACCTTCTCTAGAGGTTTGCCTGAAGAAATCCCAATAAGTTTCCAGTCATTCAATACTTCTTCTATTTTTGAAATAAATCTATTAGGAGGGAAAAAGGCATTAATATTTGCTGAACACTAAACCTGTATTTTAATTCAGCCACTTCAAAGCAGACAGTATGTTGTTTTGCTATGGAATTCCTTAGAAAAGCCCAAAGAACAAACACAACAAGCATCACAGTAAAGCCAGAAAAACTGCTTCCTTGTACACTAAACAGTCTTCCTATGCTTAAATTTCACATAACAGTTACTTTTAGCTGTGAGCATCTGTTTTAAGAATCTCACCTTTTTCTGAAAGAGAAGATGTTATGTACTGCACATAACAGCTGCAGCACATAACTCCTGCTTCATTGTTAACAGATAGAAAAGCACTGAAGGCAAAATTATCACTAAATTCAGATTTAAAGTGCAGTACCTGAAATCTCTTGTCTCCTCTCACAAACGTTATTACTATTGGAAAAAGCATTTAAAAAATAATACAGTCACAGTGCAAGAGCGTTCTTCGCCTTAAATTTCTTCGTACATTGTTCTACTAACTTTTAAAGGCTTCAGCTATGAGATAACTGTCTTAACAATCAGACACCTACTTAGAAAACACATAAGCCTTCTGAATGTATATTCTAATCCCTTGCAAACAGGTATTAAACCGGACCTTAAGTTCAGTAACAGCTCGACTAGAGCCTCTTAACCCGCTACTCGGCCGCGGCCTGAGCCTAAGCCGGGAAAAGGCTCCGGGAAGGGCTCCGGGTGCTCCCGGCCCGGGGGAGCGGCTGCCCCGGCAGCAGCGGCCGGGCCGGGCTCGGCGGAGCCCCCGGGCACCCCGCGCCGAGTGAGGGGCGCGGCAGCACCTACCTCTCCCACTCGGAGGCGGTGGTGAAGTCCGTGATCTCGAACACCTCCGACTCGGGCTGCGGGGAGAGAGGGGGAGAGGCGGTAAGCGGAGAGAGCAGGGAGAGGCAGAGGGAGAGTCGGGGGACAGGGGGCGGGCGGCAGGAGCGGGACACACACTCACTTCGCTGTCCGCCGCCATCTTGCGCCGCTGCCGCCCCCCCCAGCGGCTGAGGCTGCCGGGAACGTGGCGGAGGGCGGCGCCTCCTCAAAGGCCCGACCTCCCTCACAGCCCGACGCTTTTCGGTTCCCTCTCGCTGTGTGTCTCCTGGGCTCTCTCGCTCGTTCCGGTGGGGCTCCCGCACAGCCCGGCTCCTGCCTCCCCGGCCTCCCCAAACCGTGTCTCTCTTTCCCGGCCGGCTGCAGCCCCTCACGGGACGCCCGCGGGCGCAGTCGCTTCACACCGGCGCGAAGCTGAAGCGGGGGCTGCTCCCACAGATTCTCCGTCAGCGAGAGTCGAGAAGGTCTCCCTCAGATGTACGAGTAGCACAGCCCTTGTCAGCCAGCCGGGGGCTGAGGTGTCCCCCAGGATTGGTGTCCTTGTCCCCGCCTCATCCAAAGCCTTCCCCGTCGCTTGTGTCACCCGGGGAGCGGCGAAACCCTTCTGGCGTCCAGCAAAGCAGCTCCCTTAAACACTCTTTTAATTGAGCTTGAGCCCACTATATCTCTCTTATCCTGTCTTGTCCCTTAGCACAAAAAAAAAAAAAAACAAAAAAACAAAAAAAAAAAAAAACACCAAAAAAACCCCCAAAAAAACCAAAAAAAAAAAAAACAAAAAAAAAAAAACCACACAACCAAAAAAAAAAAACCAAAAAAACCCTTAAAATCTGCGGCCAGAAAGGAAATTACAAATACTCGTGAGGGGACCGAGTGCGAAGTAAAAATGACGTGGAAACATACCAGGTACTAAAAGCATAAACGGAGGTAAACATAAGATAGAAATAGGGTTTGGTTTGTGTGCTGAGACAACTTGTGATTGGAGCCTGAAGCGCTGGGGTTTAGCTGGGCTGTGTTTGTTTTCATAGGTCACTGCTGCTCTTCGAATTAAACTCCTGCCAGCCCCGTTCCCCCGGGCTGAGGGGTTACCGGGGCGACACGGTGTAAACTCAGCAGCCTGTCTGGGAGCTGCCTCGGGAATGGCTCCTGCCTGCTCCGCACTCAGGGAAACAGCCGAAAACAAAACCAAAGTCTGTGCCATTGCTGTCCAATTCCTCGCAGGCCAGCGAAGGAAGGCAGCTGCGAGCTGAAAATGCTCTCTAATTTCTCTTTGGGTTGCTGTGCCCCTTGCAGTTTTCGCTGCTGAAGAAGCAGGTAGGATTTGTAAGATTCTGCCTTTTTACAGAACATTCTGTTGTTATTTTGAAGGGGATTTTTGTGTATCGATTAAAAAAAAAAAAAAGGAAGTTTTTAGGAGTTTTTCACTATCTGACTCTTAACAGGCGAACATAATGGGATGAATATTGTAATGGATTATCTGGTCTTCAGCATGAGACATCAAGAGTGCTGGCTTCTATAGCTAATTTCACTGTCTTTCATTTGTATTCTTATCACTTGAAAAACTGAAGTTCACTATGTTTTTTCAGGAAGACTCCCAAATCCATCAAAACTATTAACTGGGATTCATTTTCTTTTAAGGATTAGCCTTCTAGAATTTCAAAATTCCCAGTCCTTTGACTTAACCCTGTCATGTTTCTCCTTTACCAGTCCGCACTTTGGGTTTGTTCTGTGTTGTTTAGGCCACTGTCCTCTTATGGTATTGTTAGAGTTGGAATTTAATCTTGGAAAAGAGGGTTGGTGTTTTTAGAATTCTGAAGCAGCTGCCAGCACACTCAGCACAGCCAAGAGCAGTGGTGACTGTGTCAGGGTCAGCATTACCCACACACAGCTGTACTGACTAGGAGGGTGACAGCCAGCTCCTTTCCCACAGTTACTGCTGATTAGTCATAGCAAAAGTACATTACAATCTTCTAATTAAGAGTAAAGGCTTTCCAGGTCGAGTTCAACGCAGCATATGTTGTGGTTTTACTTCTAAAAACTTTCTGAGCTCTTTGGTTCTGTGCATCCACAGGAAAGGGATTAGATGCTAAATTACAGTGCTTTGAATAATTTCAAGTACTTTTAAAATGTTTCTGGCTTACTTTTGTCTCAAATGATGAAATATAATGTAGCACTTTGTATACATGAATTGGAAATCAATTAACAGTTTTCTTTGCAGGTTTCTGGGCATTAATACGTTTAAGGACAGTATGTCTGACAACAAACAAAATAAGAGGAGGAACAAAAAAGGTAGTCTAACCCAAAGCTTATGTGTTTAAAGAGTAAAATGTAGATCTGAAGCTGGAAAAGTACAGTAACAACTTGAAATTTGGCTATTTGTCAAAACTTAGCAACCATAAAAAATACAAAATCAAAGTCAGAGTATGTTTCTACCTTTGTAAAGGCCTAAGATTTGGTTTGGTTTTCATATTTTTAAGTGCTCTACCTCTAAAGTTTCTGTCAATATTTGTCTTCTATTTCTGTTCTTCTGAGACAGGAGCTGTAACTGGCTTTTTTAAGATGTTCTTTGCTTTTGTAGCCCATTGAATTAATAAACTTACCAAAGAAATAAAAATAATTCAAAATTCTACATTAACATATCAATAAATTACAAAAATTAGTGAGATGTAACTTGCTCTTGTTTCTTTTCCTGATACTTCTTTCTAATAATATTTTAATGCCCCCAAATAACTGCATTTGCCATGTTTTGCTGGAATTAAACTGCTTTTATGCAAATATTGATGTATTACTGCAGGTTGTGGAAGTGTTGTTGCTTTTCAGAATGCAGACAATATAATGGAAGAAATGCATCAGTCAGACAAAGCTCTAGGAAAAACCAGGTAAGAAGCATCAGTATTTAATTTGCACTTGGGTGTGCACAAAGGGAACAAGAAGGTTTGTAGCCTGAATAAGAAAAATATTTCCTAGACATTATTTACAGCTCTATATATTGTGTAGTGTTTATCTCTTCCCAGTATCAATTATTGGCCCCTGCTGGAGGCAGGATATTGCATTAGGGGAACAAATAATTTGGTACAATAAAGAAATATGGTATATGGTTATTTGTCTTATTAAACCCAGACAATAGTCTTGTACACAGCTTTGAGAATAACTTAGACTGCACTTTTGTACCTTTTTTCAGTCACAGTATTTATCTTTTTCCACATTTTTCATTCTTCAGAAAACAGGTGTCGCAAAACTGAGGCTTGTCCACAGCCTCTGTTTCTTCAGGCAGGCTGCAGCATATTTTGTTATTAACAAAGGCACATCTGTTCTTCAGAATTCTTCTGACACACTCTCCTGATGATTCATAAAAACTACACACTGGAAGCAATCAATTCATGTCAAGAAGGGGAAGGTGAACATTATGTTTTGAGGTTTCTCTTGTTGCTTGGTTAACATGGTTTGTCATTCAGTCTCACTTGTAGCCAGCCTCTGCATTGCAGTCTGCTATTTCCAGGGAGAGTCACAACTCCACAGATAAATAAAGACAAGACACTTTGGCATTCTGGGATCTTACAAACCTATTGGTCACATTATTCACCAGCCATATGATTGTTTGAACTGGCTCCTTCCACTTATTTTTGCTCTGTATTTTGGTTAATTTTGTTTTGCCTTTTAGCCAAATTGCACCAACTTCCAGAGCATGGCCAGACCAACAAGTGGCATGTTTTCCAAGTAAAAATCAGACAGCATTACCCAGGAGACAACACACTTCTTTATCTTTCTCCTCAAAGAAAGAGGACGTGGGATGTGGCTTTGACTTCAGCTTTCTGCTGCAGACTTCATGCCCAGAATCTAACATTTTAACATCATTTATGGATTTAGATACTTTCCAGATAATAAAAGCACAAATGCAACACAGTAAGTTCAATTTTAAAAGTTACAAATTTTATATATAGTTATATATTGGTTATCATATTGCCTTTATGTCTTTTGCTGTCTTCAGGGAGATTTCAGCCATGTCAACCCTCTTCTTTAATTATAAGTTTGTGTGTGTTTGCAGAATGAAGGAGATAGAGAAGCAATGACAAATTTCACCATTCCTTCTACTCTGTGTGAAACTGAGACACAAATTTCTCTGTGCCTGGAGTGATGACATCTTTCTCCCTCATACTGGCAATATTAATTAGCTACATACTGTGGTTATCAAACATCTACAATTGAGAAGTATTTATTTGAATTATTAGTGTCAAAGTATTTTAAAATTATAGTATTTTATTGTTTTCTATGGCAAATGGAATTGTGAAGTTCAGATTCACAATTAAATTTCAACCTACAACTTTTTTTTGCACTGCAGATTTATAGCACAGTCCTGCAACCAGAGACAGATCCTTGATCCCCTGAACACTACAATTTAAAATTAATTTATAAATGTGAATTGTAGTCTGCTTAAGAACATCAAATTAATATTTAATTTGTTCTGATTTTAAGGGTTAACTGTAGCAATGCTAAAAACCAGGAACAAGAAATCTGAGGTAAGAGAACATTATGTATAAAACGATCACTGGCAAAATCTTTTATCCTTTCAAAATCTTAAAATACAAATACTGAAGTAGTGTAGGTAGTTTGCTTAGTCTCAGGTATTCTTTTTGTTTTTTTTTTTAAGAATGCAAGATATTTTAAAATTTATTTTATATATGTGTGTCAGCAAATCTTGAGGTGCATATCAAATTATCAGTAAGATGTTACATCAGGGACTTCTGGAGATAAAAGGTTGAAAGTTCAAAAAGATATAAAACCTTTAGAAATATGTAAATTAATTAAAATGTGACTCCTACTTGCTAAATTAGATGTCTAATTTTGCCAAAACCCCCAACACTTCTTTGAAATGGTAATTTAAAATTGAAGTTGAATTCTAAAGTAGTCTTGATATTAGATGACTGATGAAATGTACTGTGTTAGCAAATAACAAATAGTCTTTTAGAATTAAGCACACTTTGCATGAGATTTTGTGAAAAATGTAAATAGGATTACACAAAATTTTTGTACCTAAAAACAGGCTCACAATTTTACATCTCAATACTTCACACCACTTTAAATATACTGTATTTAGAAAAAAAGATAATCTGGCCTTCATGTGTATTAATTAATAGCCTTTTGTAGAAAAGACTCAGCTCATTGAATCAGATGTAAACTTCAGTGAACCCTTCACAGAATACAATTGATCACAGGAAAAAAGTGAAGAGAATATAGAAGTTGGAGCGAGTTCTGACACAGGATTATAAAAAGGGTTGTGAAAAAAAAGACCCAAACATTTAAAGTGCAGGGAAATATTTAAGAAAAATAATTTAGCTGGCCTTGGTGTGATTTAATGCAGCTTTATTTCATGTATTGGGCTTTCTAGAGGTGTATCCTTTGGGATAAACTGAGCATTCATATTAATGCCATGCAGGCTGGACAAAGCCTTCAGAACTGTCAATTTCAAACCAACATATTGCTTTTCCTGGCATGTTCAAACCTCAGTTTGCCCTTGGAATGCAAACAAAAATTTCCTGCAGATTGCAAACTGATGTTGAATATAGACATGCAAATGAGCACTCAGAGCAGATGACTGTGTGATTATTTCTATTGCATTCATTTGCATAAAAATATTCATTTCCTATAAAGTAAAGAACAGAAATGCTATTTTCAGAAAAATCATTCTCACTGTTCATCTGAATAGTCCAAACAAAGTACTCAGTTCCTCTGATCTGTACTCTTTCAAATGTACATGGTACCTTTCAACAAATGTGATGGGGAGCAGGGAGGAATAGTGAAACACATCCCTGACCCAACAGACTTCTGTGTCAGCTGCCTTTGGTTTTATCCATTTCACTTCACTGCAAATCGAGTGCAGACTGTGCTGTCTTCCAGTGCCCCTAAAACTGTGAGCTAAATCTGTGGCCATTTAACATGGTTTATGGATCTATATGTTTAAATTTAATATAATGTACCTTAAAGTCTACAAATAATTTGTTAGAATTGTTTTCTCCAGGGATGCAATAGCATTCTGTTATAATGGTCTAGTTTTCCTTTTGAAAAATTGCTTACATGAGCTCTGGTTCCATTGAGAATATAATTAATGGTGTCAGCACATGTTGGAGGGTTACATAAAAAGATTTTAAATCTCAGCATTAGAGTGGTGCTCTCATTCAGGGTGAGTGCACAGTGAGAGAGGAGCTCTGGCACATGAAGCCACTGCCCAGCCTTTGAATTCCTGTAGCAAACATGAAGTGCCACAAGACAGAGTTAATAACTGACAAGAGGATTTGTACATGTGTCCAAATCTTACTAGTTCTAAATCATGGAGACTGACTTGTGCCTTAAAGCAAAAGATCCCACTTTCTGAACTAAGAAATACTTAGAAGTAGTTCTAGATCTGAGAAAATTAATGCAAGTAATGTGTGAAAAACAATATATTATCTCAGGAGTCTGATATTATACTTCATAATAGGTTTAATATAGAAATATATAAAATAATAATAATTTTCTAATTTTTTTCGTAATTCCACTTGGCTCTTAGAGATTAGTTTTTACCTGTATCTGTGGTGTAACACACTATTAATGTTTTTTTTTTTTATGGAAATTACAGTTTCATTTGCCACCAGTGACATGCCAGTCTGTAAGAACAATTCATCTTGCTTCTCTAAAGGATGGTATTGCCAATGAAAGCAGAAACATCAAAAATATTTTAAATATTATGAACTCTATTCCTCAGCCTGTAAAACCAGTTACTAATTTTTATCAGTATCAGTTAGACAACTTATTAAACAGGCACAGTGAAAAGTCATCAGAATTGATCATGGCCACAATTTCTGATAAGTTCACTCCAGTGAAGGACCTGTACTACTTCAGCGTTAATAACTGTGACAAGAACCTCAACAACAAGAAGGAAGAAATCCAAAGCCAATTCAGATGGAGGGAAGCTGATGTAGCAATCCACACTGAGAAGAAGAACCAGGTGAAATTCCAGTGTTCAGTGGTTTGTGAAGACATCAATTTTCTGAGCCAAGCCATGTTCTGGGATCAGAGTCCTCCTCACTTGAGCTCAGGCAGTGCTCTGGTGAGCTGTGGCACCTTTACAGACCAGACAGCATTTACAGTGCCCAGCAACAGCAATGCCTCAAGGGCTGGCAATAAGCAAAACAGAGCAGAGAATTGCTGTAGCACTGGTCTGGAAGAAGAAAATACTACAGAGATGATGCTGGATTATAAACCACAGGAAGATGCTGAGAGTGCCAACCTTGTGTTTTACAATCAGGATTTAGATTCTTCCTGTAAAAATGAAGTGATACAGGCCTACCAAGCCTTGGAAGATAATTCTGAAGTTGCAGTAATTCCCAGAGTAGAAGCTCAAGGTCCCTCTGGAAAACAGTCAGAAAATCAAGTCTGTCTCTCTGAATCTGAAATAGAGAAAGAAGCCAAGTCAGAAGCAACTTCAGAGGACCAAAGTGAGCTTGTAGCTGTTGCTCATGTTATGCTCTCTGAACCAGAGCCAGCCAGGGAACCACACATTGCTGAAACACCTGCCACACAAAAGGGTGGTGTCTGTACCCTGCCTTCTCATGTTCCTCAGAGCCTCAGTGTTCTTGCTCACAAAGGAAATGACAACAATAAACTAAAGATGAATAGAAAGAAATATTCATCCAAATCTAAAATAAATAATAGGATAAAAGTATCTGAAGACTTAATTGCTTCTGAAGAGGTTACCACAAAATCAAATGCCAAGAGTCAGATGTTTCCATCTCTGGAACTGACAAAAGTGAAATCTGAGACTTCCATGAAGTGTCAGAAAAAAACCACTCAAGGACACAAAGGCCATATTGCTCAGAGTGCTCAGAAAATTAAAAAGCAAAGTTGTTCCTGCAGCTGCAAAAATTCAGCTGTCTTAAAGAAACATGTTACTCCACTTTGTCTGCCACGTGCACCCTCTGCTTCAGATTTTGTAGATCTGAAATACACTGACATGTTCAAAATAATAAATTCAGATGACCAAGGCCCAGGTATTTATGAAATGTTTGGAACTCCTGTGTATTCCCGCATGAGAGACCTCGATCAGCACGAGGGCAGGTTTTATAAAGGCAGTTATTCTGTTCCACCAGGAAGATGTACCTGCAGATCTACCTGCACTAAAGGGGGAGAAAGCAGCAGAGTCAGAAACACTCAAAAGAAAACACATTCCAAGCCAAAGAAGACCATACCTGGTGCTAAACAAAAGCAGAAAGGTTTGATCACAAAGGACAGAAGGACCAAGTTGAGTGACAGCAACACAGAGCAAGATAATGCAACATCTGACCTGGATTTTGAAACACACACCTTGAGTAGCACAACATTGTTCCACAGAGACATGGATAATCAGCTCACATTTTTAGAAGAGCTTTCACGATCAACTAAGCAAAATGAAATGTTTACAAATTCAAGCCTCTCAACTATTAAAGAAGTTTCTTTGGAGCAGTGGTTAGACAGCCAGGATAAATCCAGCCATGAGAGAGCTGCTGCCTGCAGCCAGGATCTCTTTCAGCTCAGTGATCAAGGCTGCAGAGAATGTGTTGCTCCCAGTGGCAGTCTGGTAACAGCAGAGCAGAACATCTGTGTGCCCCAGTGCAGGGATAGGGATGGTGGCAAAGGCTGGGAATCACACCAGAACTCCCAGTCTGTTAATAAATGTGAGTTGCCCTTTTCAGATAGACTGGAATGTCAGTCCCCTACAAAAATATTAGATCACAGTTGTGCAAACACACCTCAAAACAGTGGTTTGGCAAATGAATTGACTCAGGCTTCAGTGATTTGGACAAAAAATGCCAAAAGCCCCAGTTCCCAGACAAGTCAAAATATTTTTTCCTGGTCAGATGCTGAGGATGTGACTGATGAGTTGCTTTGTTGTCTGGCCAAAGAATTGCTAATGCTTGAAGAAAAAGACACCAATTCTTCAAGAACAAAAAATCCATGTTCTAAAATACAAAACACACAGAGTGAAGAAGAGAATATGATGAATGGAGATGGAGCAATAATAAATAGTGCTCTAGAGAAGGTAAAACTAATTTCTTCTTGTAACTTGCTAAATAATTTGAGTGATGCTTCACACAAGTTTGGATGAAAAATGGGAAATATGTGCTTATTAAAGAGATTTATCAAGTCTTTTTTTTCCTTGGGCCAGCTTCCCACTGATTATTCCAGTGCTTTGTTGAATATATCTGTGTTAGAAGCTGCTTGTCAGGGCACAAGCCAGAAGGTACTAGGTCATGACAGGAATAGCTGCCAAAGCTTATATAAATTGACAAATTGTAGTGAATAAAGAGAATAGGCTGTTTGAAGAGCTTGTATAAAAAGGTTTTGGGCAAAGCAAGAGCTGGAGATCTGGACAGGAATATGAAAAGACACTACAAACAGTCTTGCATATCCAGAAGGGCAATTACCTTGAGTCTCTGAGTGCAACCAGATACTTTTATAGATATGAGCCATAAGCATTGGTTTATCAGACAGACTTACTCTGTTTAATTAATGCTTAATCAAAACTTGAAGCTCAGAAGGCTCAGATTTTGGCCCCCAAGTCAGCTGCATGCCTTCACCTACTGAGGTGTTTCTCTACCAGTACTGCTTCTCCTTGGTCCTGTTAGCTCTTTGCCCATAGAAGTTACAAATTCATAAGGAAATGTCTTTCACTACATATTGATACACTCCCCTGTGCTTCTGCAGACACAGGTGCCCATTGTAGCTCTGTTCTCACTTCTCCCAGGGAGACCCATGGCTAAATGGGATAATTATTGCCATCTTTCTGAAGCAGTCTCTACTTCCTGGGAAGTCATGGCCTGGTATTTTCATCAGACTTGTGTTGCATGTGTTGCTTAGAGCATGATGATAGCCATATTCACCCTTCAGCTTAGCCAACTGCGAGACCAAAAAAGAGAGTGTTAGCTGCTCTTTTAAGTGTTCTTCTGTCTTGGTGTCAGTGGAAGATGTCATGCTGTAGCCTTCTGGTTATGCACTGTTGTGATTTATACTTGAAAATATTTATACAGTTTTACCTAGTATGGCAATTCTAACAATGACCTGGGCAATTTATATATATAAAAATCTCTAAAGCAAAGTCACGCCAGGAAAAATTACTCCATGTGAAAAAAGGGGGGACCCAATGAAGCCTGTCTTTTCCTCTCTGCTTTCTCTCCACACTGGCCACCATCATCTTTCAAGCAGAGTTACAGTAAAGCCTTTTTGGCTTCAAATGAAGAAAAGGGCCTTCGAAACTTTGATGAATCTACTAAATTACCAAGAAGCAGTTTAGCTACCAAAGATCCTATCACGTGGACAAGAGGAGAAGTCCTTGGAAAGGGAGCCTACGGCACGGTAAGTTAATGTCTGGATATGCTGAGATGTGTTGGTCATCATTGAGCTACACCTTATCTCAAAAATAGCTGTTGTCCTATTCAACAAATGGGTTAAATATTTTGGATTATACAGGGAGATATGAAACATGACAAGCACAAAGATTTTACTTAAAATAAGTTAATACACAAGTTTTGTCTCGTGTCTTGTTTTGATAAGTGCTGGTTTCACTGTAGGTGTACTGTGGTCTGACAAGCCAGGGACAGTTAATAGCTGTAAAACAAGTGGTTTTGGATACATCAGATCAACTTACTACAGAAAAGGAGTATCAGAAGTTCCATGAGGAAGTTGATCTTTTGAAGACATTGAAGCATGTAAATATTGTAACTTATTTAGGAACTTGCCTGGAAGACAACATTTTAAGCATATTCATGGAGTTTGTTCCTGGTGGCTCCATTTCCAGTATTCTGAATCGCTTCGGCCCCTTGCCAGAAGTTGTCCTGTGTAAATACACCAAGCAAATTCTACAAGGGGTTGCATATTTACACGACAACTGTGTGGTGCACAGAGACATCAAAGGCAACAACGTGATGCTCATGCCCACGGGGGTGATCAAGCTGATTGACTTTGGCTGTGCCAGGCGCCTGGCCTGGGCCAGCCTGGGCGGCACCTGCGGCGAGCTGCTGCGCTCTGTGCACGGCACTCCCTACTGGATGGCTCCAGAGGTCATCAGTGACTCTGGCTACGGCAGGAAATCTGACATCTGGAGCGTGGGCTGCACCGTGTTTGAGATGGCAACAGGCAAACCCCCTCTGGCTTCCATGGACAGGATGGCAGCCATGTTCTACATCGGGGCCCACCGAGGGCTGATGCCGGCCCTGCCCGATCGCTTCTCCAGCGCTGCCGTGGAGTTTGTGCACGCCTGCTTAACCAGGTAGGGAGCCTCTGAACTGGAGAATGGAAGGGAAGATGCAGGGAGTTTGTGTTCTGGAGATGGCTCATGGGAGCTTAGGTTGTGGTACATGTGATTTTATTGTAAATGCATAGGCTTTTCACCATTTCAGGAAAGCCTTTTATCTATATCTAAAATATATATAAAAGAGCTTTACTCTTTATAATGATATAAAAAAGCCCTCACAGATTCTCTTTTTGCAGGCCTTATAATTTATTTTCCCTGTAATTTTCATGCAGAAACATGGCACCATTGAGTTTTGGACAAAACCTTTGATAAATTTCTTTGCTGTGCTGTGCTGTTCCAGTATTGCTTGAGTTTGGTCGATGTCAGACAAGTTGTTTTAAGGACAGTATTCTAAATGGAAGTGGAATGGAATAAAAAGTGAATTTTTAAGAGTCTTGTTTTAAAATGTGTTAAGTGATACCCACCAATTAGAGTTCAGATTCTGGCCAAGCTCTAGCTCTACTTGGATGGAGTGACTGTCAATCAACCCAGATGTTTTCTGCATCAAAAAGTATTCAAGCCCTTTTGGCTTGCAGTCTACGTCCAAATTAAGTCTAAATGGACTTAATTCTTGTCTTCTGCAGTGGAAAAATCTATCATCACTGCCACTCCAGGAAACACATACTTATTTGAAACATAATACTTATTAGAAACACAAAGTTCTCTCTGTAAAACCACAAACCACTAGCATCACACATTATAAGAATTATTTTTGTGGTGTTTGTTTTGTTTTAAACAAAGCCATGGGCTTCTTAAAATGTATGACATTGATTGGAGATGACAGAACAACGTGATTGACAGAGGCTCAAACAGATAATTATCACCTTTCTTAAATACATTGTTCATGCACCTGAAATAGCCAAATCAGCAGAATTATTCAAAGATTTGAAAGACATTTAGGGGAATAAGTAACGATTTCAGTAATAATAAGATATGTTCGTTTTTAAATTCATAAATTACAACAGTCTTCTCCCTTCAAGCTCCCTTCCTTTCTATCAGCTTTCCCCAAAAACCCCTAAAAATTAGTCGTGAATGGATAAATAATAATAATAATAAAAGCTAATTTTGCAATTAGGTTTTTACAGGTTTTTGAATTAGATTTTACATCACAGGCATAGATATTCATTTTATATACTGATTTGTGGAACCTTCAATGCAGAGATCAACACGAGCGGCCTTCTGCTCTGCAGTTGCTGGACCACCCCTTTGTGAAAGGAGGACAGTGAATTTTTCCAAACTCTTGCCAAATGAGTGTCTATTTTCTGTGGAAAAGATTTTCACTTGTGGAAAAAAAACCAGAAGGAACTGAACTTTAGCATGGCAGCATAAATACTGGAGAGCAGTTGTGTTGAAGGAGTCTGTTATGAGGCAGCAGTGATTAAAGAGTACCTGTTCTGCAATGCCTGTCCTTCACTGTGAATGCAAGGCCACGTTGTGTCGTATTTGGAGATACTTTAAAGGAAAATAAAGTCACCATCACTGGCATGCAACAGGCCAGGTAAGCTGGAATGTCTGTAAAATCCTATGGAACAAGCTATGGGCAGAGAGCTCTGCAACTTGGGGATGAGTAATGAGTGTGAGGATCCCACAGGAACCTCAGACCATCTACTGGCATGATATGTACTAAGGCTTTTATTCAGTCAGGTGGGCCCTTTTGTTTTACTGGATGGGCACTTCAATTTTTAGCTGGTGAATAAGTTTTTTAGGTACATAGATCAGCCCTGTGTTCCTGAGGCCCTGTATCTCCACAGGATACTGTGGTGATAATTACTAGAGATAATGATCTGAGCCATGGGACTGCCTGTTCTATATGAAATAGTACATTTTATGGGCACTTTCAGGTCCCAGAAGGTTGAGATTAGAAGGGGCTCTGGAGATGTTCTGCTCCAGCCCCAGTGCTCAGAGCAGGGCTGACTGCAGCAGGTTGCTCAGCCCTTGTCCCATAGGCTTTGAGTCTGACTGTGGATGGAGACTCCCCAGCCACTCCAGGCAACATGCTCCAGTCTTTAACCTCCTCAGAGTAAAAGTGATTTTATGTTTGGAGACTGTCTTAAAGGTCAAGTTGTCCTGTTGTCCCTTGTTCTGTCACTGCTAGAGTCTGGCTCTGTCTTCCTTTACTCTCTGAAAACCTGAAGTGTTTCTCTGACCACTGCAGTGAGCACTGTCTGTGACTGGGTGACAGAACAGAGCCCCTCTGCACTCCAGTGGTCTTTACACTTAGTAGAACTAGCTACTGCTAACTGCACAAAATTAAATAAAATCTAAAAAGCATTGTTAAGTATTAATAAAGCAAAAAAGGCAGGTGTTAGTATTTAGAATGTCCTTTTGTTGATAAGGCTTTTTCCTATCAAAATGGGGTAAATCTTTAGCCTTTGGGAGCAGCCAGGCTCCAGGAAGAGAGGCAGTAAAACTCAGCCCTGCAACTGTACAGAGCTGAGCTCTCAAGAATCCAGGACACTGACCACCTGTGTCAGCTCTGATGTGATGTGAACATTATAAAAGCAACTTTCCTCAGAGTGCTAAACATCTTAGTTATTTAAATAGACTTCAAACTTTATTTTATCCCAGGAGTCAGTCTCCTGACTTGAGAGAGTTAAGTCTAAACTTTATAAAAGCAAAGAGAAATCAGTACTTCTAGCAAAATTCTTTATTTATAGTTTCTGTAGGTATAATGTCACATAACAATGACAGAACATTATGCCAGTATAAGAGAAATCCTAACATCACAGTAATCTTCAAAGTTCAAGCAACAGTCCTTTTTTGAGGAATATTGATTGGTGCTCATGCCAGACATCCACGGCAACATCATGTTAAAGTATCTTCACGTTAAAGTACCTTGCAGAATAAAGGCAGGAGCCTGGGCATGTGAGCTCTAGTGGGATGTACATAATTCCATGATGTGTACTAATTCTTCTCAGATTAAGGTAGAGTCTTCAACAAAGCTGCAAAGTAAATATCAGGGTTTATTTAGCATGAAATGAAACTGAGATGAGAGTCATAAGCAAGGAAAGAATGGGAATGCTCTAGAATATATAATTAATTAAAAAAAGGTCAGCCTTACAAACCCCCTTTCTTATGCACATCTTACAAGCAAAACATCTCTTGTTAGAGTTCTCCAATATTAAGGTTACCAGTTATTTGCAATTTGTCATGTTTAATCCAGTTAATTACACTGAAAATAACCATTAGAGGTTTGTAAAACTTGAACCTGAGGTTTTCATCAAAATGTGAAAGCACATTTTTGCTTTTGTTTAACCAGACTTCAAGAATGAGGTCTCAGTTTAAGGCCAGCACTTGCAACAAAGGTATTTCAGTTTAATCAGAGCTGTGCTTGCAGCAGAGCTCAGGGCCCAGCACAGCTAAACCAAGCCCTGTGTTAATCTGGGGAGCCGTGGGTCACTTGGCTGAGCCGGTCTGGTGGAGCAGCTTACAAACAAGTCTAATTTTGCATATTTCTTACTTGATGAGATCAGAGATTTCCACACCAAAATCCACGTGCCTAATTCCAGGTATCCAATGTAACAAGGGGAAAGGGTGTGAAATCCTGACAACAGTTTTTTTTTTCCCACGAGACTGAGCTACTCAGTGAGCAGGGTCACACTTTGCTTCATTTATAGTGTTGGAGCCGGGCAAGCTTTGCTGGTTGAAAGGTTACACCTTCCTTTCTGAAACCAGTAGGGACCATTGCAGTGCGTGCAGCCTGCCGAGCTGTGACTGCAGGTTTCCTCAAGATTTGGAGCTAAACCCTCCGTGTCCCGGGGTGAGTGCAGGGTAGCCGGCGTTTCTCTGACACCGCACGGGAGCCGCGGCTCACGCCTCAGAAGGGCGGGGCCACGGGCAGGCCGAGCCAGCTGTCACATTGCTCTTGGAACTACCACCAGCAGTAGGGTGTAAAAAATTGCATCTAAAAATGCACACAGCTGCCTCTCTTTCCAAGGAAGCAGAGCCTGGTCCCCGAAAGCACAAGAGGCTCTTGAGATTATTTGGGTTCAAATTTTAGTGCTGTTCTACAAAGCTCAATGCCATTTCTACAGCACTGCTATCAAAGCTCTGGTTCTCCCACGGAAGGGCCCGCAGGACACACTCCACTGCCTTCCTTCTCCTATTTCTCCCTTCCCACAGGGACCTGCACCACGGGACAGCTGAGAAATTGTAGAGGTTTGTCAAAAACACAATGTCTGAACTATGGCAACATCTGTGTTGCTGTTACAAGTGCAGGAATATAGGGGAGTCAAACCCAAGCACTGAGTTTCAAGGTTATCAATTTAGTTTGGATTTGTTAGCTCCACTTCAGAAGCCAGAGAAACAGTTACTCCCAGTAGCAATGGGAGAGAAGACTCCTGGCACTAAATATCTCTTTAAGGTGTAAGGAGTTAAGCCTTTCAGAGAAAGGAAGAATGAACTAGCTAGTTCAGTCTGGCATATCTTCCAAGGCTCAAGACACAAATTTTTAGAATTCATTATGCTTAGGTGCATTTACATCAAATTAAAGAAAGCAAACAAAGTCTTTGTCCAGACACTCTCCCTGCAAAACAAGGACTGGGAACCCTTCCCCTTTACGGTCTAAGAAAGAATGCAAGGTGTAGTACACTGTCACCCACCCCTCACTGCTAAAAAGATAAATAAGATTGAAAACTCCTCCACTGTTACCACCATGCACAGCCTCTGCCCCCAGGGTACAGAGAAGGAGCAGCTAAAGGTAGCACAAAATGTCTAGAATTTGCTTTTCAGGTACCAAATACCTGATCAATGTAATGGAAATAAAGGAAACAAGTAAGACTTCAGACTTTCCAGCATTCCATTCTTTGAGTGATTTGATGACAACTAGTGATGCTTTGCCCATAACTGAAAGGGGATCTTAGTGTTTACTAATGAAGTGGGAAAAATTAAACATAGGAAAATGGGATCATTTCTGCACAATAGAGGTGAGGTAGGGAATTTTATTGAAAATACTTTTTTTTTTTACAAGTTCTTAGAAATAAACTTTTCTAATCTCACACAAACAGCTGTACCTCAAAAATTCAACTAAGCTATTATGAAACATTTATATTTACAGTTAGCCAAAAGAATATACAGAACTGCCATGTTATGCAAATAGCCAAGTACCAGCTCACAGCGAGATACATCACCCCAGCATTCCCATCATCAGGAAGATTCAACATACCAAAGAATCTCACTATTCTACAAACCTCATTGCACAAAGAGGGAACATTTTTAATAGTGTTTTAGCAAGGTCTCCACTACAGCATCATTTTACAAATTACATAATTCATGTACTCAAATTTTTAACAAAAAAATCTGCAAAAAGTGATGAACAAAGTAATAGTGTTGACTATGAGCCTTTTATTGCATTTATTCAGTCATTCACGTGAGGCCGATGCCGATCCCAATAGTTTGCATTCATTTCCAACACCTCAGCCAGGCTGCAATTCACACCATTCACTAATTTACAGTGGGTTTCAGTCAGCAAAACCTAGTGGCACCTGATTGCATCCCCTCTCCCTCCCTCTCAGTCCTAGGATCACCACATGGAATTCAGACACAAACACACAGACAGTTTTACCTATTTACAATTACATTGAAAGCCAAACCCCATGAGTTTTATGGACATCCTTTACAGAGAAACCAAAACCCACTGTTTGGATCTCAATGTAACATAGCAACATTTTGTCCACCACATTTCACAACTTCCCAGAATCAAAACAGGTAATAGTTTTTTTGTAACAGCACCATAGGAGGAAGGCCTATGCTCTTTTCCAAGGTATATTAGACAGGCACTAGTTACCATCCAGACATTTTAACTCCAGGTTGTGACAGCAACTGCTATATTTACAGTACAATATATTGCTTATCCAGAGTGGCTGTATAAGATGCATTTCCTGGCACAATTATTTAAATAGACACAAAAAGAAAGTACTGTAGTGCTTCAAAGACAAAGACAGTTTCCTGCTATTTCATGAGTCTGTCCAGGCTCTAGTTTAGGACAGTATATAATGCAGATTACATTGGTTACAAATCAGACCCAAGAGTAGCACAGAGATGGAAAGGAAAGTGACTATAAAAGGATAGAAAATATTCAACAATGCAGAAGTTTGTAACAAGAAGTTACATCCCGAATGTAGAAAAATAACCAATTCAGGAGGGATAAGACAGTTTTGGATTTTGTACATGGGCCTTGACTTACACTAAGATATAGCAGAAAATGCAATCAGGTTTCCATTTAAATATTCCTTAAGTGTAAAAAAAGTATTCATAGTTTAAATAAAACTTATTCAAGTAATTACAAGCGTTTGCATTACTGGAAACAGAGTATTACATAGTAATTGAGATACCTGTAGTTACATCATACAGCAACTACCAACCAGGCTGATACTGAACAGTTTTCTCATTTAAAGCACAGGTGAGTAAATAACTGGAGGGCAAAGCTGCAGATGTTCATGGGAGACTTACAAGTTAAATGAGCACTAAGGGAATGAGGAGGCTTAGCAAAAGGTTACTTCACATCATGTTCACTTCTAAGATAAAAGAAGTCACTGAAAACTGGCTGTTGCTACTATAGATCTACTGAG